>CM044120.1:3833727-4433727 GCA_024174645.1 Lemna minuta | reverse complement strand
GTTAACTAATAAGGTGTTATTTGGCTTATAGAGTTATTAACTAGTGAGATATATGGACATAGAGGGTCACACATATAAGGTCTATAGATATTGGTGGATATAGACATAATTATGAGGATTTTTATGAAAAAACCTTATATCAAATGTCTATAAATAGGGGGAGAACGACCACAACTGAAGGTGCCCATGCAAGACTTGTGAGAATTCTCTCCTTTCTTCTCTTTCTCTCTTGGTGAAGAGGTTTGAATAGGAGATCTAACCATCTGGAGACCGTGTGGATACCGCTAGAGACTAGACACTTGAATAGCTTTAAGAACTCTTTCAAGGTAACCTATAAATATGTTTTCTCACACATATTAGATGATAGGATCATCTGTTCTTGGTGTCTCAATATTTTGAATATTTGATTCAATGAATTCCGTTGCATTTGATGTTTTGATCAAAATTTTGAAAAGTTTTCATAAAAACCCTCATAATTATGTCTATATCCACCAACATCCATAGACCTTATATGTGTGACCCTCTAGGTCCATATATCTCACTAGTTAGTAACTCTATAGACCAAATAATACTTTATTGGTCAACCTTAATTAATTATCCATATCCACATATAGATTAATTAATCAAGGATCAATTTAACCCAATCGATAGGTTGAGTTGCTATCCCGTTGGGTGCCAAGCTACATCGCGTACACTAGGAGATAAGGAGTATGTAAGAACTCACTTATGAAAGCCTTCCCGTCATTGATTAAAATATATGTATAATCCTTCATCCACATTAGACTCATGAATAACTTAGGGAATCGTCAACTGTCAAACCCTAATTGGCCACTCGAGTTAGTACTGATGCGTATAGGAAATCATAAGGAACTCCTCCGATATTTCTACTACCTTGGCCAAGGATTTCATCGCATCTCATTCCTTGACTCAATCTCCTGGAATAATGAGGGCGGATGATCTCATCTTGATCACACAATCATCTTTGTTGACTTCATGTCGTATCTAATATATGAAGTTTTAGATATCCGTGACTAGGGATTCGTAAGTCATAATCAAAACACGATCATTCATCCACAAGATGTCATTGGTGTCTCAAGTCAAAGGACCACATACATAACCATGACATGAATCAACTTGATTGACAGTTAGGTATAATAACATTAGGGATTCATACGGATCAATTGAGTGAACTCTTTCTCAAAAGAGCACCCACTATCTATCCTTGGTGTCTCCACACCGATGTCTATAGGATCAGTCATACTCATCATATGAGTTGGATTAGATAGTGCTATTACGCCGATCCAAGTAGAATTTTACGCCGATCTTTTCTTATACGTTTTGGCTATGTCCCTTGGAGCTCTAAAGAGTAAGGTTTAGATCTTTCAATCTTATGTCATGAGGGATGTGACCCTATGTTAGGCCCATAAGATGCAATTACCTTTTTGGTTCTATGACTGACCTCCGAAGAATGAGCATGTATCATAATTTTTTGGGCCTTCCATCTTTCTTTTCCTTATTTAAAACATAGACAGTCATCATTGATTTTACATATAGCATCCATATTTCGTTGGTTCACATTTGATTTTATGCTTAAATGGGAGGAGAAGAATGACTCACTTTTATTTTCAAATAGGAGGGAGGTTACTAAAATTTCAAGATCTAAATAGAAAATACTTGAGAAAGAGTTCCCTGGTTTGTGAGAGATGTGAGCTCCACCATTTAGCATCATGGGATTATATTGTCATATCTAAAGAGGAATATCAATGATTGTTCATCTTCATTGGCTTTGTCCAACCAAAAGGGGTTGATTCATGCATTCTTGAAAAGGGTACTATTTGGATTGTCATGTAGAGTAGTCAGGCCAATCATGTGATTGATTTCTTGAACACTTCATGCATATGTCTTCTTTATTTCAAGGATGATAGATATGTTCTTTAGGAAGTTCTGAGGACATGTCTAAGGGACTAGCAGTTTTTTGAATTAGAGAATCTGATAACATACAATTTATACATAAATATCATCAATTTTTTGCAGTTATTTACATAAAAAAATTAGAGATGAATGTCATCGTTGACTAAAATTTTTTATTTTACTTTAATTGGAATACTCTTATTTTTCTTGATTTTTAGGTTTTATTTGCAAATTCTCTAACGTCAAAATCATCAAGAAAATACAATTTAAGTCAAATAATTTTCTTATTTATGCAATTGATTTCTGTTTTATTTTTAGATCTATTTATGCCAATTACGCCACGTGCCGTAATCTTAGCCGTCGGTTTAATCTATTTTCTTTTCTCTTTTTATGCAGGAAATGTGGCCAGCCCTGATTGGCCTCCACGATTCTTTATGTTGATCTGTCACCGATTCAACTTGACTCTATGGATTTTCCGATTCGACTCGACTGTATGTTCCACAGGTTCAACTTCCTCGATAGCGGTGCTCGAGGAGAAGACGATGCGAGGGCCGTCAAGGTAATTTTGTAGGCATCATTGGTTGCCCTAAGGTTGCACAAGGGTAGCCTGCTGCGATGGCGACTAGGGGACGCCATTGGAGGCGCTATTGGCGATGCGCTGGCAGTCACGGTGCGAAATCCTAGGGCAAGTGCACACTGTTAGGGCAGAAGCAATGTTGTTGGCAGTGGTGTTGCCCTCAAAACCCAAGCACTTGCGCTGCTGGAGGAATTGAAAGTGGAGCTAGTGTTGTGGCGGTCCGGTAGGCGATGCTTGTGGCATGAGAGGCGTTGCTGGGAGGCCTGGTGTTGTTGGCAGGATGGGGGTGGCGGCGATAAATACTCGGGAGAGACTTCTATGAAGAAAAAATTCTCAACTCAAAATATAAATATCTATTCTTTTATGGGTTATTATCCAAATCTAGCACAAACTCTTGGCAGCCAAGTGAGCGAGAGGGCGAGAGAGAGAGAGAGACAGGGAGGGCGGGAGAGAGGGAGGGAGGGAGGGAGAGCGGGAGAGAGGGAGGGCAGGGAGAGAGAGAGAGAGAGAGGGAGGGAAGGGCGGGAGAGAGAGAGGGAGGGAGGGAGGGCGAGAGAGGGAGGGCAGGAGAGAGAGGGAGGAGGGCGGGAGAGAGGGAGGGAGGGAGGGCGGGGAGAGAGAGGAGGGAGGGCGGGAGAGAGGGAGGGAGGGTGGGCGGGCGGGAGAGAGAGAGCGAGGGAGTGCGGGAGGGCGGGAGAGAGAGAGGGAGGGAGTGCGGGAGGGCGGGAGGGCCGGAGAGAGGGAGGGAGGGAGCGCGGGAGAGAGAGGGAGGGAGGGAGAGAGGGAGAGGGAGGAAGAGAGTGAGAGATGGAGCGCGGGAGAGAGAGGGAAGGAGGACGGCAGAGAGAGGGAGCGAGGGAGGGCGGGAGAGGGAGAGGGAGGGAGAGAGAGAGAGGGAGGGAGGGAGCGCGAGAAAGTGCCTTGTAGCGAGTCGAAAGCTCTGCATAAACAGAAAAAGCGAAACTTCTTTGCCGGAATGGATCAAAATGAACGATTTTTCCGTTTTCCGAAAGAACAGTTTGCGAATTCTGTACCTGGGGCGACGTAACCGATTGTCCCCTTCAGTTCAACAGCCTGGGTACTGCAGCGAGAGGATTCAGAATGCAAGAACCTCGAGAGTCTGAAATCCCCGACTCTGGCAGTCATTTCGCCGTCCAGAAGAACATTTTCCGGCTTCAAATCTCCGTGAATTATCGGAACATCGATGCACCGGTGAAGATACTCGATCGCGCAATCGACGTCGATGGCGATACTCAATCGATGATGGAAATGAAGAAGATAGCCCCTCAACCTCCAAAAGAAGTATTCTCGGGGTTTGCTTGCATCAGAATTTCTCGGAATCTTTCCAGAAAAAGGATAAGAATACGCAGGGATATCAGTGGAATCCGCATGGCCCCTGATCAGAGGAATCTGTGTCAGCCAACGGATTAAAATTTAGTCTGAGCTTGGAGAACAACAAAATATTTTATTAATCGACTCTCATGGCTTTTCCCCTCTCGTCTTTGACATGTAATTCCTCCGACAAGGAGCTCAATTGGTCAAGGATAACGAAGATTTCTCAGAGGATATGACGTTTTCCTTGGAGATGGGCAGATCCATGGCTGCTTCCTTCTCTCCCTTCTGAAGTTCGTAGTCCTTGCTCTTGCCCCAAATGAGCATGTAAAGTCCCACGACCATAATCAACGCGGCGATAGTCCTACAAAGTGATCTCCTCGGCGAGAATGAAGGAACCCTTGATGGATACGATTATCATACAGAGAGGATTGAAGGCGGTGACGAAGACAGGTCCTCTCTCTTTCATCACAATTCCTTGCACGTAGTAGGCCACCCCGGAGCACATTATTCCCTGCAATATTCAACCATTATTCGTCAAAAAAAAAAAACTCGAAATGGAGACGGAAGATTATTTTTAGATTGTCACCGAGTAGACGGTGGTGAGCAGGCGCATGTCGAAGCCCATAGCCCACGGCTGACAGCCGCATGTCACCACAAGCGTCACTGCGGCGCTCTGCGCCGCTCCCATGGCGCATATCCACATTGTGAGCGTCAGCTCGGCGGGAAAAGACTTGAGCGTCTTGGACTGTTTGCAGGAAAGATCATGTCCCTTAGTTTTGAATATAAAAGAGAAGGTTAGAGCTTTAGGAGAAGGGGATACCCACTTGAACGATGAAGAAGGCTGACCAGCAGAAGCAGCTCCCAATGAGGAGGAATGTGCCCTTGAGCCAGTCTGCGCTTTTGTGGCCGGAGTCGGCGTCTTCATGGTGGCCCCTACCCTTTGTCCAAGGGAAATCTAGAACGGAACCTTTGTACATTATCATCACTATCGCGCCAACCACGGTGAGTAGGGTTTCGAGGATCTTCGCCTGCCCTCGCCTCTCAAAAATAGTGAGCTTCTCCTGTTGGCGATACGACGGGATTAGGATCGAAATAGAGAGGAGGTTCGATCACACCACGATTGAAAACAAGAAATCAACTCAATGTATTCAAGAAATCACACACACTCAAGATACCGTAGTATCGCGCATACATCGACATTTCGTCGAACACTTATTTAAGTAGAAAATTATAAAACGGTCGTAACGGCTTCTTGTCCACGTGGCGCGCGCATCGCCGTTATAATTCCACGATGTAACGGCTAGGATTGTCCTACCGTTTTATTACTCATGTCGCTGACGATCCTGCCGTTGAAGATAGGATGAACGGCCAGATCACCCTCTCACAAACTCTTCCTTGATCCGTGCTTCGTTCATCGTTGCAACGCCCAATTTCTCTCGAAATTCCTCGAATTTGATACGTCCCAACGGCTTGGTGAAGGAATCCGCTAACTGCGATTCCGTCTTGACGTAATCCACTTCCACATACCCTTTCTCCACACAATCACGAATAAAATGAAACTTTGTATCGATGTGTTTGCTCCGTCCGTGCTGGCTCGGATTCTTACTCAAAGAGATGGCCGACACATTATCTACAAATAACTTAAACTGACTCACCTTCTTGTTTAGTAATTCTTCAATTAATCGAACGATCCATATGCCTTGGCAGGAGGCAGCCGATGCTGAGATGTATTCAGCTTCACAGGATGATAATGCGACCACACCCTGTTTTACTGAATTCCATGTGATAGCAGAGTTTCCAATGAAGAAGACTTGTCCAGATGTACTCTTCCGTTCAAATTTATCTCCAGCAAAGTCACTGTCAGTGAAGCCTTGAACGAAAAGATTCTTCATTCCTTTTTCATATCTCAGTCCGAAGGATGATGTTCCTTTGATGTATCTTAGAACTCTCTTTGCTGCATTCATGTGTTCTGAACTTGGCTTGCTCGTGAACCTGCTCAGGTAATTCACACTATATGTCAAATCAGGTCGAGTGTTTAGTAAATACCTGAGGCTTCCTATCAAGCTTCTAAACTTTGATGGATTCACTTCATCATTCTCTCTCTCTGCCCCCAATTTCAGACGAGCTTCCATAGGAGTTTTCACTGAATTGCATTCACTCATTTTGAATGAGTGAAGGATAGATTCAATATAAGATCTTTGAGTAAACCAGGTATAGTCTTCTTCATATTTGATTTCAATTCCTAAATAGGAACTGAGAATGCCCAAATCTGTCATTTCAAACACTTGCTTCATGCCCTCTTTGAATTCCATAATTTTGTGGGATTTAGACCCGGTGATGATCATATCATCCACATATACCCCAATTATGATTCTTTCTTGAATCTCTGCTGTGTAATATACACCATAATCACACTTGCTTCTCACAAAGCCCTGCTTGAGTAGGACTTCATTTAGTCTTGAATTCCAGGCTCTTGGGGCTTGTTTTAACCCATACAAAGCTTTCTTCAACTTCAGTATGTGATCCTCTTTACCTTTCACTTCAAAGCCCTCGGGTTGGGTTATGTAGATATCTTCCTTGATTTCTCCATTCAAGAAAGCAGTTTTAACATCCAAGTGATGTAATTCCCATCTTTCTTGTGCTGCAATTGCGATCAAGATTTGGATGGAATCCATTCTTGCTACAGGGGAGAATATCTCACCAAAGTCAATTCCCTCTCTTTGTGCATATCCCTTCACTACCAATCTGGCTTTATGCCTCAAAATTCTCCCCTCACTGTCTTTCTTTACCCGAAACACCCATTCAACACCAATCGGCTTGATGTTACCCTGTGGTTTGACCACTGTCCACGTTTTGTTTTTCAAGATAGCTGAGATCTCTTCTTCCATTGCCTCTTTCCATACTTCTTGTTTCACAGCCGATGAGTAAGAAGACGGCTCCTCAGTGAGGAGAAGACTGAATTCACTGCACAGTAGATTAGTGTCATCATAAATGGATTGTATAGATCTATACCTTAGTGAATCTTCTTCCTCTGAATTCTCTGTTTGACCGAAATTTTCTTCACTTGGCTCATTTTCAGCTAACTGTTCATTTTGCTCTTCTGATGAGACTCTTTCACCATCCAACCCTATGATTTTAAGAACATTTGAAGAACATAGAGACAGCTTTCCCAATTTTCCATCTTCACTGATTTTTAAATGTCTTTTTCATCAAAAAAATCACATCTCTGCTGATGTGAATCTTGAAAGTAACAGGGTCAAGACATCCGTAAGCTTTTTGAACCCGCTTCATACCCCCAAAAACACCATGCACTTACTCATGTCTTCTAATTTGGAAAGTCTTCCTGTGGTTTTAACAAAGACCACGGATCCGAAAACTCTTAAGTGACTTACATTAGGCTTTCTCTTGTTCCATTTTTCATAAGGAGTTTTCCCTTTCACACCTTTTGTAGAGGATCTATTAAGCACATATACACAAGTGCTAACTGCCTCTCCCCATAATTCTAGAGGGAGTTCTTTCTCTTTTAACATACTCCTCACTAGACCCATGATTGTTCTATTCTTTCTCTCAACCACCCCATTTTGTTGTGGGGTATAAGGTGCAGTGAGTTGCTTTTTAATTCCACTCCTATCACATAGCTCTTTAAACTCATCAGAGGTGAACTCTCCTCCTCGATCACTTCTAATGCTCTTTATTTTTTTCTCCTTTCTCAGCCCTCTGCCTTTGACTTAAATCTGAGAAATTTTTTTCTAAGGCCTCGACTTCTCTTTTTAGTAGAGCTACCCACATGCATCTCGAGTAATCATCCACAATCAATAGAAAATATCTCTTTCCACCTATTGTTTGTGGGCTAATAGGACCGCATATATCCATGTGAAGTAATTCAAGAACACTCAAAGCTCTGTATGATGAAGGTAAAAACGAAGCTCTTGAGTGTTTACCTGATATGCAATGAGCACAGACTTCATTTGGGTTCTGGAACTGAGGTAAACCTTTCACTAAATTTCCTCTAATCATTTCTTGAAGAGTATAGAAACTCTGATGGCAAAATCTCTTATGCCATAGCCACGCTTCGCCTTCTTCTTCTTTGATCAAATTGCACTTCTCCCTGATGTCGATCTTCATCTTGTACATATTTCCTGAGGTCTTCTTTGTCTTCGTGAGTAATCTGCCAACCCTGTCATAGATGGTTAGGAAGCCATTGCTTAAGGATGTTTTGCATCCTTGATCATCCAACTTTCCGAGGCTCAGGATATTGGTCTTTAAATCAGGTAAGTAAAGAACATTTTGAATTAATAAAATTTCACCATTCTTGAGGGTAACTGAAATGTCACCCTTCCCTTCGTATGGTATTGTAGATCTATCACCGAACCTTACCTTTCCTTTCATATTGTCATTGATATTATGAAGGAATTCTTTCTTACCTGTCATGTGACTGCTTGCTCCCGTATCAAGATACCACATATGATCGTTTTGTGGATCTTTCATACCTTGTAGAAGAAGTTCTCCACATTCATCCGATATGACCATCATCAGGGCGGATTCCTCTTCAGTTTCCTCAGTAACGTTAGCTCTCTCTTCTTTCCCCTTCTTCTTTGTGTCTGAATAGCATTCATCCGCAAAGTGTCCCATCTTTTGGCAGTTGTAACACTTTACCTTTGATTTATCAAAAGGCTTTCTCTCTTCTTCTTCTTTATCATTCTTGGAGGATCTGCCTCGTCCGCGGCCTCTTCCTCTCCCTCTGCTATTTCCTCTTCCTCTTCCTCTTGAGGAAGACCCTCGATCGGTCTTCTTGGACTGATTAAAGGCCCGAGCAAGTAGGACTTGCTCTTCTTCCCTTGAATCTCTCTCTTGGAGTCTCTGTTCATGCACTCTCAAAGACCCGATCACCTCATCAACACTCAATCCTCTCATATTCCCAAATTGTTCAAGAGAGAAAGTTAGAGAGTCATACTTCACCGGCATTGATCGGAGGATATTTGCCACCGCTTCTTTCTCCTCCAATCGCTCTCCCAAATCTCTTAATTCGGAGACGATTTTGGTGAAACGAGACGAGAAGTCACTTACCTTCTCATCTTTCTTCATCACAAGGTTCTCAAAATTTCGTCGCAATGACTGGATCTTGGACTGAACAACATGATCTACTCCCACGTGGAGTATTTTGATTGTTTCCCAATTCTCCTTTGTGGACTTCTTGACATCCAACTGAAAAGAGACAGATTCGGAGACAGAATTTAGGATGGCCGAGAGAGCTTGCCGATCCTTTTTTCGGTTAGTCTCGGTTCCGGTGATGGAATCCCATAATCCGTGCGCTTCCAGGTAAACTTCCATCCTCATCGCCCATAGGCGATAGTTGGTGGATGTTAGTGCAAAGATTGAAGACGTCACTGCTTCAATTCTTGGCACTAGTTCTTGAATAGCGGCGTTTGCATCACTCCCGGACGAACTTCCTTTCTTCGGCATTCTTACCTAAGGCTCTGATACCACTTGTTGGCGATACGACGGGATTAGGATCGAAATAGAGAGGAGGTTCGATCACACCACGATTGAAAACAAGAAATCAACTCAATGTATTCAAGAAATCACACACACTCAAGATACCGTAGTATCGCGCATACATCGACATTTCGTCGAACACTTATTTAAGGAGAAAATTATAAAACAGTCGTAACGGCTTCTTGTCCACGTGGCGCGCGCATCGCCGTTATAATTCCACGATGTAACGGCTAGGATTGTCCTACCGGTTTATTACTCATGTCGCTGACGATCCTGCCGTTGAAGATAGGATGAACGGCCGGATCACCCTCTCACATCTCCATCTTATATTACAGTGATCGAAAATAGTGATCTTCCCTCTCCTCTCTCCTTGCGACGGAAATTGCTTCTGTCGCGAGAAGAGGCGGGAGGAGGAAAGTCTTCCTCTCTCCCGCTCTCTCCACTTCTCTCTTCCTCTAGTCTGATCTCTCTCCCACATTCCCTCTCGCGACGGGAATTCCAGCCCTCCCCTCCTCTCTCTCTCTCTCTCCGCCCTTCCCTCCTTTCTCTCTCTCCTGCCCTCCCTCCCTCCCTCTCTCCCACGCTCTTCCCTCTCCTCTCTCCTCGCGACGGAAATTGCTTCCGTCGCGAGAAGAGGCGGGAGGAGGAAAGTCTTCCTCTCTCCCGCTCTCTCCACTTCTCTCTTCCTCTTGTCTGATCTCTCTCCCACGTTCCTTCTCGCGACGGGAATTCCCGCCCTCCCTTCCTCTCTCTCTCTCTCTCCTGCCCTCCCTCCCTCCATCTCTCCCGCTCTCCCTCCCTCCCTCTCTCCCGCTCTCCCGCTCTCCCTCCCTCCCTCTCTCCCGCCCTCCCTCCCTCTCTCTCTCTCTCTCGCCCTCCCTCTCTCTCTCTCTCTCTCTCTCTCTCTCCCTCTCTCTCCACTTCTCTCTTCCTCTAGTCTGATCTCTCTCCCACATTCCCTCTCGCGACGGGAATTCCCGCCCTCCCTTCCTCTCTCTCTCTCTCTCCTGCCCTCCCTCCATCTCTCCCGCTCTCCCTCCCTCCCTCTCTCCCTCTCTCCCGCTCTCCCGCTCTCCCTCCCTCCCTCTCTCCCGCCCTCCCTCCCTCTCTCTCTCTCGCCCTCCCTCCCTCTCTCTCTCTCTCTCTCGCCCTCCCTCTTTCTCTCTCTTGCCCTCCCTCTCTCTCTCTCTCTCTCTCCTGCCCTCCCTCCCTCCATCTCTCCCTCCCTCCCTCTCTCCCGCTCTCCCGCTCTCCCTCCCTCCCTCTCTCCCGCCCTCCCTCCCTCTCTCTCTCTCTCGCCCTCCCTCTTTCTCTCTCTTGCCCTCCCCTCTCTCTCTCTCTCCGCCGCGGACTATTCTCTCTCTCTATTTCTCTCTCTCGATTTATCTTTCTGTGACGTGGCTGCCACATTGATCTCGTCGAAGATACGGCTAGATTTGGATAAAAAACCGAGAGTTGGTGCTAGATCTTAGACTTTTTCAAGAGTTGGTGCTAAATTTGGATAATAACCCTATGGGAGAAAATAAGAGTTTGCGCTAGATCTTAGACTTTTTCAAGAGTTGGTGCTAAATTTGGATAATAACCCTTCTTTTATATGGGTGGGTTATTTACAGGCTTTGGTGGAAAGAGAAAGAAAACTTAATTATTAAAAAAAATGAAAGAAAATTAAAAAAAATAAAGCAGGAAATAAACCCTAATCTCAAACGAATCTTGGCTCCTATGGGTGGGGCTACCGTGCTTACCCCATCAATCCAGCCAACTTGGAAAACTCGGCTCCGGCGATTAAGCAGTGAACACGGTGGCAGCAACAGTGGCCAGGATTCTCGTCAAATTCCCCATTACAAGAACCCCTGCTGAAATCCAAAATTTCCATCTAATAATTTCAGTTTTAATTTTTAGCATTGAATTTAATTCCATGTACCTATGCCCTTCAATTTAAACATCCCAATTAAACTATAAATGACGCTTCATTGTTGACAATTGATCAAGCTTTTCAACTAAAGTTATGCAAATCATATTCAACAATCTCTGAATCCTTACGAACAGATTCATAAGGGTTTCCCTCTGAGATCAGAAAATTGAAACGATTAAATTACATTATTTGATTGACTTTTGAATTGACTGCTGACGTGTTACTTCCTTACAACATCTTGCATTGGAATCATGATCTCGCTGATGAATATATAACTTTGTCATTGTCACGATCCTGACGTGTAGGTGTATCTCGTTTGAGCTCCAATTAGAAGCTCAACAATTTTCGCTGCAAACCCGGAGAAATAAGTTATTGAGATTTTAACCCAGTGACTAAAGTTTTTTAATTTTGAGGGTAGAAAAGATAGAACAGACCAGTGAGAAATCCAACTACAGGTACTTGGTGCAGATATTTCTCTCCACTCTCTAAACGACGTCTGAGAAACAAAACAAAAATTATTAAATCCCACGAAATCGAATATTAAACGAACCAGGACATGGAGCTACCTGACATAATTACTGAAGAATGGATCTCTCATGATATAAAGCGCCCACAAAACTTTCCTTCTCTTCATCTGGGTACATGCGCAGATATCAGAAGTTTCTAAAATATGATGAATTGAAGAACTTGGAGAGAGAAAACCGACCTCATTTTGCTCAGAGGTTGAGAGAGAAAACAAGGGTCTGGTAGCATATGAAAGAACACTGACTCCAGTGAGATCAAGAACCAAGGAGATAAACCATGGAGTCCACGATCGAATCCCATATCTTCTAATGAGCATAACATAAACGAGCGGCCTTATGATATATAACACTTCTCCCGCAATGAATAACCCTTTCTTGGGTGAATTATCTGCAAAGAGCAATGACCATTGATTTTTTCAAGAACGCAGATCACATAATTATGAATCATAGAGATGATGAAATTCTATCATACCGGATGTAGAATTGCTACTTCGACCAATCCGTGAGTATTGAGAGTTCATCTTAGCATTATGGGCGAACATGTTTAGGGCTGACATGGCTCGCTCTTCAAGATTTCTTGGATCGTAGCTGTAGTTACCTGTTCGACCAGGCCCGGTGTCCAGAAAATTCGACGCCTTATCTATATTTGATGTTTCTCCCCCTTGCAGGAGAATATTATAACCGCTGTCCTTGAATTGGGCTAATCTCACCAACACCCTACAAAATAGAAAGGAATTTTAGTGACTACTGATAATTTATGATGTTGGAGTGAGCGTATAGATGAAATAATTTAAGTGCAATTTACATGGAAGAGATAGAATTTAAAGTAATAAGATACAAGTTTGGATCAAGCATCTAGGTTAAATCGTTCTCATTAACTTTGCTTCGTAGTAGTAGAATTTAAAGTAACTAGAGGTTAGTTAGGATGTGAGACTAAGCATTTAGATCAAAATATTTACTTGGTGGCCTCAGAGAGAGCTATGAAATTCCACTTTCGATCGTCGCCAAGGAAGTGTTGTGCTGCAACTTCAACCACGGTTTCCAGATCTTTGAGCACGGATATGCAGAGAGGCCACGGAGAAGAAGACTGCAAAGAAACCTTAGATCTCCCTTGGACTGGAATTGTGTCAATTATGTGCTGGTTCACCGTGCTAACTACGCTCAATAGAGCATATACTGTAATCAGAAGAACAGATTGTCGGCCCACGGGTCATAAAATCCATAAAACATAACTCGTGAAAATCAAACAAATGAACAGTTCTTTTTCATAGGTTAAATAATTGGGGAATTAAATGATAAAAAATGGGTTAGGGTTACCGAAATTTCACTGAACCTGCTTCCGGACCAATCTCCGAGTTCGAAAATCTCTCCGGCAGAAGCCAAGTAAGGCCCTGCTCGCAGAAAATGAAAATTCCTTAATTTAAGAATAAAACAAAGAGAAAGCGATAATAAAGTGATCTGCTCTGCTCAGAATCCCGGAAGACGAATTTGCTCCCTTAGCTCGAAGAGAAAAATTCAGATAATCGAGAAAAACGCGAAGAGCGACTTACGTTAGCCATTGATTCCAGAGATCGCACGAACTCCCTATTCTGCCGAACGAACTTCTTGTAGCTCTCCATTTTTCCTCCAGTCCTATCTCTATCACTCTCTAAGAACTCGAAAATCGCTGCAGTCCGAATATGTAATGATTAGTTCCGAATAATATCTTCCGAGGAGCCTCTCCTACAAAATCTGAGCGAATGAATTGATACTGCAGACTCGATTTTCCTGTTCTCTCTCTGAACTCTGGTTCGCTGAAATTTTCCCGTATTTGGGGAGTCTCTCTAACAAAAAAAATTGGATAACAAATTGTTAATGCAGTGCCAATTTTCCTTTAAACTTGAGGATCAATGAAGTAAAAATTATAATAACTAATTTTGTAAAAATTATAAATGCTTTATCGGGAGTCTATCTCTTAAGAAAATTGAGATAATGAATTTTTTTACTGCATTAATAATTTTCTAAATCTTGTAGGATCCTAACTTGAATTCACAAACCTTGACCTACAAGAAGACGACGACCTTTGAATCCACAAAACTAACTTCTTCGACTAAAAAATCTACACGAGATTAGTAATTGAATCCACGCGCACTAGAGTACTCGTAAGCGTGTAGAACACTCAGATGGAAGAAAGCAAATCTCTCAAAAAGTGATAAATTAAAATTATCTCGAGGGTTTACAGGGTCTGATAAAGGCCTTAAAATGTGAATGGTTGTCCAAAGTGAAAAGACCCGTCACAAAACTATACAAAATAGCTTGACGACAACAATCTATCGGAGTAATGTAAGATAATAGATTGAAAAAGACATCCCCAAAGACTATAGACTCTTTGATTAATATTTCGATGCTTCTCACAGCTTCCAGGTCTCACACAAGAAATTGGTAGTTACTAGAGCATTTGGTTATTTCCCATGATGTTCTTTAAAGACAAGGCGAAATTCAACGATAATAACTACCCATTAGTATAAATGTGAGAAAACACGAGAAAATAGACGAAACAAAAGATTTTAGACTCTTTCATATGTATCATGCAGACATTAGATAGCGTCCAATTCTAACATGAGAAAATTGATGGTTACTCGAGTCTATAAATATTTTCCATCATGATCGTTAAAGATAACATGACACGCACGAACAATAACAACCCATCAAAGGAATTGTTCGAAAAACACATGAAATAGACAAAACATAAGATTTTGAACTATTTGAGAGATATTATGCAGCTTCTGACAACATTAAATTGATAGTTAAATTGATATTTGAGAGATTAAATTTGATATAAGAAATTGAGAGTTACTAAAATGCATCATTGATTCCCACAAAGATCTTCGATGATCGTGTCAATTCTCAAAGATTCTCTTCCTTCGCTCTTGATTGCTACTTCACTACATCATCTTGTCTCTTCTCCCCCTAAATGGGAAGATCATCCCATTCAAATTTCATAATAATTAATGTTTCCCAAATCTCTATCTGTAAAAAAAATAAAAAAATCGGACACAAAGAAATTGTATTGCATTAGGGATTTCCCCTCGCTCTTTCCACTATAATTATTTTACAATTCTAAAAGAATTAGGCAATAATTCATTTTGAGTAATGTTTTTAAAAATACTGACTTTTGGTTTTTTAAATAATATTTAATATTACGAGTGCTTTTTGCGTAAATTAGTCATCTTACGAAGCACCATAGTCAATTCCTTTTTCGCGGTCTCCTCAACGGAGGGGAATTTCCTCTTCCCCTCCGCGATATCTTTCCTCGTAGTTTCTCCGCGATACTGGCACCTACAGGCGACTTGAGCTCAAGGTTTATTTTCTGGGTCTATAACTAACCTTTTGCGAGAGAAAAAATACTGACTTTCGATTGGCTGGAGGTGCCGAGGAAGCGATGCACAGATCAGGGGCGGCGATGGCGTGGAACGTTTTCAGATTCTGTAGGGCGCTCCGGGGGCTCGGTTCTATTATGATTTTTATAGTTCTTGGAGTTGTCGGCGTCACTTATTACGCCGTAGTGTTCACGATTTACTGTCCTGCGATTTATAATGGAAGCTTACGAGAGGCTGTGATTGCTCTCGCTGTTCTTTTCCTCTTTCATTTTCTGGTGAGCATTTTTCTTTCGTATCCTGCATTTTTTTAGAGGGGAATCAACATGCAAATACCCTTTTTTCTCGCATTAGGGAATAGATCTGAACTTATTTTATCAAATTTGCACCGTTTTAAAAAAAATTATCTTTCATTAACAATTTGCATCTAAATTTTCTGCTGAGGATCATCTTATCTTGTGAATGCAGCAGATCATGCTTTTTTTCTAGTATGAAGTTTTTTTAAGTATCACCGATCCTCGATTATTTGTCATGAAAATTTGCGTTAAAATTTTCCATTGAGGATCGTCGTATCTTGTGAATGCAGTTGATTATGTTATTGTGGAGCTACTTTTCAGTAGTGCTAACAGATCCTGGCTCTGTTCCTCCTAATTGGAGGCCTGCTATGGATGAGGAGAGAAATGACGTCATCCCCTTGACAAAATCTGAATATGGAAGTCAAATTCTGAATCCGCAACAATTGGGATTGTTCTCTGAATCGATAAATCCAAGATATAGGTACTGCAGGAAGTGCAATCAGTTGAAGCCACCTCGCTGTCATCACTGTTCTGTGTGTGAGTAATCGGAAATACTCTGCAAAAATTTGCCCATTTTCCTTTGTGATCATCTAAGCATGGTGTGAATGTTTTTGTTTAGGTGAGAGATGTGTGCTGAAAATGGACCATCATTGTGTTTGGGTGGTCAACTGTGTGGGAGCTTTGAACTACAAGTTCTTCCTTCTTTTCCTGGTACGACTTATCTGTCCATCTTTTCGTAATCATACATACTTCATTCACTTGACAAAAAAGGGTTTTGTATAAGGGATTTCTTGCAGGAGAATCTCTTGAATAGACATCTCTTATATGGTTTGGCGATCAGCAATTGTGATCATTGTATCGTAGGACCAAATTGATAATGTTCGAAATGTCTACAATCATGATTGGATCAGCAATCCAATCATGATTGCCCAACCCTGATCTATTTTGTATAGATAGAGAGAGAGAGAATATATGGTATCATTTATTTTCGTTCTTGGTTTTGGGTCAAGTATTTGCACTCTTTCTATGATAATCTGTTTTAACTCTTGATCTTGTGTCATAATCTGTTTATAAGAACTCAAAAAAAAGCGTGTAACTTCTAACCATCCATTTCTGCAGTTTTATACCTTCCTTGAGACAGCTCTCGTGACCCTATCACTTCTGCCGCATTTCGTCAGGTTCTTCAGTGATGGCGAGCTTCCTGGATCACCGGGATCTCTTGCCACCACTTTCCTCTCATTCGGTGAATTTCTCAAAATCTTCTTTTATTTATCTGCCCATACATTATCTTTGTTACTGATACTTGTTATTTTATTCATAGTCTTAAATATGGCCTTTGCGGTGAGTGTCCTGGGATTTTTAATCATGCACGTATCCTTGGTATTTGGAAACACAACCACAATAGAGGCAAGAATTCACGCCAAACCTACTTATCTAAATATTAAGCAATCTGATCTCACTGAATGTTGAATTCCAGGCATACGAGAAGAAAACTACCCCTAAATGGCGCTACGATCTCGGCAGAAGGAAGAACTTTGAACAGGTTGTGCACCAGCTCCTTCCACAAAAAAAAAAAAATGCCCTTCTTTTAATCACTCTTGAACCTAAACTCTCTGGAAATTTAGGTTTTCGGGACAGACAAGGCATATTGGTTCATCCCGAAGTACTCAGAGGAAGATCTAAGAAGGATTCCTGCCATACAAGGGTTTGACTATCCGTCCAAACCTGATTTGGATGCTCAAGAACTCTAAGAAAAGTCAAAGGTTATATGGCCACTGTCCATCAGTGATGAGTTGGTGGGCAATATGGTAGCTGCTCACCACTGGTGAGATCATAACGTTTTCTGCGGACAGTGCACAATTAAAATGGAGATGGAGGGGGATACATATTGCATTTTGTTCCACTTTCTATCTCATACCCCCCTTGTTCACTTGTTCTCTGAAGAAAGTGGTTCCCAATCAATCTCTCTCTCTCCCCTCCCCTCCCCCTCTCCTCCCCAAAAAGGGACCAAATGAACGGGTATAATTGATATATAAAGGGTTGATTGAATCCAAAATGCATTCTTCTCAACATGAAGATCAAGAATTGTAGAACTTAGAAGAATAATTCTAAAAAAAATAAAAATTCACACAAGGTTTTGAAAGAAATATTCCCAAATAAGTAATTCAGTGTCCTCAATTACCAATATATTGTCACAAAATATGCCCAAATTGTAACAAATTAAATCATATGATATCTTTGATAAACATATCTAACTTAACTATTCAAAATAGAAATGCACAGAGTAGAAATTTGGTCAAGCAAAAGCTTGTCTTAGATGAAATGATAATCTACCTCAACAAGAGTTAGTTCTCTCAAAAAAGTTGTATTATTGGCCATGAAAATGATATTTCGATGATTATAATGCATCTTGTAGGAGTGTTAACTAGAAAGTCAAGCTCTTGTTGAACAGTTTGCAACCATATCATTTCAAAAACTTTGTACCCATGCAATCGATACTCTATATTCACACTAAATCTAGAAATCACACCATGCTTCTTTGATTTCTAGGTAACCAAGTTACCCCCATGAAAGGTACAAAACCAAAAGATTGACTTTTGCTCACCATAGTCTCTGGAAATGAAAGTGTTGTCCATACAAAATATTAAAAATAAATTAACTCCAAGAACAACTTTTGATACTAACTAGCATCATCAAGGGTGAACTAGCATCCTAAAAATTTACCCTTGAGTCAGCTAGATGTACTTCTACTTGCAACCTAAAAGTTTGGTTTCTAAAGCAAGTTCATATTTTTGTTGGGGTAACACTATAATATTTGGCATCTAAGAAAACTTAATACTCAAAAAGTATTCTGGCTTCTTTGTATTCTTGAGAAAATAAGATTTTAAAGATGATATTTCACTTAAGAAAATATGATTTTAAAGTGAAATGATATTTCATAAAGATGCTTTCTCTCGATAATATATCATCAATATAACTTGATAGAGAAGTACATTCATTAGTTGTGCAGTTGAAGGGGGTGGAAGGTGATCGACAATATATGGCCTAGAAGTCAATTACACTTCCATATATCTCATTTATATTTTATTAAAATATAATTATTCAATGTCATTCTTGTGCAAGGTTTACAATGAAGTCTATGAGCATGCGATGTGACTAAGTGAATATAATACAATGATCATTGGTTTTTGAACATATATTGTAAGCATTCTTATTTGATAACAATCGAGAAAGGCATCAAAATATTCATAAAGAATAACACTTTGTATTCCAACTCATATGATGAGTATGGTTTATCTTGTGGCAATTAATGTAAATACACTAAGGCTAGATAATGGGTGCTCTTTGGAGAAAGAGTTTACTAAATTGATCCGTATGAATCCTTAAATTTTATTATATCTAACTATCAATTAAATTACTTCTTATCATGGTTGTGTATGTGATCCTTTGACTTGAGACACCAAAACAATCTTGGGATAGATGAATGTATTTTTGGTTGTGACTTATGAATCCCTCGTCATTGGGTCTTCAAAATATCATATATTAGATACAACATGAAGTCCTCAAAGGTTCTTGTGTGGTCAAGATGAGATTATTTGTCTTAAAGGGATAAAAGGATATTAACTCAAACAATCATATGTAATAAAACCCTTAGTCAAGGCAACAAAAATATTGAAGAATGTATTCTTGATGATTTCCTCCAACCATTATTACTAGCTTGAGTGATTGATAAGGATTTGAAAATTGATTATATCCTAAGTTATTTATAAGTTTGGCATGGACAAAAGATTATATGTATAGAATAATCAATGACAATAAGGTTGCTCAAGGGAGTTCTAAACACACCATAACTTCTAGACTATATATTGTACTTGGCACCAACAGGATGGCAACTCTACTTATAGATTAGGTTTAATCGATTCTTGACCAATTAATCTATACGTTGATATATATACAGTTAATAATGTTAAACATGAGCATTATTAGATCTATAAAGTTATTAACTAGAAATATAGATAGATAAAGGGTCACATGCACAAGGTCTATAAATGTTAGTAGATAAAAAACATAATTTTGAGGGTTTTTGTGAATTTTTTTATACCCAATGTCTATAAACTGCTCCATGAAAAACTTATGGAAACTCTTTCCTTTATTCTCTTTCTATCTTAGTGAAGAGTATTAAAAAGGAGATCCAACCCTCTAATGATCGTGTGGATATTGCTAGAGGTTGGACACTTGAACAACTTCAATAACTCTTACAATGAATCATGTATGGATAGATACTAAATGATAAGATCATCATTTCTAGACATCTCAGTGTTTTGAATGTTTAACTTCCTATGTTTGATTGAATTCAATATTTTCATCAAAATTTTGAGAGCCTATCAAGAATTAGATCACATAAAAGTTAAGCATATCCAATTTCTATAAATAAGAAGAGAATGACCGCACATAAGAGAGTCTTGAAAGCTTTGTGTGAAACTATCATCTTTCTTATCTTTCTCTCTTAGTAAAGAGCATTAAAGAGGATGTCCAATCATCCAACGATTTATGGATATTATGATGGGTTCTGAGGTTGATAAACTTTCCAAATTTTGATCAAAATATTGAATACAATGGAATACATTAAATCGGATATTTAGAACATCGAGGCACCAGGAACAGATGATCCTATCATCTAGTATGTATGAAAAAACATACTTACATGGTTCCCTTGAAAGATTTATTGAAGCTATTCAAGTGTCTAGCCTCTAGAAATATTCATACAGTCTCCAGATGATTGAATCTACTCTTCAAAGCTCTTTACCAAGACAGAAAAAGAAGAAATGAGAGAATTATCTTAAGGCTTGCGTGGGTACTCTCAATTGTGGTTGTTCTCCTCCAATTTATAAATATTTGATACATGAATTTTTCACAAAGCTCTCATAATTCTGTCTATATCTTCCAACATCCATAGACCTTATGTGTATGACCCTTTAGCTCTATATATCTATCTAATTAATAACTTTATAGACCAAATAACACCTTATTGGTTAACCTTAATTAATTATCCACATCAACATATAGGTTAATTAATCAAGGACCGATTTAGCGCAATCGATAGGTGACGAGATGAATTCGTACGATCCTAGAATACACACGAACTCATGTCAAAAAATTACCAAACTCACCAATTTTGAGAAATAATTATGAATTAGATAATATAATGGTGAAAGAGGGTCGAATCCATGGAGAAATAAGGGAATCTTTTTAGGTGTCTTTGAAATTCGATCAAATAGGATGATGAATTGAGGTGATAAATGTGGGATTTTAGTGTATTAAGAAAGAAGACTCCAAGAAAAATCCACGGAATCAAAATTCATGGAATTTGGATTAGTATTCGTGGAGAAATCAAGGAGTGAAATCAAGGAAGAAATTCCGTTCGCGAAGAGAGAAAATATAAAATTATCTACAATTCGATTAATCTACCATTCAAAATTAAGATCTAATGCTAAAGGAAAAAAGATTGGGAGGAAAACACGTAATCTAACTTGAAGTCACGCTCAAAATAATGCAATTGATCGCTAGATCAAAGGCTTTTCATTCTAAGATTTCGAAAACAAAGTTCGATGTTCAAGATGTGATTTCTTCTGATTCTCTTCACAAAATCTTGATTTCAAACACTCATTGGACGCAAAAATGAGTCTAGAAGAAGAAGAAAGCAAGAGATTCAAGGACTGAGTTATTTAAATAGTTCGATTTGCTCGAAATATCCAATGATGCTTTATATCGTCGAAGAATATGTACTTTTATAGTCTAAATTAGGGCGTAGTCATTGGATTTGGCTCTTTAACTTCAATCAACAACTCATATGAAACGTTTAGATATGAATTGATGCCATTAAATCGTATTTGTTTGATCAAAGATGGAACACTCAGATTTTGTCACATCGCATATGAAGAAGTGTCGCGTGATCTTGTCCGTCTAATCGTGAATCGACGCCTCAGATTCTCTGATAGCTCTTCAAATCTTGACCATTATAACTCCCCATATGAACAGCCATGATTGATCCGTTTAACAAAATGAATCATTGTCCATTCAGATGCTAACACGTACCCCCCTCACTTAAGTGAAAATGAGGGGTTGATATTAAACGTCTTAATTCACGTCGATTGGACGCTCATGAGCGTGGCACGTCACCTACACAATAAAATAAACAAACATAGTCCCACGTGACAGTAATCAAAGTGAAAGATGTGTACATAATACTGATAGATATTACATGGCCTATAAGCCAATCACACTTTCATGTATCTTATTTATGTTCATTCAAATGAAATTTACTCATTGTCATTCTTGTATGATGATTGCAATGAAGTCTATGAACATATGTAATGTGGTGGCGTACGACTCCCATCACCATCCGCGCGCGTCCAGCCCCCTCGACAGGCAAAGACGAAGGATGCTGACTTCCGCTACACTGCGTAAGGACCTCGTCTCGCCACGGTACGTCACACCCCGGGCTCGCACGCGCGTGGACTTATCTGCCTTATTTTGCTATGGACTTCCTTAGCCCGCACGTGTTTAAGCGGGCCTTTGCTTATTTTCATCTTCCCCTTTTTGGCTTCCGGGTGGGTTCTTCCCTTTTCAGGATCCTACTCGTGAAGCCCTTCTTCTTTGTGAACCTTATTTTCTATGAGCATGTTTAGGCTTTTGGGTTGTGGGCCTCAAGTGGGCCCTTTCCCGTCTCGGCCCATTATGGGCTCTATAAGAGGGGAAGGGACCCCCACCCCCCCCACAAATCCTAGCCGTCATTTGAAGAAAAAAAAGAGTGAACTCCCTCTTAAGTGGCTGCTCAAGGAAGATCAAGGAAGGAGACCAACCGCCGCCTCCGCCACCGCCGCCGCACGATCGCGTGCCGCCACCGTGCCCGCTGCCGCCTCCCCTTGCCTCGGCCTCGCGAACCCTATTGCCATTGTTCCACTCGTCGCCGCCGCCCTAGCGCTGCCGCCGCCACTGCCCTTGCGCCGCCGCCGCCACTGCCAACGCCACCACCCTCTCTCCTGCACCAACGCCCTCCACCAATGCACATCCCTTTCCCCTGTCTCTCTTCCCCTTCCTCGCGGCCTTCCCCACACATCCACCCATTACCCCTCAGTTCCTCCCCATGATAATGCCCTTCCCCTCCCCTCTCCCAATTTTCCTCATCTCATGATCCCAGCCCCCTTCCATCAAGTCTACCTCCCGCCTCCCCATCTCCCTCTATCTCTAACCATTCGCGCGTCTTCCCGATTCTGAATCCACCTCCCTTGATTCTGATTTCCCAATCCTAAGAACTCAGCACCATCCTATCCGGTCCATCTCACCACCACGCCACCTCCCTCACCCTCTCTAACCATCCACGCTCCCTCCCAATTTTGACGATCGTCAACACCCCCTCCACGTCATGTCCGCATCTCCCGGATCACCCCCGACTCCTCCCCCTCAATCACCCGATCAATCCACTCCCTCGGCATCACCTCTCAATCTCCTCCCCCACGACCGACCATCTTCCTCTGTCACCCATTACCCCCCCCCTCCCTCCTGTCAAACTCCAACCGTCGCGACGCCGAATCTGACTCTCGATTTCCCCACTCGCCGAACGTGAAATTTGATTTCTACATCCCTGACGAGACAAAACCGTGAGGTCGTCGATTTCACACGGTCTTGTGTCAAAAATAATTTCAAGCTTACCAATTTGATGAAATTAACTCGAATTGAGGGGTATAATGGTAAATAAGGGTCGAATCCACTGGGAAATAAGGTATTTTCGAGAGATCTTTTAGAAATTGATCAATTGAGGTGAGAATTTAGGGGAAATGGTGGATTTAGAAAGATAGCTCAAAGACGTATCCACGGAATAAAAAATCATTCGATTTGGATTAGTAATCGCGGAGAAATCAAAGAGCGAAGTGGGATGAAATTTCTGAAAATCGGAAGATTGAAAACCGAAATTAAAAACGAAATTAAACTAAATTACGTTCCTAAATTACAAATTGATGATACATGACAATACATTTGAGGGAAAACAAAATTTCTAACCAGAGATAGCGATCGAAACGATCCAATTAGTCACCGGATTGAGGCTATTCATTCCGCAATTTTGAACGCGAGCATCGGCATTCAAGAGACGAATTCTCCTTAATCGCTCTACGAAATCTCACTTTTAATCACTCTGTCGATGCGGAATCGAGTCTAGAAGAGATTAGAAGCGAGAGATTCAAGGATGCAGGGTTGTAGATGGATCAATTTGATGAATACATCCAAGAATGTCTTAAAAAATTGAAGAACGCCTCAATTTATAGGCGAATTGGGCGTAACCGTCCGATGGATGCGTTTAATCTTCATCAACGGTCTGGATTAAACGCATCAAGATGAACTGTTATGAATAGATCTTGGCTGTTAGATCGTGGATGGACGCTCCCGATGAAGTTTGATGTGTACGCGTTATAAAACGCACGAAACCGCCCTCGTTGGATCTTCATCGGACAGTCTTGATGATCCGATGAGTTCACCAATAGTGATGAATCTCGACCGTTATAACTCTCGAGATGAACAGTTGATGTGTTTTCACTTAATATTTATTAAAACACGTGTGTGATTGGAGATCGGGTGGACCTCACGTCCACCGCATCGACACGTGATGCGTCACACGATTTAATCCAACGATCGATCTTACTTGAAATAAGAGAATTAGTCTCATGCGGAGGAAATTAAGAGGAAATAACGGGTATATAAGATGCGACTAATATAAGGGTTAGCTTAAATCCGAAATATCGGATGCTTATATGTACTATAACCCTATATTACGAGTAAATATAAATATGTACATGTCGCATCCGTGCCACGCAAGCACTCGTGTGGGTCCGCGTGGCTCTGTCACGTGGCCTTGCGTGTCACGTCGCATCCACGTGGATCCTGTGCGATAAATACCCCCTTTTTTGCTTATTTTAATTATCTTTAATAGATTCAAATTGAAAATAAATTCGAAAAATTCTGTAAAAATCCCTAAAAATTAGAAAATTTATAACTTTCAAAATACAACTCCAAATTAATCCAGATTTTTTTCATTGGATCTGAAATTCAATTATCTATCATTATAAAAATTCAAATTATTTAAATAACAAGAGATTTAATTTTTTATCTCAAAAATACATTCATTTCTTTAAGATTTTAACTTTAGAAACTTAAATGAATATTTATAAAAATGATTTCTCTCGTTATTTAACTTTAAAAACCACTTATAATCTCAATTAAAGATAGGTTATAAAATCATTTATCTTTAATTCATCATAATTAACCCTAAATTAAAGCATTTTGAGATTATAACAGAAAATTTCATGAAATGATAGAAATGCACTCAAAGTATGATAACATGCATATAAATGGAATGTTTTATGCCTTATTTTGTATTAATAATCATGTATTATCATGTTAAGATTGCATGTTATTAGTCTCCCCCTAATTCATCTCCCGTCCTACATGAAATTCCCTCTTGGCACGCTAATTCACTACCTTGTTACCACCGATTTCCCATTGCCGCGTACGCGGAATTTAATTTGTCAAACCCCAAAATTCTAGCCGACGCCAATCCCTTCGTCCATCGATCTCCTCTCGACCGCATGCCGAATTCGCCTCGTCGTCCTCCGCCTAATTCCCAAGTTCAACCTGTTATTTTCCCGGGGCCGTCTTCAATCCTTTCCAACCCCGTCGCTAGGCGATATTCCCCCACTGCCTTCAACCAGTCCACCAACTCGCGAGTTCTTCTCAACATTTCATCTCGATCTTCTGAGTCACGACTCCTTCCTGAACTACAAATTTGATTACCCATCAAGATATTCCCTGGTCTGCCTACCCACACCGTTCGGCCGGTTCCCCTCCATCGTCCATGTCGACTGACAGATCGTTTTTGCGCGTCGTTAAAACACAAAGACGATGGTAAAAAAAATTTATAAAACCGAACTCACAAAGATAAGATATAAAAATCAAGTATTGTGTAAGTATCGGGTCGATCCACAGAGAGCAGGGTTGACTTTAATCGTAGAGTTGACTTAGTCAAACTTAGGTTTA
This sequence comes from Lemna minuta, assembly GCA_024174645.1. Lineage (NCBI taxonomy): Eukaryota > Viridiplantae > Streptophyta > Magnoliopsida > Alismatales > Araceae > Lemna > Lemna minuta. The sequence continues at coordinate 4,408,231 of CM044120.1, read as the reverse complement.
AAAGGAGTTTTAAATAAGTAAAAATAAGAATTAATGAGTGGAAATGATATAAATAAGCTAAATAAGAAGTTTTAAGAATTTAATTCTCAGGGTTTGACAGAGAAAAGTCCAAAGTCAAAGTCAAAGCGTTGACTTTGACCAATATTAGGTGTTCTGTAAAATCAGATAATCAAAAAGAGTCAGAAGATTACGAAAATTATATATTTGGAAACTAGAGAGAAAATGGAATTATTGATATATATTTCATGATTTTTGGATAAGAAATGGATTTATTATGAATTATTGAAAATCAACTATCAGAAAATCCCCGAAATTAACACCTCAGAGGAAATCTTCAAATTGAATGGCCAAATGAAATCCAAATCTTAAAATTTTCTATGTCAATGGAAATCTAAGAACCAGAGGAATCTAAAGAGACCAAAATGATCGAATTATGATTTGTAACTTGAAAGTAATTGACCCCGAAAGTCAACATTTGACTTCTAATGAAGGATGAACAATCCTCGGTCAAACGTCAAATTGAAGGGTCAAATGAACTCGGAATTCGATGAATTTGCTATCCACGGAAAGCTGATGAAAAGAGGAATTATAATAAAAGAGATATCCTATTTTCAAAGTTAGAAACTTTTCGGACTAAAAATTAGGAAAAATAAAGAACACTATGAACTACTTTGCGAAATTAAAGATCTAAACCTAATAAAAATACAAATTACCTCTTGATAATCGATCGAATCTCACTACTAACTCGATTTTCACAATAATGGGCCCTCAATTCTCGTGGATTGAAGCGAATTTGCTCAGATTCTTCCTCGTGGACGTTCGGAATTCAAGGGGAAAATTCGATGAAATCAAGAGATGAAATCGTGATTATCATGCTTCAATGGATGCGTCTCTACACACTTGGAAGCAGAGGATCACGAGAACTTAAGACCTTCCTTGAAATTCGCTTAATTTCTTCATGAATCGATCAAAAGTTGAAGAACAAAGAAGGGAATTACATGCTTTTAAAGGGAAAATTAAGCCCGATTTTGAGGCCATTTGCTGCGATCATGGGAGCGGTTTTTCGGGGTCGTGGAGGCGATTCCTTCGGGCGGTGTCGTGGCTCCCGGAATTGAGGTAAATTAATCACAATTTTTGCTTCAAATGAATCATGCTCACTCCACGATCGGGCCACGATCGTGGTCCTGGTCATCCATCGATCGCCGTCCGATCAAGTGGAGACGATTCCACGACAAAAACTCCTCGATCGCGGCGCGATCGTGGAGTTCTTCCATGAGCTTTCTCTGCCGTTGGATTGAGCTTCAGGTGAGGTGGGCGATCGAGATTCACCCGATCCGTGATCATAAGGAAGATCCACCGCCAACCGTCCATCTGTGAAGATCGCGATGAAGATTGCGATGTCGTCCATTCGATGAAGATCACAGTCCGTTCGATGGAGATCGGACACTCCATGCGTCGCCACGTGGCGATTGGTAAGCTCTCTGATTGCTGCCACTTATAATGGACATAGCGCATGTGCTTGATCTGACGATCGCATGGACTCAGGTCCATGCGATCGACGCCCATGCGTTGATCTCTGACAGCTCTGCTGCAATCCGACCCCCGCTGTGCGTCCACGTCGCCTGCGAAAGGTAGGTATCGTGTGGGACTATGTCCCACACGGGAGAAATATCGGGGCACGGCGCGCTTAAAAAGGGGGGAGCAATCATTATCCAATTGCGTTACCACCCCCCCCCCACTGTTACCAGGGCCCACTATACCCGTGGGCCCTCCACTTGCGAACCCTCACACGCCACGTGGCGCCCCTCACGGGCGTCTGCGTGGGCCCGTCCGGGTGGCCTCCTGCCACGCGTCAGCACCACCTGCGCCTCGCGCGGGCCACCCGGGCTCTGCCACGTGGCCTCAGTGCTGCGTCGCACCTGGAGGTGGTCTCGCGCGCCACGTCAGCTCCCGCTCGCCACATCAGCACCGGCAGGTAAAAACCCCCCTTTTTGCGATTTTTTTAATAAAAATACTTTATAAAAATCAAATAAAAATCAGAAAAAAAGGTATAAACTTCAGAAATTCATAATTTAAAATATAAAACTCCTTTTTAATCCAAATTTTCTCCATTGGATCACAAATTCTTTTCTTTTTAATATCATGTCATTTAAAATATATTTTGAAAGAAGAAATCAAGATGAATTAGAATTTTCATAAATCATTTCTCACTAAATATTCTAAATCATAAATTCATCTTGAAATTATCTTTCCAAACTTTTACCAAAGTCAAAAATCATTCAATACAAGAGATTAATTTCTATTAATTTAAACTTAACAAAAGATTAATCATCTATTAAGCATGAAATTATCCCTAATTTATGCATAAATATCAACTTTAGTGAAATGACATGTCAATGGAGAAAATTCCTAAAAAGTACCATCCTGGTCCTGCATCATAATGTCTAAGTGAACTATGATGAGATTATAATATAGTTATCACTAGCCTTTAAACATATGTTCTAAACATTCCTATTCGTGGGATATTTGAGAAGGACATCGAATTATCCAAAAAGAATAATACTATCTAGTCTAACTCATGTGATGAGTATGACTGATTCTGTAGCCATCGATGTGAAGACACTAAGGATAGATAGTGGGTGCTCTTTAAGAAAGAGTTCAATGAATTGATCAGTATGAATCCCAAAATGGTAATTATTTGTAACTCTAAATTACTCCAAATTTGTCTTATTTGATCAGAAATTAAATAATCTACCATTCAAAAAAGTTAAATTTAAAAATAATAAGAAAATAAATTTGTATTTAAAAAATATACTCATTTCTTTTATAAAATAAAGTTAGAAAAAATAAATGAGTGTATAAAAAAATATTTTCCTCTCATTATTAATCATTAAAATTCAATTATAATCTCAAATATAAATGAGAATAATCTAATCTTAAATATCTCTATTTAATTATTTATGATTATCTCTAAAATAGTACATTTTGAGATTATAACTTAAATTTTCATATAATGATAGATATACACTCAAAACATGATTACATGCATAAGAATAAAATATTTTATGCCTTAATTTGTATTAATAATTATATAATTTCATGTGTAAAATATATTTTATCAATAGGTTGAGTTGTCAGCCGATTGGGTGTAAGGCTACACCACGTACTCTAGGAGATATGGAGTATATACGAACTCACTTATAAAACCTTTATGTCATTGGTTACCATATATGTATAATTCTTTATCTGCACAAGACTCATGAATGACTTAGGGTATGGTCAATTGTCAAACCCTAATCGGCCACTCAAGTTACTACTGATGCAAGTATGTAATCATGGGGAACCCCTTCTCCGATATCTCTACTACCTTGGCCAAGGATTTCATCGCATTTGATTCCTTGAGTCAATCTCTTCAAATACCAAGGGCGGATAATCCCATCTTGATCACACAATCATCTTCGTGGACTTCATGTCGTATCCAATATATGATTTTTAGAGATTTTGTGGCTAGGGATTCGTCAGTCATAATCAAAATATGATCCTCCATTCACAAGACTTCTTTGGTGTCTCAAGTCAAAGCACCACATACACAATTGTGACATGAATTAACTTGATTGATATTAGTATAATTACTATTCAAGAATTAATACTAATCAATTCAATAAACTCTTTCTCCAAAGAGCACCCGCTATCTATCCTTGGTGTCTCTGCAGTGATGGCTACAAGATTAGTCATACTCATCATATGAGTCATATGAGATAGCGTTATTCATTCCGGAGAATTCGATGTCCTTATTGAATATCCCATGAATATGAATGTTTATAACATATGTTTAAAGACTAGTGATCAGTGTAGTATAACCTCATCATAATTCACTTAGTCATTAAATATGCTCATGGAATTCATTGCAAACATCACATAAGAATGATAATACATAAATTTCATTTCAATGAATATAAGCGAGATACATGGAAGTATGATTGGCTTATAGGCCACATAATATCCATCATATCAATAGAGGCTAAACATGTGACTAAACATATAAGTATATATTTTGATCTATATTAGATGATAAGATCATTTGTTATTGGTGTCTCCTCATTTTAAATGTTCAATTCAATGCGTTCTGGTGTGTTCAAATTTTTTAAGTAGAATTTCAAAAACTTATTGAGCCTTAGATCTTAGTAGTACGTGCATGTTTATCAAGATGAAATTGAGAGAAGAAGGAACCGACAAACAAGCAGATCTTGCAATCAGTTGCTGGCCAAAAAAAAACTTCGTCGAGATGGCGTCAAACAATCGCTGAATGGTGAAGCTCGTCTCCCTCCGTGAAGAGGAACTAAAAAGGATTTCGTTCTCGTCCACGATCGCTGAAGGGTTTTGTCTGCAGTATGCCGGTGTCACGCTTTTCTTTCGTTTTTCAAAAAAAATGTCGGGGTGTGGAGGGGGAGGACCATTGAAGAACCCTAAATTCTTTATATACCGTTAGTTTCATACTGGAAAAAAAATCAGAATAGAGTATTAGGTACGATAATACCCTCAGCGGTATTAAACCAATTTGTATGGTCTACATCCAAAGGTATGAGAGATTAAAACTATGGGTAGAGATATTAAATTATAATCCTTAAGTAAGCCTAGTCATACTGGAAAATAAATTACTTAGGTTACATTTATAGTTATGGTCATCTGCATAATTTTGTTGTTGCTTTTCCTGAGATCAAACACACTCATTAGTCTCAATAAGAAAGTGATAGAAAATATGAAGTGACAATGCTTAAAAATTAATAACATATAACAACAAATTAATGGCAATTCAAGATAAAGTTTATGTCAATCTCCCCCTTTTTGATGTATTACAAAATCTTGAATTGTAGCTTAGTAAGCTCCCCTTCAGTATATGACTTATTAATTTTCTCCCCCTTTTTGTAATAATTCAAAAAGAGATCTCCTCACTTCGAGCTAACGACAGAAGACAGAAGCTACTCCCCCTCAAATTTTGACCCTATAATTTTCTCCCCCTTTTGGTAATAGTACAATAATACTAGTGGTATTAACCTCTGCAAACACTCCCCCTGAGCTAGAGATCCATGCAATGGTACCGACATAAAGCAGCTGTCATAGGATGGAATAAGATAAAATCAAATACCAAAATCGGTGATGAGCGAGGGGAAACATCTCAGATTGCAAATTCATGACAGTAATTGTTCTGGAATATCAATAGAACATCGAGAGATTTGAGAAATCCGAAAGCTCAATTTATGACTGTAATTGACCAGATGTGTAATGAAAGGCGTCAAGATCCCAAATGATTGAAATGCCATGGTTGGTGGTGTACACAAAGATTAAAAACACTGATCGCATAAGAAAGGCTGAATTACACCATTAAGATCGACTGATGAAGCTGAACTTGCAGTAAACAAAAACCAAAAACTAGTGAGATATGAATTTCTCATCATCAAATGTCCCCCTTTAGTTGGCTCATCATGCAGAAAAAATAGCGAAAAGAAAATACAGCAAGTCTAATGACAAACAAAAAATACGAAATACAACAAGTCATGTAAACTTGGTAATCGACAATTCTAGTTCTTCACACGATGTTGATCAGTCTCTATATCACTAGCTCTTATCATTTTTATATTTTTTTTTTATTTTTTTTTTAATCTTTTACTAAGGAATTGAAACTATCTATTCCTAGAAGTTTGACACAGAAGTGTCGGATCTACTAGCTGTAAAATCTCGAAGTGATCCTGTCATATCACTATACGGTTTTTTATTTTATTCTATTTATTATTATTATTATTATTATTTTTATTTTTTAATCTACACTCTCTCCTTCTCATCGACATCAAGTTCTACTCCATTCGTCATTGCAGTGGCCTTACCTTTAAGATCTTTGAGATTGTATTTAACCAACAACTCTCGAGTATACATTTCCTATGACATAACTCAACCGGTGAAAGTTTGTTTAATCTGTAGACCTAAAGGTAATCAAGTTTCCCTATTAACCTCATCTCAAACTCTTTTGGGTAAATTCAGAAAACTCATCACAAATAATTTGGTTTCTTGATCCAAATATAATACCATCTACATATATCTGAACTACTATCATCCTTTTGTTCATCCTTTTGACAAACAAAGTTTTATCTACCTGACCTCAATCTTACCCATGTGCCATAAGCACAAGTACTGAGTTTCTCATACCATACTCTAGGAGCTTGGTCTAGCTCATATAAAGCCTTGTTTAGTCTAAATGCCCAATCCGGATGCTCATCATCCTCAAATCCTAAATATTGTTCAACATATACTTCCTATTTTATTATGCCATTTATTAATGCACTCTTGACATCTAATATATATTTTCTAAAGTGTTATTTAATCTATCCTATCCTCAGTCATGTGTCTTGAACATCCATTGTTTCAATACCACTGTGGTGACGACCAGTGATTGCCTGCACAAAAATTTGGAACCGTTTAATTCCATCCCATGGGAACCCATGATGGGAACTGAGGTACTCCAAATCGAGGAATGGTTCTAAATATCTCAAAGGGTGCCACAGGCATGTGATGTGGTGGAGGGATGTGTGGATGAGGAAATGGTAGATGTTCAGCCATGCGATGATAGTGCATAGGTGCACTAGGATCCATTCTATATGGGCCTGTTTTAGGAACCCTACTAGGTGAAATGGATGCCCTAGGAACTTCTCTATGGTGCACCAAGTTATCGATCCTACCTACTGGTCTTAGCCTACTACTAGTTGGTACGGAACGACTATAGGTTACTCTATTGAACTCTACTCTCGGTGGTTCTTTAACTGTACTTACTAGTGGATCAATTAGTTTGTCCACTATTCTATAACTTCCTAGCATTCCATAGCTATGTGAGTATCTATACTTAGGATCCCTCCGAATACTCTCATCTATGAGGTAAGTTCTGGACCCTTTCTCTTTCTCCTCAATTTCCACAGTTGTTGATACAACTTGTGGTTCTAGAAATTTAAATATTTCTTCTGTTCCTTCCTTTACCCATTTCGTTCCTTCATTTAATCTGGTCGTGGCATCGGGTTCGTAACCTAAACCTTCCTTCCTCAAAATAGATCTTTGACTTCCTAAAAACATTTCTAAGGCCTTTTGACTTCCTAGTAGCTGATAGTATTTTTCTCTAAGTCGAGAATATTCTTCTGGAAGTGATATCTTCTCTTCCTTCTGTAGTACTTCAATATCTACTGTTTTTAATTTTTCCTTAAGTATTGTATTCTCCATTTCCAATCTAGTGTTCTCTTCCCTTAATTTCCTACTGTCCTCATTCACCTCTGTTGGAGAACTTGATGCTTTCTCTAACCTTTCAGTTAGAAGAGAAATCTTCTCCACTAACTGTTGATTTTCTAGTCTACCCTTCCTTAATTCTCTCTTAGTGATTCTATATGTACATAGCAGGTCAGCTAATGCATCACTTAGTTCTTCATTAGATATGTCATGAGTACTTACCTCACTGTCGCTGGATTTTGCCATTAGGCACAAGTTGACCTCCTCGCTTGCTTCCCTTCCTTCTTTGTTGTCTTCACCTTCACTTGAATCACTCCAGGTTGCCTGAAATGCCTTCTTCTTCTTGTCTCCTTTCCAGGTTGGTTTGTTCTTCATTTTTTCGTTCTCCTCCTTCTTCAGGTTTGGACATTCATCCTTGAAATGACCTGGTTTCCTGCACTCATAGCAAACTTTAGATGTGTTTCTAAACTTTATTCGACCTCTTAGCATTCGAGCAATCTTTCTAGACAGCAGTGCAACATCTTCATCGTCATCTGATGAGGATTCATACACTTGAAGGGCAATGGATTTGTCCTTCTTTATCGTTCCTTCATTCCTTCTCGCCTCATTCATCTCATGAGTGAGAAGTGACCCTACTATCTCATCCAAGGATGTCGTAGTGAGGTTCTTAGCCTCTTCAATAGCTATAACTTTAATCTTCCATTCACTTGACAGTGCATTCAGCAGCTTCCTATTTAACTCAAGTGTCGAATACTCCTTCCCCATGTTCTTCAATGCATTTATCAATGCATTCATACGTCCTACCAGATCACGAATGGATTCTCCACTCTTCTGTTTGAACAACTCGAAGTCGTTCACTAATATACCCACTTGGTTATCCTTCTGTTGTTGTGTGCCCTCGTGTGTGGTCTTGAGCTTATCCCACATTTCCTTAGCTTTACTACAACTTGACACTTGATGAAACAAGTTGTCACTAATCGATGCGAAAATAATATTCTTCGCACTCCCGTTGAATTCCATCTCTTCTTTAGTAAACTTCCCATACTCCTTATCAACCCCTTTGACCATCATATTCCATACTTCATGCTTCTTTCCCATAGCATATGCTTCTATCCTTACCTTCCAAATGGCATAGTTACTGCCATCAAGAGTTGGAGGGAATAGTCTAGAGTCACCATCCATAATAGATCGACTTGTCGATTTGTTACAATCGATGATACAAGTCAGGCTCTGATACCAATTGAGAAATCCCAATGGGGCGGTGAATTAACCTAAGAGGGGGGTGAATTAGGTTAGATGTTAATTTTACTTATTATTTTCTACTTTTTCTGTTTACTAAGATTCGTTGGTTAATCACTCACTTCTTGTCCTCTCGATGCACCCGATATTATTATACTGGTTGGGGGACCTAATGTCCCTTAATCCAGTCCCGAGTACTATAGACTCGGAGCCTCCTCCTCACCAAATGAAACCTAATCCTCTCACCACTCAAAGGGTGAAGGACAATGTTCAAATACAAGGGTTTAGATTTGCCCCCTACGGCAAACCTAACACTCACCTTTACCTGTCCCTACGGCACTACCCACTAGGCCTCGACCTCCTCGGCTCCCGGACGTCCTGACTCCCTCAGGCCGATCTCCACGCGATCACTCGTCCCTTCACGCCTTGTCGTGCCTCTTCCGCTAGCACCGCCGACCGCTGGTAAACTGAGACCTCGTCTTCCGGCTTCACTCGGTCTTCCTGCTCCCGAAGTCTTGACTCCTTCTCGTCTCAACAAATGAGACCTTCTCGTCCTCTGCGTGTGTGTGTGAATCTGAAAGATGTGTATCTAAACACTGCTACCTAAAATAGTGACTCTCCTCACTAATGATAACTTTATGCTAAAGTTGATCCTTGCTTAGACAGAGTTGACTTTCTTGATTCTAGTTGACTTTGATTAAACTTTGACCTAGAGTTGACTTTTCTGAGTTCTGATGACTCTGAGTTGACTACTAAACTAGAGTTGACTTTTTGCTAAAGTTGACTTTTTCTGACAGAGTTGACTTTCTAACTTCTGTTGACTCAGGGTTGACTTTTGACCTAGAGTTGACTTTCTTAACTTCTGTTGACCGTTGACCCAGAGTTGACTTTCCTATAAAGTGTTGTCTTTGGGTTGACTTTTGGTCAACAGTTGACTTTCTCAAGAGGTTTGACTTTCTGACCTCTATTGACTGAGAGTTGACTTTTCTGTCTTATAGGGTTGACTTGACTAATCAGAGCTGACTTGGATTGACTCTAACTAACCAGGTTGACTTTAACTTGCTAGAGTTGACTTTCTGACTTCTAATGACTCAGGGTTGACTTCTGACTTCTACTACTGAGGGTGGACTCTCTGAGTAAGGTTGAACTAATATGTACCGACACTGATTATGAGACAAACACGTTAGATTGATAAAATGAATTCAACTAATAATATCACAGAAATAGTATGCTATTATTTATGTCACTGAAGTAAACTCAATAAAGGATATGCAATCTGTAATACTGCAAATAAGAATGAAACTGACAATAGTATACTTACTGAGAAATTTCAATTCGATGATACCTGCAACTACAATTATTAGTTATATAGGACAGCCTGATGATCAATAAGATAGTTAAGACTAAAGAATAGAAGTTACAATTAAGATTACCCTTTGTCAAGCTACTGATTCTACAAGTATAGCGCTATGAGTGCAACCAACTATATTAAGTGTATTCCAAATCTAATTAAATAAACTCACCAGTCTATAAGTACTCACTGTTCAAGCCCCAATTCAGTCTTACTTTGCCTCTGTCGATATCACGTTGACTGATACAACAGTTTCTTAAATAAGGTAATAACAATGTTCAGTTTAAATAATATAGAGTCACAACGAGGAACTGAGATTCAGATTAACGTACCTCTGTCGAATGTGTGTTGCTGAAATGATGATTCAATAATTTTAACTTACTGCTATTGAGAATGTGGTGAGACGTGACTGATAAGGATAACTAGAAATTGGATTACAAATTGACTTTGAGCGTGAAACAATTTATAAGACTTAGGAACAAATACTAGCAATAAAAACTAGGTGTAACACTGTCTGGATTATTACTTGGGAGATAGATAACTGACAACAGAAATTATAGGTGACCAGTGCATATATCTAAATGATAAACAAACTATTAATAGCAGTAATTAAAATGTCAGCAAACTGTAGATACGATGACTTAAGTTACAGAGGAGTGTAGAAGATTATATCAACACAATTTAGCGGAAATGACACTAAATAAAACTACCAGTCAAATAGGTAATTTCGAGAGATATGTGTTTATGTTCACTGACTATAGATTAGCTGAATATACGTGATATAATATGATTCGTGTGGATAGCAAGAGCTTTACACTGAGAGCCGAATGATATATGACTTGATAGATAGAATAATTTATATATAGTGAAGTTAAAAACAATAGGTGTTTAGTTAATCAGATAGTTATCAGAAAACGCTTACGATTAGGGAACCAATCAATAAGTTAACAAGACATACAATAAGAAACAAATCACAGAGATATTTGAGATTTGGAATGACAAAGTAATAGAGAGCAGATGATTAGGAATTTCTGATTGTGAAACTAAATTTAGGCAGAGAAACAAGAGGAACCAACTGAGCGGCAGAATGTATGACTGAGAGATTTAGAGTGAGAAAGTAATCAAACAAAGATAATGGAGAATTACCGATTAAATAGAGAAATGACAGACTAGAGGTTTCAGAAGAAGGATTAATCGATGAATAATTGATACACTATCTAACAGTTGGAATCCAGAATGCAGAGATTAAGAATTGATAAAAGTACGTCAATAAAATAAATAAAACGAAAAGCTCGAAAGAACCAAACGGATTTAATAAACTTAAGATTTAGGAGAAGAAGGAACCGACAAACAAGCAGATCTTGCAATCAGTTGCTGGCCAAAAAAAAACTTCGTCGAGATGGCGTCAAACAATCGTTGAATGGTGAAGCTCGTCTCCCTCCGTGAAGAGGAACTAAAAAGGATTTCGTTCTCGTCCACGATCGCTGAAGGGTTTTGTCTGCAGTATGCCGGTGTCACGCTTTTCTTTCGTTTTTCAAAAAAAATGTCGGGGTGTGGAGGGGGAGGACCATTGAAGAACCCTAAATTCTTTATATACCGTTAGTTTCATACTGGAAAAAAAATCAGAATAGAGTATTAGGTACGATAATACCCTCAGCGGTATTAAACCAATTTGTATGGTCTACATCCAGTGTATGAGAGATTAAAACTATGGGTAGAGATATTAAATTATAATCCTTAAGTAAGCCTAGTCATACTGGAAAATAAATTACTTAGGTTACATTTATAGTTATGGTCATCTGCATAATTTTGTTGTTGCTTTTCCTGAGATCAAACACACTCATTAGTCTCAATAAGAAAGTGATAGAAAATATGAAGTGACAATGCTTAAAAATTAATAACATATAACAACAAATTAATGGCAATTCAAGATAAAGTTTATGTCAAAACTAGCTCTTTAACAAATATCCGTAGTAATTCCCACTCGTCCTTTGATATCTTCGTCTCCCTCCCATTTGTCTTGAAATGGGATGTTCCTTCATCCAGGACGGCCCTCTTCTCAATGGCGGCTCAAAGCATGTCGTAGGTGCTGTTACACCGCGTCGGACAGTCTAATTCGAGGAGGTTATTATTAGACATATTCAAGTCAGCGCATAGTTTGGCGTACATAAGCCGTCGTTGGCTACCATTGCGGGTAGCCCGAACCAATGTCCTCACTTTTGCCACTGCCTCGCCGAGTGTGACAGGTACCCTATGCATTGATGTCGATGTCGAAGGACCAACATCAACATCCTCTTCGACATCCATATCGCTAGCATAATCAGAAGCCGTCAATTGCTCGTCGCCTTCTTCTGCCATCAACTGAGAAGCATAAGGGATATCAAAGCTCTTAATGGCGGATTGAACAACGAGGTTCAAAATATGTGCGAAGCACGGTATGTGCCCTTTCGCGGTGAAGTTCTTATTGTCTCTTTTCAACTTTTTTGTCATTACAGCAATCATCTTCTTATTGCTAGACGCATTATCAGTCGTCACAGCACTAACCTGAAATAAGAATACAAAATTAATACCCATCTAAAAGATTCAAAATATAAATTGATGTTTTATGAGAAATTAATACCTATCAAACAAATACTAACCTTAGCCTCCAACTTAAACTCTTCTATAATTTCAAATCATTAAGAAAATTTCAAAATTAAGATTTTTGGAGTTTAAAAACACAATTTATAAGAAAGGAAAATCAGATTTCAAGGTATACTAATTACTAAATAAGAAATTAGAAAACAAAGAAGAGAAGACTAACCTTAGCCTGCAACTTAAACTCTTCTATAATTTCAAGTAGTATATATGCCATACTTTCGCCGTCGTGCTTCCCGGCGAGCTCTCGCACTGCCAACACACACTCACGGTATTCCCAGGAAGCATCAATCTAATGCGCTGTGACACCCAACAACCCACATCCATTTTCTGCTGTCCACGCATCTGCTGTGAGCATCACATGATGTACTCGAAGTGAACCCCGTTGCAATAGTCTCTTTCATCTTTTGATACATCTTCATTGTCCATGACTTGATGACCTTTGCACTAGGGGGATCTACTTCTATCTGCGTCGTATATCGCCATAACTCCTTGAAAGCTTTGTGGTCGACGATGCTCCAAGGAGAGTCGGTGAGGCACACGAAACGGGCAATGACATCTTTCGTCTCATCGGGGGTTAGACCCCCCATGGGTCGCTTCTTCGGGGCCTCGATCTTCAATTGCCCATCTGCCCCTTCAGTAATTATGCATTGTTGGCCGCCATGATCATCGCCAAATCCCTTAAGTGCATCATATAGCCTTCGATGCACAGCTTTAAAGTGCTTCCAAAAGACATTAGTGCTCCCGTCTGTTGGACGCTTAATGACCCCTTGCATGCCGTCTGGATATTTCTGTCGGCAAATTTCACACGAGTAAGTGCGGTCATGCATCAATTTAAAATATTGCATGATGGGAGATCGTGTGATGCGGCTTCACTTCACTCCTGTTGACCCTTGCTCATCAATAGATCGTATCACATCTGTGTTTGCTTCTACGGCATCCACGTGTAATGAACTCGAACTCTCCATTGTCGACATTTTCTAAAATGAAAAGTAATTCAGAAATCATACAATTCAAATACAACATGGAGGAACAAATTTAAAATAATTATAGATAATGATAATTTATCTGTTTTTAATAAAATAACAGAAATAGTTTTTAATAATAAGAGAGTAAAAAAACAACAAATATAATATAAAAAGTACAAAGTCATTTAAAGCTAAATTTCAAAATTATTACATCAATCATCTCTTGCAATAATAATAATAAATTTAATATCATAAAAGATACTCATAATTTATTGTTTTTTTAAATAAAAATAACAGAATTTGTCTGGGGGAAAAAAATTATAAATTCGATTATAAATTCTGATTAATAAAATAACAGAAATAGTTTTAATAATAAGAGAGTAAAAACAACAAATATAATATAAAAGTAGAAAGTCATTTAAGCTTTTTATTATTATTATTTTCGTCTGGATAAAAAAACCGAATTAATAAATAAATTCAGATTTTTTGGATTTTAAAAACATATTTAATAACAAAGGAAAATGACATTTCAGGGTATCATAATTCATAAATTAGATAAAAAAGGAGAAAAGATAAATTTCAAAACATTACATCAATCATCTCTTGCAAATTTTTTTTCCAATAATAATAAATTTAATATCATAAAAGATACTCATAATTTACTGTTTTTAAATAAAATAACAGAATTTGCTGGGGAAAAAATTATAAATTCTGATTATAAATTCTGATTTTCAATTTTAAATTCTTAGCACTTAGCACACAAATTCTCTTCATTCTACAAAGTTATAAAATAATTTCTTTACTGAGGCAGATAAATTCTTAGCACATCGGATAATTCTGAGCATAAATTCTGATTAAATTCCAAGGAAGATGTAGATCCGGAAGAGAAATTATAATTCTGATGTACATTGAGCCCGAAACTCCCTACTGTCCACTGATTATCATTATATCACAAAAAGATCAATTCGCATCGAATTAAATATAGTTTGAAAAATTCATGCAATCTCTAAATTGACTCTGAAACTTCAATGAAAGAGACAGTGGTGACGGAAGGAGAATGAGGAAGAGAAATTGGATGAAGGTTAGAGACAGAGGTGAAAGAAGGAAAATTAGGCGGAAGAGGAGCGGGATCAAGGTCACGGAGAGAAGTGAAAGAAGGAGAATTACGAGGAAAAGGATTTATTTAGAAGAGAGAGAGAGGTAACAAAAATTAGAGAGAGAGAGAGAGACAGAAGAAACAAAAATTAAGAGAACGCCAGAAGGATACCTGAAATGCCTGAAATGCGCGGAAGGATGTTCGGAAGAGAACTAAATTAATACCTGTTTTTAGTTCACGGAGAGAACTAAATTTAGTTCACGGAAATGCACCGGAAGGATGTTCGGAAGAACGCCGGAAGTGGAAATGCAGCGGAATTTCCAACGCGCCGGCCGCCGGAAGTGCAGAACCGCGGAAGAACGCTGGAAGTGCGAGTGAGAGAAGATGTAGAGACTAGAGACTGAGAGAAGATGGCGATGGGCAAAGAACTTCTCCAAGGACTCGTCGAGTCGTCGTCGTCGTCGAGAGCGGAGAGTCGGGAGAAAATAGAAATATTACACAAATGAGAATAGGGTTAAAAAAATTAGGGTTAAACGCAATTACGCAAAAAGTTAGGGTTAAACTGGATGTCGGTATCGGTATCGGTTCCGATACCGATATCCGGTATCGACATCCACTGCTAGCCGTTATCGGACGTCGGTATCGGATGTCGGTATCGGAAACCGATACCGACATCCAGTTACCGATACCGACATCTGGATGTCGGTATCGGGTACCGGAGGTATCGGGTACCGTTTAGGACATTAACGGTACCCGATACCGTTACCGCAACCGATACCGGTATCGGAACGGGCGAAGCCTAGCTCAAGGCAAATGTCTTATTTAATCCCCTTTTAGTTTTTTTGTCGAAGCCACAAATCTGCTCAATCATTGATCGAACCTCCAATCAGTTCAATCATTGATCGAGGTTTTATGGTCCATAGTCGCCTAAATCGACGTTCTTATAGACGATCCGATTGTCAATCAAATCGTTTCAATCGTGTAAGTGACTAGTAAAGATTGTTTCGATCATGATCCTTATTGGTTGATCGATCGGACTCTATCGATCAACCAAATTTTGATCACGATCATGTGAATCCACATGACATGGGCAAAGTTGGCCATTATTTTTGTCTCACAAATCCCAATAATTTTTAAACCACAAGAATTAAATTATTGAAATAAAAAATAATTCTCATGATTATTCAAGGCCCACTTAACTATAATTTTGGCAAAAAATTCAAGGCCCATTTTAGCGGCAAAAAATTAAATTATTTATCTATATAAAATAATTCTGAATAATATTCTGGACAGCTCTCCTCTCTCAAGCTTGTTCTGTTGTTCACTATTTCCTCACGGCTTGCTGGAGCTGCCGGTTTGTAGATGACGGGAATTGTCTGCTTGAGGAGCGGTCAGCTTCTCCGGCGACTAATCGCCATCTCACCGTCGTTACGATCAGGGGGGATTGTTTTCCCGCCTTCGGTGCACTTTCCAATAAGCGTCATCCGCGTGCGGTGCGCTGCTACGAACCCTGCCGATGGCGGACGAAAGGTTTCCTCTCGGCTCGCGGAGATGCAGAAGATTCTCCAAGAAGCCGAGGAGCGAGCTCTGTCCGCAGAATCGGAACCTACGCCAAAGATCACCATTGGTAATCCGGAAATTGAGAGATTGGGGAGAATTTCATCTGATTTGTTCCTCTCTTGCATTTCTATTAATTCTTCGTAAATCGCGATGACATCCGATTGGATTGAATGAATCAATAATTGCATTTGGCTAAGCATAGGAGTTCTTTCTAGTTTATCTTATACGCAAAAAACCGAGTGAACAATGGTTTGGGAATTCAAATGATGAATATTTCGCCTCACTTTGTTTACATGATCATTTAATTGTATTCTGAAAGGGAAATAATTTATGCATTTATATATGTATTTCTGATCATTTAGTATCTTTGATTCATTGAATGATTGGGAATTCCTCTTCTGCAGGTCATGTCGAGGTTAGTTTTGCAAGGAGTGGCGGGCCTGGGGGCCAGAACGTAAACAAAGGTTTTCTGAGACTTTTTATTTGTGCCTCAGTAAAAATTTTATTGGTTATCATCAATATTAAATCCATTAAAATGTCATTTTCTAGCGAGTTCGCGTAACTTTTGCCGTACATTTTTTATGTTGCAGTTTTAATTTACTGTCCGATGTACATTTTCTGGGAATATCATTTCATAATATCGTTTGAAAGCTTTAAATTCCGTGAACCAGCTGTAATAATTCTTAAATAGCTTTAAAGCGTGCAGTTTGAAATAGTGAAATTGAAAAAAAAATCATTTATAACTTTTTACTTCATGAAAACCATTCTTTCATGCTCCTATTCATTAATTTCTTATTTTTTGAACTTTGGTATAAAGTACATTCATTCTTGCAGTGAACACTAAGGTTGATATGCGATTCAATGTGAAGAATGCATATTGGTTGAGTGATAGAATCAGGGAAAGAATCTTGCAAATGGTAATTCTTTGAAATTTATATCTCTCCCCTTTTTTCACTTTCCCTCAATTTTAATCCACGTATGAAACTCTATTCTAGGTAATCGTCTCTTTTTTGTCCGTATGTTTCAATCCTTAATGGACTTGAAACTCTAGCTTGAAGAACTTGTTGAAAAAAGATCAGAGAACTTTGAACAAGGAGGAATAGATGTGGCTGTCTTATTCCTGCCAGATTTTGCTGTTGATATGTGAGACGCAACACAATGAGATTTTCTAAGAAAGGTTCAAGAATTCTAGTGGCAGTTATGTATGCTCCGTCATCTTGTGATCGTTATTTTACTGGTCTCAGTATTTTTGTTATAATAGGATACTTTGTTCTAAGACCTAAGATAGTGAAGGTTAATCTCTAAAGACATATAAGCCCTAATTGTCCTTGTAAGTAGGAGAGGGACACCGGAGGGGATAGTAAGTCCAGAATTAATCGCGCTCAAGCTTGGGCAGTGTAGGGATTGGTGACCTCCTGGGAAGAGGGGTACCGAGGTGGAGTAGAATTCCAGAGTTAAGCCTGCTCAGGCTTGGGCAGTGTAGGGATGGGTGACTCCTTGGGAAGAGGGATGCCGGGGTTATAAGAACTCCAGGGTTAAGGGTACTGAGGCTTGGGCAGCCCAGGGATGGGCGACCACTTGGGTGGGAAGAAGAGGGTACTTCTACTGGTTGATCATCGATTTCTGGTGATATTCCTGTGTGACTTTCAAAAAATGAGTCCAAGCTGCTAACTCTAAATCTCCCACTGAAACTTCAACTGTAAAATGTTGAACATTGATTCTTAGTTCTTTAACCATGGACTTTGAACACTATAATCGAAACCTTGTACCCTGTTTTATCCTCATTATGTTTTGTATTAAAATTGAATTCTAACAGATGAGTTCTTTCAGAACCTCTCACGACTTCTTATCCACTTTCTCATCTAAACCATGTTGAATGACGGGAGAAGTGATACATGCCACCTAGGATTAGGATCAAACTGCTCAACTCTATTCAAAAGGGGAATGCTTTATACGAGAAGATGGAACTGTATAAATGACCAAAATACCCCTATTTCCCATAATGATCATTAATACCATTACCTATAACAAAAACATGTGAGATGGCGAGGGAAGAATTTAGGATTGAATTGCCCTGCTCTATTCAAGAAGAGATATCCCTTATGTAGGCATAGGACACAATACAAATTCGTAAAATATGGCTAGTACAAATTCCATTAATTCTAACAGAAACATATTGGATGTAGAGGAAAGAGACCCCACCCACTTCCTAGGATTTAGGTAATTGTGCACAACTCTATTCATAAGGGGTATAACTCGTGTAGGCATATGATATAATATAAATGATCAAAATACTATTGATGGAATGGTTAAACAGATGATCTTTTTCCTGCTTATTGCTCTTTCCTCCAGGAAAAGAACCGGATCAATAAAGAGGGAGAGATTGTGATATCTTCCACAAAAACCAGAACACAAAAGTAAACACTCTTCCTACCTCGATTTTTGTAGTAATACATTTGTACTGTTTGTGATATCTGTTTTCCTTATCCAGGGGAAATATTGAAGATGCCTTAGAGAAACTCCAGGTATAGCCGTCGGTGATCTTATAAGAATGAGTTTATTCAATTATTCATGCCACCTTTGGCAAAAATAGGCTATCATAGATGCTGCTTCATACGTTCCGCCTCCTCCTTCCGAAGAGCAAAAGAAAAGGATCACAAAATTGTGAGCTCTCACTTCTCTTTTATCTATATTATTCGTTTCATTAGATTTTTACATGTTCAAATCTCTGTTTCAAACTGAAGGGCAAATGCGGCAGAGCATAAAAGGCTGGAGAACAAGAAAGCGCTCTCTCAGAAGAAGGCTACAAGGCGGACCAAAGATAGTTGGGATTGATTATTTAGGTTCATTCTTTATTTTTCTGTTCAATACTAATTCCATGTGCATAGTTTTTGGTATCTTATTGATTGCTTGATTGCAATTAAGGTTAATTTTTTTATAAAATTCTGAAGAACACTGACTGCTGTGAGCAAGGTCTTTTATGCATAAAAATTCTTGGCTGGTCGTTTTATGTCATTTCTGACCATTTTGCCCTTTTTCTCTTGTACTCAGGTTAAATTACTAGTTGAATACTGGAGCCACTGGAAATGAGAAGTGCCATTTTCATCACCCAGAGGTATTAATGGTATTATAGAAGTCCTCCCGCATTCTAATTTTTGTCCTCAAAATGTAGTTGTATAGCCATTCCTGGGTTTATCATAATTGTTGCCATGAATTTTCTGTCCTTGGAGTTGCCATTGTGTGTGTAAGAGAGAGAGAGAGAGAGAGAGTTGTCAAAAACGGCAGTCTACAAGAGAATGTGATCTCATATATCATGATAAAGAACATCAAATGACATTTGTAACCCTAACAATTCATGAAATAAGTCATTAATTATAGGACAGCATTGGACTCCAATTTTTCTTCTATAATGGGTGCATCTCATTCAAAATGCTTCAATCCATCGTATTCTGTCGTACAAAAAAACTTTGATTGGATTCTCATATGTATCTCATCCTCTACGTTGCCTTCAATCTGTTGGGCCATTTATATGCAATGAGTCATTGCCTTGAATTTGCGTCAGTCCTTAATCTAGACATCATGTCTTGTTTCTTATTCATGTGATCAAGTTTTCATCCCAAGAATGAGTAATATCATGTTTCGCAGGTTATGAAAGCACTTATACTAGGCTCATTATTATTGATTATCAAGTCATGTTTTGATTTTATTTGGTGTATTACTCGGTTGACCATCTATATATGTACCATATGGATGGCAACTCCCATTGCATTAGTGTTGGTAAAAGAGTATATGATCAAAGTGGGAGATACCACTTTGCTCATTGACACCATTGTCTAGAACTTGCCCAATGATTGGCCTCTTCCTTCCAAGACACCATGCTAGGTCCCCAAGATTCTACAATAATCAGTATGACAATTGTGTGGAC
The DNA here is from genome assembly GCA_024174645.1 of Lemna minuta. NCBI lineage: Eukaryota > Viridiplantae > Streptophyta > Magnoliopsida > Alismatales > Araceae > Lemna > Lemna minuta. Next base: position 4,388,192 of record CM044120.1, on the reverse strand, counting down.
TTAGAGCTAAGTATACTACATTAATTGATAATGTGAATGAAGATCGTATGTTTTGCAATGGAGAAAAATGGGGGATTTGATGTGGCAACGATGACTTACAGACAGTTATGATGACTATGAGTGATGGTGGCGGATCCTAAGGACACTCAAAATATGACTATGAAAATATTGCATGGGTGGCCTATTTATAGGCCTTGGAGTAAAGAGAAATTACAAATTAAAAAAAAAAAAGTGATGTCTAACGGTAATGATGTCATGGTCTCCATTGATGGTTAGAGTTTGTACCCTACCAATTCTTGTGGGATTGAGAAAACTCGACTTTTGTATAGTCGGGATGAAGAAGCTCAATGGCCTTGAATGTGTTGGAGTCTTTGTTGAATTCAATATTGACCAATTTATGGTTGACGACCATTTTTTGCTCGATATACATTATATGCATCACATGAAGCATGTAGTGAAGTGAATTGCACATCAAAAGAAGCGTAAGTGTCAACATGACAATCACTTTCGTTGTCATATGTGGAATAGTAGGATGATGACTTGTAAGGTGACTAAGTAGTCTCTTGTCTGCTAGTGTAATGCATAGAGCGGTGAGAGATATCTTCAAAAGTGAAGTGATTTGAGCCTTCATAATATACATCGGGTTGGGGCCACTGTGCGAGGCATCATGCTTCCAATAGTCGCACGTGTGGATCTATCTATGAATAGGAGATGTTGTGGGGGCATCTACTAAACCTAAATCATCAACCCCTTGTAGTTCTCCCAATAGTCTATTGCCAAGGATCTTACTAACCTTGGTGGGTGAGGCAATAGATTGTTCACGTGTATCACGTGTCGAACATTGAGTAGACTTTAGTTGCGTGGGACTAGGACATGGTGTTACGATTTGAGATTGATAAACTTTTTGAAATTTTGATCAATATATCAAATGTAACAGAATAAATTGAATCAAATATTCAAAACATTGAGGCACCTAGAATAGATGATCTTATCATCTAATATGTATGAGAAAACATACTTACATGATTCTCTTAAAGGAGTTCTTGAAGCTATTAAAGTGTCTAGCTCTAGCGATATTCACACAATCTTTGGATTGTTGGATCTTCTCTTCAAAGCTGTTCACCAAGAGATAAAGAAAAGAAATAAAAGAATTCTCACAAAGCTTACATGGGCACCTTGAGTTGTAGTCATTCTCCTCTTATTTATAACTATTTGGTATGAGATTTTTTTATTAAAACTCTCATAATTATATCTATATCTACCACTATCCATAGACCTTATGTGTGTGACCTTCTAAGATTATATATCTTACTAATTATTAACTTTATAGACCAAATAACACCTTATTGGTCAACCTTAATTAATTATTCACATCAACATATAGATTAATTAATCAATGATTGATTTAACCCAATCGATAGGTTGAGTTGCTAGCATGTTGGGTGAAAAGCTGAATCACGTACTCTAAGAGATATAAAATATGTAAAAACTCACTAATAGAACCTTTATGTCATTGGTTATCATGTATATATAAGTTTTCATCCACACGACACTCATGAATGACTTAGGGTATAGTCAACTGTCAAATCCTAGCCGGTCACTCAAGTTAATATTGATGCGTGTAGGAAATCATAAGGAACTCCCTTTTCGATATTTGTAATACTTTGGCCAAGGATTTTATCACATCTAATTTCTTAAGTCAACTTTTTGAAATATTGAGGGCGGATAATCTTATTTTGATTACATAATCATTTTCGTGGACTTCATGTCGTATCTAATAAATGACATTTTAGATATCCCGTGGCTAAGAATTTGTAAGTCATAATCAAAACATGATCATTTATCAACAAGATGTCTTTGGTATCTCAAGTCAAAGGATCACATATATAACCATGACATGAATCAACATGATTGACAGTTAGGTGTAAGTATCATTCATAAGATCTCTTTGTAGATGACGGGAATTGTCTGCTTAAGAAGCGGTCAGCTTCTCTGGTGATTAATTGTCATCTCACCGTCGTTACGATCAGGGGAGATTATTTTCATGCCTTCGGTGCACTTTCCAATAAGCATCATCCATGTGCGATGCACTGCTATGAATCTTGATGATAGCGGACGAAAGGTTTTCGATCGGCTCTCGGAGATGCAGAAGATATGGAGTATATAAGAACTTCTTTATGGAACCTTTCCATCATCAGTTATCATGTATATATAATCTTTCATCTGTACAAGACTCATGAATGACTTAGTGTATGGTCAATTTTTAAACCCTAATTGGTCACTCAAGTTAGTATTAATGCGAGTAGGTAATTATCGGGAACCACATCTCTAATATTTCTACTACCTTGACTAAGGATTTCATCGCATCTCATTCCATGAGTCAATCTCTTCAAATATTGAGGGTAGATGGTCTTATCTTGATCACACAATCATCTTCGTGGACTTCGTGTCATATCTAATATATGAGTTTTTAGAGATCTCGTGGCTAGAGATTCGTAAGTCGTAATAAAAAAAACGATCATTCATCCACAATATGTCTTTGATGTCTTAAGTTAAAGCATCACATACATAACCATGACATGAATCAACTTGATTGACAATTAGGTGTAATTATCATTCAAGGATTCAAATGGATTAAGTCACTGAACTCTTTCTCTAAAGAGCACTCACTATCTATCCTTAGTGTCTCCACACTGATAGTTACATAATCAGTCATACTCATCATATGAGTTAGATTAGATAGTGTTATTTTTTCCGAATAATTCGATGTCCTTCTTGAATATTCCATGAATATAAATGTTTATAATATATTTTAAATACTAGTGATCATTGTAGTATGATCTCATCATAATTCACTTAGGCATTATATATGCTCATGGACTTCATTACAAATATTATAGAAGAATAATAATAAATAAATTTTATTTTAATGAATATAAACGAGATATATAGAAGTGTGATTGACTTATAGGCCACATAATATCCTTCAGTTAGGGCTTATACTCTACCATAATGAGCTTTCTTTCTTGTCAATGGTTTTCTCTTGATGATTTTGCACCATAGGCTCCTTAAGCGACATAGAATTTCTCATAAAGCCCCAATAGTCTTATTAGACTTAAAAATTCTTTCCTTCATGATAGTAAACAAATTATCTAAGAATTAAATGACAAGGAATTCTTGATTAAATTACCCCTTATATTTATTTTATGGATGTTGAATTAAATTTAGGCTATCAAAATTTTGACTTGTATGTTGACCATTTATTGAATAATGGCCTTAATGGGCCCTTTACTCCTATTGGGGATTGCTTCGATATTATTAAATGAGATTTTTCTTGACTTAGTGGGATTTCTCTTCGCATCCGATTTGAAAAACAATATTAAATGATATTATCTATGGAAAATAAAGTTACTTAAAAATGAGGATTTATACATAAATAATCTTTCCATGTCTTGACATTTTTTTATGCTTTACATACTACATAAATGAAGGTGTGCTAATGATCTTAATGATAAACTGATAGAGATATATGGATGAACAATAGATATGAATAGATCTAATGTAAGGATAGAAAAAGAATATGTTCAGATATTTAAAAAACTATACTTGAAATCTATTAATCTATAAATATGACCATAGCATGCACAAGAAACTTATGTAAAATTTATTATCTATCAATCCCTGAACTAGAATATATATTAATTAGTTGAATGTATCTACTTAAAGCACATATTATTGCATTTACTCACAACTCAAACTTTAATTGCACAAAAAATAGAAACTAATGGGTTTACCTGGTCTTCTAATATAATGATGAATAGACCCATTCATCTAAAACCTCACTACAATCTGACATGGTTGATTAAATCAGCTTTCTAATTAGCCTCTTGTAATACTAAACATCATCAAGCTAAGCTAAATTAGTGTCTCAAAAGTTTCCCCCTTATTATGATACTTTTGGTTTGCAGCCCGAGGTGCAAACTCATAAAATAAGTCCCATCATGTTCAATTCATAAGGAAATTCAATGCCCAAACCAATATTTTAGATTACAAAATTCATTTAGAAGAAATTGAAACTAAACATATCTTGTAACCTAAGATTTTCCATCAAAGTATGTCCTTTTCAAATAAAATTTCATCAAATTTGTTACTCAAAACATGTAAGAACTAGGAGTAAGCTAAATGAAGGAATAAGGATCCATTGGTAAAAAATTAAAATCGAAATATGTCAAAATGAATATATCAAATCAACCCAATGGATTTTTATCAAGAGCATTCATTTCTCTATTAAGCTTAAATTTTTTAACTAGCTCCCTTTCATATCATGCCCGACATGCTTTTCCATAAATACATGTGTTGTGATACCATCGTACGTAAAACAATGTGGGCTCTAATTGGGTGCTATAAAACCTTGTTGACTGATTAGAAATCAATCATTGATTAAATAATCTATATCTTAATAAATAGAATTAATACATTTAACTAATAAAAATTATTGGGTTTATAGATTTATTAAGTAGTCGGATATATGGACCTATAGGGTAGGGTCACACACATAAGGTTTGTAGACGTTGTAGATATAGACATAATTATGAAGGTTTTTGTGAAAAGTTGGCATACCCAATACCTATGAATAAGGTAAGAACAACCACACTTAAGAGTGCTCATGCAAAAATTGTGGTAAACTCTCTCCTTTCTTCTATTTCTCTATTGACGAAGAGCGTAGAAGAGGAGATGTAATCATTAAGCGATTGTATACCACTAGAGGCTAGACACTTAAAAAACTTTAATAACTCTCTCAATAAATCTTGTATAGATTTTGATCTGTACGAGATGATATGAACATCAGTTCTTGGTGAGTCAATGTTTTAAATGTTAAATCCATGTCTTTCTCTATGTTCAACTATATCAAAAAATTTTAGGGCCTATTGAGCATGAGATTTCATCAAATATTAAGGCACAAGATTTGGTGATCCTAGAAAGGATTTTGATAACATGCTATTTATGCATGAAATTACATGATTATTGATGCAATTAAAGGCATTAATCATTCCAAATATATGCATGTTATCATATTTTAAGTATATTTCTATCATTTTATATCATTTCATGTGATGATCATAAAATACACCGATTTATGGATTATTGTACATAATTAAACATTATAATCTTTAATCCTAATTATATTTAATATCATAATCATGTTTTGAGAATGAAAATATAACAAAAAAGATATTTATTAACATTTATGTATTTTTATAAAGTTATTTTATAAGATACATAAATGTATTAAATTAATTAAAATTTATTCTCTAATTATTTTAATAATTTGACTTTTTATAATGATATATTATTCAATTTCTGATCCAACAAAACAAATTTGACTTAATTTGGAGTTATATTTTGAAAGTTATGATTTTTATAATTTATAGGAATTTTTTAGAATTTTTCTGAATTTATTTAGATTTATTTTCAATTTTTAAAGTTATTTAAAACAATAAAAAATACAAAAATGGGTGCATGTATTACGCGAGCCCACGTGGATGCAACGTGGCATGCAAGGCCACGTGGCAGCGCCACACAAACCCGCACGAGTGCATGCGTGGCACTTAGGTGACATTATACATATATTTTTATTATACATAGGTTATAGTACATATAAGCCATTCCATAGAGGAATATCGCTAACCGCTATAATCCATCGCACCTTATATACCCGACATGTTCTCGTCTTTTTCTCCGTGTGGGACTATGTTCCCTTCATGATTGCAGGACGTGTGGTGTGATGCAGAGCGTCAGATGGAGATCGCGATGAAGATCACGCATTGATGCGGTGGACACGAGGTCCACCCGATCTCAATCGGTGAACGTGCTTCAAATCCCTCTTAAGTGAATTAATCCGGACCATCCATCAGAGGAGTCATAACGGTCACGATTAATCGCGATCAATAGACCTTACGATTAATCGTGACTCGCTGGATGAAGATCCGACGGACCATCAAAGTGACACATCCCGTTCAAATGCACAATGTGGACGCATCCTGATCTTCCATTTTTTATCGAACGGATGCGACTTAATCGCACCGTTTCAATCAAAAGACACGTGATCACAACCGTCGATCGCAAGGCGCCCCTTCATCGGACGGTCGCGCCCAATTTTCTTCTTTAAATAGCTTGTTCTTCGCAACGGAAGAACGGCACGTGGAATTTCGAGAAATTCGAACTGTCTAGACACCCATTTTATGTGTCATTTGATTCCTTGTGTTCTTAATGCATTTCCGCATCCAAAGACTACTTGAAATCAAAGTTTGATCAAGAGAGAAGGAAGAAATCACATCTTGAACTTCAAAATTCATCTTCAAAAACTCGGAATGAAAAGCCATGCATCTGGCGATCAATTGGATCATTTCGAAGGCTAATTTGGGTTAGATTACGTGTTTTCATCTTAATCTTTCATCATTTAGTGTTAATTTTACATTTCGAATAGTAGATTAAGTTTAATTTCATTTTAATTTCTGTTTTTCATCAACTCGCGATACGAATTTTCTCCTAACTTCAAACTTCAATTACTCTGAAAATTCTCATCCAAATCACCTGATTTTTTATTCCGTGAATTCACAATTGAGTTTTTTTTCTTAATATAATAAATTGCCCAATTTCTAACCTCAATTTTTTGTCCGATTTGACCAAATTTCAAGGATATATCTCAAATTTCCCTAATTCTCCGTGGATTCGACCCTCAATTACCATTATACTCTTTAATTAAATTGATTAATCATAAATTGGTAATTTTAGGACTTTATTTTGACACTAAATCATGTGTATTCAACGACCATACGAATTAGTTTCGTCAGAGTTCAATGAACTAATTCATCTAAATCCCTCAATGGTATTGTAGCTAGCAATCATGTTGATTCAAATCTCATTTTGTGTTGGTGATCCTTTGCAATCATGTTGTCGATGGATATATACATTTTTGACTTTGTCCTACGAATCTCTAACCATGGCTAGGATACAATAAGATATCGATGAAGGTGATTTTGTGATCAAGATGGTATTGTCCGGTCGCAGTATCAAGAGACATGTGACGTAGCTTGGCACCTCTTGTGTATGCGACTCAACATATCAATTTGGTTAAATCAATCCCTAATTAGTTAATTAATTAATATTTGATGAATAAATTAATTTCACTAGCTTATAAAGATTTCTTTAGCATATTGAGTTAATGAATGAATATGTACTTAGGCTTAGAGGGTCACATGCATAAGATTCTTGGATGATAGGGTAAATCTATCATTGTTTTGGGTTTTTTGTGTGAAAATAACACATCTCTATATAAAAACTTTAAGCGGTAGGGTTTGAGGGACACATGCATCCCCTTTCCTTAGAGCCATCTTCATCTCCTCTCTCCCCAAATCTATGTGATGGGTGATAGTGCAAAGATCATTACATATCAAGGCTATATTGGTCAGTGCTTCAAATTACATATGACAAAAAAATCCATTGAGATGTGAATTGCGCAGATACCACTAAAGGCTAGGTAATCTCATGCCTCGGGGCATCGGATTCATGGAAGCAAAAAAAGGTTGGGATCTGATTTCGTACAAGGTGATATGATTATGTTTATTTATTTCCTCTTTTTCATTGGGATTTTCTCTCCCATCTCATGCTTTGCAATGATATCTAGTTCTTTTCTATTGTGCATCAGATTTTGTCGGGTGCAATGGAACATAAAAGATCAAACTATCACTTTGTCAACTTGAAGTGGAAATTTTTTTGTGGGATTTGAATTGGTTAGGGAAAAATGAGTGGAAGAGTCAATGTAGACATGCATTGGGATTGACTTAAGGGGGGTGATCCTAGATCAGTCTAGTGGCATGCATATTGCTGTTGCTGATCAGGTGAGCTAGAAAAAAAATGAGTGTGATGATTCATGAAGAAAATTTTCAGGTACTTAAAAGAATAGTTGAGCTTTCTAAATCATGAAGCCACAGTGTGGGGGTATTGAGGAAGAGAAAGATCTCCAATCTTATATTATTTTGATCATAAAAAAAATAATTACATGCTTTATATGAGATCAAATAATTTGGAATCAAAGAAAGAATGGTATACACTAGAGAGAGAGAGAGAGAGATACATATATATCATTAACCCCAAGAGAGAGAGAGAGAGAGAGAGATACATATATATCATTAACCCCAAGAGAGAGAGAGGGAGGGAGAAGGAGAGAGAGATATCATTAATCCCTTTTTTACTATTTCAAATAGAAATTATTTAGTTACTCAGTTTACAAGTCCACGACTAATTAAAATCTCTAGGCTTGCCTCCAGGCTTGCCTTTGTTAGCAAACTCTGTTTCTCTCTCATCTGACGGCCCTCCGCCGGTCTCTTTCTCAACTCTACCCTTCGGATCCGGCGCCGCCATCGCTCCTGGATCGGCAAGATTCCTATTATCCGTTTTTGTAATAATTTGGGCAAGAGCGCTAGATTTCTGGCTCACCTTCATTTATCTCTTCATTCTAAAAGAGCCGAGAATTATTGTTCCAGGAGCAATCATTCAAGGTGGATAGTTGAAGGAAGGAGAGATGAAAAGCGCCGCTTTGGCGCCTGGGGACTACGTCTACTTCAGATCTCAGGTTCCCCTTCATAAGATTTCGGTAATCTCTCTTTTCTCTTAATCATATTAGTCAATTCTTGCGTTTGAGATTTTTAAATCGTTTGGAATATCTATTTTTTCCTGAAATTTTCCTCTTTACTCTATTTAAGTGTTTTTGCAAACTGTTGCAATGTCATAGGATTGCTCATTACGAGCTTTGCATACAATTTTTTAATTGATTAAATTAATTTTACTAAGCCCTCAAATTTCCTAGTGTATGAGTCCAAGGAAATACTACTTTATTATCCTTTCTGCTTTTATTTATTTGTCTGCGGAATCTCTATATACGGGGGCTGGATTTCATCTATCGTTGTACTTCAGCACGATTGGTTTTAACCTAAAATCGTCACTCATCAGGTCGGATCATGGCAATGGCGCTATTTCGATTATGGCCCAAAATCAGTGCCTGCCCTTATTTGCATCCCTGGATTGGCAGGAACGGCTGATGTCTTCTACAAACAGATTTTATCTCTCTCTTCAAAGGTGGTTTTATAATTTGTCTTCTATTCATCATTGAAGCGTAATTTTCTATAGAGCTATACAGTACAAGTAAATGTCAACGGGTGACAAAGAATTGTGTATTTAGTACTGAATACTTAATTTTGCGTTTCAGGCTAACCAATGAATTATTCTGCTGAAATCCTCTTCAGGGCTATCGAGTCATATCAGTTGACATTCCTCGCGTATGGAGTCACCATGAGTGGATTCAATCATTCGAGAAGTTTTTAGATGCGATCAACGTACATCATGTAAGAAGAAACATTCACATTTTGTCTTTGAATTATGTATCTTTTTCTGTCATTGAAATTCTGTCGTGTGCATTTGTGATAGAGAGAGAGAGAGAGTAACAAAAGTGAGATGCCGTTCATTAAGTTCCCAGAAGGGTAATATTTTTTCAACTTAGTATAATGGGCCTTGTGCAACACAGGTCTAAAATCTCCAACCATAAGCTACTGAGAGATAAATGGCAACTTATGATTATAGAAAAGACAATTCCCTGACTGCAAAATACATGATTCATTAACAAATTTGTTGACATATTCTATAAATCCTTTCAGTGAATTTCCATATTGCAAAGAAGATCGGTTTATTTAGATATATGATCTCCATTTTCAGGTTCATCTCTTTGGCACTTCTCTCGGAGGCTTCCTAGCTCAGATATTTTCTCAACATCGTCCTAGACGTGTTAAATCGTTGATTCTTTCAAATTCTTTCTTGGATTCTAAAAGCTTCTCGGCCTCTATGCCTTGGTCTCCCATGTAAAAGTCCCCCTCTTCTTATTGATTACATTTTGATGCATGGAATCATGACCTTGTTCCAATTTTGTGCTAGGTTTTAGATATTGTTGTCCATCTTCAAATTTGTGTTATGTTTTATCATTGATACTATCTTATTTTGCAGTGTTAGCTGGACTCCATCTTTTTTGCTGAAACGGTATATCTTGTCAGGGATTCATGATGGTCCACATGAACCGTTTATTGCTGACTCTGTTGATTTTGTGGTTGGCCAGGTCAGTGTAAAGTTTGTGCATAAAGATTTGGATTTTTCGTTAGGAGTAATTTTTCTTATCAGAGAGTTCATGCTGATTTGCCTTGTGCGATGAGACTAATAATTTTGCAAAACCTGGCCTCTCTTGGCTGACCGCACTTTATCTCTCTCTCTCTCCTCTCTCTCTCTCTCTCTCTCTCTCTCTCTCTCTCTTTCTCGTGTTCTATAATCAAGGCACACTTTCTCTTCTTTAAGGTTTAATTTTGTTACCTTTTTAACCGCTCTACAGATCTCTTGCTTAATTTCATCCCGTCTATTGTCAGATTTCATTTACTCTTTCTCTCCCTCCCTTCTTCACAGTTTCAGTTTTCTATTTTTACCTGCTTCTTGAATATTTTGAAGCATATTGAATTTTTGTCAGGGGATCATCTCTCATGCTTCATCCCATCCCATCTATCCTTAGGTTTCCCGAGTTCTCTCTCTCTCTCTCTTAACTGCTCCTCAGATGCTTTGAAACAGATTGAGACACTCTCAAGGGAGGATTTATCCTCTAGGCTTACTTTGAATGTTGAACCTGGCTTAGTTGGCTCTCTCTTACTCCTGGATTCTGCCATCACAATAATGGACGTAAGAAATGGTTTCCACATGCCAAAATTGTACATGTGCTTTTTCTCTCTCGTTATCACCCCTAATCAGAATGGTTGAAAATCTCGATCCACTTTCTTGCAGACAAATGATTACTGTGCAGTGCCACAGACACTAAAAGATCAAGTCTTGGAGCACTACCCAGGTGCCAGAAGGGCCCTCCTCAAGTCTGGCGGCGACTTCCCCTCTCTCTCCAGACCAGACGAGGTCAACCTTCACCTTCAGGTACCAAAAGCCGAATCCTTTCCAGCAGTGGAAATTCTAATATCAAAAAGTAAACTCACCACTGAAACATTAGCAGCTGCATCTGAGACGGGTCGGACTGGAGCCAAAAGTGGACTTGACCAAAGAGGCTGCCAGCAGCTCCAGTGCCAATATGCCGTTTGATGGTGGGGCAAACTTGTTGATCCATTAATGTTGATTCTTATCATAACCAACTACTGGCGGAGGTGATTTCTGGAGTGGGCCAACAATGAAGAAGGCCCATGACCAGGTCAAAAGTAAATAAGTATTTTCTTCATGGAGTCTGTCGATTGATTGCTCTTTTTAGTGGATCTCCAACTGCAGGAAGATCAGGGCAGATCTAGCAAGTTGCCTGCTTGCGTCTGGTGTGCCTTTCTTGTGTATCTCTATCTGAACCATGAAATTTTTTTCTGTACATAAATTCTTGGTAATTTGTCTATTGATGAGTAGAGTTGAATTCATGTAGATGACATAAGATCAAGGAAATATTCTCAAGTATCATTGGGGAACTTTGAATCGAGTGAGACAATTTTGAAGATTCTGAGTAGAACTATAGAAACCATATAAGCTTTGTAAAATATGGATGGGAAAAAGCAGGTGACAGCACCAATCATGTTATAACCATGTTCCTGGTTTCATTTAAATTTAAGGAAACATCATGAAAATTTCCTTTGGGTATAAATGTAGTATCATGTAATGTATCCATGAAATAGATATGATTGATCATTAGGTTAGAAGGGATCTTCTATGGATATTAAATATATATATAAATCAAATTAATTTTCAAAAATAGAATAAAATTTATGTTTTTTTAAGGATTAAGCTATGAGAAAACTATTAGAGAATGTTGTCCCACAAAAGCTACAAAATTCCAAGGATTCTGAAATCGCAAATGTTTCAAAGACATCAACACAACTTTGCCTTCTCAGGGAAAACAATCATGCTTGTTAACCTTTATAGGTCAAAGAAAGTCATGGATTGCATCATATTACTTGATCTCTCTATCAAATTGACTATGAAAAGTGAAATTATGACTTGTCAATACAAGTTGCAAAATGAGTAACTAAGCCATTTGATCCCAGCAACTTAATTGCATGTCTGATTCCATCACTAGAGGATGTCAGACACATTTGGTTCAAAGGCACAAAACTGCTCGTCTACTTAATTTCATAAGTCACTTGAGAATTTTCACATTATTTGGGATGCTTTGGTGTATGCTTTGAGTCCTGATAATCGAGAGTACTCCCCTTTTCAATGGGGGCGATGATGACGATAACAGCCCATGCCACAAAGATGACGATTCTCAAGGAAGCATTGGCCTAGGAGATGGCCAAGGTTGAGACAACAATGTTGTCAAAGAGGTATGATAGAGTTCTCCCCCACTATCCAATTAAGATGCAAGGATGAAAAAGAGAAGGTGTCCATAGTCCCAATGAAGAGATGAGGACAAAGGTACCTGGAGTATATATGCCTTTACAAAGGTTTGCACTAGAGAAACCTTATGCAATAGTGGTTGTGCTTGCAAATATGGGGAATATAGTTTGACGTAACAAATGCATACACTTGAAAATACACAAATTCATGTCAAAATAAATAACAAACTCGCCAATTTGAAGGTTTAATCATGAATTAACTAATAGAATGGTGAATAAGGGTTGAATCCACAAAGATTTAGGGGAATTTATGAGATGTTTCTTGAAATTTGATCAAATTGGATGATCAATTGAGTTGAGAAATTAGGGATTTTAGTATTTTTATAAAGAAAACTCTAAGAAGAATCCATGGAATAAAAAATCACTCAATTTGGATCAATATTCGCAAAGAAATCAATGTAGAAAAATTGAGTGTGAAGAGAGAAAATACTAAAACTTCATAAAATTGGACTAATCTACTTTTCGAAATTGAAATCTAATGCTACATGAAGAAAGATTATGACGAAAACACCTAATCTAACCCAAAATTAAGCTTAAAACGAACCAATTCATCACTGGATCAAGGCGATTCATTTCGTGTTTTGAAAAATAAAAATCCGGAGTTTAAGCGGTGAATCCTTCCTATTTTCTCAAAAAAAATCTTGATTTCAAACACTCCTCGAAGGCCGAGATGAGTTTAGAAGAGAAAGAAAGCAAGGGATTCAAGGATTGAGATGTCCAAACAGATCGATTAATTGAAACACCTAAGAATGTTTTACATCGTTGAAAGAGAGTATACGTACATAAATTGGGCGTGACCATTTGATCTAGCAATTGATCTTTGATTAATAGCCCAGATGAAACGCTTAGAGTCCAACCATCATCTTTAAGTTGTAGCTGTCAAATCTTCATCAAAGCATCCATATTACATCACGTTATCGCGTGTACACAAATTTTCATGTAATCATCACTGTTTGATCTTCGTCGGATGCTCTGGATGTGTACACGTGTCCACAAGAGTCCATCGGGCGCGTTTAATATCATCCATTATAACTCCTTAGATGAACAGCTGAAATCACATGTTTCAAGTAAAACGATTCGGTGACGAATCAGTATGCACCACATAAGCCCTCGCTTTAAGTGAAGATTAACGGCGCTTGTTAAATCGTGAAGATCGAATGCCCGACCACCCACCACATTACTTGCACAGAAACAAAAGCACAAACAGTCCCACATTAGAACACTCAAGGTGATGTGATGGGTGTATAAGGTCACACGACCTTAGTGGTTAGCTTATGCCCTAACAAGGCATTTAACTACTAATCTATATGCACTAATGATACTCATACGTGTGCACCACACGGTGGGTGTATATGACGCCACATGGAGACATGCATGCACATTTGTCATGTTGGCTCCTATGTTAGTGTGTAAAAAATCGAATTTTTATCTCAAAAGTATACTCATTTTCAATAGAAAATAAATGACTATATATACAAATATTTTCTCTTATTGTTGTTTTACATTTCAAACTTAATTATAATCTCAAATATAAAAATAGGAATAATCTACTCTAAAATATATTCTTTAATTATGCATGATTATCCTTAAATTTAATATATTTTGATATTATAACTTTAAATTGCATAGAATGATAGATATGCACTCAAAGTATGATAACATGCAAAAGAATGAAATATTTTATGCCTTAATTTATATTAATAATTATATAATTTTATGTCTAAATTGTATGTTACAAGTCACCCCCACAACTGAGCTTTCCATCTCCCTTGGCTCTTACCCTGCCAAGGTACTTTGAAGAGCCACCCAAATCTCGAATGCGAGGTTCCACCAAAATCCCTTAACCGAGTTTTCCTTGGCACCTAATCTCTTCCCCTGACTGGCCCTCTCTTTATTCACTTTGCTAGGCACGATACTTTGAAAGGGCCGCCCAGATCTTGGATGCGAGGTCACCGGACCCTTTCGAGTCGGGCTTTCCTCAGCACCTATCTCATCCCTTGGCTCTAAGGTTCTCCAAAACCTTACCGGAAAACCGAAAACCGAACCGAACCGACACCGACGGTGCTAAAAAAATAGCCAACCCAAAGTTTCGGTTTGGTTTCGGTTTTCACTTCCGGTGAAAACCGAAGCCGACGGTCTTTTTTATTATTTAATTTTATATCTCATTCTCTCTCTCGCAAGTGCGGACTGCGGAAACACCCAGAGAGGCAGAGACTCAGCATTCCGCAGCCAGTAAATCCCCATTCCGCAGCCAGAAAATCCCTCGACTCTCTCATCCGCATTCCACAGCCAGCAAATCCCCATTCCGCAGCCAGCAAATCCCTCGACTCTCTCATCCGCATTCCGCAGCCAGCAAATCCTCAACTCTGTCTCATTCTCTGGATTTCTCTCTCTCACGTTCTTGCAGGCTCGACTCTTGTGCGTTTCGGTTTTCGCAGGCTGCGAGAACAGTTTGACGGTTTGGACTTTGGATAGAGGATCACTCCATCATCCTCTATCCTTCTCCATCTCTCCCCTTCTCCATCCGTCTTTCTCTTACGGTAATACGGTAAGATTTCCTACCCTATCTCCCTTGCCAACTCGATTCCTCTTACTTCAACTATTCCGCCCTCTTTCTGTCTCAATCCCCCAACTCTGTGCTATCTCTCTCCTCGATCTCCCTCCACATTCTCCCTACTAATCACTATCTTTCTCTATCCAGGTTTATCCTCTCATTCCTCTCTCTTCTTGCCATGATTTTCACAGCACATAAGATTTTTCATCTAAATTATCTTCATGGAATTAACTAAATTCTCTTCATGCAACTGAAAATTATACTTTTACTTGCCACTTCCGAAGATAAAATCTAATTTTAGAATAGTAGATTATGCTTTAGGATCTGAAATTCATAGCACTTTAGGATCTGAAATTTCTAATGTAGATTATTTGAATTGTAGACATTTAAGTTTGCAATCATGGAGCATCAACAACCTCAAATGGATATCCCGCAAGATGAGGTAACTTTTTTTATATTATTGTCTATAATTTCTCATTCATTGTACATGAAATATTTATCTAGTTTAATAACTAAATAACATTACATTCATCTATTGTTAGCAGATTGCCTCAAATAATGCAGAGACGCATATTTCTACAAGTGTGAGCACTATAAATTCCTCTCAATGTCAAAAAGGCTCCCCGGCTTTGGTATACTATACGAAGAACGACAATGGTGATTATTGTTGCGACATTTGTAAGCAAAGTACCCCTTTGAGAGATTTGATAATAAAGAGAGACAAGAAGGGAAGCACTATGGCTCTATGGAAACACTTAGAAAAGTTTCATCACTCTATTTATAGGGATCTCAAGCCTTCAGGTACTCAAAATCCATTGACTAATTTGTTTTTCCAAAAAGTAAATATTTCAGGAAGGACTTCAGAGCTTACAAAGGAAAGATGCATTGATTTGATAATCAATACGGATATAGCCTTTTCGACCCTTGAGCATCCACAATTTGAAGCTTTTTGTTCCTATTTTTGCACAATGTGATGTGTCTCTTCCGAGTGGAAACACATTACGACGTGGCATCTTTGCAAAAATTTGATGATGAAAAAAAGGAAAAAAATGCGACAATTGTTTCAACCAATTGAGAAAGTGTCACTTACTGTAGATACTTGGACTACTACAAATCATTTGGCAATTATTGGGATCACGATTCATTGGATCGATGACTTGTGGAAACTTCATGAATGTGTTCTTCCTGTCAAAGAGTTGTGTGGATCTCATGGAGGTGCATACATGGCAAAAAGTGTTATATGAAGTGCTGGTAGATTATAATTTGACAGATAAGGTAAGAAATGTTTTTTTAATTTTTTTGTATAATTTTTTTACACTAAATACTTGTTTCCTTGTTTTTGTATAGTTGTGCGCAATCACTCGCTGATAATGCAAGCAATAATAAAACTATGGCAGCAAGCTTAGAAAAATTGTTGAAGGGTTCTCGTTCAAGGTTCACCAAGAACTATCTCACACCTTGCATGGCCCATGTTCTTAATCTATAAGTGCAACGTGGCTTAAAGGAACTTGGTAATGAGGAGTCATATTCGGATAGTGAGGATGACGACAACGATATAGAGGGACTAGAAGCCATCAGTCAAAAATGATTTGGTGAGATTCTTCAAAGACTTCGAAAACTTGTCGTTGCAATTAATTCTTCTCCTAAGAGGATTTATCACTATAAGAATTTGTGTGATGAGTTGGAAATGTCAAATAAAAAAATATTCTTGTTGAGGATGTCCGAACCGGTGGAATTCAACATATGACATGATCGAAGCTGCGTGGGAAAAAAAGAGAAGTATTGAAGGTAATGGCGAGCGACCATCTAAACACAAACAAAGTAAAATTTTTTTAATTGAGGATGAAGAATGGGAGCTCTTAAAGATGTTTGCAGATGAACTCTTGGCTTTCCGTGAGGCAACTCAGGGTATTTTTCTAAGTCGAAGTCAATTACGTCGCCAAATGTATCGGGATTGTATGGACTTCTAGTTGAACGATTGGACTCATTAATTTGAGCTATATCATCCTCTCCAAGATTTCACAGGGACAAAAATTAGCAATGACAAAGCAAAGGCACTAAGACATGCATACACGTCAATGAAAGAGAAGTTGCTGAAATATGAAATGCAAGTGAGGAGAAAGCCTATGTTCCCTATTGCCACAGTGCTAGACCCTAGATTCAAGTTGGAGCATATTCCTCATGGTGAGCAAAAGTTTGTTGTGGAAACTTTACTTAACTTGCTTGAATCAGTGCGTATCGGAGAAGGTTCAAGTTCTATACCGATTGATGATCTAGTAGCTTCAAGGACTCATAAGCGTTCAAAAGTAATGATGCAATTTATGGAGCGACAATCAAGTAGGAGCACAACAGTCGATGAGCAATCAGTAAAGGTTGAGTTAGATGATTACTTATGTGAACCTTGTATTGATTGCTTACGTGATGACTCGTTACAATGGTGGCACAAGAGAGGATCTAACAAATATCCACGCCTTTCAGTGCTCGCAAAGGAGTTTCTATCTATTTGTGCATCGAGCTCTCCCTCTGAGCGTCTTTTTTCCACAGGTAGAGGAATTATCACATTTAGAAGAGGAAGGCTAGCTCCCAACACTATATCCACTTTGATGACCTTGAAGTCTTGGAGTCGTGAGGATGCCACCCGAGATGATGAAATGGATTAAGAAGTTGAAGAAAGTTGACTTGTGAAATGCTAATTTGCTAAAACTCTCTTTTTTATTCTCCTTTGAATTTTAATTGTAACAACTTTTAATGCCTAAATTTTACCTATATTAGCCTTTTATCTTGATATGTTAAATGTTATTAGGATGTGATGATCTCTTGTCAATAATCTTAATTTATGTTTAACTTAAAAAATTCATCACCGAAAGTATAGATTTCACCGAACCGACACCGGACAATACCGTCACCGATACCGAACCGAAGTTAGGTATAGGTTTAGGTTTTCACAAAAAACCGGTACTAACACCGGAACCGGAGAACCTTACTTGGCTCACCCCCCCTTTTACTTGCCCTGTTGAGATACCTCTAAAAAGCCACCAGAAGCTCGGCCGCGACATCTTACTGCAACCTCCATCAAACTAATCCTTGGCTGCTATGAATGGCTTAGAGTTGAAGAAGGAAAGGTGAGTTCCAATAAACATAATAGAGCACTTCTTTAAAGAAATTTACTAACATTTTTTAAGAGTATGCATTCCCCTTCATATCGATGCATAATGAAGGGAAATGTTTAGTGATCAAGATGCAAGCAAAATTCTTCAAAGATATTGTTAATGGGGCTGATTGGTGCAAATATGTGAGCATTTTATTTGTTTTGAGATGATGAAATGCATTTTATTACTTTTTTGCTCTCATTTTATTTGCAAGAGTTGGAGTGAAATTTAGTGTCTTTTAGATCAACTTCTCTTCCTTTTTTTTCTTAACCATTGATAACAATTTTCAAATTTTCATGATAATTTTTCTTGTTGGCAAATAGTAAAGATAAAAGTATTTCCTTGGCATTGAAATTGCATAATCAAATGGTGATATCGTTACTTACAAATCTGGTAATGCATTCAAAGATACTGATTTGTCTATTTGTAAGTTTCCCAATGCTCCCAATTAACTCTTCAACCAGCTGAAATTGAGAACACTGAAAGTGATTTACTGATAACTGCAGGACAGTTGATATCTGTCCATCACCAAAATTAGTTATTGCAAATGTGAAGAAGAGGTGATATCATACAAACATGCATATATATATAGATGGATATGTGCATGTATGTATATATGCGTGTTTCTGTGTGTGTTTAGAGAGAGAGACAGACAGAGGATACAACGTTACAACGTGTAATCCAGTTGAGGACACGACCTCCCCCCCCTTCACCCCCAACACTGCAAAAAATGACATTAAAACAGTCTCCATCTCAAACTCTGAGATAAAAAAACAAAAAGATGAACTAAAAATTAGTTCATCTGCTTCCGGGCCCTGCGGGCACAATCACTGAACAACTTAACAGCGTTGGCACACCTCAAAGGATCCTTAGTGTGCTCCCTGTAGCACTCCAAGCAGGCATCTTTCTCAGAAAGACAGGGTGTGGGCTTCTGTTTTGGCATCTTGAATTCCTTCTCATGCAACTCCTTTGCCCTCTCTGTCAGCTCCTGAATCATCTCTTTCTCTCTCATCTGCATCCTCTCCACCGCCTGCTTGCTCTCTCGGACAACTGCCTGGATGGCCTCAAGTTCAGAATTTGCAGCAACGGGCGGCGGAGGAAGGGGAATTGGGAGGAAGAGTGGTTGCTGCTGCGGTGGCGGAAGCCATCCGAGGCTCCCTGTGGGGGTGTCTTTGCCTTCTGATGCTTGGGATTGAGACTTGGGTTTCTGCTGTTTCTTTGTTTTCTTGGGTTTTGGTTTCTCTTCATCGCTGGCCAGTCGTGTGATCAGCTTGGAGCTTATTGAGACAGTGTAGTCGCCCATGGCTGATATATATCATAGTTGATATCATGAATACAACTTCATATAGTGGGTCCCAAAGTTGATAATGAAGTAAAAAGTGAAGTATAGAATTGAAGAATGAAATAGTTTCTCAAATGATGGATGATCTGATTCATCCCATGTTGTTTCATAAAACTTTGTAGAATTTCTAGGAATCTACTATTTTCAACGATATCATGGATGAATTGATATCGTCATAAAAGATGCATGACTTGAAATAACATAAAATCTATCCCGACGAGCCAAATAATCGTTTGGCGACGCTTCAATAAGATGATCATTCATACCCAACATTGATTACGCCAACGGTTCTCCTCGACGAATCCAAAAGACCCCAAACAAAAGCACATTATAGATCCATTAATTCCGAAGGATTTCAGGGAGAAACAATTTAAACAGCGCCAGGACATCAACATCGATCGATCCATCAAGCCATTGACGGACAAACACCAGAAATTACAAAAAAGCTTTTGACCTAGATAAACGAGGAAAATGACTTCTCAGGCGATTAACTCTAGTCGAAAGAATGGAAAAGCCAAAAGAATCCCAAAAAGAGGCGAAAAGAACGCACGAGTACAGTTTATCACCAATAGGAAACTTAAGCAGATGGAAAGTACCTTCAAGAACAGGGAAAGGTAAATCTCGGGAGACAGCCGCCGGTCTTAAACAGCAGGAGAATTGGCGCCGGCGGCGGCACAAATCTTCACACGAGTAAAGGCCCAATTTCAACTGGAAGACCCATTTAAGAAATTATACTTTTATAAATACTAAAGCGGCCGTCACTGATCTGATCGACTTGATCAGATCGGATCATCCTGATTGAAGGTGCCGATCCAATCACTGATCGACTTGATCGATCAAGGGAGTGATCGACTCCATGAATTAATCCGCAACCCTCCCTTGAATAACAATCGTCGACCAGATCGGGGGTATTTTTGTCAAATTTTCAAAGTTTAATCATTTATGTGCTGATCGTTTGTCAGATTGATCGCAATCATATCCCTGATAGTATCGGTGGTGGCCGTCGATCACTATGATGATCAGATCACTGCACTGATCAAGGCTCTTGAAACAATGATCTTCCTTTGTTGATGGATCCAATCATCGATCATAACGATCTTGATCGGATCGCCATTCTTTAGGGCTGAGCCGATACATGAATTTTTTAATGGGCCGTAAGCCGCATGAAAATTCGTCGCGAGTATTTCAATATCTGACATTATTTTCCTTTTAGATCGTGACGTGGATGCTGACGTGGTTGGGGGATTATTTGGATATTTTAGCGGTGAGCTCGCGAACAAGCTTGGCTGCAACCATTGCGGTCATACCATCAACGGTATCGCGCTGGGGGTTGAATTCGACGACATCGGCGGCCACGATGTTGCCACGTAGGTTGTGGAGAATGTCAAGGACGTGGCGGAAGGAGAGGCCACCTGGCTCGATGTGAGAGACTCCCGGGGCGAAAGCTGGGTCCAGACAGTCCACGTCGACGGACACGTAGACGCCCTTCACGCCCTCCCCCAGATGCTGTTGATCGTCCAGCCAAGAAGAGATTTCTCGTGAGGAAGAAGGATGCGATGAAATCAAAGAGAGGAGAGAGAAAGAGAGATGCGAGAGGTGGAGGGTGGAAAAAGAAATTGAGGATGAGAGATATAACGGGGAGGGAGGGTGAAGTAGAGAGTCTAGAGAGTGAAGGGAGAGAATGAAGAGGGAAACTAGAATTATAGATGAGGAGATGGAGAGGAGAGAGAGAGAGCGGGGGTGCTGAAATAGGAAGAGAAAGAGAGGGGGGGAGAGTGGAAATTGGGAGAGGAAGAGAAGCAGAGGATATGGGGGGAGAGAGAGAGTGAGTGAAAATAGAGAAAGGGGAGGAGAGAGAGAGAACGGGGAAAGGATAGAGATAAAGAGAAAGAGAAAGAGAGAAGAGGGGAAGGAGGGAGATAGAGTTAGAGAGAGAATAGGAAAAGGAGAGAGATTGAGGTAGAGAGAGAAAATAGGGAAAGAAGAGAGATAGAGAGAGAATAGGGAGAGAGAGAGAGAGAGAGAGAGTAGGGAGAGGAGAGAGAAGTAGAGAGAGAGTAAGGAAAAAGGAGAGAGAAGGAGGTATAGAGAGAATAGGGAAAGGAGAGAGGAGGTAGAGAGAGAGAGTAAGGAAAAAGGATGGATATAGAGAGAGTAGGGAGAGGAGAGAGAAAGAGGTAGAGAGAGAATAGGGAAAGGAGAGAGACAGAGGTAGAGAGAGAAAATAGGGAAAGAAGAGAGATAGAGAGAGAATAGTGAAAGGAGAGAGAGAGAGAGAGAGAGAGAGAGAGAGAGTAGGGAAATGAGAGAGAAAGAGGTAGAGAGAGAGAGAGAGGGAGAGAGAGAAAGAGGTAGAGAGAGAATTGGGAAAGGAGAGATAGAGAGAGAGAGAGAGAGAGAGAGAGAGAAGAGAAGAGAAGAGAAGAGAAGAGAAGAGAAGAGAAGAGAAGAAAAGAGGGAAAGGAGAGAGAGGATAGGGAAAGGAGAAGATAGTGAGCGAGAGAGAGACAGACCAGATTCTCCAGCATCGGGCGATCTCTGGAGAAGGTCCTCATCTCATACTGCTCAACACCAAATTTCTTTGCTTGCTCGCGCCCTTCTTTAGTGATTGATCTGATGCCCACCTGCTCAAAATGTTGTTTTAGTATTAACTTCAACAAATCAACACACTAAAACAACAGCAATCATCAATTTCAGTGCATCATACCCAACCAAAGACTAATTTAAAGTCTTGCCCGCATAAATTCTTCTAAGTATTTGAAGAAATACCTGAAGAAGTCGTCTGGCGTAGTTGCCTTCCATTATTCGTGCAAATGAGGATGCATGAGAGTAAATATTCCCTTCAAAAGCATCGTATATATCCGGATGCGCATCCAGGTGGAGGATGTCCAGTGGCCCACCGAGCTTCTCTGACACTGCTCTTACAACCGGAAATGAGATTGAGTGATCCCCACCAAGGACCAGCGGCCGCAAAGGCTCCTGAAATTACAAGAGAGGTTGACCAAGCAGTCCATGATCGATGGCACGTAATAGACTAGGGTTTCCAAACACCAGAACCCAACAATGACTGTAAGAATCTGAGTCCCGGTATTCACAGGGGGCTTTATGTAGTCGAGAATGTAATGGACCGTCCCACTACAAAATGAGATTTATGGCTATGTTAAATGAAAAAAGTCTAAGGCGTTGACCTGTTCCATCACCAACTTGACTGCCTCGCTGATGATCCCCATTAATCTGCCATCGTCGATGCCACAATCACGGAGTTCTTGAATGGGTACGTCTCCGACATCAGTTAAGACTCGTGGGTCCTGCAAATCTTTCCCTGCAAGCATAATTGATAAAATTGGAATTTATGCAATTTAATTTCATGATTTTTTATGATTTAGGGGAGTTTTATGTATTAGTATTTCATATATCGTCATGAAATTATGTAGGATTTTTAAACTAATACTGGATAGTTCAAGTGAGATATTTGACATTGGACATGTAGCTGTTGAAGATGAACACAGTTAGCCGAAGATACCAATTTTCTCAGAAAATACCTTCTTCAGTGCTGGAATTTGTGCTGCCGCACCAGATCGCCTCTCTAATTCGAGGAGGAGCAAAAGCAGGGCCCTGAAGGAAAGATGAATTGTGACCTAAGGGAACTCCAAGAAGCGAGGCAGAAGCTTTGACTCCTCCGATAGCTCTTAAAAGCTCCCCCTGAATGAGAACAAAATATAATCAAACATTCCATCGATAAATAATGAAATTTATGGCAGCAGAATTCTATGTAAAATTAAGAAAGAGAAATGACCTTGAGTTTTGCCCTTTCTCGTATAAGAGTAAGAGAGGCATCTATCACCCGTTTTTGTCCATTTTCTATTAAATCAGCAGGGACATTTGCAGCATTCAATTTCTTCAAATAGTGAATTCCTCTAGTGAAGTTGCGCATGTCTGAAATTTTCGTACAGCATTTACACATCAAGAAGTGAATAAATATATGAGAGATATGATGATATTGCATCTGCACCGAAACACGATTCTCGGGCCAACTCGAATAAACAATAAAAAAAAAATCGCCGACAAAAAATGTGAACAATTCTCCGGCTAAATAGGTCAATAAAAGAAAAACAGAAAATAAAAGCAGCGTGTTGCCTGCTCTGATAGTGGACGCCGGCGTCTCGAGCAAGAAGGAACTTGAAAGTGAAGCAGAATGATGAGCGGTCAGAAGCCGGCGGATTTATTGCAAATAGATGACGGAGACGAAAGATGACGACGAACGAGTCCCGCGAACGGTGACGTATCGCTTTTGGACTCGTCGGCCGTTACAGTTCTCTGACCTCGTGCACTGATTGAATGATTCCTCGGTATTTATAGGCGCCGCACTTCTTATCTAAAAGCCCATTTTTAAACTGCCTTCATTATTTGTAAATACGATTTTAATTCACCTAAAATGAACGTTAATGAATATAGTTAGAAGAAATTGAAGAAACCATTTTTATGAGATTAAAACCATGAACATTTTTTCATGATGGAGAAAAAAGAGGTGAATATTCTAGATTTTATCGTCAAGGTCTGCATGCTTGATAAATGTCTTTCAAATGAACGAGTACTGATTCAAATTAATAGCATGTGGAATTGGGTTTTTTTAATCTTTCTATCAAATTAAAAGCTCGGATTTTCATTAAAATTGTGACTATTGAGTATTAGGAAGTAGACATGATTGAACATGATCGATCAATGTTGATAGATTGAGAATCGATATTGTGGCATAGAATTTATGACATGGGGAGAGAGAATGATAGAAAGAGATGGAGAGAGAGGGGAGAGGGGGAGAGATAGAGCTTGTCATATTCTATGTGGGGAAATCATGTCAATAAGGTCAATGATTTTCAATTGATTGTCGACTCGATTAAATTTGACAGTTTAAAAATTTATCGATAAATCGATCGATGATAAATCGTTGACTCGAACTAAAATGCCCAACCTTAGTTTGAACCAGATTGAGAAAGAAAGATAATAAATAAGAGAGTTTCTGAAAAAAAATATATTAAGATCACCCTTGAGTGTCATCATTTTCTCATTTTTATAGACAAAAACCCTGCAAAGTATAGGAACTTTTAACAAAAACCCTCAAAATTATGTCTATATCTACTAACATCTATATGACGTATATGTGCGATGTTTTATGTCCATATATCCCCCTAGTAAATAACTTTATAAATCCAATAGCACTTATTGGTTAACCTCATTAATTAAAAATATCAAAATATAGATTGATTAGTCAATGATTGATTTACCTTGATCAAGAAAACAAGTTATCATTGTTAGATCTAATCTCTATTAAGTGGACAGAGTTATGTATTATTGTGGATTAGCTATTATTTTAATCCTATTAAGTGATTCAATTATGTTTAATCTAGGGATTACGATGTTCATTTATTTGTGTGGAGGTTAATTATGTGCATAGACAATAAATCAGTCATTAGTTATTAATGGGCTGACTAATGACTGATTAGAGGCTTAAGCTTTCCTCTATCTCTACAAATAGGAGGCCATAGTCCACTTGGATAACCTGATGCTCATAACCATCAAGAGAGAATCCCATTTCCTCTAGAGGTTAGGAGGTTACATCAGGGATATTCAAGAAGACTATTCTCCGATTCAGTAATCTACTTGAGATGAAGATCAATCCGGTGAATCCAGGTATGAGTTTAATTATGTGTTTTCAATCTGATTATTCTGATGAATCGAGATGCATATTTGGGTTCCAACAATCATCTCATTGGGTGCAAAGCTACATCGCATACTGTAAGAGATATAGAGTGTATAAGAGCCCTCTTATGAAACCTTGCCACGCATATATATTTGTTCATTCGCACGAGGTCAGTGAATGACTTAGGTAGGGTCAATGGCTAAATCCTAATGAGCCAGTCAAGGTAGTATTGAAGCATAGAATAAGTTTGTTTAATAATACCTTCTCAAACATTTCTACTATCTTAGCCAATGATTTTATCACATTTAATTCTCTGAGTCACTCTCCTCTAATACCGAGGGCGGACGATCTCGTCTTAACCACAAAATACCATTCAACAACTTCATCCTATATCAAATGAGTGATATTATATATCTTATAAGCCAATTATATTTCAATGTATTTTGTTATGTTCATTGAAATGAAATTTATTTATTGTCATCCTTGTGTGATATTTGCAGTGAAGTCCATAAACATATGTAATGACCAAGAGAATTATTATGAGATCATAATATAATGACTACTAATCTTTAAACACTTGTTCCAAACATTACTATTCATGGGATACTCGAGAAGTATATCGAACTATAAAGAAATAATAACACTATTTGATATGGCTAATATGATGAATGTGTCTGATTTTGTAGCCATCATTGTGGAGACAATAAGGATATATAGCGAGTGTTATTTAGATAACGAGATTATTGAATTGATCCATATGAATCCCTTAATGGTATTATACCTAATTGTCAATCGAGTCGATTCATGTTATTATCGCGTGTGTGATTTTTTTACTTAAGACACCAAAGACTTCTTGTGGATGGATGACTGTGTTTTGATTATGACTTATGAATCCCTAGCCACAAGATCTCTAAAACATCATATATCGAATACGACATTAAGTTATTGAAGTTGATTTTGTGGTCAATATGGGATCGTGCGCCCTCAATATTTGAAGAGATTGACTCGAGAAATGAGACGTGATAAAATATTTGGCCAAGATGGTGGAAATATAAGAGAAGGAGCCTGTTGATTTCTTTCGCGCATCAATACTAACTTAAATGATCGATAAAGGTTTGACAGTTGACCATATCCTAAGCTATTCACAAGTCTCGTGTGGATTAAGGATTATATATACATAGTAATCGATAACAGTAAGGTTCCATGAAAGAGTTATTGTATACTTTATATCACATAGAGTACATGGTATGACTTGACACCCAGTTGATTTGCAACTCAACATATCGATTAGGTTAAATCGATCATTGATTAATTAATATGTATAATGACATATATAATTAATAAATGTTTGACCAGTTATGTGTTATTGGGTTTATAGAGTTATTGACTAGTTATCACACATAAAGTTATTGAGATATATAAACCTAGAGGGTCGTCACACATAAAGTCTACGGATATTAGTAGATATAGACCTAGTTATGAGGGTTTTAATAAAAAATTTGCATATCAAATGAAATTTTTTACCCGAGTCAAGGTGTGTATACAAGAATTGTGAGATTTCTCTCATTTATTATATTTTATCTCTCAGTGAATAGCTTTGAAGACGATATATAACAATCTGGAGATTGCGTGGATACTAGTAGAGCCTAGACACTTAAATAGATTTAAGATTTCCTTTAGGTGAACCTTGCAAGTATGTCATCGCATACAAAGCTATATGATAATATCATCTATTATAGATGCCTCAATGTTTTTGAATATTTAATTTAATAAATTCAGCTTCACTCGATGTTTTAATTAAAATTTTGAAAAGCTCGTCAACCTTAGAACCTAACAATTTGCTCACATCAAATTCAAAGATCAATATATATAGATGCCTAGAATTACTTTAACATAGAGGTTTGCGCATTTCGTTATATTAGATTATCCTTCTACACTCAATGGAATAGAGAAAATCACCAGAGTTTAGGAACTCTATAAAAAAATTTGATGGAGTCATTTAGAGTCAAGAATTGACTCTTGGTGAGTCAAGGATTGATGGATATTACGTGACCTATAAGGTAAATCGCAATTCCACGTCTTATTTATATTAATTAAAATGAAAAAGTTTTCATTATTATTCTTGTATGACTTTTTAATGAATTCCACAAACATATACAATGATTGCCTATATTATGATGGAGTTATAATACAATAATCACTTGCTTGTAAACTTATTTTCTAAATACTCGAAAGATATTTTACAAAGACATCAAAATATCGAAAAAGAATATCCGAAAGATCAAGGGCATTGACAAATTTCGAAGTGCATTTAGTATAACCTCATCACATTCAATGATATGTATCGTAACTTGGCACCTCACATGTCTACAACTTGACTTATCAATTAGGTTAAATTAATCAGCGAATAATCAATCAAGATTACATATTGAATTAATCAGCCAGACATGCTAATAAAAACTATTTCTCGTATAAAGTTGATAATTAGATATATACTCTGGCCTAGAGTTTAATTCACATTTATGTTCTTAAACAACGAGCTAAATATATTTGTCTTGTAGGTTTTGATAAAATTCTAGAAAACATATACAAGGAATTCGAGGGGTCGATTTTGGGGAACCGATGCAATTCTCGTCCCTAGAGCTACCCTTCTCTTCTCCTATCTCCTCAAATTCATGCGCCGAGTGCTGGTGCATAAATTGTTATAGATCAAGGTCATGTTGGCCATGGCTACTGAACATGCGTTGTAAGGAGAAGATCTATCGTGGATACCGGTGGAGGCCGGGCATGCACGAGGCTTGCGAGATCGCATTCAAGAAACTAGAAAAGGGTTGTGGATCCCAGTTTGGTGCAATATGATCTGATCATGTTTCATTTTGTCAATTGCTTCGTTTGAATTATATTTTCCTAGGTAGAATTTCAACATAAATCAATGCATTTCTGCTATGCATATCAGACTCCGTGAGGTGTCTTGAATCCCAATAGGAGTCACGTGCGTGCAATGGTTGATCAACGAGACCAGCCAATAAATCAATTTAACTTTGAATGGATTTTATCTCAACCCATTGACATATTGGTCAACGCGTGTATCGTCCCCATCCCAATGCGGGAGAGGATGCTTTGGCCACCTCCCCAAGTGGGAAAAGCAATTTCCTAGCCGAGAACCCTTCCTTTTCCCACTCGCCGAATCTTTCCACCGCAGAATCGAGAGGGCCTGGCGAAGAAGGGCGGCGACTAGGGTTTTGGGGTTGGCGGGGGAGGGTGTTTAGGTTCTGTCAGGGGAAATTTGAAGACATGCTCTACCAGCTGCCGGCTGCGATCATGATTGTTCTGCCCTTTCAGTCGGCCCCTTTCTGCCGTAGGTCGCGTGCTTTCTACTGCCAGCCTCTCTACTTCTGGTTTCCATGGTAGTGAGAGAGAGAGAGAGAGAGAGAGAGGACCTTGAGCTCAACGGCAGCGGATGGGACCTTGATGCGACAAGACCTTTATATTCCACATGAACAAAGCACACGCTGACTCATTAAATGCACTGCGCCCATGAATGTTCATGGACAACGCATGACTTGCATATTCAATTCGAACAGCCCTTGGGTCACTCATCATAATGGTCGACCCACCTTTCCTGTTCAGTCGATGCAAACATAGATTACAATTTCCATCCTATAAAAAAATAAATACCCAATATCCCATCAATATCATCATCATCATCATCATCGTCATTATCAACAATTCACAAACAAAACAGCAAGCAGAGAAATATATGTTATTATTCTCAAACGTCTCATTTTCAGCCCAAGTCTGAAATGAACGTAAGCCAGAAGATCATCCGACATTTAATTGAGGGAAATCGTTTTAAATTTAAGCAAAGCACATTCACTAGGGCAATCGTTAATTTGCAAGAGGAAGAGAAAAGATAAGGTCGGTGAAACAATAACCGTAGAAGGACGGCGAAGTCACTGAGCCATGGCGACGGTAAAAAAGAAGAGCAGAAGACTGGTCAAAGCGGGGACCACAGAGAGGGACAAGACGTGCCCACTGTTGCGTCCCGGGGTAGCTGCAGCATTTAGAAGGGCTCATAAAAAACCATGTGAAGAAACATATGACAGACAATTAGCAGATATTTAAATTAGGTGAGAGTCCATGGTAGGATTTTTGTAAATATTTAAATTCTTCGGCGGAGAAATGGTCAGAGACATTTATCGTGGGTTGGAGGGGCGGTTATCGTGATTCGTTCAGATTTTTTCGTAGATTTCGGCGGAGAAAACGACAAACATTTTGACCATTAAACACGCCATTCTAGCGAACATTGCCCGTGACAGAGAAATTTAGGTGAGGGAATAAACGGAGAGCGCGAATTCAGCGAATATATCGGCGGTCAACGAGAATTTACCTGGAGGCGGCGAGGATTGAGGTGCCTGACCTAACCAAAAGAAACAAAGAAAGTCAGTTGACCGCGACTATAAAAGAATATCCAGACGAACCTTAGAAGAAAAATGGCGACAGTTAAAACGGAGTCCAGCGTTTTCTCCTTTTCCTTACCGCAGAGACTCGTAGAAGCGGTGATGCCGCAATATTTGGGAAGCTCGAGCGCCTGAGTCACGTTGCCCTTGAACTGTTTGATCAGGTTTTGGTTACCGAGGAGACCGCACAGACAAGCCAGATCCTTGTTCACCGTCTCGTTTAGCGCGTTGCAGCAATCGGCGGACGGACTGGTCGATCCAATAAATTGCGCACACTTCATCAGCGGCGTAATGCAATCTACCGCTGCTTCCGCTCCTCGCATCATAATAATTACCAGCAGTCCGATCGCCACGATCGATCCTCCGTGAACTTTCCCCATCTCTCGGCTCTGTCTTCCGAGTTCGACGAAGAGATCAAGATACAGTGATTTATAGTTGAACAAAAGTGGATACAGTCACCGCCAAGTGCGCGTACCGCAGAGCGGTCGGCACGGGCATCGAAGGAACAGGCTTCTTACTGACACCGGCGGTTGTCAAGATGATGCTAGCTGTCGCCCTCCGATTGGACGACTAAAAACTGAACCCGCGTTAGATTAAAAATAAGATATATTTATTAGAAAAACCTATTTTTTATAAAACTCTCGCGGCACCCATTTAGATTGTCTTATCCAACGGCTGTGAATGAACGGGCTAGGTCGGCCAAGACTCGACCGCAGGATTTTCCATCGGCGATACCGACGGCTGCGATTACGCAAAAACGCGGTTAAGCTACCATATGGAGAGAGAGACAACGGAAACGGTCTGCTATGCCGCGGGTAAGGCGGTTCAAGGACGGAGAGTCAAAATTCAAAAGGCAAAAAGAGCGTTCTTAGGCTACGCCGCGGGACATTAAAAAAGGTCGCGAGATCCTGAGAGCCCCGGAATCTGGACCGTTGGATCAAATCACGAAGGACTCGTGGTGAAGGACAGGCGGAAAAAGGGACGAGTATTCTTGTACAGCATAAACCCTAAAGCGTCGCTTGCACTATCCCCGCCGCTCGATCAGTCGTCGACACTCAGAAAAACGCTATGCAGCCAACGAGCCGTCCTTTTTCCTCGAAGACCGAAGATGGCTCGATAACCGACCTATCCATTAGTTTTTCCTATATTTTCCTCTTTCTTGGATTGCGTTGATATTTTTCTCAATCGCAGTTCGTGGTCCAATCTCAGGATGTCTGTATCTGCATCGGAGGAATTCTTTCCCCTTAATCTATTTCTTACCGTGGTAATAAGCATGTAAGATCTGAAGAATAAGAGATCGGCGGCCTAAAGTCGGAGAAAATTGGTTCCAGAATCTTTCCCTCGATGCCGTCGGTGGCTACGAGGAGATCAACGAGAGTTTTCGTGCGGAAGAACGTGAGCAAGGTGGGCTCAGATGGAGATCCGACGGCGAAGGTTCTCCGGTCCGGTAAACGGCTCTCGTTGTCCAAATCTATCGCGAATCATAACGTTGGAGAGGGAGATGGATCCTCTTATGATTGGTTGGAGATTTTTGGTAGTACAGTTGAGTCGGAGAGTGATGATATGTGGAGGAAGAAATCAGGTTGCTTATTACGGAAAGGCATCAAAGAAGATATTCCAGGAGAGGATAAGAACGTTTCTCAAATTTTATCGGAGAAAGGATCGGACGTATTGTTAGGGAGTGGCAGTCTTTATGGGATCTTTTACAGTCGGAAGCGGAGAAGATCGCATTTAGATTCAGACAATAGCTTTAAAGCTGTTTGGAATTCTCTCTTTGACTGTTTGCGTTCATCCTCTTCGGAGCCTGGTGTTACTTCTTTGGGTAATGTCAGCAAGAAACGACGGCTATCTTTCTTAGATGAACGGTTGCCTTCGAGACCAAAGTTTCTGGATAAGGAATTTGAGATTACAGCAACAGCTCGCGGATTGGCTGAAAAATTTCTTATTCCTCGGCGATATCTCTGGCTTGGTTTGGCGAAACCCGTGGCACTGGTTTTGCTTCTAAAGTCTTCTAGAATCTCGAGTTTGGATCGTTTCTCTTCCCTTCTTGTTTCTATTCTCCGTGGAATAATGAGCGGAGGGACTACCTTCTATGAATGTTCTTCCTTTTTATCTCACAGACCAATTCCTTCCGTTCTCTCCTTGAACGACATCCACTTCCTTCCATTGAAGAGCTGGAAACCCGTAAGTTTTTAATTCATGTTTAGTAATCAAAATTTCGAGCTTACGTTATTCTTCATAATTTTACAGGAATATCATCGTGGATTATCAACACACGACTCTGGGTTTTGCACTCTGCTTCGCCCTCAGATAATGGTTCCTCGGGTTTCTGTAAATTTTTCTTCTCTTCCTTTTCTTTTCAAGAGTTGGCATTTCAGTATCTTCTACCGTCTGATATACAATCCTAACTGCACCACGATATGCGACATCGAAGTTAGTGTTGAAGAACAGCGTTTACTCGAGTATCTATCTCGTGCCAAGCCTGCTGCTTCTGAAAGAACGATTTCATCATCAGGAATTTCCTCATCCTTTGATAGTGATTCTGTTATTGTCGCTCCAGTTTCTCTTGCGAGTGAAGAGAGTAGCTCTACGGCCATTCGAACGCTATCAAGAGTCAATGCATCAAAACTCCGAAAACGTTCAAGAAAGAGGAGTCTTTTAAGAAATGGCAGAGTTCCTCGAAGAACCCAATTCAGGATCAAAGTTCACCCAATCCAGGATTCCCTTGAATCTGAGATCCTTATAGACAGTGGCACTGAAGGCCTCGCATCAGTTATTCAAAAAAGGAGAAGATCTTCTCCAAAGAGCTATGCGAAAAAGATGAAAGAGTCGAAGAATATCGACAGATTAAGTTGTTCTGCAAATGTTCTTGTTGTAGAGTCAGACCGATGCTGGAGAGAAAGTGGTGCTAAAGTAACACTTGAAGTATCAAACTCTAAGGAGTGGTTCCTCGTAGTGAAATCAAACAATGCTACGAGATTCACGCACAAGGCTCTAGATACGAAACCAAGTGCTTCGAATAGGATCACTCATGCTCCTATCTGGGCTGGCGAAAATGGGTGGAAGTTGGAGTTTCCCAACAAGGATGACTGGAATGTGTTCAAGGAGCTTCATAAGGAGTGTCTAGAGAGGAACTTCCAAGAGATTCCCTCAAGAACAGTGCCCATCCCTGGAGTCTTTCAAGTTTCCGGTTTCGAAGAGAGTTACCTTTCTCATTTCAAGCGTCCTGACTTGTACATCAGGTCGGGAATTGACGAAGTGGAGAGGGCGCTGACCAGCGAGAAAGCTCTCTACGATATGGATTCTGGGGATGAAGAATGGCTGGAGAAGCTGAATGCCAACCAATCTCTGATAATCTCGATGGATGATTTCGAGAGGATCATCACTGTGCTGGAGAAAGCTGCCTACAGTCACCCTGACGATGCCTCTGATCATGCAAAGGCAGCTGCTCTCTGTTCCACTTTCGGAACGTGGAGCAGAATTGGAGATGTTCACGACTACTGGATGAAGAAGAGGAGGCAGAAGCATTTACCTCTGTTAGCGGTCTTTCAGGTACGCTGACAGATCAAGTTATTTCATGAACTTCTCAGGGTATGTATGTTAACCCTAAAATCATGACAGGGGCAGCCGCCAAAGAAGAAGCATCATCATCATCAGCAGCAATCAACGCAGAAGCCGCATCTCCGGAAGAAGAGATCCTTTAAGAGGCAGAGCAGCCAATCATCGAGGGGGAGCGTGGATGTCTTCTACGAAGGTTCCATTGATTTTACCTTTTCTGGGTTCCATGGATTTCATGATCTCATCTCAAACGTTGATTTTTCCTTTTCTGGGTCGATGGATTTCATGATCTCATCTCAACCGTTGATTTTTCCTTTTCTGGGTCGATGGATTTCACGATCTCATCTCAACCGTTGATTTTTCCTTTTCTGGGTCGATTGATTTCATGATCTCATCTCAACCGTTGATTTTTCTTTTTCTGGGTCGATTGATTTCATGATCTCATCTCAATCGTTGATTTTATTGTAGCCGCTGCAAAGCAGGAGGCGATAGAGAGGTTCCAGTCGGCGGACTCAGCAGTAAGCCAGTACGTGGAGGCTGCCATCAGACTCAGGAGCACTGCCCAGGAGCTCATGGTCAACGCTGACTTGGCCGCTTACAAAGCCGTCATGGCTCTCAAGCTGGCCGCGGCCATTAAAGGTGGATTCGACAACCCTGATCTGCCTTTTCCGGGGTAGACCTTTTGATGGTGATGGTGATGGTGATGGTGAAGCCATGATGATGATGGGATGATATTCGAGAAAGCAGGAAGATGTAATTTTTGTATAGGTAAGGTTAGGATATGAGTGTAGATTTTTTTGATGTCCACTAAGCTTTTTCACTTTTCTCATTCAATTTGATAATGAGAGAGAAAAAGGGCGGAGAAAGAGAGAGAGAGGAAGGGAGGAGGAGAGAGAGATGGATAGAGAGAATGATTTTATGTAGGGAACAACGATCAGTAATCCCATGAACATGATCGATTTTCTGTGAACTTTTGAAAGCAGATTGTCAATCTGATCGACGAGTGGGTTTCCTCGTTTAGACGGATCATCGGATCATCGGTCCCAATTGATTGAGGTGATTGATCAGCGTAAAATTGAATATGATCGATTGATGTTTCCTGAACTAGCGTGAGAGAGAGGGCGATCTTTTAAAGGGAATGGTGATCCTATCAGACTGTCACGATCATGATAAAGGATCGGTTGATCAATCAACTAACATGGATCTTGATCAGACCGTAAGAGAGAAGGAGAGAGATATCGCATGAATTGATCAATTATAGAACCTTGATTGATGATTGAATTGATCAAATGTTCTACGATCACAGATCGGATCGGCTGCAAGGATCATGGTGATCCGATCAGCGACTGCTGTTCCTTGAGATTCTAGTCGACCAAAAGACGATGAAATATATCTACGAAATTGTATGGAAAACGTGTTAATAAAATGATCTACACAGGTCAATTAATCAAGTCGAGCGCCTGCCCGTTTATTCTTCTCCTTTTCATTTACACTGAAGCTGCTACCTGAGGTGGAAAACGGTCAGAGTACAAAAGGGTAGGGAAGAGAGAGAGAGAGACAAACAGAGAGAGAGGCAGAGACAAAGAGAGAGAGAGAGAGAGACTTGCCAGTTATTTTATCTGATCAGTTGCTATCCGGAGCGTTATATTTTTCTCTCGCCTGTTTCCAGAAAGTGAGCATATTTAAAGAGCAACAATTTAAAGAAAAAAATCGACGCAGATCAAGAAATCGAACCCAGAATTCCCCTCCCGGCGTTGCTTGACTCCGGGCCGAGGAATGGCGATCGACCATAACTCTCCAATATATCTTCATCAGAACAGTATCGATTTATTGCGGAAATAAAAAGAACCTCAAGAAATGAAATTGAGACGAACCGGAGCTCTGGGTGAAGTCCTCCGTCAAATCTGAAAAAGCTGAAGTTCCGGGGAATCTGCCCCAAAAATTCCAAACGAGGACGTGTCAATGTCCACGAGCTGATCGTTCATCGGCTGAGCATGCAACTCAGATGCCACGTGGCAGTCGGAGAAGCCGGTTTCTGAGCAGAAAACTGAACTCGGAAGTGCTAGGATAGTTTGGCTGCTCCATCTTGATAGTCCGTTCATTCCATGCAGAGTTGAGATTTCTGGATTTTGAGCGGAGATGAAATTGGTCAAAATGGACTCCACGGGCGGCATCTCGCTGTTTACTCGGCCCATGGATGGGCCACCAGGCAGGTTGGCGGTGAGTAACACTGATCCTGTTGCACTGGGGAAGAAGGGGAATTAAAGCGGATTTTCATGTTTGTGGAAAAGAAATGTGAAACTTCTTCAATTAGTCTTCTATCAAAGCCCTATTCACAAATGGAATGCTCTAGCAGAATTGTTAAATGAGCAAGAATTGTTAAACTCTGAGGGTATTTATATCATTTGATCAAGTTTTCATGGAAATACAAAAAAGAATATGCATTATGAAATATGACAGAGGGCAGTCAAATTTGAAAATTATGCTGAAAATGGATCAAACAGATCAGATCAAACATACATGAAAGACTAGAGTCGCCATGGAGAGATAGAGGACCTGACGCATTGCATGCATGAGTTTAACCTGCTTCTCAAGCAGCCGATTAAAGATCATTATCTGGTTCTTCAGAGATCAATCTGACATGGTACGCCCTAAAAGATTCGCTGTTCTCCTCCTCAAGCTTTTGCCAGACTGCAAAATTGGTTAAAAACCATTATACCAATACCGATATTTTGAAATGTCCTTTTGATGTCGCCCTGAAGGTCATTTATGTTTTTCATTATGTAGATTAAGACGCTTACCAAGTTCAGTAAAACCGGGTTCAATTCTTGCATTCAGCTCAAGAGTCTCCACAACTTCTCTCTGATTCATGTACAGCTGCAAACACCGCTCTATGAGATTTTGTACCTGAAAGTCAAGTGGAAGCAACGTGGATTAAAAAAATTAAGAATCTTATATTGTACAAGTAAAAATGAAATTTTATATCGACATTTTAAAGTTCACACAGGGCGGGGCGTTTAAAAGGGGAAATTCCCTTGCAGATGAATTAAGGAAGAGAAAATAATTCATAATATTGTCAGTTAAACATAAAATGACTAAAAACAAGAAATATTGGATACTCCGAATGAAGAAAAATTGAACAGAATTAATTCTCTTAAACTAATAAAAAAAAAGGTACTATCATTCTCCATACTTTCCAATCTCTTAAAATTCATGGTTCTAAAATTTCTGTTTTGGCCACTGAAATTTTCTGTAGAACACTTCATTTCTAACCCTCAATGATAACAGAAACATGGATGACTAAATAGACATACCAACTGTATATCCCGTCGCGAGACCTTTCTGACTTCTTTGTCTGACATTCTTTAAACGCCAAACGCTTGAATGCGAGCTTCTAGATGACTTTTTTGACTGTTTCATACAACAGAAATATCAAATTTAAATAAATAACTCAATTAAATGCCGATAGTAAAAAAGGCAACATTGAATTTACTGACGAACAATATTCTTGCTATTGGAAAATATCTTTCTGAAAGGTACATGATTTCCAAAAATAGTTGCCCATAACTTAATTTATTCACAAATGGAATGCTCGAGCAGAGATAGCAGCTTTGACCGGTTAACGCTAAATTTTATTTACTCTTGTCGATGGAGATTAAAAATGATTTCACAGATGCTTTTACATTTATAATTCTCGAAAACTGTCCGTAAAGATTTCACAGATGCTCAATTGAAACGTCCATAAAGAAAGATACATCGAGACAATTACCACGATCTTCTAAGGCAACATACGAGCGGAGAAAACTGCCCAAACCAATTGCCGTAATACGAACGTAAGCCTAAAGTGAAACAAAAGTAAACAAAATGGAATCCATGCCCGTAAAGCGCTCTAGAAGCGCGATAATTCCGTACCACCGGAAAGAAAAATGACTCGAAGATCACCTACTAGCAAACACTCGACCGCATGCACGATCCGCTGCTCTCAAGATCAAACGTCCCTTCCCTCACAACCATGTCATCCCGAGCATAAAGCAACGGAAAGGAAACTTCTCACCGCGAGAATTGACCAAAAATTCGATGAACTTTTTTCTCGGGAAAGATTCCGGGCACTTTTTCTTTCTAAACTTTCCTTCTTCGGTCCAGCAGAGATGTCAGGGCGGGAGAGAACGGGAGAGAGCGAGAGAGACGAAATCACGAAATGCTTGGGAAGACGGACTACAGCTTGTCGTTTTTGCCTACGTTCAATTATTTAAAAAATGGCAACAATAGGCTAGCAGATGCCAGGTGGCAGTGTATCATTAGTCCACATCACCGTAATCAGACCCGAAATCCCGGTTCGCTTTATGTTTCTCCTGAACCGGATTAAACCGGCGCAGCAACAGCATCAGGCGGCACTACTAAAGGGCAATTGCGTCTTTGGCCTTGTTCTAACGACAGATACGTGTCGCATTTTGCTTCCCGTTACGTGGCAACTTGACTGGCGGGTCCCACTGGGACTCCTTAAAAATAATTCCGAAATTATAATGGATTAAATGGCAATCTTAAATGTCTACAATTGGGTATGGGCTGGGCCCATCATAATAAAGTCCATTTCTTGTGGGGTCCTTCATCCTGCTCTGTGCCGACGTGTCTGACACGTCAGCAACTATCTGGCCCAATAAATCTTGTAAATGGGCTGGCGGAGTGGGCCTATTTCGCGGGTCGACGAGCGCCGGGAGTTTCCTGCCTCGTTGGACAGATAAAGGAGCCAGTCGATCTTGGCCGCGGGGCCCACCAAGAGTCCTCTTCGCCCCACGTTTGCGGATAGGAGAAACCAGGAGACGTGGAAGCTCCCAAGCAGATCATCACTCCCAGATAACAACCCTCCTTAAAGAAATAATAACGAAAATACCCTTATCCAATTCCCCCAAATTCTTACGAGCCATGAGCCTAATGGCATTATCGTTAATTTGACAACCATGGAAGCCTTTACGTATTATTATTCGCTTTACAAAAATTACCGTATTATTTTTATTATTATACATGAGGGACATATCCGGTCCTCAAGTTTCAAGGTTGAGAGGATCGGAGAGTTCTCTTTATCCGTTACCAGCAGTTGGAGAGGAAGAGGAAGCGGAAGAGGAAGAGGAAGGGGAGGAGAGGCGAGACAATGGCGGCTGTGGGAAGTCCGTCATCCTCCTCCAGGCTTATCGGAGGGCGCTCCAGGAGGTCAGGAGACAGCCGCTCCTCCGCCTGCTGGCGCTGAAAGGCTCTGCTGCTCCGTCCTTCCTCTTCGTTGTCCTCCGAATTCCTCAGGTGCTCGTCCGGCTGGTCTCCGGGTCGGCGGCGCCGACGTCTATGGGACGTAGAAGGAATCTCTCTGTTGTCGCCGTGTGCTGGGGATGGTGAGACTCATGTTCCACTTTCTGAAGATTGTGTTATTTGTTTTAACATTTGAATGGTACTATTCCCACCTTTTAACCCCGAAATTTATTTGTGTTGAAATTTCTGTCTAGATTTTTATCGGAATTGAAAATATTTTCTTTGCTGTGATATTTACTATTCAATATTAGTTAAAAAAAGAACTGTTATATCGCCTTGTTTCTTTTTTTGAGAAATGCGCGAAAGGTTTCAAAAGAATTTTGAGTTTTCATTCCTACTACGATCTATGGTCTCATTCTTTAATTCCTTTTCTCATATCTCTTCTTTTCTCTGTCGATAAATTAATTGACTTTTTAAAACTTCCCCAGGCTGATTTTACGCAACTTGGTTGATATTTGAAAAAATATCATCAACAACCTTGATTTCTCTATCTACATTCTTTTTCTCAGCATAATATCAAATATTCATGCTTCTTGAGTAGCTCTGCATTATTTTTGTCTTGTGGTTTTTCCCGGTGAAAAAAGATTTATTGTTAATTGCGTCAAGTCTTGTATTTTTTTCAATCCCTGATTCATTGATATTTTTCTTTCTACTCGGACAGATACAAAAAGACAAGTGCCACTCAAAGATTGACAGGAATATCGGAATCATGGCTCATATTGATGCAGGTAAGACTACCACCACAGAACGAATCCTCTACTATACTGGCAGGAACTATAAAATCGGTGAAGTCCACGAAGGAACAGCTACCATGGACTGGATGGAGCAAGAACAAGAGAGGAGGGATCACGATAACATCTGCTGCAAACTTGACCACTTTCTGGAGCGACCATAGAATCAGCATTATTGCACTCCCGGCCACGTAGACTTCACTCTAGAAGCTGAACGAGCTCTTAGGGTTCTTGATGGTGCCATATGCTTATTTGATAGTGTTGCTGGTGTAGAACCCCAGTCAGAAACAGTGTGGAGACAAGCCGACAAGTACGGAGTTCCTAGAATCTGCTTTGTTAACAAGATGGATAGACTCGGAGCCAACTTCTTTCGAACTAGGGACATGATTGTGAGCAATTTAGGTGCTAATCCTCTTGTTCTTCAGATTCCCATTGGTGCCGAAGACAGATTTCAGAGTAATTGATCTTGTGAAGATGAAGGCTGTGGTTTGGTCAGGTGAGGAATTAGGTGCCAAGTATTCTTATGAGGATCATTCAGCTGATCTTCAAGATCAGGCTCTGGAGTATAGAAACCTGTTGGTAGAGTGTGGTTGAGCTTGATGACGGGACCATGGAGAAATATCTTGGAAGGCATTGAACCGGACGAAGAAACCTAAAAACTAATCCGGAAAGGAAGCGATCGCAGAGTAATTTTGTTCCTATTCTGTGCGTGTTCAGCATTCAAGAACAAGGGTGTACAGCCGTTGCTGGATGCTGTTGTTGACTATTTGCCGTCGCCTCTTGATGTGCCATCAATGGCGGGTACTGAACCGGATAATCCAGAGTTGACTATTGAGAGAGCTCCATCTGATGATGAGCCATTCTCCGGACTTGCTTTCAAGATCATGAGCGATCCTTTTGTGGGCTCTTTGACTTTCGTTCAGCGTCTACTCGGGAAGTTGACGTGGTTCCTATGTCCTCAATGCAAACAAGGGAAAGAAGGAAAGGGTGGGAGGCTCCTTGAGATGCATGCCAATAGCAGAGAAGATGTAAAGTCAGCACTGACTGGCGATATAGTTGCTCTAGCTGGTCTTAAGGATACAATTACGGGAGAGACATTGTGTGATCCAGAAGGCCCCATTGTGCCTGAAAGGATGGACTTCCCAGATCCCGTGATCAAGGTTGCAATAGAGCCCAAAACGAAAGCTGATGTTGATAAGATGGCACTTGGGCTCATTAAACTCGCTCAAGAAGATCCCTCGTTCCACTTTTCTCGGGATGAAGAGACGAATCAGACTGTCATTGAAGGCATGGGAGAGCTGCATCTCGAGATCATTGTTGACAGATTGAAGAGAGAATTCAAGGTGTGTCATTTTTCTTTGATTTTGTTCATTTTTATATTAATTCCTTATTCCTATTGCAAGGCTTCAATTAGACCTGATTATCTTTAAGATACAGATTTGAGTTGTTGATGCTAACATTGAAGAAGGGAAGTTTGGATTTCTGGATTGTCTATCTCATTCTAAGCTATCACCTTGCCGATCTATATTGGTGATCTGGACAGACTCAGGCTCTTTCTTGGCCATTGGATCTGATCTGATGGCCAAGAGTTGTTTAACTATAGCCTTCGAGTATTTTGTTAAGCGAATCAACAGATCATCAACCTGTTGATCTGATCCTCGAGCACGATTCCAAAATAGGCCCATCGATCCAACTTTTGAGCATGACTCGAGGTGGATCAAATCAAGGTTGACCCACCCTGATCAGATCGTCAATTTGATCTGGATCGGGCTTCCCTATCTAACAGCACAGATTGTCAGTCGATTTAAGTTATTCATTGGAACCAAACTCAACAAGCTGGGTTGACCATGCAGGTGGAGGCAAATGTAGGTGCACCCCAAGTCAACTACCGGGAGAGCATCTCTCGTATATCAGAAGTCAAATATGTCCACAAGAAGCAGTCCGGAGGTCAAGGTCAATTTGCTGACATCACCGTCAGATTTGAGCCCATGGAAGCAGGTGGAGGATACGAGTTCAAGAGTGAGATTAAGGGCGGTGCCGTTCCCAGGGAGTATGTTCCAGGTGTCATGAAGGGATTGGAGGAGTGCATGGGCAATGGTGTTTTAGCTGGATATCCTGTTGTGGATGTGCGAGCTGTTTTAGTTGATGGGTCCTACCATGATGTGGATTCGAGTGTGTTGGCATTCCAGCTGGCAGCCAGGGGGGCGTTCCGTGAGGGGATAAGGAAAGCCGCTCCAAGAATGCTGGAGCCCATCATGAAGGTGGAGGTTGTGACTCCTGAGGAGCATCTCGGTGATGTGATTGGTGATCTCAACTCGAGAAGAGGTCTCATCAATAAATTTGATGATAAGCCTGGTGGCCTAAAGGTGCGTTGAGATTTTTCAAGAAGGATCTTGCCTTGTTTTCTCGTGAACATCATAGTCATCATTCTCGCCATCATTGTCATAAGAGTCATAATTTTTGTTGGTTTTGGTCATCCTTATCAGACTCATCATCAGAGTTCTTAATGTCATTGACATCCTCATGATCATTATTTACCTCAGTCAGCATCATTGGTATCAAAATAACCATTTTCAACGATATTAATTACATCATCATCATAGGGACAATGATCATCATCCTCATCACCATCAATATATTCAATATAGAGTCTGGAAGTGTGGCGGCAGGTTGAGATTTATAAAAAGAATGATGCCGTCTGAGGATTCCTAGAGAACCCATATCCTTTTGAATATCATCATACTTTGCATCGACATTTCCATACGGTTTCCTGTGTATCTGCAGATTCATCATTATGACTGTGATTGGCATCTTCTTCAGTAGCATCTTAATAAGTATCATCATCACCATGGTTATGGTTACCGTTGTCATCCCTGTTATGGTCGCCATCATCATAAGTTGTATTGATAAACCTGGCAGCCCAAAGGTAGGTTGCGATTTCAAAGTATAGTCATCATATCATCATCAACACTGATGCTGTAATCTGCACCATCATTTTCAGAGTCACCACCACCTGTATCACTGTCAGCGTTTGCACCATTTACACCATTATCATAGCGATCATCACCCTCATTCTCATGAGCAGAGTCATTTTTGTTACCAGAAATCATCATCCTCGTCATCAATTTGCAGGTGGTGGATGCGCTGGTGCCACTGGCAGAGATGTTCCAGTATGTGAGCACCCTGAGGGGGATGACCAAAGGCCGGGCCTCGTACACGATGCAGCTGTCCAAATTTGACGTCGTTCCGGAGTACATTCAAACGCAGCTCTCGTCAAAGCAGGAAGCAGTGACTGCTTAGAACAGGTATTCTGAAAAAGATTTGGCTTTGCCGTTTGCTTCTAGGCAATATGAAGGGGCCAATTTAGATCATGGAGAATTTCTTTTTCCTTCTAATTAATTGCCTTGTGTATGTAAGAGAAAACTTGCTTTCATCTCAGTAATTTTGCTTTAAGTGAGTAGCATCAATTTTTTTTTTTGAGATATCGAATTGGATTGACTAGGGAGGAATAAAGGTTGACTTGGTCATTCTCAGCAGAGAAACTATGAATTTTGGGAGCATTTTCATGGGGGTCAACGGCCTTGACTAGAATTGGGATTTGCCTCTGCATTTCAGGGTGGAAGTTTTTTTGACTTTGAACTGGTATGCTCATCGAACAGGAGAATCCTGATGATTCTAGGCACAATTTATATTGAATTCAACTGCTTTGGTTAAGCTCAATGGCTTTTATGAGAAAACGGGTGTGCTTTTGTGGGTTAGCTGATTAACAATCCCTAGAGCGAAATTCTTTGAATTTTGATTTATTTTAGAATCTTGGAGATACTGCTTTCCACTTGGGATCATGATCCTGTTTGACAAAGATTCGATGGTCAGATAATTACAAAGAAAGAAATGGATTCCACCGACAATTTTGGTCAAAGTCAACACATCTAGATAGAAATGAGTTTTACTTGGTTATTGCTTGATCTCTCTCTCAATTTAGAGATGCATAATTATGGTAAATAGATGAAAAACAAAGTGAAAATGTCGATTCAATTTTAGTTTCAATCGAATCCAATTTTTAGTTTCAAAATAGAAATGTTCTTCACTTTACAAAGATCCAAAATGGAAGGTCAAAGTCTTCTTATTCCTAAAAATATTCAAATTATTTATAGCTTTGACCATAAATTGGAAAGGGTGCAATCCAACTCATTGAGGGTATATTTAATTTGTTAAATAAA
Source organism: Lemna minuta (assembly GCA_024174645.1). NCBI lineage: Eukaryota > Viridiplantae > Streptophyta > Magnoliopsida > Alismatales > Araceae > Lemna > Lemna minuta. The sequence goes on along the minus strand of CM044120.1, from coordinate 4,344,715 downwards.
AAGAAGAAGAACAACAGTTCATAGATTAGGAGTTACGAGAGGGGTTCCGTGTACCATGAGATCATAGATGGGTAGATAAGGAGGGAGAGATGATGTAGCCTAATGGGATCTCCCTCAAGCTAGAGCATGTATGATGAACATGGTCAACTTTCTACTATAGTAAGATAGAGATAGTTGCAGCGCGGAGTGGTAATTCAACACAGTTGTTGGGACATGGAAACCGGGACACTAATGGGTAAAAATGCTTGCCGTTGGGAAATGAGGATGAAAATAAAACAAAGAAGGACGTGCCAATGAACTCCTGGAAAGATGAGAGGAAGAAAGCTCTAAAGGCTGCATGAAGTGATTCAAAGCAAAAAGTCAACTCAAAGCTTCTTGTTGAGAAGTCAACTTATGTTTGATGTAAAAATTCTAAATAGTATACAAGTATTAGCAATGATCTTTCTTGATTGAAGATTTTTGATGAGCTTAACAAATCTTTTTAGTGAGTGTGAAAAATCAGAAGAGGATGATGGCCAGACTAGATAATTTATAATGACCTAGTAATGGTTGAGGGAAAACTCGATAATATCATTGTATGGGGGGAGAGAGAGAGAGAGAGAGAGAGAGAGTCTTTGCCTCAATGTGCTATGATTCGTTGTCTAGGTCTATTGAGAGCCTCGTCTTCATTGATAGTAGAGCACAATCTCTCAATAGATCACAGTGAATTTAATTCTGCTCAATGCATCATTTACATCTCAAGATCGATGTAAATTTTTGCATTGTGCTGTTTTTGCCCCCAATCAGTCTCTATAAGTCGATTATCCATGATAACATGCAATAACCAGCTTTTTCCTTCCTAAACACAAAATTGCTTATCCACGTTCTCATTATCGTTCATCATCTTTTCGAGGTCGGCGTGCGCAAATTCCGCGATGGGGGCAAACATTCTTTTCATAGAAGAATACTTTTGGCTAATTCATTTCATAATGAGCCCATTAGGGCCCATTATGTCATTGTACTCTTATTGGGCTCTTTCCTCTTTATGATAGTAGAGGAGGCCTCCATCCCCTTTGGTTCTTGAACACATATCTGCACGTTTCTACTTCTCAGTTTTTCTCTCCTCCCCTCCTTTTCTCATTTCTCAGTAAAGAGAAATGCAGGGTTTTTGTCCCATTGATCTCCATGCTATCTCAAGGCCAACTCAAATTGTTCTACAACAACAATCATTAGATACTGTACTTGGGAGAAAAATGAGGATTATCTGCTCATGCAGATAGATAGTTTGATAAACCCTAAACCCTAAACCCCAAACTCCTCGGGAGTTCATTAGTCTGATCAATATCCTCCTCTTTATCTTAGTTAGCAGAGTGACATAGCACGAAAATTCGATCAGATCAATAAACCACTTCTCATCGTGTAGTGAGAGATTTAATATCTGATGCTCAATGCTTTGTTTGTCAAAAAGCTAAATCCTTTGTATGATGACCTACAACCCGATGAGGATTCCAACGATTACAAATATGTCTTGAAGAATTCTTCTAAAACTAAATGAAAACCAAAATCTCTACTCTAGAGCCATTTTTCAGATACAGGAGAGCAGCCATTTTTACACCAGCCTAGCAGAACTTCCTACTTGGCTGAGTACAACTACCCTGTGTCTATTTAATCATCTCCTACAACAAAATCTACTGACTAACCCTACTGCTGATTCCTCATCCCATCAACTATTTGACCTAAAGCAGCATAAGTCCAAGAGAAAGATCAGCTATCAGGCATGTGAGTGCTTCTACATCCAACCCAAGAGTCTCATAAATCACGGATGAAGAAGCCATCTCTTGATGGAAGGAAGGACGTGTTGAGTCTATTGAGCTCATCAGTCTTCATCGACTGTCGTTATTGTTTTTCCAATAAAAAATCAGGCATGGGACATTTTTCCTTTTTACCAGTTTTTCCCATCCAGTGAAAAATGTCAACATGACACAGTTTACTTAGGTCATCGTAGAATGATTGGTGTGGAGGTTAATCTGCCTATTTGATAAAAAGGGATTTAGGATGCAGATAAAGGGAGTGCCGAAGAAATTGAAGTAAAAGAAAGACAAGGAGCAATCTATTTCTTTATACAATTAAAATAAATAATGACAACAGGTGAATGGATGGGAATGAAATCTTCACATAACTTAAATATCATAAACTTAAAAGTTAAAGTTACTTTTTCAGCCATGGGTAAACATCTGGGGATGAGGGAAGACGTGCAGTGAGAACCTCAACACCTGTCTCGGTAACCTGCATATTTGAGATCATATTACTCACATTGCTCATGCAAGATTAGATGAATGCATGAAATTGAATCATAGCTCCGGTCATGAAATTGAGCGTAAGTGTTTGAATTCAATTTATTGAAAACTCAAAACCTGCGAATAGGTGAGTAATTGAAGATTCTGATAGGTTGTTGTTACATAACGAAAGGCTTTAGACTAATCCCTGTAAAGACCTCAAGGGATAATCATAGAAAGGTGATTTATTGGATGTACGACCCACGGAATGAATGAACGATATTCACAGGTGAAGGTAATGAAGAACAGAAAGAAACTAAGAAAGATTCTGGTTACGAAGTAAAGAACTACATAAAATTCTTAAGATGGAGAAGTCAAATTTGCCAGCCCGAGGGAACCAATCAGCTAATCGATCAAACCTGAGGGTCATCTGGTTAATCGCTGATCATAAAAGAAAATCAATGAATGAGATTGAGAAAGATTTGATGCACTTTCCATCTGAGTCATTGGATTTGTCTTCAGATGGATTCTATGATGTAGATAAAAATTACACCTCATCTTGGTTGAGAAGCCATCAAATCGCTCAAGATAAGGAGCGTGACAATCACAATCATCATCAGATCAAGGAAATTCAAACAGAAATCAAAGACTACCCCAGGGTTTCAGGGAACACGTGGCGAACCCTTGAGAGAGTTCATACAGACACAAAAATTACCCCACAGCCCTAGAATTTTAACAACCCTCAAGAGAGATTTATTCAAAAAAAATTTTCTTAAAAAACCCTTGAGAGAGTTCATTCAGGGAAAATGACCTTCACAATCGCACAAATGACACAAAGATAAAAACGTCACCAGAAGTGTATGCTCAAACTGAGCACTTCGTTTGCCATCAGCAGTAACTGCAGTCCACCCATCAGGCCATAAACGATCCCTCCAACCACCTGCATAATCTACTGATTTAGAGCAAAAAGATGGGGGGGTAATTTTTTTTATTTTTTCTCCAAAGATAATAACCTGCATTTATCATGGGCTCTATTGTAAAAGTTTGTCCGGCTTTCATCACGCCAACTGCCTTATTTTCTAATACATGTTGAGAAATTTTATTTTTCAAGCGAGTTTTTATTATTCAAATTACAGGAACGCTTGAATGTTTTGTAAAGATAATTGGGAAATATAGCAGGATACTTCCATAATGTGGGATGTTAGGGGCGCAATGGAACAACTCTCCAATACCGTGCCCACAATAGGATTTTACCTGCGGGTGAATAATCAGATCAATTAGAAAAATCCTAATGGTGGATGTTATTCCATCAGCGTGAAGAGAATGAACCAGGCGTGATTACCACAGAGAAACCAGCCATGGATATATGACGGCTGATGATGTCACCAACTTCCCGGAAACGAACTCCAGGTTTGACTGTTCAGAAAATGGTAAAGAACAGAGTCATAGACGAAATTCAACATCACGTATAGAAACCTCTTCAATGTAAAGTGTAGATAAGCTGATACAGACCTATTGAAATTGCTTTCTCCAAACACTCGTATGTACATCTGACCAGCTTCTTTGATGCTTCATCAACTTCTCCCACAAAGTATGTCTCATTAAGATCGCCTGCATATCAGATGGGATCAGATATGCTACAGTGACTCCCAAAGTATCCTTTTCCAAATACGCCACAAAGTGACCACAAGAAGATACACTGCGTTCTTACCATGGACACCTTTGTAATAGACAGTAACATCAACGTTGACAATGTCACCATCCTCCAATTTTCTGTCCAAGTCAGTAAAAAGGTTGAAATGCAGTAGTGGATCTTCTAAAGAAATTTCAATGCTTTTTGAAGAATCAAAGAAACAATTAACTGAAGAAATTACAGGTCCATTGCATCTTCAATTCAGATGTTGCCTTTAGAAAAGGGAGGAGGAAAACAAATGAAGCGGGCAAATACAAAATAAAAAATAAAAATAAAAATAAAAAGAGGTGAATACCTAGCATCTGGAATTCCATGACAAATAACCTCATTGACTGATCTGCATTAAGAACCAGTAAAAACGTAACATCAAATATATATACATACACACCTGAACAGGTGCTCATCAAAGGAAAGAGATTAACAAAAGATGCATACGTGCAGCAAGATTTTGGAAAGAAATTGTAGTTTAAGGGAGACGGGTATCCTCCTGAAAGGGCGCAGAGAAGGGGCATTGAATTAGATTTGATAATTAACATTGCTATAGTGATCAGTGACAGACATTTAGCATACAAGTTTGCTCTCATGAGAAAGATACAAGATATTTCAAATATATTGAGCTTTTGCACATAAGAATGTGTTACCGGCAGCCACTGTTGCCTTGTGAACAACTTCATCAATCTCATCCGTTGAAACACCTGGTCGAATCATTCTAGCTGCTGCATCTAAGACCTCCCTCCCAATCTAAAGAAGATCCATATATGAAAAACTCTCAATTGTCATGACACTGCCAACGGGAAGAACAATTCTCGAATTTACTTTGAATGAAACAAACATTGTTTTTGTTGATGAGGAAATAAACACTAAATTTTGAAAGAATCAAATAATCAAATTTCTGCATTCCTTCTTCAATCAGACTGAGAAAAAGTTGTCCGAGAGTAGCTATGACTCTTAGTCAACATCCTAGCAACAAAGGACCAGGTGAAGTCATGCCTCTGGGGCAGAGGAGGAATTGTCCCAGCTGAACCATGGCTTGATGAGCCAATCAACACCAAACCTACTATCATGCTCAGCCAGGCCCAAAAAACCTGACAACTCTTTTAAATATAGGGCAGCACTACAGGAGGAATAGAACGCAGCTGTAGGGCCAGTCAGCAGAGCTGTGGCCACAGACAGTGTAAATATGCACGCATTGAGGGGATGGACCAGATGCACTGGGCAGCATGGATGGTGTCAGAGATGTCGAGGACCTGTCACAAGCAGGAAGGAATGCATGAGAGAAGTCTTTGGACATTAGAGATATCTACAGGCTGTTTGAAGGCACTTTGTTCAAAGTATAAAGGTTTTTGGTAGTTGGTCATCAGCCTGGTTGACATGCGGCTTTTCCTTGGGAGATAGAAATTTGATAGCCCACTTTGAAAGTGATTTTCTCCACCATATTTTCAGCTAGAATATGACAACATCAGAGTGAAAAGACTAAACTAAAAAGCTTTTCCTCAATATCCCACCACAAGTCGTTCTTTCAAGTCAAGTTCGCAACTGGTTAAACTTTTTCAGCTTGAGTAGAATCAGTTAGATATGGAACTTCTAATCACAAAGCATCATAATGAGAAGACAGAAATTAGGGAATTGGAGGAGGTGCCTAAGGGCATTCACAGTGGAAGACATGGCCGAGGCATGAAAGCGGCATACACCGAGCATATGCCCTTAAAGAGAGGTTACCTTAATTAGAGAAGATTGGGGAGCATTAAGAGGGTAAAACACCAGGAGACAGGGAGAAGTTTTTGCTGAAAGGAATAGAGTGAGGTTATGGGAGGCATTTGACTGAAGTTTCTAGAGGTTCTTTTCATTTGCACAGGGAAGCAAAGCATTTTCATCTGATTTTGCAATGACTGGGAGTGAATAGACAAGACGTTTGTTGATTAAGAAATGGAACACTATCTGCTACAAAAAATTTTCATAGTTGGCTGGAAGAAACAAAGTCTACAGGACTTTCGTCATTTTCTTCCATCTGACTGATTCTTTACCTGAAAGAGCTTGCACCATTAGCAGCATGATCATGCCAGGCGGATGCACAAGCTTATAGTTTGCTATACCACAAGATTAGCCTGCTTTTTCATCCTCAATAGGAAGCTGATACTATATACAGATCACTTTGTAAGCTGAATGAGAATTCCTTTTTAAGGTTTTTATTCCACCTTTTTTCCCAGCTAACGCTAACAAGAGCTAAAGCGGCAGTGGGAGGTGCTGATAGGGATTACAACAGTTCTTGGTATAGCTTTCTCGGATCCGGACTGATGAATTGAATTGGTAAGCTGATGCTATCGCCAATTGCCCTTTTTCCACTGATGTACAAGTCCATGCAGAAGTTAATATCTACCTATCCTCATCAATGACTATTCTTTCACCTCGTGGGCAAGGTGAAAGATATTCAGATGAGGAGGGACAGCATTGACAAGACTTCTCTGTGGACTTCTCTGCACATGTTTCGCTCGGTGCTCCAAATGTGCATGAGAAACATATTAATTGAACACAGCATGTAATTTGATGATTCAACTTTTGGGTGCGGAGAATTCACAATAGGTTGGACTAATTCCAGTTCTCCAGGATCACTTATTAATATCACTCTGCAGGATTTCTCTCAGTGTTGTATCCACCAAAAAGACAGAATTAGAGAAACCTAGAAGCATGCTAGATTTTGACAAATCTTGCAATATCAAGAGCCCCAAAGTAACTAAGAAAGCCAGGATACATTAATGAGATTGCTGGCAATAATCAAGGATCATGAAAGGAAATACAACTTGTCAAGAAAAATTACATGTCAATAAAGTTCTTAAATAACAGTGGAAGTGTCAAGCTGAGAATAAACTTACTCGGCATGCTTCCCTCATGCGCTCAATTAATTCTGGAGGCTTGATCTTCAGAGTTGTTCACCCAAAACAGAAAAATTGTGTGCATTCAGGAAACAAAATAGTAATAGATGTTTGGTGAAACAACAAAAAGTGGTGACATTGGCCTTTACCTCGACAATATTTTTGGAGATCGCTGCTGGGCTCAGCTTTTAGGTATCCCCTATAAGAAAGAATGGTATTCAGATTAAGGCTTTGTCAGCATGTATTTAATTGGAGAGTTGTCTTGATATGTAACACTTATCAGCATTCTACATTCATAAGAAAACTGCCGAAGAGAAATAAATCGAGTAGCTTGATCTCATGGCAAGAGATCCCACGACAGAAAAGGAAAGGGAACAAGACATCTTCATAGTTAGACTCACATCAATGGCCCAATCAGGTTTCTCAATACTGTCCGGCACCAACCTAGTCTTGGATATGGGATAAGGTCGCAAAGGCCTGAAGAAATGGTAAACGAGGAAGTCCATGAAATTATTCTTTATTTTGAAAAGCAAAGTTCACAAAATTATGATGTGAGACTAAAAACGTTATCAAGTTTCTAATATCACCAAATGCTCCTCATGAAAGGAAGACCGTATAAATAGATCATTAAACTGAATCATTAGTCCTCTCCTACATCTGTAGGTAGTCAAACAAACTATTAAGACAATTTTCAGGACCTCAAACGTTTGCTCTCGTTTTATACTGTGCCAACACTACTCATCGTTAGTTCTCAACTTCTTAGGGTCAGCTTGTGCCCCGTTACTCGTCCTAGACCATTAAATACATATAACGTGTATTTGAACAACAAATCCAGAACACACATTTTATATGAATGAAAATATAAATGAAACTTGAGTCAAGATAAATTAAACAAATTTACACAACTGAAGTCGTAAACACTATAGCTGATTAGAATAATTATTTGAAGTCAAATATTCAACACTATGGAAACCAGTGGAAATTCAAAATTCTAAAAAATTATTCAAACTGGAACCCATAATTGCAAGCTTCACATTAATACACTCTTTAACAGGTAACAGGGAAAGAAAAACTTTATTGGTCCTTCCCTAGGCAAAAGAAGTAAGACTTGTGAACAGTTTCATTGGGGAAGCCCTTTCATTTTTGGAACTCAGAAAAGTTCGTGCTAGAGATCTACAACTCAAAGTCTTTTGCATGCAATTCTGCAGAATTATTTATTTATTTTTTTGAAAAACAAAAGGCTGACCAGCCAGCAAGATGGTGATCGACCCGCGCATCTACAGAATTATAGAATGGTATGAATAAAGGTAAAGTTATCATCAGTCTACTGACAGTTGAAGAGAAAACAGTTAAAAATAAATAAAAAGTGAGTAATCTAATTGAGGATAGATCAAAACCAAATACCCTGTCCAATCAAAATAAGGAAGAGTGGATGACCGCCTTTGGCCTTTCTTCACACAATATAACCAACCCTCATCCTTAGCATCTGTATCTGGCGTGGCTTTAATATGCACAGACTTATGGGAGCTCCATGACATTTTGAAACAATCTTGCGTACTGAATGATGATATCGTCACAAAATAAGTCAAATGGAAATATGTTTCATTACTCAAAAAATATAGATCGTCAAGTCACTCATTTCCACAGAAAATGGTCCTTAGATTTAAAAAAATACAAAAAGATAACTCCCAGATAGATCTTCTCTTGTAAAACTTGCATTAATTCTATTTTCTTTTCCAGGCACATAAGCTCACGGACCAGAACTGAGGCACCTTGAGGAGGTAGCTTCAAATCACTACGCACTTGGGACATCTGAAAATAGGAAAAAGATTAGAACTATCCAGAATCAGTGAGTATAAAAGAAAGATTCAGATAACTCAAAAATAATCCAGGGGTAGATGACAATTTTATACTCTGCTATCAGTCTGAGGAAACAACTTGTGAAATAAACTAAAAACCTTGGTAAAAAGAGAAGTATATAAATTGAGTACCCAAACGAGGTGGGTGCTGCAATATCTCTAAATCAAATCAGAATAGAATAATCATAACAAATACACGATATACTCGTCATTAAAAATTGATGTAGAATATGGAATACAAATATGAAAATTTGGGGGGCACCGTTAGGGTGCTTCCCTCACTCTCTTCAAATCCAAAAACGCATACTGTAGACGAGCAGGCTTTCCACACTGAGCACAAGAGAGAGAAGTCTCTACAGATACACTGGATCTGTCATCCATAGATCAATTCTGAGGATCCTGCATTCGACAAACCGTAATTGTAATTAGTCATGGGATTGATAAAGAACAATCTCCAGAAATTCCAGATTTACATATTTGCCAAAAATATAATAAAAACGTAGTATGCGCGGGAAAATGGAAAAACCCGTTGGCTTTTGTTCCAGAGGAACAATTTGATTTACAATACAAAATTCAAGGACAGAGAACTGATTGCGTGCCTCTTTGACTCTAATCTCGACAGAAAATTCATCTAATCAACATTTGATACGAAAGGAAGAAAACGAAAACGAGAAAAACAAATCTTGCGCCCGCAAACGCCGAGAATAATATTCTCTTCTAATCACGCGGATTGTCTCCTATACTTACAGAAGGAAAGACGAAAGGAAACACGAATTACAATTCTACACTGCACACAAAAATCCAAACAGCAGGTCATCGATCAGATAATAAAACCACGTCGCACGTACCCTAGAAAATCAACGAAGGAGATTTTTTGCAGCGCAGCCGCAGCCGGAAAAAGTAACTAATGCCCAACGAGTAGGGTTTAACAAATAAATTAGTCGACCATCCGAGCCCACATCAATTCGGGCCGAGCCTCCGGGCCCCAAACAAACTCTTCCTATTCACGAGAATCGAGAGTTAACAGACCAGGCCTGGAGAACTGGAAAAAGCTCGGCCCGGATCGGCCCGGCTATGAATCACAGTTTGACGACTGAAAACTAGAAGTAAAAATACGGGCGAGAAAAATTTAGGGAGTTGACGATTTACTACTGCGCGGAAGAAGAGCAAGTCTCTGTTCGTTCTTCCTGCTGTCCGTTTTCTGATCGTCGTTGCATTGAGGATCTTTAGGATTTCTAGCTGGTGATCTTCTTGTCGCGATCGAAGTTATAGGAGGTATGGAAAGTCTGAATTTGGGATTCCAGGAGTCCGGTTGGGAGGAGCTGAGAAAGGAGGCTAGGAAGATCGAGGAGAGATCTCGATGTGAAGCTCTCTTCGTACGCCAAGCTCGGATCTAGGTCCACTGTACGTTCTTCTGAATTTTCGGACGATATTGTCGAAATTTCGTGTCTCGCGATCTAGTTTGAAGACATCTGATTTGCAAACGTTTCATAAACTAATATTCTGTCTTGATTCGCTTCTATTGATTATTTCTAGTGATTCAGCATTTGTAGATTCAGATGGGAGATCGTGGAAATCCACAGAAATGGAGATTCAGTCCGCCCTCGAGAAATTGCTCGACGTGAATGATGCCATGAGTAGATGTGCTGCGTCAACAGCACCAGCGACTTCTGTTAACCAGAAGCTTGCGAGACACAGAGACATTCTCCACGAATTTACGCAGGTGATAATTCTTTATTCATATTTCGAATGTATTTCACGATTCCCAATGCAATTATCAACATTTCAAAATTTGAATATGATTTAGGAATTCAAACGAACCAAGGGAAATCTAAACTCAATGAGGGAGCATGCTGAGCTCATGAGCTCCGTCAGAGATGATATCGAAACGAAGGTGAGATCACGTTTTTAATGAAATGGGATGTCTTATTTTTATGAGAATCAAAGTTTGGCGATTTCTTGATTATTTTTGCAGGGGTCTGGGAGCATCCTGGAGTACAATTGTTGAGAGAGGGCTACGATTCATGGAAGCATTGTTCAGGCAAGTTTCTAGGTTACAGTTTACAGAGATGTTGCCCTTTCTCAAGAACAATGGCTGTCTGGCTGAATTTTATGTTATTTTATGGTATTTTCTGTTTGATAAAAATTGAAAAATTTTTCGTACATAGGGCAGATTGATGATGTTATAAGCCAAGCGCAAAAACACAAGGTCCGTTTTTGGGGACTCCCAAAGGGGTTTACTTGGGGATGTTCAGGGGAAAGTAGAAGCAACTCAGCGACAAGTTTCCAGTTATACGAGGCCTTCTCGGTACTACTCTCTCTCTCTCTCTCTCTCTCTCTCTCTCTAGATATAGATGTTCCTCTCTGTTTTATCTATTCAGTCTTATTTATCTCCATCGTCCTATAAACAATAGTTATCTAGTTTTTGCTCTTAATTGTCATTTCCATGTTATGAATCTTACGATCTGTACAACTCTCTCTCTCTCTCTTTGTATGCATCTTCTCTCAGCCCTCTATCTCTATCGATATCTGTCTGCCCTCTAGTCTCACTCTATACCCTTTTTTTCTCCCTCTATGCAATATACATATTTCGATCTATGATATCTATCTTCTGTGTACATTTCTCTCTCTATTTTGTAAATCTATTCTATCTCTCTCTACCTGGGATCTCATCTCTCTCTCTCGATGAATTGTAATATCTCTATCTACATATTCGTGCCCTGCCATATCTGTGTCCTGCAGTTCAAGTGAGTTATTCATAGATCTCATTCTCTATCCTCTTATCTTATTCTGGAGAGTCCCTTGAATGTGACCCCATTCCCCCCTGCAGGTGCCATAAAGAGGAAACGCTCGAGGGACACCATTATTCTCGCCGCCGTCATCGCCGCTTGTACCCTCTTCCTCGTTGTCTACTGGCTCTCAAAAATGACTCTCTATCGGGCATTTTTTCTCCTACTGTTGCCGGTGGACTTGAGAAATCTAGTGAGTCCTTTTTCCCTCTTTTACTTTCAATCGAATCTCTCAGGCAGAGGAAGTAACATAATACAAATGAACCCCCAAAAATTACAGACCACCAGCCGGAGCTGGCCAGTTATTGAATTACAGAGAAATAATGATGGGAAAATGCGGGTCAGCTGGATCACTCGGTCAACTTGTCGAAAGCTAGCCGAAGCGGACTTCTTTCTCCAGCTCACCAGCAGCTTCAGGAACTCCATCACCTGGTCCAGAGCACCGTTAACCAACAGCGACAACTTCTTCGTGAGGTAATCAATGAAGCTATAAAATTAAGTACCTCGGAGGGATCTTCTGAGGGAGTAGGATGCCTTGGTTTCCTTGGGTACGGAGGAGACGAGGGATGCTCAAGCCCCTTCCTCGCAGCACCTGTGCATCTCTTCCGTTAAGAGAAAGGAAGAGACGGAGAGCTTTGGAGATGGAGAGAGAAAGAGATAGTACCTCGAAGGCGTCCTCGTCGGTGCGGTCATCGCCGATGCTATGATGGGGAGGACGTCGTCAAAGTCGGCGAGCTCAAGGGACTCGAGCAGGAACTCGACGGCCTTGCCCTTGTTCCACTCAATCACCGGACGGATCTCTAAAACCTAAAGCGAGAAGCAGATGGAACAGACGAAAGTAAGAGAGAGAAACGCGTCGTCCGTCAGTGTGAATGGAGTGAATTCAGAGAGACTTTTGGAGAGGAGAGAGATTCGGGTTACTGGGATCACCTCTTTCGTCCGTGGGTTAGTCGGAGTCGCGGATACTGTTTTAGCGTGTCGTGTACGAGCTGGGCGACGTAAGGCCAGTTCTGATCACAGGAAAAAGGATCACCTTCATCAGCATTCGCCGCTCAGGCCGCGAAGAGACACAGAGAGAGAGAAAGAGAGAGAGAGAGAGGCACCTCCTCATCTACGTTACGGTAATGAACAGACACACAAAACTTGTTATTCTCGACTTTGGCGCCGTTAATCTCGCTAGTGCTCGACGAGGGAATCGAAAACCTGCTCCACAGACACGTCCGCTTATCAACAACGTAGCTGACGAAGAGCTTAGAGAGAGATCCACAATAAACGGCATATAAGTGTCCAACGAACCTTCTCGATCATGGGTATGAATTCACTCGCAGGCTGGAAGAGATTCACTTCTTACCCTGTAAAAAGAACGAAATATTCAGCGACATCTCAAAACCGAAGTATAATTACAAATTACCTGCTTATCAGTGGATCTAATGCAGTTCGGATGGCTGTCGGAAGATCCAGACGCTCGAACGGGACCCACTATGTCCATCCCGTGGCTACCCGCGTAGTACAGATCCGTTAATCCCACGAACTGGAAGACCTGAACAGTACATGATCTTTAATCTAAGCCCTAAAACACCGAATACCAAAACCGATACCTTATCTCGACTCTCCTGCCGATAATCGCCGTGAGCAAGAACACAGATGCATCGTGTACGGCGGCCCGCATCTGAAGTAATCTCATTTATTTTTAAAATATCCAAAAAAGAATTTTAATTTTATTATCACTCACCGCATTAGACATGAAAGCACGGTCGGGTTCGTCAACGATGGGGGAGAGCGTCCCGTCGTAGTCCAAGAACAAGGCTACCCTTTTTCCCCGAGCTCTCTCCGCGATCAGTTCAAACGACGACAACGCCGACGGGTAATTCAACTGAAAACCGAACCCCTGCGAGTTAGAAATCGATAAAGAGAATTATTTGGTATTGAGATTACGTTACCATCCAGCAGCGGTACAACGTTTCAGCATCGTCTTGTTGGGAGTCAGGAAAGACGTCTTTACAGAACCTTCTACGAGGGGGAGAGGACGACGCCATGGCGTCCAGCCAACCGTTGGAAAGGACTTCGTCGAGCAATCCGGGGGCGGCTCTTTTAAGAGAGACGTAGAGAGATGGGGAGAAGAGCGCCTGTCCGCGAGAAGGTAGACTAACCGGTATGGTAATTCTCGGCTTGCTCGCGGGTACAGGTTCGGCGAGAACGGGAGCGTGTTTTTGGATCAAATCCATTGGATCCAGATCAATTGGGTCTAACGTTTTAAAAGAGCCCTTAAAATCTGCTAGCCTACTCTTTTATCGATGAAGAACCACCTCTTTAGGGTTTTCTTGTCGCTGGTGTTGCAGGTCCGGTCCATTAAACGAGAGCGTCACGAGATCTGAGCAATAGATTGTTGTTGTTCAGCAAAAAAAAAAAAAGAGCGTTTGCTGTGCTCAAAAGATCTAAAATCCAAACGAACCTTGCCATTCGCCGGAAGATCGGACAGATCAAAAGTTAAAATCCTTTTGCGCTTCAGAAATGATCTGTTGAATCGCAACAAAGTTTATCAGATCGCATGCATGCATGCATGATTACGTGGGGGAATAAAGTCACCGAAGAAATAGCGATAATTGAGATGCAACGGCAACACTGATGATTATTTGTTGAGATAAAACCGTGCAATTCTAGGAGTCTTGTTACGTTGGGGATATTTATGTGACATAATATAGGGTTCAAATAAGGTCCCGCTAAAATTTTTAGGAGCGGTGCATAAAATACCGGGACAAGAAGGTTGCTATGTGGAGCAATTATCAAATTCCCGGAAAGTATCAAACCGGAGGCTTCGTTGACGATCCCGTCGTTCAAAGCTTGGACAGAATAGCGAACACTAAAAAAAATAAAGAACCGGCGACTCAGTCCTGAGTCTAGGAAATGTCGCCTCAGGACTCCTGAGGCGACATTTGCCAGAACCTCGTGACGCAACAACTAAGAAATAATTTCTCTACAGTAATCTCGGATCTAGAAAGTCGTCCGAGAAAAGTCTTCCAAAAGGAGAAAAGTATACCCAAAGAGGGAAAAAAAGCTAATAATACACCAAGAAACGTCTCTCTTTCTTCAGGCAAGAACAGTTCTACCATACCTGCCTCTCGAATCCCGGTGTAATTGCCTTCAAACCACGGTGGTGAGATCCCCGTAATGCAGCGAATTCAAGGATCAGACAAGGTCCGCGATCTCCAAATAAGAGACCACTTTAACGACGGAAACGCCGAGATAGCACGGCTCCCCAGACGAACCGATACTGGCAATCGGACAGCTGCCTTCGACGCGCAGCAAATTCTTGGAGATGAAGAATGAAGAGGGCGAAAAGAAGAGAATTCCAGACCTGCCGACGGGTACTTATAGGAGTTTTCGCGGGAGGAGAGAGGAGGAGACGTGTTGTCCAAGTTTGTAGAAATTACTGCGAAGCCTCCGGATCCCCCAGATCCTAACAGAAACTCCGACAGAGATGTCTGTTTGCCAACAACCAATAACATCTCGACACGTTTCATTTTCTGATACCCTTGTCTCCATAGTTCCAGCGGCCTACGGCGGGTGAAAAAACCCGTGGGAGGCGATAGTGGTTCACGGGGATCTCGGCCAGCTGTGCCAAACTCTGATCGGACGGCCAGCAGTCCGCCGACGTTGAAGTGGACCCCACTTCAGGGGGACATGTGACTCAGCGCCTGCGTGGTGAGAATCTGGGCGGTCTCAAATCGGCGTCCCTGAGTAGACTCGAGATCTCGAAATCAACGCCGGCAAAATAAAGGCTAGCAAATAAATAATTCACGATGTAACACGACAGAGAGACACGTCAGATCGTGTCTGCTAGGCCCATCATAGGCGGATACTTCAGAGCTGTCAGCCAGCTGGCTGATAACGACGGGCTGTCCTTTGGTCGGTGGTTAACGTCAGCGTTGACGTGGCGCCGCCGAGGATACGTGTTGCTGACGCGGATAGCTTTGCGCGTTTCGGCGGTGGATTTGACGAGGCGGGGTGGGTTGGTGTGTGAGGTGGCTTTCAGGCGTGAGAATAGCATTTGAATAATATTTTTATTGCGGCTTGACTTTTGACTTATGTATCGGCATTCCATTGAAGAATTGACTATCGTTGTCCGCCGGTCAGGATATCACTGCCATTCTTCTAGAGAGAGAGAGAGAGAGAGAGAATTGGGACCGTCCTTCTGTCTTCTTGTCAGGCTCTCTTTGACACGACCTCGAGAGTCTTCCAGTCCCGTCGCTATCTCTGGTTCTCATTGTTACATCGGATACCGCGAGTCGGAGCCATGAAGACGTCCCGATGCATGAGTCAATCCCCATTGCGCGTTGATATTGCTGGGATCAGTTGCCCTCCACATCAGGGAGATCGTCGATGAAATCCTGAAATAAAGTCAACTGAAAAAGATGATTGGCTGCAAAAAATTGCCGTTGGACTACGCCATCGCGATGGAAATCAATTTGCACGGTGCTCGGCGCCGCCCATGCAGAAAGAGAAGTACTGCGGACAATGGCGGGGTGTTAAATAGCCGCCCAAAAAAAAGAGTTCGGCGCCTCGCCCGATAGTAGGGTTTTCTGAAGCCGCATTATTTTGATGCACGTCAGCGGGACTGCCCGCTTTGCGAGCAGCTGAAGAACTTCAATGGCAACCGAGGCGACAGACGAGGTGAAAGCGCTTCAGTATTTCGAGTAGTCTTCCATTCTCAGGAAATAGAGCCCCAAATCGTTAAAGAAAATTGAGACTCTGTACTGGATTTGTGTGACGATGAAGACTGAGCAACGAAACAAGAGAGAGAGTTGAAATGAAACCTCATCTTTGTCACAGTCGCCCATCCATGAAATTGGCACAGGGACAGGGAAGCCACTAAAACCAACACTAGAAAAGGGATCCAAGAGAAGTCCATCCCAAGAGCGTTCGAGTAATTAACTCAGAAAACGATGCATGCCTCAGCCCCCGTCACCTAGAGAAGGATGATGGTGAATGGCTATGATAAATGAGATAATTTCAAAAGCCAAAGTTCTGGAATTTAGATATTTTTTACTTGTAAATTATCATGTTGGAATTCATAGAGATTTACATGATATTCAATTATATTTAAATACATGTGCTGCTTCACATATGAAAATTATAATTTTAAGGCTTATATTGATCATAAATATATATTCCATTACAATATATTTATGATTAATATTTATGAAGACAACTTATGATGATAATCAGCATGAAGAAAACTACTGTTAAGGAAGACAGTCATGAAGACCATCCTCCTAACCACCCACGAGCTCCAAGATCATCTCAAGAGCATAAAGAAGCCTCATAAATGAAGAATGTGAATATATTTATCGTAAGAAGGTGGTTGACCACCTCCTAACAATGCTTTAAGGTTTGATAAACCTCCTAAAATGGTAGAAAGGTTTAACCAACCTCCTAAAAAGTATAAATATTTTACCAACCTTCTAAAAAGGTTGCAAGGTTTGAATAACCTCCTAAAAGGTGAAAAGATTTGACCAATCCCTTAAAAATATGGAAAGGGTGTACCAACTTTCCATAAACATGAAAAGGTTTGACCAACCATATAAAAAAGTTAAAATATTTGACCAACCCGTTGAAAAGATGGAATGGGTATACCAACTTGCCAAAAACATGAAAAGGTTTAACCAACCATATAAAAAGGTGAAAAGATTTTACCAACCCCTTAAAAATATAGAATAGGTGTACCAACCTCTTGAAGAGGTGGAAAGGTTTGATCAGCCCTTTAAAAGATGAAATGAGTATACCAACATCCCAAAAAGGTGGAAAGGTTTGACCAATCTTTTACAAATCTAGAAAGGGTTAATCAATCTCTCAAAAAGTTGGAAGGGTTGACCAACTCTTAAAAATATGGACACATTTTCTTCCTCTCCTTCTTGAAAATTTCTATCCATGCTCTTATTACATTTCACCTAACTCATAAAAAATGTGAGAATTTAATCACTTCAATTTAATTCAGGTGGGTCGGTCTCAAAATAGAAGTAAAATGTAGGAAATGATGTAAGATATGACTTAGACATATTTATACCACATTCGAGCATAAAGAAATAGATATCCTCATTTTTAGAGTCTTAATTAGCACCTAAACATGGTATATGATGCATGGATGCAGCTATCATTTTGGAGTTATCACTCGTCATTGATGTACACTTATGGAATATGATCCAAATTTTTTTGAATGGTGCATAAATAATTTTATCATCACATAATGGATGCAAAAGAGTGTCACGTCTTCAGTTTCATAGATTTTTTCTCCTCTAAATTTTTCAAAGAGAATCTAGATACATGTATTAGATTTTTGAGAATTGATGAAATATGATGGTGAGGTCAATGAAAACACTCATTCACACATCAATATATGTTCTAAACTCACACAATTAATTAGCATAATAATGAGTAAGGGTCGAATCCACAAAGAATTAAGAGAAATTTCAAATTTTGATCAAATTCGACGATAAATTGAGGCAAAAAAATTAGGAGAAATGATATTTTTAGAAAGAATACTCAAAGACAAATCCACATAATAAAAAATAATCTGCTTTGGACTTGTATCCACGGAGAAATCAGAGAGCAAAATAAGGAGAGACAAATCGATTGCAAAGAGAGAAATTGATGAAATTTCATAAAATTAACCTAATATACAGTTCAAAATTAAAATATAATGTTATAGGACAAAAGATTAAAAAGAAAACACAGTGTAACCCAAAATCGTGTTTAAAATGATCTAATTAATTTCAAATGAAGGCTTTTCATTCCATATTTCAAAAAACAAAAATTTGAAGTTCAAGCAGTGAATTCTTCCTTCTCGTTCAACAAAATCTTGATTTTAAACACTCCCTAGATGTAGAATTGAGTTTAGAAGAGGACCAAAACAAGATATTCAAGGATTATTGATGAAACATTTTCATGTGGTCATTGAAAACACACAAATGCGTGTCAAAATAATTACCAAACTCACCAATTTAAATTTTTAATCAAGAATCAATTAGTATAATGGTGAATAAGGGTCGAATCCACAGAGAAATAGGGAATTTTTTAGGTATTATTTAAATTGGATCAAATCGAATGATGAGTTGAGGTGAGAAATTAGGAATTTTAGTAAATTTTTAAAGAAGACTATAAGACAACTCCACAAAATCAAAAATCACTCGATTTGGATCATTGAATTCGTAGAGAAATAAAAAAAATGAAATCTAGGTAGAAAATTTGATTTACGAAGACAGAGAAAATAGTTAAATTTCATAAAATTCGACTAATCTACTATTCAAAATTAAAAGATAATGTCATAGGAAGAAAGATTAGGGAGAAAACACATAATCCAATATAAAATTATGCTCGAAATGATCTAATTTCTCTCTGA
Organism: Lemna minuta; assembly: GCA_024174645.1. NCBI lineage: Eukaryota > Viridiplantae > Streptophyta > Magnoliopsida > Alismatales > Araceae > Lemna > Lemna minuta. The sequence goes on along the minus strand of CM044120.1, from coordinate 4,325,853 downwards.
ATCAAGGCTTTTCATTTCACATTTTGAAAAACAAAACTCTGGTGTTCAAGAAGTGAATTTTTTCGATTCTCTTAATGAAATCTTAAATTCAAACACTCCTTGGACGCAGAAATAAGTTTAGAAGAAGAAGAAAGCAAGAGATTCAAGGATTAAGATGTACAAATAGTTTGATTGTTCGAAACATCCAAGAATACTCTTTCTGTCAAAGAACATGGGTATAAATATGCTAAATTTGGGTGCGACCGTTCGATTTGCCTCCTCATCTTCGATCAATGGCTCAAATGAGATGCCTAGATGTGAATCATCACGATTAACTCTCGGCCATCTGATCAAAGATGGAGCGCTCAGATTTTGCCACGTCATGTGTGAAGAAGAAGCGTCGTGTAATGCATGTCGTTTGATCTTCATCAAACTCATGGGATGTTGCCACACGCTCACATGAGTTGATCAACGGTTATAACTCCATAGCTGAATGGCTGAGATTAAAATGTTTAAAAGATGAATCGTCGCCCAATAAGATGCCTCCGCGTACCCCCGACTTAAGTGAAGATCAATGGCTTTGATTAATTTCGTGAATCGGACGCTTCTCGTCATGCCACGTCACTTGCTCATTAAAAGAATGAAAAATATTCCCACATGAAAAAAATTATGGGAAAATGTGTGTATAAATAAGGTGGCGGTTCTAAGGGGTTAGCTTATATCCATTAAATGTATGCTTAACCCAATAATGACCCACACACACACACATGTGTGTGGCAGGTGGCGCTTGCATACGTCGTCATGTGGTGACACGTCATTCCCCCACCGCTTTAGCTACCACGTCAGCGTGCGATAAAAAAATCTATTTTTAATTTAAAAAATCGAAATAAAAATTAAAAATAAATCTAAATAAATTTAAAAAATAAAATCCCTAAAAATTAGAAAACTCATAACTTTAAAAATATAACTCTAAATTAATCTAAATTTATTTATTTTATCAAAAATTAAATAAACTATCATTCTAAAAAAAATTAATAAATAACAAGAGAATAAATTTTTATTTCAAAGATTTACTCATTTCGTTTAGAAAATAAAACTAGAAAATTAAATGAGTGTATATAAAAATAACTTCTCTTATTATTTAACATTAAAACCTAATTATAATGTCAAATATAAAATGAGAACAATCTTAATCTCAAATATCTCTCTAAAAAAAATAACATTCATTAGAATGGAATGTTTTATACCTTAATTTGCATTAATAGTCACATTATTATATGAATAAATTGCATGTTATCTAACGAGGCGAGACCGCGAGGTCATCGATTTCACACGGTCTTGTGTCAAAAATTAATCCGAACTTACCAATTTGGGGAATTAAGAGTGAATTGAGGGGTATAATGGTAAATAAGGGTCGAATCCACAGGGAATTTAGATATTTTCGAGATATCTTTTGGAATTTGGTCAAATTGGACGATGAATTGAGGTGAGAAATTAGAGAAAATGGTGGTTTTAGAAAGATAACTCAAAGATCTATCCGTGGAATAAAAAATCGCTCGATTTGGATTAGTAATCACGGAGAAATCAAAGATGGAAGTGGGATGAAATTTTCGGAATCACGAAGAACACTAATTGAAATTAAAAGGAAATTAAACTTAAATTGAAATCCTAAACCTAAAATTGATGATACAAGACGATAGATAAGAGGAATAACTTGTTTTCTAACCCGAGATAACGATCAAATCGATCCAATTGATCGCCGGATCGACAGCTATTCATTCCGCGAATTAAATCGTGAACATCGATGTTCAAGAGACAAATTCTCCTCGCACGATCATCGAAATCTCTCTTATAAACACTCCGTGGACACGATTTCGAGTCTAGAAGCGATTACAAGAGAGATATTCAAGAGAGAAGGGGTTTAGATAGGTCGATTAGATCAAATCCCTCAAGAATGCTTACAAAAGACGAAGAACACGTCTATTTATAGCTCAAATTGGGCAAAACCGTCCGATCAGTGCGTTAAGCTCCATCAACGGCCCAAATTAACCGCCTCTTTAGTGAAACGTTATGCTTATATCGCGATCGTCAGATCTCAGATCAACGCTCCAGATTTATCCTTGCGATTTGCGTTATAAAACGCATCAGCTTCTGATCGTTGGATCGCGATCCGACGATCGCAATGCGTTTTGGCGCAATAAATCATGGCCATTATAACTCATTTTAAAGAGCACGTGTTTGATCAACGATCGCTGGTCCGTGTCCACGCGATCAACGCACAGATCTTCTGCGGCGCCGACGATCCAACGCTCCGATGTGTGCCACGTCACCTGCATTTTAAAAGATTGTGTGGAAATTAGTCCCACACGGAATTAATTTTAGGGAATCGTCGGGTTTATAAGACCCGACGATCTAAAGGGTTAATAACCCTTCCCATATAGGGAAGGCTGAAGACCCATTTATATATGTATAGTAAATAAATAATATATATAGTATATACCGCGTGGGCCCGCGTGGCCCTAAGTGCCACATCGCATCCACGTGGCCCCGCGCGGATATTAACCCCTTTTTGCCCTTTTTTAATTATTTAAATCAATAAAAATCGAAAATAAAATTCATAAAAATCCGGAAAAATCCAGAAAAATCCCTTCAAAAATTATAAAAATCATATCTTTTAAAATACAACTCCAAATTAATCCAAATTTCTTTCATTTGATCTGACATTTAATTATCTATCATTCTAAAAAGTCAAATTATTTAAATAACAAGAGATTTAATTCTTATTTCAAAAATACATTCATTTCTTTAAGATTTTAACTTTAGAAAATTAAATGAATGTTTATAAAAATGATTTCTCTTATTATTTAACTTTAAAAACACTTATAATCTCAAATAAAGATGTGTTATAAAATCTGTAATCTTTAATTCGTCATATTTAACCCTAAATTAACGCATTTTGAGATCATAACATAAAATTGCATAGAATGATAGAAATGCACTCAAAGTATGATAACATGCACATAAATGTAATGTTTTATGCCTTAATTTGCATTAATAATCATGTTTTATCATGTTAATATTGCATGTTATCATTATCAATTATACTATCCAAAAGGTTCGATTGATAGAAAATCCAAGAATGCCTACATCGTTCAAAGAGATAGAATTTATAACATTTCAAAATTGGGCATGAGTGTCCAATCTTCTCCTTTATGAGATAAACAATTGTGATGGAATTTGAAGAGGCGAATCATCATGGTTAGGTCATGACCATTTGATCTTCATCGAAGCGCTAGAATCTTGTCATGTATCTACGTGAAGAGAGAGTGTCGCCGAATCACAATTGTTTGATCGTGATCCAATGCACAAGATGCTTTAAATCCTAGCCGTTATAACTCCTCAGATTGACAAATAGGATTCACCCATTAAATAAGACAAACCTACTAAGATGCTGCCACGTAGCCCCCTCACTTAAGTGATCATGGATGGTCTTGATTAAATCCAAAAATTGGATGCTCCTCAATACGCCATGTTACCTGCGATAAAATAAAAGCACAATATTCCTATATTGGAAAAATTATGCAACGAGTATATAAAGGGCTGCATTCTAATTAAATAAAACTGGCCCATTAAGGGTGCTTAACACTTATTGACGTGCATTATAATACATGCCAAGTGTGGGACACACATTCGCCACGTGACACATGCACACTCTGTCACATGGCGACATGCAAGCATGCTCACCACGTCAACTTTCACGTTAGCCCGCACTTATATATTAATTTTTTTAATGATTTTAATTAAAAATAATTCAAAATAAATTTATAAAATTTTATAAAATTACATAAAAATCCTTAAAAATTTGAAAATTCATAACTGTTAAAATATTACTCCTTTTTAATCTAAATTTTTATTTGATTAAAAAATCAATAATCTATCCTTTTATGTATTTTAATTTAAGAAATCACTAAAGAATAAATTTTCTAGTGATTATGTTTTTTTTAACTAAAAAATATACTCATCTTCTTTCAAAAATAAAACTAGAAAAATATATGAATGTGAGTAAAAATATTTTCTCTTCTTATTTGCATTTAAAACTCAAATAAAATATCAAATATAAATGATAATAATCTATTTTATAAATTTATCTTTGATTTATGCATGATTATCCCTTAAAATAATGTATTTTGAGATTTTTGATATAAATTGCAAAGGATGATGAATATTCACTCAATGTATGATAACATGAATATGAAAGATATGAATTGTGCCAAAATGCATGAATAATGATGTAATCTCATTATAAGATTATTAAGAATTACAGGAACATCTCTCACATGATAGACGTTTATGAAAAGGTCTTCATAATCAAGAAAGACACGATGACTATCTATGCTAAATTGAATGCCTTTGGATGAGCTTTAAGTTTTACTCACCACATTGTAATGACCTTGCCACTCAACTTGCTATTGATAAGAGTTTTTAAGAGTCCACCTTGTTACCCTTAGTACCTCCATCACTCCAAATTTAGGGTAAGATTCTAGTAGTAGATGTTCTCTCATCTCTCCCAAGAACCTTTCTATGGAAATTTTAAGGCATCTTGGCACACCACCTCTCATTTTCAGTCCATTCACCATTAAACCTTTTATCCATGGTTACTAGGGAAAATAAAGAGGGGATGTGATTGAGGCATTTAACACACATACAATTTGAGATATAATCATGTTGATTGGAGGCACCTCACTATATGTGAGAACTATTTGAAGACCAATGATTGGTCATGAAAAAAAAACCTTTCTCTATACTAAGTTCATATAGCTCACATGTTTTTCCCTTTTAGAATCTGATTCAATTTTAACCCAACCTTCAATGTGTTATTTTCTAGGAATAAATATGAATCTTGGACATATTTCAAGGGGGTCACCTCTACAAAACATACAAACACTCCAGGGGAGACTTCTTATCAAGTTACCAATGCTCTACTCACATCAAAACCTATGCTTTGGATTGTTATCTTGGAGAATAAACCTACATGTTAGGTTTATCCACCATTATCTTTATTATATAGGCTTCTTGATTCTATATTTGGGGATATTACATATTTTCATGAATATCTTTTCAATGGACAATGTATAACTAGATAACTTGCACTCTCCGCTAAACCTCTTGTGGAAACTAAAAGAGGGAATAGAGTTCAAGTCAATAAAGGAAAGTTTTGACCCCTTATATAGTGAGAGTAATTTCAATAATGTCATAGGCCCATTCAACTCCCTCACAAGCTAGAGGATGTATGTAAAAATGCTCGCATATATAAATAGAGTTTCATTGAAGATACTTGTTGCAGAAGCTCTTGGTGAAGATATCTATCAGTTTCTTTGATGATATAACATGAGGAGGGTCAGATATAACTAGTTTTCCACAAAATCTATTTTATTAGAGCATCTGATGTCAATGGCCCCAGGTAGAGCACTCAATGGGCTAGGGTGTCCCCATTTTGCTTTACCAACCACATGGAAACTCTGAATACATGTCGTCATTGTTGAAAAGTCCCTAGAAAACTTATAATATACAATATTTAATGGTATCTACATGATTATTTATGTATCTCAAGGCATAATTCATACTATTCTTATGCATATTATCATAGTTTGAGTGCATATTCATCATTCTATGCGATTTACATAAAAAATATTAAAATACATTATTTCTAGGGCTAATTAGATAGAAATCAAAAGTTGAATTTTAAATAGATTAGCCTAATTCTATTTGAAATTTTATTTGAGTTTTAAATTCAAAATAATAAGAGAAAACATTTTCATATGCACTCTATTATTATTTACTATTATTGTATTAAGTAACTTAAGTGTATTTTTGAGTCAAATATTTATTCTCCTATCTTTTCTTGAATTAAATTGCATAGAATTCTAGATATTCAATTTATGATCAACAAAAAAAATTTGGATTAAAAAGGAGCTACATTTTAAAAGATATGAATTTCCTAATTTTTAGGAACTTTTCTAGATTTATTTTGAAGTTATTTTAATTTAAAAAAAAAACTATTTATAAGTGTGGGCTCACGTGATGACTGATGTGGTGTGTGCCTGCTTGTCACCACGCTGCGGTGCATAAGGGCGCCATGTGGCACGAACGTGGCACATAGTAAGGGAGTGTAATTAGTTAAATACCCATAATGGGCTGAATTTAGTAAACTAAAGCGCCACTCTATTTATAGTAGTTCAATGACTTCGATATTTTCAAAATGAAACTATTTTTATCAGGAGAGTTGATGTGGTAGCATCTCAAGCATTGGATCAACATGAATCAATAAATTAAACTCAAACTTTCAATTTTCACTTAAAGTGGGGGTTATTTGAAGGTTTCTCATTGGGCGTTTTATAAAACGTCGATGAATTGTGACCATCCATAAAGGGAGCTAAAATAGTCGAGATTCAATGCGATTGATGGACTCACCTCGACATGCAATGAACTCTGGAGCAATTGATTTGAATTTGACAGATGCCATAAAATAATGTTTTATATTCACATGGTGACGTGGAGAAATCTTGGTTCTTTATCTTAGATCTGATGGCCATAACTTAATTGTAAAAATTCATCTTCTTAGATTCCATCGCGACCATTGATCTCATCAAAGGAGAAGATCCAATGGTCACACCCAATTCAAGATGTTTATAAATTCTCCCTCTTTGATGGTGACAACCATTCTTGGATTTTCCAAATAGTTGAACCTTTTAGACAACTATATACAAGAATCTCTTGCTTCAATTATGTTCTAGACTAATCTGCACATCCAAGGAGGGTTTGCAGTCAAGTTCTGTAGAGAGAATGAGGAGAAATCACTTCTTCAACTCTGAAGTTCTATTTTTGAAATCATGAAATGAAAATCCTTAATCGGGTTGGATCATTTTGAGTGTGGTTTGAGGTTAGATTTTATGTTTCCTCATAATCTATCACCATTTAGCATTATATTTTGATTTCAAAGCTTAGATTTGGTGAATTTCAATAATTTTTATCATTTTCTCTCTCATCACAAGCGATTTTCTATCTCGACTTCACTTGTTGATTTCTCCATGGATAAAGATCCAATTTGAGTGTTTTTTGTTTCTATGGGTAGATCTTCAATTATTCTTTCAAATCTTAGTTTTTCTTAATTTCTCATCTCAGTTCATCATCCAATTTCATCAAATTTCAAAACATCTTAAGAAAACACCCTAATTCTCCGTGGATTAAACCCTTACTCACCTCTATACTAATATAATCATAATTAATCTTGAATTTAAGTGAGTTTGATTTTAATTTTAACATGTAGATGTATATATTCAATGATCAGACGACCACGCTCTATCAAAAACCTTGTCACATATATATTGGCAACCCACCTCAATATGCTTTTTGTGTACTCATGAAAAGTTGGATGGCTTGCAATAAAGATGATGATGAATTGAGACCACAATGTCGCTGAAAACACATGGTCAAGAGTCAAAATAAATACCAAACTCACCAATTTTAAGAAATAATCACAAATTAAGGAGTATAGTGATGAATAAGGGTTGAATCCACGAAGAAAGAATCTAATTTTGAGAGATCTTTTAAAATTCGATCAAATCGGACGATGAATTGAGTGAGAAATTAGGCATTTTGATATATTTGGAAAGAGAGCTCAAAGACCGAATCCACGGAATAAAAATTACTCGAGGTGAGAAAAGATTTGCGGAGAAATCAAAGAGTGAATTAGATAGAAATTTCCGAACACAAAGAGAGAGAAATCCAAAATAAAACCTAAAATTATCTAAATCTACGATTCTAAATTACAATCTAATGATACATGACAGAAGATTAAGAGAAAACACATAATCTAAACCAAGATAGCGATAGAAATGATCTAATTAATCACCGGATTCAAGGCTTTTCATTTCGTGATTTGGAAGACGATCATCAGCATTCAAGAGGCGAATTCTTCATATTCTATAGACAAAAGCTCACTTCCAACCACTCCGTCAATGCAGAAATGAGTCTAGAAGCAATTGATGGTGGTTTCTAGACAATTCAATTACTAAAAAACGTCCAAGAATGATTTATAATGTTAAAGAACATCTCAATTTATAACAAATTTGGGCATAACCATCTGATGGATCGTTTAATCTTTGATCAACGGTTCTGATGAAACGCATGAGTGAGAATCGTTACGATTAAGTCGTGGCCGTTGGATCTGAGATGGACCACCAAGATTTGGCCACGTCGTAAATGAAGAAAAAATGTTTGAAACGCCATCCGTTTGATCTTGATCTAACCCACCAGATACGTTTTCGTCGATTTTAATCTTAGCTATTATAAATCCTCAGATCAACAGTTGAGATTAAATCTTTTTAAAAATAATTCACCGACGAGTAAGAATGCGCCACGTACCCTCGCCTTAAGTGACGATCAAGGGTCACATTTTAATTGCGCGATCGGACGCTCCACGTGCTGCCAGGTCACCTGCGCAAATTAAAAACAAAAAAAGTCTCACATGGAAAAAATAAAAGAGAAATCACGTTTATATAAGGTGTGCGCAAGTAAGCAGTTAGCGAAAATCCTTAACAGGGTGCTTTCTCCTTAATCACACACACACATGCGCACACAGGCACACACGCACACGAGTGCATATGTACACGTGTGCGACATGTGGCAGTCTCATATGTCGCAACGTGGTGCGCATTTTTTTGCTCGCGCCACATCAGCTATCATGTCGTCATGTGAGAATAAACTATCATTTTAATGAATTTAAATCAAATAAATCGATTTTAAATTCAGAAAAATTTAGAAAAAAATCCAAAAAATTAGAAAAATATAACTTTCAAATAAAATTCTAAATTAATCCAAATTTTTTTCATTGGATCAGAAATTAAATTATCTATCATTCTAAAAGTTCACATTTAATAAATAACAAGAGAATAAATTTTTATTTAAAAAATACACTCATTTCCTTTAGAATTAAAAACTTAGAAAAATACATAAGTATATATAAAGTATTTTCTCTTATTATTTAACATTAAAACCCAATTATAATCTCAAGTATATATATGAGAATAATGTACTTTAAAATATATTCTTAAAAATGCATAATTATCCCTAAAATAATGCATTTGGAGATTATAACTTAAAATTTCATGAAATGATAGATATGCACTCAAAGATATGCACCCATGTTATCAGATGACAACTTGGTTGTTATATGATATTGACATAGTTAAGCCTGTGGGAATTCTAGGTCTTGAAGAAGAAACCATATCTACATCATCTCACAAGCTATAGTTGTCTTAGTCCAATATTTTGCTACAGCTCTAGAGTGAGAAACAATACTTGCTTCTTGCTTTCCTAGATTACTAGGTTTCCCACAAACCATGTGAAACAATCAAAAGTAGCCGAATAGCTGACTAATCACTTTCGTCACCTACATAGCCGAATTATTTTTTGCAGACCTCAGTTCTAAGATGCCCATGTCACATATATGGAGTCCCTCGTCCTAGGGCATGTTTGAGATATATCAATAGACACTATAATCCAAGCCAATGTACCTCCCATGGTTCATTCATATAGTAACCCCACAATTTATATCAAATCTGAATGATTGATATTCTAATAGATATATTTAAATAGGCCTTAACTCTCCTATGTTCAAATCATAGATACAAAAAACATATTTGGGATATGTCTAGGGAAGTCCAAAGACCGACTTAAGGTTGGTCGACCGAACCAAACCGAGACCGTCGGTCCCACAAAATGGGTCGGACCGGTCTCGGTCCAACTTCGGTCCGGTCCGCTTCAAGCCTTCGGTCTTGGACCGAAGGGCGAAATCCGCCCTTCCTTACCCGACTACCCGCATTCTCGCATTCCCTAAATCTCTAAATCTCTATTATGGCATCTCTAAATCTCTATTCCTGCATCTCTAACTGCATCTCCGGTTTGCTCTTTGGCACTTCAATTGGAAAGTGGACTTTTGACAGAAGTCATAACGGTCATCGGTAACCTTCTATACTTTGACTCTCTTGACTTGCTTTGCAGGTGGAATTGGGGTCTTTCACGCCAATGTACATCCAGGGCTGGGAATAGCGGAGCAGAGAAATCGGAGGAGGAAAAAAGGGGGACTCATTTCGAGCCCTTTCTCTTCTCTCCGGTGTGTTATTTTGATCCACCGCTGCTGCTGCTTCTTCTTTGCTCTTCTCTCTGATTCTGTTCGGCATCTTTTCGCCGAAAAGAAGGGAAAATTTTGCAATGATGCTTGTTTAGGTTCATTCGTGAGCCACATCATATGAAGGTATTTCGAAAGAGAAACTTTACTGATTTTCATGTTGTATTTTGCTTCCAAACTCGCTCTCCTTCCGGATTTTTTTTCTTTTTCCTTCATGCTTCTTTTTAAACCTACTTCAATTTTTTAATAATTTTTCTATTGACGTTTCTACGATGATGGCATGTTTGAAATGAAAATTTGTATAATATTTATGGATTTCTCTAATCTCTCAAAAGAATACTTTGGGGCGAGGAGATTAGATCGGATATGTCATTATTTTCTTATTGTGGCTGTTTTAAAATGTAATGCTTTCCGGTAGCGTTTTCAAAATATAGCTAATGTGCCATTTCTCTTTCATGCAGAAATATGCATCAATAGAAAGCCTGCATCCTGGAAAGCGATGGAGGAAAGGTGTTACATTTGATATGAGGTTACTTGATTCGTAAATAATTCCACCTTTTTGTTATTCCATATTCTATCCATGAATATTATGTAGATATCTCATTTCTTTATGTGGTTTGGTTTTTGAACTGTGATAATTCCTCGTCGTTCATCTCTACTGTGAGAATCTTGTGTCTTTGTAAAAAATTAATTGTCATATTTGTGTCAAATTCATAATTTATACAACATTATCTGCTTGTCATTTTTTTTAAACATTTTCGGCGCCAGTTTGTGATACAAAATTGAATTTTGAAAGTGTGAGTAATATCTTTTGTTACAATAATGCAGTGTCGACTCAAAGTACATACTCATATTGGATGTGGTTTCATGTCGACTACAGGCTTAATTTTTTAATTTTTATTCTTTACCCATTACTGTAGCCTAATTCTTCATTACGGTTACTATGTGAGAGTATTCCTTACAGATTTCATGTGATTCCATTGCTTTCATATTGCATTACACTTGGTTTTCTGTAGTTACTGTTGTACGCAGTTTAATTACTCAAAGTTTTCACAATCTTCAATATCAAATTCTATTATTTTCCTTGAATTAAGAGTGAAGTACTTTTTATCACATGATTGGTGATAAAATTCCCTGCCATTCAACAATCAAGACTCTCCTTTATAACTCAGGAAACAAGCATTATCGTAAATTTTATTACTCTGTAAGAAAACATTTCTCAGAGCGCATCACAGCAGGTCTTACTTTTTTCTCTATTGTCCTGACTTCAAAAGTTAGCTTTTTTGGCCGCATAAAAAACACATGGGATCACTAGCTTGAAAAGCCTAATATATTTGAAAGGTTTTTTACTATAATTTTTTTTTATTAATGGACGTTGTTATATTTATCTCTTTTCAGGTACACATATTCATGGTCAAGAGAGACCGAACTTAAGACCGAACCGAACCGTGACAGAGGTGGACCAAGACTGAGACCAAGACTTGGACCGAATGGTGTGCCAAAAACCGGACCGTGACCGGGACCGCCCAACCCTAGATATGTCAAAAAACAAATGCCCCAAACCAATGCATCTCTCATGGTTCTTGCTCAAATTGGCTTACTGACCCCACCATGAATACAAAATCAAGACGAGTGATCAACTAGTTGGTAAGTTTCTTGATCAATCGCTCGTAGTAATTGACATCCTCAAGAAGGGAATAAGTAGTATAAAAAAAATTGGGTCTAGAGTTAATCGATCACATTTTTTAACTAGTGATAAAGATATTTTTATGCAATTTATACATTAACATAACATGATTTAGCACTTATAATCATGAATTTGATAAACAATTATTAATGAATCATCTAGTTTCATGATATTTGATGAAATATTTTTATTAAAATTCATAAGATGCTAAATATATGCTTTAATTTAATAAAACTAAAATTTAATGAATTTCTTTTGAAAATTTATTGCACTTGACTTCATTGAAGCCAAGTGATGATTGTATAATGCAAGAGTTTGTTAATTCTTGGTACAATGAAAATTAACTAAGAGTGGAGGGGTGAATTAGTTAATTTAAAATCTTTATATTTTCTATTTAATTTTTGGATTTTTTTATTATATGATTGACGGAACGAATCGATGCGGTCGTTAATTGCACACCGATTTGTGTCAACAATAACTTTTTTTTACCAATTTAATGATTTAATTACGAATTGAGGGGTATAATAGTAAATATGGGTCGAATCCACGGAGAAATAAGGGATTTTTGAGAGATCTTTAGGAACTTGATCAAATCGGACAATGAATTGGTGATAAAAATTAGGTAAAATGCTAGATTTAGAAAGACAACTCAATGATGAATCCACGGAATCAAAAATCACTCAATTTGGATTAGTATTCGCGGAGAAATCAAAGAACAAAGTGGAGAGAAATTTCTGAACGCGATTAAGAAGAAAACCGAAAATAAAAGACTAATTACACGAAATGAACGATCTGAAATTACAAATTGATGATACGTGACGAGAGATTACAGGGAAAACACGTATTCTAACTCGAGATAGCGATCGAACTGATCCAATTAATAGCCGGATTCAAGGCTTTTCATTCCGCGATTTGGAAAACGATCGTCAGTGTTCAAGAGACGAATTCTCCTTAATCAATCAACGAAATCTCACTTTTAATCACCGCGTGGACGCAAAAATGGGTCTAGAAGCAATTAGAAGCGAGAGATTCAAGGATAGATGTGTATAGATAAATCAATCGAGCAAAATCATCCAAGAATACATGAAAATGTCGAAGAACATCTCAATTTATAGTGATTTTGGGCGTAACTGTCCGATCAGGCGTTTCCTCTTCAATTAACGGCTCTGATTGATCGCATTAACGAGAATCGTTACCGTTAAGTCCCGTTCGTTGGATCACAGATGGAGCGCTTAGATGATGCCACATGATCGCGCGCTATAAAACGCTTCGAAACGTCTGCAGTTAGATCGCGATTGGACGCATCAGATGCATTTTTCTACAATTTAATCTCGACCATTATAACTCTTGCGATCAACGGTGGAGATTATATCGCCTCCAGTGTACCCGATTTGTTCACGTGTCCCATCAATTTTAAGTGAAGATCAACAGTCTTTAAATCTTCACGCGATCGGACGCTTCTCACGCTGCCACGTCACCTCCTCACCTCGACTATTGATCGCGATGCGATCGAAAAGCTCTGATCGTGCCACGTCTCCTGCACGTAATTAAATATGCAAAAATTGAGTTTTAATTAGAAAAATTGATTTTTAATTCTGGAAAATCCTTAGAAATTCATTAAAAATTTAGAAAAATTCTGAAAAAATCCCTAAAAATTAGAAAATTCATAACTTTCAAAATAGAACTCCAAATTAATCCAGATTTTTTTATTAGATGAGAAATTCAAATATCTATCATTATAAAAATTCAAAATATTTAAATAACAAGAGAATAAATTATTATTTCAAAAATACACTCATTTCTTCTTGCAAAAAAACTTTAGAAAAAATAAATGAGTGTATATAAACATTTTCTCTTATTATTTATCATTAAAAACCTAATTATAATCTCAAATTTAGATGGGAATAATCTATTCTAAAATATATTCTTAATTATGCATAATTATCCCTAATTTAGTGTATTTTGATATTATAACTTAAAATTACATGAAAGGATAGAAATGCACTCAAAGTATGATAACATGCATACAAATGGAATGTTTAATGCCTTATTTTGTATTAATAATCATGTATTATCATGTTAAGATTGCATGTTATCAATGATCACCTCATTAATCCTTGATTACAAGGCTTTTACCCTTGTTTAGGAACCTCATGTCTCATACATCCAACCTGGCTATGAAAATGTTTTCTAGGAACTGCTAGACAATCGTTGTATTTGTATAGATAGTATGTGTTGTGCGCATGCAGTTAACCAACTCAAGTCCTTAAAAATCTTCTAGGCCTTGCACAAATTTTCTTGTACCCCCACAATTCAACTCTTAGAGCTCTTTTTATTTCTCCCTACTCCCTTTAGGTCAGTTTGCTTCTTTGAAGTTCTTGAGCTTCCGTCACTAGTACATGTTTGCCATGATTGAGTCTTTTTAGCGCTGGTGTAATTAGTGGGCTCTACTCCTCAAGTGTCCCTACACTACTACATAGCTCCTCCCTTTTCTTGGGCTTGAATCTTTGAACTTGAAAAATCACCTATGATACAATTTTTTTTTAAACTACCTTTGAGATAATCTAAGATTAAGCACCAAAAATTACCTCTACGCATAGTCCTTTAGACTGATCCTAAATCCCCTCTAAAGCAAACTCAAACTTTAAGATAATCAGGTGTAAAGTCTCAAGAGTTCATATGAAATTTGATCTTCAATGAGTATAAAATCAAAATAGAAATAACACTATAATCACACCTTAATAACCACTAATCAGAACCTTGAAAAATCTCTAAATAGACCTATAGTTTGACCCAAAATTGACCTCCAATAAGCTTTTAATCACCTCAATTAGACATCCAAAACATAAATCTAAATAGGCCTTTAATCACCTTTGATAAGTGATAAGTTCACTTTTAGGGTTTAAATACATTACTTTTGGTGAATAACACATGAAATAATACTAAACAGTACTTCACCTAAGTCACAAATAACTACCCATAGATTGTAGGCTACATCCTTTGAAGGAAACCTTAGAATGATTCCCATCGTCATAGGCTAAGGTGGTAATATCTATACCACCACATATTTTAGGTATAGTGATGCTGCTCAGCAAACAAAGCATTTTCTATCCCAACTTTATCCCAAGTGACAATGGTCATGGCATACATGGCAGTAACACTACTCCGCCTCTTCCTCCCTGAAACAGGTTTATACTTTGGGCTTGCGTGTGTTTGGAGCAATCCCCAATTGAGATAAAGAACTTTAATAATAACGAATCGTATTTACTCCATTTCCCCTAGGTATGGTTACCATGGGCAGGGTAACATCACTCATTTAAACCACCTAAAAAAACCACTAATAGAGTGAATAAGGGGTTGAACCATAGAGAGGAAGGTCAATTGAGCTAAATGAGAATGCAAGATTTTTGGTGGAGAAAATGGATGAGATGAATGACAGAAGCAAGATGAATTTGAAGCAAAGTAGAGTGATGATCAATAATATCCAAATCTCCTATTAAAGACTCTTGTCTAATGATTATATTGAAGATAAGATACGAAAAATGATGTTTGAAATTTTATGATGAGAAAATCAAATTCTCGATTGAGAAAACACAATCATAATCTAATACTTATTCTATTGTGAAAGAGAACTCGCTCTAGTAATGCTCATGTTATGATCATTTGTTCATGAGCTCATGCATTTTGCTTGGACTAGGCATCTTGCATTCAACAAGAAGAATGTAACGAAAGTTAAGAAACTCACTAGAGACACTTATCTAATGATTTATTGCTGCTCTCTTTCTTGTTGATAGACAATGTTAGGAGCGTACAAGAAAATGTGAATAAAACTAGTTTCTTGTCTCTTTTATATGTGGATAGAAAGAGGATGAAAAGAAAAAATATTTCCAGAAAGTTTTCATAAAAAATCCTTTTAGATGGTCATATATCAATCTTATAAAAATAGCATGATCGTGGTCATTGAACAATTTCTCTCTCCTCATCATTGTTAAATACGAAAATCAACACTTGGGTCAAATATGGAAATCATGAATTCTATTGCTATTGAATCCGGTGATAGATATTATGTGTCCTATAAGCTACATCACACTTCCATATCTCATTTATATTCTTTCAAATGAAATTTATGTGTTGTTATTCTAGTGTGATATTTGCAATGAAGTCGAAGAGCATATACGATGACTAAGTAGATTGTGATCATCATAAAATAGTGATCACTAGTCTTTAAATGTATATTTTTTATTATTCCTATTAGAGGATATTTGAGAGGGACATCAAAATATCCAAAAATAATAATACTATAAAAAAATGAAATAATACTTTAAATGGCTCACATGTAAGTATGAATGATCTTGTGACCTTTGATATAACTAACTGAATTGATCCATATAAATTCCTAATTGGTTTTATACCTAACTATCAATAGAGCCGATTCATGTAAAGGATGTTTGCATAGTCCTTAGACTTGAGACACGAAATACATCTTCTGGATTGATGATCATATTTTGACTATGACTTATGATCCCTGGCCTTGAGATTTAGAAAAGATGACAGATTGGATATAACATGAAGTTCTCAAAGGTGATTGATGATGAATATTATGTGGCTTGCAAGCCAATCATACTTTCATCTTTCATTTATATACATTAAAATGAACTTTTATTCATTTTCATTCATGTGTGATGTTTGTAATGAAGTTTATGAGTATATACAATGACTAAGTGAATCATGATGAGATCATAATTCAATGATCACTAGTATTTAAACATAAGTTCTAAACATTCTTTTTCGTGGGATATTTGAGAAGGACATCAAGTTATCTCGAAAGAATAATACTATTTGATTTGACTCATATGATGAGTATGGCTGATCTTGTGGCCATCAGTGTGGAGACACTAAAGATAGAAAGTGGGTGCTCTTTAGAGAAAGAGTTCACTGAATTGATCCGTATGAATCCCTAAATGATATTATGTCAAACTGATAATCAAGTTTATTTATGTCACGGTTGTTTATGTAGCCCTTTGACCTAAGACACCAAAGACATCTTGAGGATGAATGATCGTGTTTTGACTATTACTTAAGAATCCCTTGCCATAGGATCTCCAAAACGTTATAGATTGGATATGATATGAAGTCCTTGAAGGTGATTGAGTGGTCAAGATGGGATCATCCACCCTCGATATAAGAGGAGATCAACTCAAGGAATAAGATGCAGTTAAATCCTTGGCCAAGGTAGTAGAAATATTAGAGAAGTTGTTCTCAATGATTTCCTACTTGCAAGTACTAAATTGAGTGACTGATTAGGGTTTAAAAATTAACCATAGCCTAAGTTAATTATGAGTCTTGTACAGATAATTGATTATATGTACATGATAACCGATGATGACAGGATTCCATAAAAGAGTTTTGATATACTCCACATCTCCTAAAGCATGTGAGGTAGTTTGACACCCACTGGGCAGACAACTCAACCTGTTGATTGGGTTAAATAAATCCTTGATTAATTAATCTATATGTTGATGTGGATAATTAATTAAGGTTGACCAATACGATGTGGATAACTAGTAAGATATTTGAAACTAGAGGGTCACACACATAAGGTCTATGGATGTTGGTGGATATATACATAATTATAAGGATTTTTATAACAAAAAAATCTACACACCAAATGTCTATAAATAGGGGAAAACAGCCAAAACTTAATATGCCTATGCAAGCCTTGTAAGAATTCTCTCCTTTCTTCTTTCTCTCTCTTGGTGAAGAACTTTGAAGAGGAGACCCAACCATCCAAAGACTGTGTGGATGCTACTAGAGGCTAGACACTTGAATAACTTCAATAACTCCCTCAAGGAAACCCTGTAAGTATGTTTTTCTCATACATACTAGATGATAGGATTATCTATTCTTGGTGCCTCAATGTTTTGAATATCCGATTCAAAGTATTTCGATGTATTCAGTATTTTGATCAAAATTTAGAAGGCTTATGAACCTCAGAACCCATCATCTATAGTTGTAGGATCTTGAAAATGTTACATTTTGGACAAAGTTGCATGAAGTCCTTGAAGGTGATTTTATGGTGAATATGTGATTATCATCCCTCGGTATTTGAGGAGATTTATTTAAAGAATGAAATCTGATGAAATCTTTCACCAAGGTAGTGAAATTATCGGTGAAGGAGTTCTTGATAATTTCCTCTATACATCAAGACTAACTTTAATGATTGATTATGGTTTGACAATTGACTATACCTTAAGTCATTTATGAGTCTCGCACAAACAAAAGATTATACTTACATGATAACAAATAAAAGAAGGTCACATATGAGAGTTCTTATGCACTCCATCTATCCTAGAGCATGTGATGTAGCTTA
Organism: Lemna minuta; assembly: GCA_024174645.1. NCBI lineage: Eukaryota > Viridiplantae > Streptophyta > Magnoliopsida > Alismatales > Araceae > Lemna > Lemna minuta. Next base: position 4,307,628 of record CM044120.1, on the reverse strand, counting down.
GAACCTAATGCGATGAAAACTCAACCTATCGATTGGGTTAAATCAATATTTAATTCATATATATATATATAAGGTAGACTAATAAGAAGATATTAGGTTTATAGAGTTATTAACTAATTAGATATATGGACTTAGTGGGTGATAACATGCAATCTTAACATGCAATTACATGATTATTAATACAAATTAAGGCATAAAACATTCTATTTTATGCATGTTATCATACTTTGAGTGCATATCTATCATTTCATGAAAATTTAAGTTATAATCCCAAAATGTACTATTTTAGGGATAATTATGTATTTTTAAGAATAAATTTTTAAATTATATTATTCTCATGTATATTTGAGATTATAATTAGGTTATAATGCTAAATAATAAGAGAAAATACTTTTTATATACTCATTTATTTGTCTAAGTTTTAATTGTTAAGAGAAGTGAGTGTATTTTTGAAATAAAAATTTATTATGTGGTTATTTAAAGTTCACTTTTTATGATGATAGATAATTTAATTTCTGATCCAATGAAACAAATTTGTATTAATTTGGAGTTATATTTTGAAAGTTATGAATTTTCTAATTTTTAGGGATTTTTTCAAAAAATTTCTGAAGTTAAAATCGATTTATTTGATTTAAATTCATTAAAATAATATTTTTATTTTTGCGTGCTGACATGGCAGATGACGTGGCACGAGCGGAAAAAGCGCGCCACGTAGTGACATATGAGATCGTCACGTGTCACACACGTGTACGCGTGTGAGAGTGCGTGTGTTCGCGTGTGTGTACACGTGTGTGCGTGTGTTCGCACGTGTGTGCGCTTGTGTGTGTAATTAAGGAGAAAGCTCCATGTTAAGGATTTTTTCTAACTCCTTAATTACACACACCTTATATACACATATTTTCTCTTTAATTTCTGCCATGTGGGACTATGTTTTCGTGTTTTAAATTCGCATGTGACGTGGCAACGCATGGAGCATCCGATCGCGCAATTAAAACACGACCGTTGATCGTCACTTAAGGCAAGGGGTATGTGGCACATTCTTACTCGTCGGTGAATTATTTTTAAAATGATTTAATCTCAGCCGTTGATCTGAGGAGTTATAACGGCTGATATTAAAACCAACGGAAATGCATGTGGAGTGTTAGATCAAAGATCAAATGGATGGCATTTCAAGCGTTATTTCCTCAGGCGCGATGTGGCAAAATCTCGGCGGTCCATCTCTGATCCAACGGCCATGACTTAACCATTACGATTCGCATATATGCGTTTCATCAGAGCCGTTGATTGAAGATTAAACGCTCCATCCGACGGTTATACCTAAATTTTCTATAAATTGAGATGTTCTTCAACATTTTAAATCATTCTTGTATATTTTTGAGTAATCGAACTGTTTAGATACCACCATCCTTGAATCTCTTCCTTCCTATCGCTTATAGACTCAATTCCGCGTCGACAGAGTGGTTGAAAGTGAGATTTTGTCGATAGAATAGGGAGAATTCGCCTCTTGAACGCCGATGATCGTCTTTGAAATCGCTGAATGAAAAGCCTTGAATCTGGCGATTAATTGGATCATTTTGATCACTATCTCAGGTTAGATTATGTGTTTTCCTCCTAATCTTTCATCCTGTATCATTAAATTGTAATTTAGAATTGTAGATTTAGATAATTTTAGGATTTCTCTCTCTTTGCGTCCAAAATTTCTACCTAATTTGCTCTTTGATTTCTCTGCGAATCTTGTTCCAAATCGAGTGATTTGTGATTCCATGGATTCGTCTTTGAGTTTTCTTTTCAAATTTATCAAAATGCCTAATTTCTCACCTCAATTCATTATATGATTTGATCAAATCTCAAAAGATCTCTCAAAATTCCCTTATTTCTCCGTGAATTCGACTCTTATTCACTACTATGTTATTCAATTTGTGATTATTTCATTAAATAGGTGAGTTTTGTATTAATTGTGACACAAATTGGTGTGTAATCAATGACCGTACCAATTCAGTCCATTAGCTGGCTAAACACATAAGATTTTTGTGACGATATGGACATAATTATGAGCATTTTTGTGAAAATTTACGGTACCCAATGTCTATAAATAAGGGAGAACGGACCAAAAACCAAGGTATCCATACAAGTTTTCTGAGAATTCTCTCATTTATTTTCTTTGTCATTTGGTGAAGAGCATTAATGAGAAGATCTAATTGTACAATCATGGTGTGAATACTACTTGAGATTGGACATTTGAATAGCTTCAAGAACTCTTTCAAGTAAACCCTATAAGTATAGATTTCAATCGTTATTAAATATTATAGTCATTGGTTCTTGGTACCTCAGTAGTTTGAATGTACGATTTAATGTATTCTATCACATTGATATTTTGAAAGGCTTATTGACCTCAAATCCTAATGATAACGCGTCATTAATACATTCACTTTCATCATTATAAATGGATTTTAATACATATTTTTGCTAATATAATGCAACTTATTCTATTTTTAAAATATTTTTGCATTCATCATTTCATTCCACTCATATACTCAACTTGCATCTATTTAGTTCTAATTAGACTAAAAACTATGAATATGTCCTATAATGCATTATTATTTTTAGTTGCTTATACAATGAGACTAACCCCCTTTGATTCTTTCAAAGTCAAGTGGTTTAATTCTCAAATTTTCTATGACTTATATGGATGTAATGATATAGGCAAGTGAGTAGGAATGCATGGACACAAAAAAACTATGAGATGGAGGAAGAAACAACTCTCCACCAAATTTGAACACCAAGTCAACCCTAATTTCATGAAATCAGAGGTAAATGAGGTTTCAATTTCGTGGAAGGATCATTCTAAGCTTTTTAGGATGATATATAATTATTCAAAAGTGAAAGTTCTGTCAACCTCCTTACTTTTAAGGAGGTTGGACCAAACTTAATTTTTATTAAATGGCTCAAAAAAATTTTCATGATTTAAATTCATAAATGAAAAAACAGAGAATTAAATTCTTGATCCAATAGAGAAAATTTTATCCAAAAATTTATATTTTGTGAGATATTGCGTTTCTAAGTTTAGGGATTTTTCATAGAATTTTAACAAATTTTTTAAAGTTTTTAGAGCATTTTTATTAAAAAAAACCCCTCTAATTTTTTAATTGAATTTTTTTGAAAAGGCCCCCCCTACACTTATAAAGGTTGATAGACCTTTTTTTGGTACAATAAGAGTGGTATACGTGGCATGCTCTCATGCACGATCTCAATCAAACGGCTAAGATTTCTCTAAATTAAAATTGTAATATCTCATGATCTAGATAGAGTTTTGAGCTGAAAGTTTATGGCTAGATTTATCTTTGAACCATATATAAATATATACCTTTAATTTGAGACTCAAGCTAAAATATAGTTTTAATGATTGGACTCTTTTATCCCTCTTTACACTCAAACCCTATGAACTCACCTATAAAAGCCTTCATTTTCCTCTCCTCATGTTTTTTGATATCTCTTAGTGTCGGGCTACTAGAAGGAAAGGGAGAGGAGTTCAAGGCCCAAGGATGAGTATTTTTATGCTCAATCTTGTTGTAGAGAAGGAAGCAAGTGAATGTCACGATCGGAGCATATCTAGCATCACCCGGCCTAGGACAAGCGCACCAATAGGAGATCTACGAAGATTTAGATTGGATTTTGGCTTGTGATCATCTCTATAAACAATAGATGTATATTTTCTTTCTATTTTTATATTTATTTTAATGTAGTAGTTTTGACATCAACACACACGTGCATTTCTCCCTCTTGTTATTGCCGTCCTTCGATCCATCTCTCCCTCTCACTATTCCGTCCTTCAATACATCTCTCCCTCTAATCATATTTTCTCTCCTTGCCATTTTTTATTCCCATTTCATCTTTCCTCATATGAATTTTCACTTTAGATTCTAATTTCTATCTTTAATTTAAAAGAAACTCAAAACTATCGCTCACACTCACCTCCACATGCTACATTCTCACTCGCACATATTCCTTCGCCTTCATCTTTCTTTTGAATGCCTAACTTCATTACTTCAGCTCCATATGGATTTGACCCTTGATGATATTGTAGTAAGGAACACTATTTTATTACATCATATCGACACACAACAACGATAAAAAATACATGCAATCAGATCATCACCCAACACTGAGATGAATGATTGAGTGTTATATTCCATAAGCATATGAATTTAACATAAAAAATTAAATACCGTATAAATAATTTTCATTCTTCCCCTCTCAATTAAATGCATAGTCTAATTTCTTTCAACTTCTCCTTCTCTAAGTATTTGTTCCTTGACTTTTCTAGGATTTGAGATTTTATAAGCCCTTAAAATTTTGATAAATAAAATAAAATACAGTTGAAGACATCAAATAAAAGAAATCAAAATTATGAGGCACCAAGAACTAATGATCTTATCATCTAATAACAATCAAAATACTTACTTTTAGGTTTATTGAAAGAGTTCCTTAAATTTATTCAAGTCTCTAACCTCTAGTGGTATCCATGTGATCTCTAGATTGTTGGATCTCGTCTTGAAACTCTTTAACAAGAGAGAATGAGAAGAAAGGGGAGAAAGAGTTCTTTAACAATGTTTGCATAGAAGACCTTAGTTGCGGTTGTTCTCCTTTGTTCATACTCTTTCATGTTATGAAATTTTCTTCAAGGTCCACAGAATTATGTATGTATTCATAATATCTATCGACCTTATGCATATGATCCTTTAGGTCCATGCATCTCTCCAGTTAATAAATCTATAGACCCAATAATATTTATTGGTAAAACTTATTAATTATGCATATTAACACAGATTAATTAATCAAGAATTGATTTTACGTGATCAATAGGTCCAATTGTCAGCTCGTTAAGTGCCAAGTTAAACTATAAGCTCTATGAGATATAGAATGTATAAGAATTCCTTTATGAAACATTGTCATCATAGATTATCGTGTACATAAAATCTTCTATTTGCTCAACACTTTCAAATGACTTGGGGTATGGCCAACTTTTCAAACCCTCGTTGATGATTTTAGTCAATACTAATCTATAAAGGAAAACATTAAGAATATCTTCTCTAATATTTTTATTACCTTGGCTGAGGATTTAACCATGTCTTATTCCTTACAGCATCTTAATCATAAGATCTCATCTTATATCAATGGTGGATGATCCCATCTTCAACGAATTTATGTTGTATCTAATCCATACTTGGAGATCTTGTAACTAGGGGTTTATAAGTCATAGTTAAGACAAAATCATCTATCCACAAGATGTCTTTGGTGTTTCACATCAAAAGACCATGTACACAACTGTTGCATGAATTAACATGATTAAAAATTCAGTATAATATCATATAGGGATTCATATGAATCAATTCAATGAACTATTTCTCTAAAGAGTACTCAATATTTATCTTTAGGTCTCCACACTAATGGCTAGAAGATCAACCACACTAATCATATGAGTCAAATTATATTGTGCTATTCTTTCTAGATATTTTCATTTCTTTCTTGAATATCCCTCGACTAAGAACATTTTCTTAGTCATTACATATGATCATGAACTTCGTTATAAATATCACACAAGAAAAATAATTAATAATTTAAGTATCTAATCGATACATGAAAGTGTGATTGGCTTGTATGCCACATAATATATATCAAAAGGTAGATGCCTTTTGTTAAGTTATAAGTTTTTTTACAATGTGAGATACTTTTCCACGATTTATTTCTAAGAGTAGAAAATAAGCTTTTTAAAAATTTTCATGAACTTGCTTTGTATTCATGGATGTATTTATGTTTTCATCAAGGAATTTGATGGTATTCTAAAAAATTAATACATGAGATATTAATGTATGTCTTTGAAAAATATAACACAATTTTCCCTCTTAGTGGAAGTTTGTTGATTCTAGTAATTAATTTTTTTAGTAAGAATGAAATTGGGACCTTCGATTCTTGGTTCTATGGAAAATAAATTTTGAATCCAAAAGTCTATAAGAATTTAAGCATTATTTTAAAGGTTTTGATATGAGCATCCGATGCAAAAATGCCGAAGTCTTATTCAATTTCATGTCACGTAAATTATTGTCTAAAAGAAATTCAATATTTTGCTTCATCTTGAAAAATACCCATTTAAATGAACATATGCTTCTAGATTGAATGTCATTCACTTGATTTTTTTTAAACAAATCTTGAATTGTTTTTGTGAGATCAAGAACTCTTGAATTTTCCTTTTATTTTGAAACACAAAGGGAAGCTCACCCCAAGGTCAGTGAACACCCTGAGAAAATCTTGAGTTTTCTGAATGTGTCATTCAAGGAAAAGGTTCAACTTTCATGACAAATTATCATCATATTCTTGTAACACAAGATGACTTCAAGTGTATGTTCTGTTCTTCATCAATCTCTTGTTCATCCCCAATGAATCTAATAATTACATCATTTCTTCCACCTTGATCACTGTTAATATCTTATGGAAGTATGGAATGTTTCACTCAGTAAAGTTTGATCTACATGTAACATAAGTTATTTATGAGCAAATGAAAGGTGGTGGAAAATCAGTAATAATTGTAAAAACTTAATCAATAGAGAGGGGGGGAGGGAAGAAAGAGAGATGGATGCATACATGATCAATACATAGATTTAGAGAGAGAGAGGGAAACGGTGGACTCATTATTAACCTCCAATTCCATGGAAAAGGGGGCAGAGGGAAAAGAGAGAGAGAGAGAGATTAGGGCTAAAACAGCAACCGTAGCAAGTAAAAGTTCAACAAAAAAGCAGATACTTGTTAGACGAGATGAAACAAAAGCCTAGAGTGAGAGATCTTGCCTTCCTCAGTAAGAAGTGAGAGAATTTAGCCGCAGCTTACCCATCATTGAGCATCTGGACTACCTCCGCCACACCCAATGCAATCTCTTTGCTTGCCCCATTTACCGGCATGTCGAACTTCCTCCTCCTCAAGAACCCTAACTTCTCTGGTGGCTGAGGATCCACAATCTCCAACATGGCCTCCAATTCATCGACCATAGATCTCCTCGCCACTCGCACCATGTAATCCGCTCCCTGATCAATCATCTTTCTCAATTGGAGATCTGTAATCTATTTAAAAAGATAATTCTTAGCCGAGAGGTTAACCTGAATTGCATCAACTGTGAGGAGGAGGATGACGATCTTCTCGGAAAATCTCTGCCGCTCTTCAAGATCTTTGATGATTCTCTGGCGGTAGGAGAAGTTGGAGAAAAGCGATCTGATCTCTCTCAATTTAGCTTTAGCGATGGCGAGATCGCGAAGTCCTTGGAGCACCATGGATCGTCGGATCAGATACTCTCTGAAGGTCATCTGGATCAACAATGCGGCATCTGCTGGAGAAATCTCCTTCTTCTTCCCTTTCCCGATTGATCTCTTTGCAAAGGCCTGATGCAGAAATTAAATCTTATACAAACAAGCTCAAGATTCTCTCTATAAATCCATCAATCTACCCATCTAATTATATCTCTATCTATCTGTATATCTACAAATCTATAAATTTAACTGTATAACTTCAAAACTATCTACCTATCTTTCTCTCTATATATCTATTTATGAATCTATCTATCTAATCTATCAATTTAGCAATCTACTGTACAAATCTATCAATCTATCCATCCATCTATCTATCAATCAATCAACATATCCATCTATCTCTCTGTTTACCTACAAATCTATCTATCATTTTTGGAAATCCATCTATTCATCTATCCATTAATCTGCAAATCTGCATAAATACTTATCCATCTGTCAGGCAATATTGGCCTCCAAACATTTTACCCATTCCCACAATCTCAGTCATTCATTGAATTTCATTACGTCTACTTGCTTTCCTCTCAGTACTCAACATTCTCCAGTAGAAAGATCAACCTGCCGGAGAACGACAGCTCCTTGATCCGCCCCCTCAGAGATCTCCACCAACCGAGTGCCGCTCTTCTTCTCCCGCACGACCTTCTCCTTATTCTTCGATAAAACCGCCGGAGTCGACGATTTCTCGAAAGTGCACTTCCGCAAAACCTTATCCTTATCCTTCACCTCCGCCGTGAACTTGAGGTTCCTCTCGCCCTTAGCAGTTGCCTCCGCCTCTACCTTGTACTTCCTGCCGGAAGATCCCTTGGTCTCGCTCGTCCATGTGTACTTTCGATCTTCCAACGGCGAAGACCTTAAAATACCTCCGTTAAACCCTAATTCCAGTGCGGTCACGCGATCGGAGAGGTTTTTGAGGTAGATTTCCGTTTCGGCCCTCTCCTGCAAGCGCTGGAGAGTAGTTGGAGCGCCGATCTGAATCAGATCCGCCGCACTGACGGAAAGATTGAGCGGAAATGGCGGCTCGAGCGCGAAGTCTAGCAAATCCTGCTGGAAGAGAAAGGGGGATGAAAATGGGAGTACAGAGGATCTCCAGATGCATGATTCTCCGTAGAAGCCCGAGAAAGGAGACTCCAGGAGCTCGAGATTTCTGTAGAAGCTCATTGTTGATTCTCAGCAAAAGTTCAAGAAAATCTTCCGACGTAGACGAAGAAGAAGAAGAAGATGACGAACAAGGATACAGTGGGCGCCGTGGGAAAGAGCAGAAAGCTGGTCAGACCGATGTGAAATTCTGTTTTCACCCTTCCCCTCTTTAACTCTTCCGGAGCCTTGTTTCTGAAAAAGGTAGCTTACTTTTGGGATAAGTCCGAGATCTGAAAGTTAGAGGTATTTGCACTAGTATTTAAAAATGTTAGAAAGGTTTAAAAAATGATGAGAAAATAAGAGGGTTTATTTGCAAATATTGGTAGTTTCTTAAGTCCATTTCTCGAGGGGAAAATCATGGGACCCTACCTATTTTCTTAAAAACAATTAAAAAAAAAAGTAGACTCTGGCTTTGATGATCACTCCGGAAAAAAAAAATAGATGATTGAAATAAAAGAAGAACAAGATTAAAATTCATCATCAAATAATTAAGAACACCAAACCCTAGGAATATAAAATGCTTAATGGGAGAATAGGTAACCTAAAAAATCAAGAGGTGTTGAGATGAGGAAGGATTGATGGGTTGGGTATGATGATCTGTTCATATTGACCGATCATGATGGACATTTGGTTGATCGATGGAGTCGATAGATCGACTATGCAGTGTTGATAATGATCAGATGTCACTACATAGTTCAATAGACAATTAGAGTGAGAAATAGAAATTGTGATCGTCAATCAAATTACCAGTTAGATGAGTGATTGAACATAGAACATTGACTGATGATCAAATTGCTTTGGAGGTTCTCTAATTGCTTATGGGATTGCTTGCATCAATCAAAATGATTTGATCAATTGCAGAGATCCAATCAGCGATCGATGGTACATGACTTGCAAAACCCATGCCATCATTTATCCATAATTTCTGATTTATTGGCTGATTTAAAATTTCCGGCATGAATATCTTGAAAAAGGGATTTAAAAAGACAAATAAAAGGGATACAATAATTAGGAAATGATGTGCTGGGTATTTAGTTTTATTGTAATGGATAATTATTTTCATGATTGCATATCATGAGTTATCTGACGCAGCCTTAGCGCATGAACAACGAAGAACAATGGCTTGAATTCACAAGCCTTGCTTTTCAACAAGGGTTAGAGTCTGATTCCACATAACTAACTTCTTCAATCCTTGAATCCACAAACACTTAAGCATGCTTACGAGGGAGAACACTCGGAAAGAAAAGCAGAGCTCTCAAAATGGGAAAACTTCAAATTTTTTGTGTCTTCAAGGGTTACAACGAGGGCCTTATATAGGCCTCAAAATATGAAGGGTTATTAAAATGACTTAACCCATGAAAAGATAACACAAAAGTCTTGAAAATATAACTCTAACAGCATATATCCGTCAGAGACAGAACTAACAAAAGAAAAAGTAAATCTTCTAGGCCTTGTTAGGCGTCAGCAAAGAGATATTTACAGATTCGAAGACCTGTCATAAATATTTGTAGGTCTCTAGGTGATCTATTGTAGAATCTATCAGGTCCTAGGGATTCCTCCAAGGCCCAATAAGCTTTAAATGGGCCTCTATTATGAACTGGCCTATAATAAAAAAAGGGCTCCTAGACTGCATTCTGGGCTACATCACTATCTTATGATCATTCCCCGGATTGATATCTTTCATTTATGTATAATATAATTATTTTTGCAGAGGTTAATTCTGCTTAATTAACGATACAGTGATTAATTAGATTTTTTAAAGGCTTGGGATCACCCCTTTTTTCTCTGAATAGGGCAATGATCCTCCAATCATTCTCTTGAATATGCTCCGTTTCCGCGAGAGATAAGAATCCAAGTGCGCTGATTCGAAAAAGCCATCCCCGTAACTTCAAGAACGATGAAGAACATGACGATGGATTCAGGAATGATTTAATCATTTCTGTTATCGTTTTATCCTTACGAAGCATTAGCTACTATCTGTCATTCCACTGTTTGAATAAATATCCGTTTGGCCACGCGGTTAATCCTTACTGGCCAGACGAGGAAGAAGATGGCGGACGATCCTAAACCGCGGGAACCGGCGACAGCGCGTATCTCCGGCGACTGTCCGTCTGAGAAATCCGCGCTCCGGCACATCGTAGAGCTCGATCAGGTCTTCTCCCGGCAGATCTACGACACGTTCCAGCCGCTCATCCCCCGGAGGATTCTCAAGACGCTGGAAATTTCCGGCGACGGTCGGATCTGGATCCCGATCCCGATCGCGATCCTCCTCGCCGCCAGATCGCCGACAATCCACCGCGTCGCCGTCGGCCTTCTCGCCGGATTCTTGATCGATCTCCTCTTCGTCGGCCTAATCAAGCATTTAGTTCGCAGATCTAGGCCTCTCTACAACAAAGACATGTTTCTCACGTTTGCCGTCGACCACTGGTCCTTTCCCAGCGGTCACTCTTCTCGAGTATTCTTCATCTCCACTTTCCTGTATTTCGCCAGAAGATCGCCGGGCGAAGGTTTCAATTCGGGGAAGAACGGCGAGACATATCTCTGGTTCGTGTTCTTGTGGTCTGGAATGACGTCAATTTCTAGGGTTTTGCTCGGACGGCACTTCATACTCGACGTTCTTGCGGGCGGTTCTCTAGGCGTGCTCAATGGGCTGCTGATTATTCTGCTCTTCTACTGGGTAGATTCCCATTTATAGAAACTTATTTCTGCCGCTTTCTTTCTCGTTGACTAAAAACAGAAAACAAAGGCAGTTTATTTTCAATCCCGATGAGAAAGAAAGATCATGTTCGCATCAAAAGGTAATCAAGCAGACTGGGCAGAAAAGGTATAATTTCTAGGGTTCGCCGCCGAGCTCCACGCGCAGGTTGTCGTAAGGGTATACCTTTGGAGCCTGAAAGAAGTAATGGAGAAACTGTGAGAGAGAGGCGACTCTGATCAAGAGAGAAAAATTATTACCGAGAAGAAAATTTCAGAGAGAGCGAGAGAGAGGAGAGAACGACTTAGATTTAACTATAATCAAGTGGATGAACAAGATTTACAGGTGAACATAATTCTACTGCTGAATAGAAGAAATTCTGAGGGAGAATCCACAGATTACCATTTTCGGGTTGATCACTGATCTCAGATGATCTTCCTTTCCATTTTTTTAAAAAAAAACACAGAATAGAAGGAGGTATAAAATAGACGAGGCTAATGCCTTTGATCAAACGCTGAATATAATGGCAACTAGAGATTTTCCCAAAGAAGTTCATCTTTACTAGAGAGGGAGGGTAGGAAGATAATGATACGATCCTCCTCTTGACGGCCATAAGGAAGAAGCATCTGACCCTTCGAGTGAAGCATCTGATTCTCTCTACCCTCTGTATTCTGTTCTCCCCTATCCCTCTGGATCTGTCCTCCTCTTCCAACAGAACTAAGAGTTTCTTTATCCTCATGGTTTATTCCCGTCCCCATATGGGTATCAGTATCATTTATATCAAGGAGCAACTGAGTGCAGGAGAGAGATATGGAAAACTAATGATGATTATCGAGCATAACAAAGTACCAATAATGGAAGAAAGTACGAGAGAGAGAGAAGAAAAAACAAAATTGACTCCAATCAGGAACAAAAATATGAAACTATGTTCTTTAGGGGTTTGTGGGTGAACATTACTTCGATATTTACACGGAGTTACTGCATCGTGCAAGGATTTCTGAGTCCTACGAGGATTTTCATTATCTGGTTTGTGGTGAGGGTTTCTGTGCCGTGCAAGGATGAGGGTTTCTGAAGCCGCCTGGGTTTGCTTTTGTGGATCTCAGCAATCGAAGAAACGTTCAAGATGCCATCCGTACGCTGGATGGTAAGAATGGATGGAGAGTGAGGTTGGCATGTATAGGTGGAGAAAAAAAGACAGCAGAATCGGTTAGGAGGAACTGACATAAAATGCTTTGAATGTGGAGAATCTGGTTACTTCGCCGGTGAGTGCCACGTCTGACTCATAGCCATGGGTATGGGATCCCAACAATGTCAAAGCCTAAGCCCTCGCTATCATCAGAGTCCTCGAAATGGTCAAAGTAAGGTCTCACCATGAAACTGCAGTCGCTCTCTGATTCATAGGCCTCATCTCCTTCGCTCCAAGAGGAAATCTCAAGGGCCCTTGCAGGGAAACAAGAGGGGCCATGACAATGGCCTCGCGATCCAAGGGAGGTGTCTTCAGTTAATGGGAGCGGAAGTGGTAGGGGCAACAGTGACGAGGCTGGATACCTGATTGTAGAAGGCTGGAGGAGACATCAGTCTCATCAGAGGGGTAGCAGGGGAGATAGCGACATCTAGCAACCAACTAGGAACAGATATTCCGGGAAGGCTGAATTGAACAACCCTCCAGAGTGACATCCAAGCAAGGCACCTTGGACAGCGGAGGGGGAAGACAAGGCAAAAATGGTGATGGTGGGGTGAAATAAAGAAAGCCAGTGGAAGGGAGGTGACTTGTTTCTGCTGCTTAGAACAGGGGCAATATGCAGGAGGATACCAGGACCCACCAGTCTGCCGAAGATGCTAAGGTGTGGAACATTGTCAATTTGAGTGTCAGAGGAGAGATCAGCCAGAGAAGGGAATAACGGTCACAATGGCAGCTCCGAACAAGCCAAGGAGGTTGCAAGGGCTGGACAAGCCATTTGATAGAGGGGGAGGGGAAATCTCACAGAAACTTCCTCAGGGGGTGCTCAATAGGAGAAGTGGGGTTTTCCCAGATTTCAAGGCGGCCTGACAGGTGCTATAGAAGAAGTGCCTGGCTCTACATCAGGCAGAATTATGGCGCATAGGCACTGGGCCTCTCCTTCACAGGGTCTTCATGGGGGCATACGTCAAGTGTTGTGGATGAACTCAGCTGATTAGAGGGGGCAGGTGATATGGAAGAAGGGCCCAGTTCTAGGTCAGGCGGAATTATGGCGCATAGAGAGGCCTGGACTCAACCGGGCCTTCCCTCCCTCGAGGGGTCTCCATGGTGGCATACATCAAGGGGTGTGGATGGACTCAGCCGATGAGTGGTGGTACCAAGTCCTCCCAAAAGAGGGGCAATGGAGGGGGAGACACTGATAATCATCTTGGAGGCTAGTGGAGTACCGTTGGGCCATAGATCATGGCGGGGGATTGAGGAAATGGCCAGGCCCTTAAGGAGACTCTGCAATCTACTTTTGATGGGGTTGACATCTGGCAATCCAAGCACAGTGATGCTGGGGATGGAGGTCATCAATATCCATAGCCCGGCTGGTACATTCAAGGTTAGACTAGAACTACGGCCACCCCTGCCAGCCCCATTGCAACCAGAGAGTCAGGCGGACCCAACCGGGGGCAGGAACTCAAAGTGACAGAACTGACAGAGAGAATGTCCAAGGTCCACTGGCAAGCATCACGCGAGCTGCTAACACGAGAAGATATTGTTTGGGCAGCAGAAGTAGAGACGATAGCATTGCCAGAGGTAGAGGGCCAGGCAGAAGAAGGCCAAGTCCAGTCGCTAGAGGCAGTGGTGGGGGAGAGTCCCATGAAGGAGATGGCGGAGCCCCGAGGAAGTTCATCTTCCAAGAAAATGGCAAAGATGGATATAAGTCAACAAACATGGAGGAGCATGTGTTCAAAAGATCAAGAGTAGGAACATTCTCCAATGCAAAGGGCAGATGTCCAAGAAAGGGAGGCCAGAAATAGGAGGAGATGGGGACAAGGGCATGGGGGGGGCTGTGGGGAAGGAAATCTCAGGACACTGAAATTTTGGAGTGTCAAGCAGGCCACAGGTACGGGGCCTAGTCAGAAGGGGTTGGGGGCACCTATGCAGAGGCAGCGATGGACAACGTGGACCAAGTGGAAGGAGGAGTGTTGGACAAATAGGAGGATCCTCTCTTTGAACATCATGCGATGGTGATTGCTGAGGCCATGGGACTGCAGAGAGAGCAAGGCCTAGGAAGGGGTAAACCCATTCATCCATGAAGTGTGTTCATAGAATGTCCACAAACTCTTCACTGAGCAGAGAAAAGGAATGGTGATGGGGAGATACCTGCATGAATGGGATGCTACAGTGGCATGTTTGCAGGAGACTATGCTGGAATTGTGTGAGGTGCAGAATTGGAATAAGGTGGGGTGAGGTTTTCTGGAGGGCTTTCTTGCAGTCAATGTGGTTGGTCGTTCAGGAGTCTTTGGTGGTTGCCTTGAAGTTTGTAGTGGCCGTGAGACTGAAGAGGCACAACGACAACTTGGAGTGGGTAGTAGTCTCAGTATGCAGTCCTGAGAATGGGTCTATGAGGAATACTTTTATGGTAGGAGCTGATCAAGGCGGTGTTAGCATTCCAGGGTCTACTGCTGATGCTTGGAGGCAATTTGAACTTGACCTTGAAGACTTGAGATAGGCTGAATGGAGTAGGAGGGCGGACCCTTGCTCACAGGCCTTCTATCATTCCTTTCAGAGGCAGCTCTACAGGAAATGGGCCCGGCAGACTGCATGTACACTTGGAGGAACACAGCGGGGGCCTAACAAGTTATTCCAATTGGACAAGTTCCTGTGCTCTGTGGAACTTTTTAGAGCATTTTTGATGGCGGATATGCTGTTGCTTCCACGACCATATTGGGACCACCCTCAAATAGTTTGGGAGGCACATGAGGGACATGACAGGTCCACGTACTTCAAGATGGACATGTTGCAACTGCGGGAGGATGGCTTCAATGATGAAGTGGCGAGCTGGTGGTCAGCACAGTCAGGCAAGGATCGGCAACAATAAGACTGACAAGCAATATGGATGAACTTCAGACACATCTTATTAGGCAGAAGAAGCACATCAGGTAGGAGCAGAATACATGGATGAACAAAGAGTTATCAATAATAAAACAGCAGGACAACACGGAGGAAACAAAGACTATCTGAGGATGAGATGAGGGATTGGTGGGGGAAGAGGGAGGTTGTTGTTGAGGAGGATAGAAAGCTGGAAGTGGATAGGAGGCAGCAAGAGAGACAGCTGTGGCTGCAAGAGGGCAGCGCTAATACAAAATTCATTCATCTTGCAGATGACAGGAGGAGAGTGAGTCAGATACTGACGATGTAGGAGGGGAATATAGAACATGCTGGACCACAGGATGCAATGGAGTTTTTCTGGGCCACTCCTAAAATTTCTCCAGATGTGATCCCATAAATCAGTGGAGGTAGTGCAGCAGATGGGCCACCAGACTGACTCATGAGCAGCAGGCGGGGTTCACGACGCTGTTGTCGGAGGAGGTTACGTTAGCCATTAAGGGGCTGAATAGAGAAGGGGCTCTGGGTCTGGATGACATTTCATCGTTCTTTTACAATGAGCCCCGGCGGCTGGTTGGATGTTATGGCATCTTTTGAATGAGTTCCAGGGGGAACTATGGGATGGATCGAATCAACAGATCCCACCTAATTTTGCTGCCACAATTCCAAGGCACTGCCAGAGCTGGTATTTTCGGCCCACTGTGCTGGCCAATGCTTTACACCTCATATTTGTGAAGATACTAGCAAATAGATTGAGAGAAGTGATTGGCGAACTTGTTGGACCATTTCTTTCTACTTTCCTCCCACGTTAATAGCTTGCTGACAACAAAATGCTGGCAGGAGAGATGCTGGCATCATGGCAACAGAGGGTACTAAGGACTACACGTAGAAGGTGGACTTCACAAAAGCTTCTATCTCCTTCTATTAGAAGTTCCCTGGCCCTCTATGAGGAGAGGTTTCATGAAGAACGGGTGGCACAGGTTCAAACACATGTTTCATCTCACTCCCTTTCAGTCCCAGAGATTGGGCATCTGGTGGGAGGCTGGATTCTCCCTCAGCAGGGGGTCAGACAAGGTTGTTCACTAGCACTGCTGCAGATCATCCTAGCAATGGATGCACTTGCTATGTACTTGTTTGTACAGTTTTGCTGAGGGGTTTTAAGACGGCAAGCTTCCAAAAGGGCATCCCCCTGCTACCATATATGGATGACACCTAGGTCTTTATGGAAGGATCTGCAGAGGTGGCTTGGAATCTTTCCAAGTTGTTAGACTTATTTGCAAACTTCTCAGATCTACAACTTATTTGAGACAAATTAGTTTTTTCAGGGTTTGGACTATCACTGGAGCAACGTGCATTGCTAAGTGGCTTTGGGGACACAAATTGGGACACTCCCATGCGATGGTCTGCCGCTGTTGGGGGGCTAGGCTGTCATCATGAACTGGCATCCAATGTTTGAGAAGGTTGAGAGCTGTTTACAGGGATGACAGGTCAAAGAGAGTTTTATTTTGGTTGGGTTGGGGGGGGGCAATTGGTGTTGTTATATTAAATGCCCTTTTGTGATCCATATTACCTATCGGCTTTTAAGGCACCCATGGGTGTCAGTAAGCGACTAGGGGGCTTGATGAGGAGGTTTCATGGGACTTGACTTGTAGACTCTCAGGAGGTCTACAAATCACAGATTTCAACATCCGTGATTTCAGAAGGGTCTCAGCAGACACAGTAGAACATGATGTGGGGATTTTTGTTGTTAAATGGTGCAGAGGGGCATTCTTGGATTCTCTCAAGATAGAGTATTCAGGAGGCAGAGTGGGGGAGGATCTTTGTGGTGTTAAGTGCAATCTAGCTGCACGGTAATGAGGTTATTCAACGGGCAGATGGTCTTGGCAGACGGAGTAGAACACGATATGAGGGGTTTTGTTTCAAGGAAGGGAGAAACTTAATAATTCCCTGTTTAAACTCTCCCTCAGCTATCGGGAGCATGGAATATTGACACTGAACCATTTTAAAGTCACATTTCTTCAACAAAAAATTTCAAAATGATAATCTCCTCTGTGTTTGACGCAGTTCATTGAACAGGTAGATTTCCCGTCAGAAAAGAAAAAATAATTCAAAATCCGCATAAGAAAATCTTGTTGATCGATCGTTATACCCTGTTGAAAATTCCCAGCGGATGATCAAAAGCTCCGAAAATATAGAAAAACAGGAATAAAAGAAAGAGAAATCGACAGAAGAGGGATGAAATCTTACAAAAGGTATCTTGGAAGCTTTATCATTCCAAGCGGCCATTAATCCTAACGACGCGAAAAAGCTTAATCCTCCGCAGAGCCAAGCTAACGCCTCGTACTGTTTGCCGAAAATCCGAACAACTTGATAGCTAGAAGAACCGGAAAGCGGGATCTGAATATAGAATACAGTAAAATAAGTGTACCTTGCCAATGTGAGGAGCCAGCCTATCGATGCACGGCTCCGGAAACGACGTTCCGTTATCCCAAATCAACTCATCGTGCTCCGGAAGCTGTAAAAAGAAATATGACAAGAATCTAATTCAATTGTGGGGGATACATTTAGGAAGCGAAAACGAATTCAGAAGAGAAATTAGGGCTAAAGGAAAAAATTTACCTCTTTATCCGGCACGATGTGCTTGCCGACGGGGAGCCCCATACCTGAGCGCGATCTAAGGGCCGCAGATCTGCCGATCAATCCGCTCCCGCCCATGATTCGACTCAGTCTCGTCGCCATCTCTTCTTCCCTTAGTTCTTCTTCCACTTCTTCGCCGTGTCTTTTGTGTCGTGAGTCCTTTTCCTATTTTCCATGTCGTTGCAGAAAACGCCTCTCATAGATTATATTAGGATAAAATCTTTTTCTTAAGTACAATTTCAATTTTGTATTTAAAAATAAAAATATATTTTTCATTCGAAATATTTAATATAATATCAAATTTTAATATTATCTTGCTGTTTTTATAAGGAAAGTAGGGTTGTGCGGTTCTATTAAATCTTTTTCTCGAAGGGACTTCATCGGGGAGAAAAAGATGTCCATGAGATATGAGGGGCCGATGGTACATGTGATTTATAATGAAGATATATATATGTCATTTAAATCTTTAAGGTTGATAACATGTAATTTCATGCATTGATATCATGCATTTTATGTACTTTTTTTCTAAAAACATAATCATAAATGCATGTTATCATGATTAAAAATTATTAGAATGATAATTTTTATGTTAAAAAATATATTCTTGATTTTCATAAATTAATAACATTTATGAGCATTTAATGGCATTGGTTTATCAAGAATATGATCTTCTTTTATTATAAAATATATTTTGTATTTATTTTCTAATTAAAATACCTATATTAAATTGAAAATATGTATAAATATACTTTTTCATGAATTTTATTAAATAAATTTATTACTATGAATAAGTTGACATTTTTTATATTTTTTGGGAATTTTTAGAAATTAAAATAATTAAGATTACTTTATCTATTTAAAGAAAAAATAACGTAA
The DNA here is from genome assembly GCA_024174645.1 of Lemna minuta. Classification (NCBI taxonomy): domain Eukaryota; kingdom Viridiplantae; phylum Streptophyta; class Magnoliopsida; order Alismatales; family Araceae; genus Lemna; species Lemna minuta. The sequence continues at coordinate 4,288,874 of CM044120.1, read as the reverse complement.
TAAATACAAATAAAAGAAAACAAAATATAAATAAAAAAAGAGAAAAAAGAAGAAGAGAGAGGGTCATTCTCTCTCTCTCTCTCTCTCTTGATTGACCTCCCTCTTCCCTCTTCCTTCTCTCTAGGGTGTGCGTGTGTAAATGGGAGGAGGAGAACTCTCTCTCTCCTCTCTCTCTTGAGATGGAAAAATTTCTATCACGAGGAAGAAGGTGCAAAGAGCGGCTCATCTCGCTTTTGTTCTCTTCCCCTCTCACTTTTCTTTCTATCTTGCATGACAAAAAATTTCCATCGCGCATATCTCTCCTCCCCATTGGACGTCTCATGTGAGAAAATTTATTTTTGATGGAAAATCTCCCTTTTCTTCTTCTCTTCCACACCCTCACTGTCTCACTCTCTTCTCCTCTCTATTGTCTCATTGCGCACACAAGTGAAAGAAATTTCCCTTCTCTTTTGTCCTTTCTCTCACATGACAGAATTATCTTCCGTTGCTTGATAACAGACAATTTTAACATGCAATTATACGATTATTAATAAAAATTATGACATAAAATATTCCATTATTATGCATGTTATCGTACGTTGAGTGCATATTTATCATTTTATACAATTTAAGTTATAATATCAAAATCTACTATTTTAGGGATAATTTATATATTTTTAAAGAAAATATTTTAGAGTAGATTATTCTTATCTATATTTGAGAGTATAATTAGGTTTTAATGTTAAATAATAAGAGAATACTTTTTATATACTCATTTATTTCTCTAAGTTTTAATTTTCTCAGAGAAATGAGTATTATTGGATCTCCTCTTCAAAGCTCTTCACGAAGAGAGGAAGATAACAAATGAGAGAATTTTCACAAGGCTTTGTATCGACAACTTAAGTTGTGATTGTTCTCTCCCTATTTATAGATATTTAGTATGTGGATTTTTCATATAAACCCTTATAATTATGTCTAAAGCCTCCATTATTTCTAAGACTTTATCTGTATGACCTTTTAGGTCCATATATCTCACAAGTTAATAATTCTATAAAACTCATGATAGCTTATTAGTTAACCTTTATTAATTATATATATCAACATATAGAATAATCAATCCATAATTGATTTAACCTAATCAATATGTTGAGTTATCAGCCTATGGGGTGCTAAGCTACATCACATATTCTAAGAGATATGGACTAAAGAAGAACTCTTGTATATAACTTGACCATCATCAATTATCATGTATGTATAATATTTTGTGTGCACAAGACTCATGAATGACCTAAGGTATAGTCAATTGTCAAACCCTCATCGATCACTCAAGTTAGTCTAATGCATGTAAAAAATTATTAGGAACTCTAATATTTGTGGAACGCGCAAGGCGCAAGCTTTGACGAAAGCCAGATGCGGCTGCGAAAACAACTCTCTAAGGAGAAATGTGGGTTCATCGGCGACGATAAACGACAAAACAACGACGGGGTTACATAAAAGAGACCACTTGAGGCCCACGACCCTAAACCTAAAAAAATCATAATAAAAAAAGGTTCACAAAAGAGGGGGAAATGGAGATGAAAGAGGGCCCGTTAAAACACGTGCATGCCGATAAAGTTCAATTCGAGAAAATAAAGATAGATCCATGCGCACGAAATGGCCCCTCCGGTGCCATGTTATCGTGTCTTGGTAGCAACGGAGGTCGTACGCCACCAAGATTAATAAATCCAGGATTGATTTAACCCAATAAATATATTGAGTTATCACCCTATTGGGTGCCAAGCTACATCGCGTATTCTAAGAGATATGGACTAAAGAAGAACTCTTGTACATAACTTGACCATCATCAATTACCATGTATGTATAACCCTTCGTGTGCACAAGACTCATGAATGACCTAGGATAAAGTCAATTGTCAAACCCTAATCAGTCGCTCAAGTTAGTTTAATGCATGTAAAAAATTATTAGGAATTACTCCAATATTTCTACTACCTCGGCCAAAGTTTTCATCGCGTTTTGACGCGGTACAATATTCTCTCTCTTCGTTCTTTAAAGAGAAAAAAGATCGGCAGACTTATAGGAATCGTGGTCTGCCACCGCTTATTCCCATGATGGACGCCTCTATGGGGGGAGATATAGGCTGGAGACGGAGACAGTAGCAGTTACAGGACAAGACTGGGTATGGTCCCACTCTTCTGCCTCTCTCTTGGCGTCCGGGAGTGAGTCCGACGTCCGGCATCCGGCATCCGGACCCGATGCGTAGTTCCACTTCCACCTCCCAGGAGAGAGAGAGAGAGAGTTTGGAATTGGGGGCACATACATAATTTCTGAGATATTAGAAACTTTCCCCAATTATTCATTTCGTCTTAGCCTTTATCGCTTTATACACGGTTTCTCCCAAACCTTTCCCTTCCTGATCTGAATTTCTAGGGTTCCATGGGAGGGCATGGAGGCCTCAACATTCTCCCGCAGAAGCGGTGGAACGTCTACAATTTCGACAACAGGGAGAAAGTCCGCAAGGACGAGGAAGAAGCGGCGCGCGAGGAGCAAATCAAGGCCGCCGACGCCCGCCGCCGTGACTCCGAATTCCGCCTCGAGCAGCTCCGCCAAGCCCGCGGCCTCGCTGGAGACGGACCCTCATCTCGCCCCTCCCCACCGTCGGATTCCGGCCACATCAACCTCTTCGACGGCCTGCAGGATTTCCCCTCTATCGCGGGATCCGACGAGAAGAAAAATTCTTTCCGGAGGAATTCTTCCCGGGAGGAGGATTCAAGGAAGGATTCAAAGCGAAAGAGGGAGGATCGGCCAGTCGTAATTTCCGCGGAGGATGAGAAGTACAGACTAGGGTATGGAGTGGCCGGAAAAGGAGTAAAGGCTCCATGGTATTTATCTAGGCCGGTGGAGAAGGATGATACGGATTGTTCTAGGTCTGAGAAGAGGGTAAGTGATCTGGGGAAAGGCGCGGGTAAAAAGAAGACGATGGAGGAATTGAGGGAAGAGAGGCTGAAGAGAGAGAGACAGGAGAAGCGAAGGGAAAAGCGGGTGGTGGATTCTGCGAGGAGATACAACTGAGATTTCTTCTGGGCTTTACAGTTCTTGCCGTTCGATCTTTGTGCTGCCATTATCGACTGGATTATGTTTCCTGGAATAATGATTATAAATCTTTCTCTCTGTCATCGGTTGTAGATCTATGGGTTGAGAGAGAGAGAGAGAAATTGAAAAGAATTCATTATAGGAAGAAAAAAATGAAGCGACGATCTTCTTCCAAGATCCCAAAAATATGGAACAGTCATTTTACAGGTAATCCACGATAATCCAAGGCATTCGTTATTGCTTTCGATGAAGAAGAAAGAAACATGGCCGAATGGGGATTTATCTTCTTCCATAAATCAGAAACTATCTGTACAGGGAGGGGAGAGAGAGAGAGAGAGCATTACCTGGTGTTAACTGCAGAGAGATCATTACCTTCTGCTGCTCAGAGCTCAACTTCATGAAGATCGTCCCCAAAGCCCCGGCCATTTGCCGGGTTCATCGAGAACTGGCCATTATTTGGAGAAAAGAATTGGGGCGCCGTGGGCTTCATATCGGGCGACGATGATGGCAGTGATGGTTCGGGGTATGTTCCACTCCATGATGATGCTCTTGTACGTGATCGCAAGTGACCATTGCCATTAGGGGGCGAATTCCCCATCCCGCGGCTCGTCCTAGTCGAAGAGATATTATCCATGCTGGGAAATCTCTGCATCGTAGACGAAGAAGATGACGACAGAGATGATGCCGCCGCCGACGATGACAATGCAGAGTTCTGTTCTTGGATGGGTTGAGAAGGTGCATCTATGGTTTCCTCTGCTGCCACAGGTGACGGGACAAAGAATTTGGCATTCCCGAGAGGTTTTGCTGATGGAAGAGATGGTGCCTGGAATGCCGTTGCCGCCGCATCTTTGTTGAATGTATCAACATACCTAGAGGCAGATAGATAGATCAATAGACAGGTAGATGGATAGATAGTTGGATAGAGAGATAAACAGACCTGGAGCGAACGCCTAAGCGGCCACGCCCTGAGAACTGATTCATACTCGGAGGAACAGGAGGAAAACCCGTGCTATAATCCGAGTTAGGAAATTTCGCCTCTGCAATCCCATTTGGGAGCGAATTTTCTCCTGAGAATGCAGTATTCGATCCAGCTCCTGGACCTGGGAACATGGCAGAAGTGGGGGGCGGTGGGGGCAGGGGAGCCGATTCTGCTGTTGTCTCGGCTCCCTCTTCAACCCATCTCTTGAGCTTCTCGTCGTAGTAGAATTTGTTGCTCTCCCCCAATTTTGCCTGAGATTGTAGTAATTAAGAATCCACTCGTATAAATGCATTTGAATGGCATAATTATAATACCTGACGAGATCTGGAGATCCATCCGACAGTTTTTTGGATGAATTGAGACCCGAAGAGGCCAAGGCGAGATCCTCCCTGGGTCTTGCTCTGGCCCTCTGGTGTGGACGACTTTGTTCCCGGATTTATCTGTTCCTGAAGTAGAGGAGGATAGTTTCAGTAACGGAGCCCATCAGATGCAACTTGCTATAATATTTCTATTCCTTCTGAACAAGAATTTCTCTCTCTATAATTATGTAACAGATATCAGTTCTCAGCAACCTTGGGATTCCAAGCGCCGTTCTTTCTCAACAGGACATTTTCTTTCTCTATCTAAACTCGGCATAGGGCCATTACAAATGCTGTCCTTCCATCAACAAGAAAAACCTCTCTCTCTCTCTCTGCTCTCCAAAATGTGTTGAAACAGCAGAAAAAACATGACAGCCCGAAGAAAGGCAGGACAATATCCCAAAAGTTGTCCATCAGCACAATTATTTCATGCCTATAACTGCCAAAACACACTGAGGATAAAGATAAGAGTACCTGCTTTGGGCTTCTACCAAAATCTGGCTCCGAGACACTTCTACCAGGGATAGTCTTCCTGCTATCCCCTGTCCATCCGCTGATAGTTTCCACAGATGCCGAAGAGACCAACGCTGACATGGACATTGCTGATTGGTTGTTTCCAACCTTTGACGACATGATCGACTCGCTATCATATTCAGTGTGTAAGGAGTTTACATGTCCAGGGGGAAGCGGTGGCAGAGCTGGGGGTGGTGCTCCAATCATACGATGAAGCGTTTGATCTAATGATGTAAACAACTTGCCCACAATTTTCCCGGGAGCCAAATTTGTGCTGTAGCCACCCTAAAAAAATATATAAAAAATTCATAATCTATGGCTTCATTATAGTAAAGAATACAAATGGAAACTATCATCGAGAAAGCCCATTCAGGGACAATAAAGCATTAGCGTACGGCCCGCCCAAGAGGGCCAATCCATTAAGGATCCCTTCTTCTAGATACTTCTTCTCCTCTATATATAGAGGCATGCATTCTCTTTCTTCCATAGGTCAATTAGGGTTTTCCCTTTCAAAGAGTACCTGTTGATGTGCTCGAAGGCGTTCTTCAAGAGAGGACACCATCCCTTTCCATGTTTCCACCTCAGGGTCTCTGCTGGAGCTTTTCAATGATTTTGTAATTGCTTGGCAGTATCTGTCAATGCGGAGAGAATTAATGAGAACGGAAGAACAGTGATGAAGAAAAGTAAATGCAGAAGGAGAGCTGACTTTAGTGAATCTGAGACTCTTCCCACTTCAGCTAACATATAAGCATAGACCAGCTTGTAGGGCTGGAATTCCTTAAGGACATATTGGGAATTTCCCATAACCTTCGAGTATTCGTATATCTCAGTTCTCTGGAATATAACCATAAAAGAGGATTATCCTTTTGATTCACAGCAAGAGTGACAAAAACCAAAATCACCGAGGATTTAAGCACAGAAATTGAAAAGCACCATAAATAGCATATTTTCTTACCCTCTTTCTCTCTCTTCCTCTCCGTCTTACCATGCAAATATGTATTATCCTGGATCATCTGCCCTAGTGATATAAGGATATCTCTTCCTAATCCAACAGTTATCAAATCTCTTTCTCTCATAGCAAAAGAAACCTAGTTACGGGAATCAAAACCTAAATAGCTTAAGCAATCTTTCATATCATCCATTTTCTCTCCCTATGACTCAGTCAAACGAGGGAAATCCAAACCTGGATAGCTTCAGGGCTGGCATATGTTCTTGGGCATCTCAAGTGATCCGCACCAATAAGACACATCCTTGCCTTATCAGAATATGCCTCAAATTTTGCTTCTGCCACTAGATAACACATATGCGCAGCTGTAACCTACACAAAAAATAATCCACATTAAAAAAAAATTTAAAAGACAAAATTTCAATTAAACATACTCCAATACAAATACCTCCCCAGTTTCCTTCCACAAGCAATCCCCAAGATTAATTATCACCAGTTCATCATCTTTTGTTCTGTTTCCCGTTATAATTGCCAGATTCTCCTCCCAATCATCCAGCATTCCCCTGGTGGATGTCTGCATTGGATCATCAATAATTATTTTTCTTTAATAAATATTAGTACAGTTATGCATTTTCCTTACTTCAGGTGTGCTATTAATATAACTATTTCCAGAGAAGACATCAGCGGGTTGACCAGCAATGAGAAGGTAGAGTGTCCGGAGAGGAGAGCCAGATGCAAACTGGCGATGAGCCATTTTCTTCACAGTTTCAACATAAAACTGCATAAAATTGTCACTTTTAGATTATTTAATAAACAAACTGCTCGGAAGAGACTTTTATACGATGACTTAACCTTATCTCCAAGTTGGGCTGCGAGAACAAGGGCAGGACCCCACAGTTGACCTTCTTGAGCACACTCCAGAGCCTCTTTCCTTTTTCCGGTAACTAGAAGGTTCTGAACCTCGAGAGCTGTGCCCTGAAGCACAAAAAAGTAGGGTGGTTTAGATAATGATAAATTAATTAATGATTTAATTTTAAAGTACCCTGATTTGAGCTTCTGAAGGCAAACCATGCATGCAATGTATGACATCACCATACTCGTTCAGGTGATGACTGTTCTTCTTAGCTGATGAGAAAAGCCTGGTAACAGCCAGCTCCGGGCCATCAGCTTCCTGTAGAATGAAATCGTGAAAAGTAAGTTTTCTAATACTTATACAAAATCTCAAAGTAAAGTAGATGCTCCTATGGTGAATATATTTTTACCTGCAATGAAAGATCGGTGCCAGAGGGTGATCGGAGTTTCCCATAATGCTGATAACATATCTTAAGGAGAGAGAGAAGCAACTTCAAAAGTTCCCCTCTTTTCCCATCCATGATCAACGTGTCGTAGCTAGTTATCCTCTCATCAATCCACTTATTAAGATCTTTAGTAGAAGCATTACCGCCAACTAAAGGACCTGGGAATGGTTGTCTACATAGTACTTGGAAGTATGAGTTAACAATCGAAGAGTCTGAATTTTCAACATTAAGCTCTGCCAAGTTGAGAATTTTGATTTCTCCCTTCCCGGCTTCCTATGCATCACAATGTGTGTCATAGACATCAAATTCATGAAAAACATTATACAAAAGAAGAATTTTAAACGTGAACATAATGGAGTACCTGATTTCCAAAAGTTAAATCTTTCATAACAATGAGCTTCCCGCCAAATCCAAAAGTAACTAATGCATGAGGTGGACGTCCATCCAAAGATCTTCCTCCATTGGAAGCTTGTGGAAATTGAGAGTAGCTAAGAGGCCTCTGATTCATAAAGAAGTTTTGATCTGTTCTTGGTTGATTAGCTTGATAGTTACTTTCTTGGGGCACGAATGCCGGGAAAGAGTTGGTGCTGCTTTGAATAGTGCTCGGGATAAATTGTGAGCTTTGATCAGAAAGCTTCCATCCTTCGTGTTGTGAATCATAAAAGTTATTCACATTGTGACTTTCTTGGGGAGCAAAGGCTGATAAAGAGTTGGTGCTGCTTTGAATAGGGCTCGGGATAAATTTTGAGGTTTGATCAGACAGCTTCCATTCTTCATGTTGTGATTCATACATGTTATTCACATTGTGACTTTCTAGTGGCGTGAAGGCTGAGAAAGATTTGGTGCTGCTTTGAATAGAGTGTGAGAAAAACTGTGGGGCTTGATCAGGAGGCGTCCATTCTTGATGCTGTGAATCATACGAGTTACTAACGCTGTGATTTCCAAACAATCCAGGGACAGATTCACTATTGGTAGCTTCCTTTGGGTGCCACGTGCTAGACTGCTGATAGCCACTGTTATAACCACTCCAATCGCTATGTTCTAGATTAGACTGACTGTTCAATGTCTGAGGTTGAATATATTCAGATTCGGCATGATAAAGATTTGGTTTTTGAACTGAGTGGGATATGTCTGAAGCAGAGAGATTTTGAGCTGGTTCATTTTGAACTTTAACAGAGGTTGTTTGAAGAGATTGAGTATAAGATTCTAAAGAAAACCACTGGGAGGAATTGGTATCATAGTACCAGCCAGGATACTGGGGATCAAGTATCATGTTTGATGGGTAAACATAATTTCCACTAGAAGACTGATTCATTGTAGCGATGTTGGTGTTTGAAATTCCTTCAGATGCTGACTCTGTCATTGACTGAGTAGTCAGCTCTGAATACGAAATCTCTGAATTTTGTCCATGGGAAACACTGCCAGAGGTTGGTTGAGTCATTCCTTGCGAAATTTCTTTGCTGTTGTCAACAGTAGAACTGTATGAACCAGGTTGAGCGATTGTTGAATCATACCCATCAATTTGATGCCATTGCCCAGTATTCGCATCATATTTCCAACCCGGGTAGGCATTCTCCCAATAGTCACTACCATTAGCAGTTGACAATTGTCCACTGTGAGTGGCATCAACTTGAGCATCTGATTGCTGTGCTGATGCCATGTACCCGTTCTGAGAGATATGATCTGGTGCATTTAGGTTGGAAACTGCAAGCTGATTGGTTGATTGGTCTGGAACTTCAGAGAAGAAGTCGGAATACAATCCAGATCCGCCCATGTCTGGTATTCCTTGAACGGAACTGAATGCTGTCCATTCAACCTCCTTGATACCGGCTCCCTTTGATCCAGCACTCATCCCTGTTGACGATCCAGGCGATCCCACATCATTCAAAGGCTTAACCTGTCCACTGGTTGAGAGAGATTCCTTAGAAACAAGAGAATTACCCAGGGAGATAGGACTGATGTTCCCTGGGATCAGAGCCACCTCATCTGGAGGTTCCTGAACAACAGTGTCCTCGACTCCGATTTTTTTTTCTTCTTTGAGTCCATCAACGGATGTCTCTGGATCACCGATACTCATGCTCGAAACTGCTCTCACCATCTCCCCTGAAACAGAACCAGATCCCGCCAGTCCAAACTCATCATCACCCACCAGTTTATCAAAGAAATCCTCGTCCGTCTGATCCTCAAACTGGAACGGATAAGTAGAAGCCATCTTACTATTCACAGAACCCTAATCCCAGGCCGGAGACCGCGAAAAACTCAGCAAACTCGCGGATCAGAACAGCCACCAGCCGATATGCTCCACCAACCTTCACCAAAATCCGAGATCTAGGGTTCCCCTGTATATCAAAGTACCCTCATCCCACCTGCACTCGCAAGAATTAGCTCTCGTTCCAGCCGCGAGCGAGACGTCTTGGGATTTTTCACCCCCAATCAACCGTCAATCGCAGATCTATTTGAGAGTTAGTTCGATGCGAAATTTCGACCGAATAATAATATTAATGGTAAGCAATTACCAAGATACAGAGCCGTAAAAGATCTCTACCCGCAAACAGGATTCATTTTTCCGACAACCCTTCTTCTCCTGGTCTTCTCCCAGAGCTCTGTCCTGAATTTGGTCTTCTGCTCTTCCTCCATCTCGGTCTTTTCAATCGCCGTTTGTCGCTGAATTAAGGTGACTCAGACCGCCCACAGACACCTACTTGCGGCGGTGGCGGTAACCTCACCTTCAGTGACTATATCTTTAAAAAATATTTTCTTTTCTCTTGACTTTAATTATTTAATAAATACTGTGAAAATCAATTTCTCTCATAGTCTAGGGTTTATCTACCTGGAAAATCCGTTGGAAGAGAGGTTGATCGAGAAACCGAGGTTTTCTCATTCCTAAGCGAGGAAGAGCAAGAAGTAGATCTTCTCAGAAGATCCGTCGGCAACATTCATCTCTCTGTCCTCCCCTCCCGCGGTTTTTACAGCGTTGTAGATTCCAAGGAAACGCGGCCGGAAGGTTTTATTCTCAGAGTGATGCGGAAAACCTAATCGCCGACATGGAGACGTCTTCCTACACGCGAATCGCCCCTATCTCCGCTTTTCTCAGGTAAATATTTAAACCCTTCTCGCATTTTGTATAACTAGAAGAAACCAATCGGAAAAATCAATTTTTGCAACAGGAAATCGGACGCTCATTTCCACCGGAAGGTTCTCCCCCTCCGACCTCCACCGGGGATCCGACAGTCATTCCGCTGCTGCTCGGATCTGACCGCGAACGAACCGCCAAAGGAAATGAAGACAGCTAATCGTTTCCTAACGGACTGGAACCCTCCCAGGCCGTTATGGCGAGGACTGACGGTGATCATAGTGTTCGGACAAGTCATCCGTCACGTCACCACCGGGAAGATCCACTGGCGGAATGCCGCTCAGCAGCTGGACCGCGTCGGCCCGCGGTCCGTCGGTGTCTGCCTCCTAACCTCCGCCTTCGTAGGCATGGCCTTCACAATTCAGTTCGTCCGCGAGTTCATCCGGCTCGGTCTCACCCGGTCCGTCGGTGGAGTCCTCGCCCTCGCCTTTTCCCGCGAGCTCAGCCCCGTGGTCACCTCAATTGTAATTGCTGGCCGCGTGGGCAGCGCCTTCGCCGCTGAGCTCGGCACCATGCAGGTCTCCGAGCAGATGGACACTCTCCGCGTCTTAGGAACCAGTCCCGTAGACTATCTGATCACTCCCAGAGTCATCGCCTGCTGCGTTGCTCTCCCTGTTCTAACTCTTCTCTGCTTCACAGTTGGGTTGGCTTCGAGTGCGTTTCTGGCCGATGCTGTCTATGGAATAAGTGCTAACATTATCATGGATTCTGCTCGGAGGGCGTTGAGGCCATGGGATATCTTGAGTGCCATGATCAAGTCGCAGGCGTTTGGGGCTATAATTGCCGTGGTGAGTTGTTCTTGGGGAGTGACTACTGTTGGAGGAGCTAAAGGCGTCGGAGAATCTACCACTTCTGCGGTGGTGATTTCTCTCGTTAGCATATTTATTGCGGATTTTGTTCTCTCTTATTTGTTCTTCCAGGGTGCCGGGGATTCTCTCAAGCATGCCATGGGTTAGCTCTGTCTTTCTCTCTCTAGGTGCCCGCATCAGTGTCTTGGAGCACCCACATGTAAATTGCTTTCTCTGAGTTACTCGATTCTTCATTGTGCTGTTTCGGTCAAGGCATGGATCTGAAAAATCATGTGAATGGCTCAATTGAGCTCAGAACATGCATGTGACATGAAACATTTCTCAATTGTTTATTTCTAAAAAAAAATTTGTTTATTTCTCCCTTTGCGTAGGTCTGTTGTTCCCCTTGTCCAGTTTCAAAATCAGAACCCTATTCAGAATCAACGTGGTTTACTGGGTGATGATGAAGATACCGAGAGAGGTCCTTGCCTTTGGCTTATTCAACAAAATCATGAAGTTTTAATCTATATCTCATTGCAAGGCTGTTTCTTTTTTTTTTTTAAAAGAAAAAAAGAAACCCCATGTTTTTAATCTATATATCAACAAACCCCATGTTTTTTTTTGTTGGAAAACATGGATTCTTTAAAAATTGATGATTTCACCAATCTTTCAAAGATTTTCACTAACTCCAATTTTTAATGAAAATTGGATTCAAATTTTCTCTAAAAAAATGGGTCAAATGGATTGAAAATTTCTCTTTGAATGTGACAATCATTTCAAAATGATGAATGCCACATTGATCTATATATATATATATATATATATTTCCTCCCCTTTTATTTATAAATCCCATTCTCTCCTCACCTTTTATTTATATATTTGTCAAATCCATGAGAATCATATTCACGATTCAGTTGTGTGGTCTTGTGTGTGTCATGTTGTACGCATGACTACATTCTGTGCTATGATTGGTTAGAGGATCCTATGTCCCACATGACTGGTTGACGATCGCCTGTGTGAATGTTGTGCACGCTTCAGGTGAGTTGAACATTAACTATCTTCTGTACATAGCTCTTTGTACTTCTCCTCACTGCATGGACCTATGATTGGTCCATTTTGGTCACGTGTGTGGCCTGTCCATTATCTAAAACATCCGTAAGTACTAATTGGCCCACTAAGGGCAACAATTAAAAATGATGAAAATTGAATATTTCCCTTAAAAATAAGAAAAATTGCAGCTAAAATAGTCTTTCATTTAAAAAAGAAATCTATTTATTTATTTTCTTTAAAAAACATGGAACACTTGAGGATGTTAAAGCCCTCTTGAATTGTTATGAATCCTCTCATTAAGCCTCTTTAGAATCTCTTCATTGTCCTAATTATCTGTAGATAACTCCTTTATCTCATTCATCAAGAAAAATCTTCATTTTTGGTATAATTCCATGATAAAATGCAAGAAGAATAATGATTTTGACATTTTAAGCCCAAAATATGATAAAAATGAGCATTTTAGATAACCACTTTTGCATGTTTTCAAGCATCTAATTGTCTAGAAAGAATGACACTGTAAAATCTCACTCATATGATGAGTATGACTGGTCCTATGACCGTATGTGTGGAGACACCAAGGATAGATAGTGGGTGCATTTTGGAAAAAGAGTTCCCTCAATTGATCTATATGAATTTTTGAATGGTATTATATTGAAATATCAATTGGGTTGATTCATGCCATAGTTGTGTATGTGGTCCTTTGACTTGAGATACTAATGACATCTTGTAGATAGATGATAATGTTTTGATTATGACATATGAATTCCTAGCAACGGGATCTCCAAAATGTCATATAGTGGATATGATATGAAATCCTTGACGATAATTGTGTGGTCAATATGGGATTGTCCACCCTCGGTATTTGGGGCGATTGACTCAAGAAATGAGATGTAATGATATCCTTGTCTAAGGTATTGGAAATGTTATAAAAGATATTATTGATGATTTCTGCCATGCATTAATATTAGCTTGAGAAACTGATTAAGGTTTGAGAGTTTCTATATCCTAAGACATTTTATGAGTTTTTGCACAGAAAAAGATTATAGATGTATGATAATCGATGGTGGGAAGGTTTCATACAAAAGTTCTTATATACTCCATATCTCTTAGGGCATGGGTGTAGCTTAGCGACAATACATTTTAGTGCGGTCATTGAAAACACACGAATGCGTGTCAAAAAAATTACTAACCTCTCTAATTTGAAGTTTTAATCAATAATTAATTAGTGTAATGATGAATAAGGGTCAAATCCACGGAGAAATAGGAGAATTTTTTAGGTGTTTGTCAAATTTGATCAAATTCGATCAAATCATATGACGAATTGAGCTGAGAAATGAGAAATTTTATTAAATTTGGAAAGAAGACTTTAAGATGAATCCACAGAATCAAAAATCGCTCAATTTGGATCACTATTCGTGGAAAAATCAAGGATTAAAATCTAGGTATAAAAATTGATCACGAAGATAGTGAAAACTAAGGAAATTTTGTAAAATTCAACTAATCTACTATTCAAAATTAAAATCTAATGTTATTAGAAGGAAGATTAGGTAGAAACCACGTAATCTAACTTGAAATCGTGCTTGAAATGATCCAATTAATCACCAGATTAAGGCTTTTCATTTTGCATTTCAAAAATTAAAAATCCGGTGTTTAACAGGTGAATTCTCTCAATGAAATCTTGCTTTCAAACACTTCTCGGACGCGAAATTGAGTATAGAAAATGAAGAAAGCAAGACATTCAAGGATTGACATATCTAAACAGTTCAATTACTTGAAACATCCAAGAATGCTCTAATGAGTGAAGGAGTTGATGATAGGCAAGATCTTTGAATAGTTTAGTTGGTTGACTACGTGCATAGGATACAAATTATAGTTATGAACATTACCATTGCCTAGTGCTTTGCTTGAAATCATTGAATTTAGTTGGATCCTGATCGAACTAATTTGTGTGATTGTTGAAAACACAGTTTCTCGTGTTAATTTTTTTTAAAACTCTCCAACTTGAAGATTTAATCAATAAATTGACTAGTATAATTATGAATAATCGCATAATCCACAAAGAATTAAGGTTTTTCTTTAAGTGTTTTGAAAAACAACAATTTGGAGTTCAAACGATGGGTTCTTCCTTTTTTTTCTCGACGAAATTTTGATTTGAAATGCTCCTTGGAGGCAAAAATGACTCTAGAAGAGAATGAAATCAAGAGATTTAATTATTAAAATTTACAAAAGTTTTCATTGATAAAAAATCCAATAATATTTTACAACATTAAAGAGAGAGAGAGAGAGAGAGAGAGAGAGGGTATAAATAGGCAAGAATTAGGCGTGGTCGTTGGATTTAACGATTGATCTTTGATCTTTGATCAACGGCTTTGATGATCGAATATTAAATAATCTATCATTGTACAAAATTCAAATTTAATAAATAACATTTTTAACCAAAAAATACACTTATTTTCTTTGGAAAATAAAACTAGAAAAATAAATGAGTGTATATAAAATATTTTCTCTTATTATTAAAACTTAATTATAATAGCAAAATATTAAAATGAGAATAATCTACTCTAAAAAAATTTTTAGCTTTAATTATGCATGATTATCCCTTAAAATAATACATTTTTAGATTATAACTTTAAATTATATAGAATGATAAATATGCACTCAAAGTATGATAACACTCATGAGAATGAAATGTTTTAAGCCTTAATTTGCATTAATAATCATGTAATTACAAGTATAGGTTGCATGTTGTTAGATCCCTAGGTGGTTGGACATATGTGCCCTAAACTATTGTAACAAGTTGTGTTATCATAAAATTTTTTGTACAAAGTTAAGAAATTATATGTTTCGTAGAGAGCTTTGAGGTGAGAGAATAATCAAGAGATATGAAAATTTGAAGATAGAAAACATAATGATAATCAGTAACTAAAGCACCCATTTCCTCTTTGAAAATTCATAGCCCAAGTGAGATTGGATAAACTTGAGGTGGCTAATTGGTGATGCAGGACAGCGTGTGATAAACCGGACCGTGCAACGGACACTACATGTGAATCTAGGGTAGGAAGGTTGACGGATCGTTTTCGTGCGTCGTTAAATCACAAAAACGATGGTCAAACAAAATTTATAAAACCGAACTCACAAAGATAAGATATAATAATCAAGTATTGTGTAAGTATCTGGTCGATCCACAGAGAGCAGGGTTGACTTTAATCGCAGAGTTGACTTGGTCAAACTTAGGTTTAAAAGGAGTTTTAAATAAGAGAAAATAAGATGTAAGGAATGGAAATGATATAAAGAAGCTAAATAAGAAGTTTTAAGAATTTAATTCTCGGGTTTGACAGAGAAAAGTCAAAGTCAAAGTCAAAGAGTTGACTTTGACCCACAGTAGGTGTTCTGTAAAATCATAGAATCAAACAGAGTCAGAAGATTACGAAAATTAGATATTTATAAACTAGAGAGAAAATAGAATTTTATTGATATATAATTCGTGATTTTTGGATACGAAATGGATTTATTATAAATTATTGAAAATCAACTATAAAAAAATCCCCGAAATTAATACCTCAGAGGAAATCTTCAAATTGAATGGTCAAATGAAATCCAAATCTTGCAATTTCTATGTCAATGAAAAGCTAAGAACCAGAGGAATCTAACAAGACCAAAATTATTAAATTTTCATTTGTAAATCAAAAGTAATTGACCCCAAAAGTCAACATTTGACTTCTGATGAAAGATGAACAGTCCTTGGTCAAACGTTAAATTGGAGGGTCAAATGAACTCGGAATTCGATGAATTTTGCTATTCACGGAAAGCTGATGAAAAGAGGAATCCAATGAGCCAAAATCAAGTGATTTGGAATTATAATCAGCGGCTTTTTCAGACCTAAAATTAGGGAAAATGAAGATTAGTATGAACTAATTTGCAAGATTAAACTTCTAAATCTAATTAAAACTCAAATTACCTCCTGATAATCGATCAAATATCACTACTAACCCGATTGCCGCAAGAATGGGGCTTCAATTCTCGTGGATTGAAGTGAATTTGCTCGGATTCTTCCTCGCGGACGTTCGAAATTCAAGGGGAAAATTTGATGAAATCAAGGAGAAATTCGCGATCAATCCCTCTCCAATTGCTTCGCAATCGAGTCTAAACGTGGGGATCACGATGAACTAGAGATCTTCCTCGAAATTCACTTAATTCCTTCACGAATCGATCAAAAGTTGAAGAACAATGAAGAAATACATGGGTTTTTAAAGGGGAAATTAGCCCAAAAATCGTGGGCAGTTGACGCGTTCATGGGAGCGGATTTGAGGCGTCGTGGGAGCGGTTTCTGTTGGGCTGCGTCGTGGCATCAAATCCGCGCTGAATCGGCCCCGATTTGGAGGTGAATTAGCCTCAAAAATTGCTTCAAAATAGGCCACGATCGAACCATGATCGGGCCACGATCGCGCCACGATCGTGCGTCGATCGTGATCCTAGATCTCAGTCGGCCGCCGTCCGATCCCGTGGAGGCGATTCCACGACGACAGCTCCACGATCGCGGCTCGATCGCGCCGCAATCGCGGTTCGATCGGACCGCGATCGTGGAGTTCTTCCACGAGCCTTCGAAGCCGTCAGATCGCGATGCGAGTCCACCGCCAGCCGTCCGATTGATGAAGATCGCGATCGTCTCTCGATGAAGATCAGCCGTCAGATGAAGATCAAGGCCACGGTGAGTCCACGTATCGTCTTTTGCTCGGAATTAATCGTAGCCGTCTGATCGTGATCATCTCAAGGCCTTCAATTTGATGACGATCGGGAGCTTCTTGAGATGCCATGTGGCGTGAGGTAGGTCGTTCGATCAACTTTCATTTATGCCCTTTTTGCAGCATGTGCGTTGATGGAGATCGGGTCGACTCCGTGTCCACCACATCAACGCGTTTCACGCGATGCCCTTGGATCCAACGTTCGTCGAGCTGCCACGCGTCCTGCACAGGTAAGACCATGTGGGAACATAGTTCCACACGGAGAAAATAGCCGCGTTTGCTGCGGTTAAATAGGGAGGTGGATTCCCCTATTAATTTCGTCACTGCCCCCTCTATTACCAGCCTACACATGGCTCCCCACACGGGCACCCATGTGGTCGCGTGGCCTCCCTGCCACGTGGCCGCGCCACTATGCGCCTCCTGCGCCCCGCGCGGGCCACCTGCGGCCCTGCCACGTGGCCTCAGAGCTGCGTCGCATCCGCTCGGTGGTCCCGCGCGCCACGTGTCAGCTCGCCGCCTTCCCCGCTCGCCACGTCAGCGCCTGCAGGTAAATATCTCCCTTTTTGCGATTTTTTAAAATAAAAATTCAATTTAAAAATCAAATAAAAATCGAAAAAGGCCAAAACTTGCAAAAATCATATCTTAAAATATACAACTCTTTTTTAATCCAAATTTTCTCCATTGGATCACAAATTCTTTTCTTTTTAATATCATGTCATTTAAAATAGATTTTGACAGAAGAAATCAAGATGAATTAGAATTTACTTAAATCATTTCTCATTAAACATTCTAAATCATAAATTCATCCTGAAATTATCTTTCCAAACATTTACTAAAGTCAAAAATCATTCAATAACAGAGATTAACTTCTATTAATTTAAACAAAAGATTAATCATCTATTAAGCATGAAATTACCCCTAATTTATGCATAAATATCAACTTTAGTGAAATGACATGCCAATGGAGAAAATTCCTAAAAAGTATGATAACATGCAACATATTCACATAAAATAAGCATGAATATGAGTTAATTAGGATAAGAATTCAAGTTATAAATGCATGTTATCAAAGGTCTCGGGCCAAAACTATGATGATGATGACGATCAATGCATACAAATTAACTTCTTTCTCGCACCTCTTCGTTGAAGCTTCAGGAGTGCTCTAAGTATTGTGAGCCCGGGAAACCTCCAAGTCAACGTCCTCACGAGCGTCGGATCTTGAGTCGTCGAGGGGAGCTCAGCTGCCAATGAAGAATTGAGACCGCGAGGTCATCAATTTCACACGGTCTCGGGTCAAAAATAATTATAAACTTACCAATTTGATGAAAATATCTCGAATTGAGGAGTATAATGGTAAATATGGGTCGAATCCACCTAGAATTAGGGAAATTTTTTTATGATCTCTTCAAATTTGATCAAATCGGACGATAAATCGATGATAGAAATTGGGGAAAATGGTATATTATGAAAGAGAACTTCAAGACGATTCCACGGAATAAAAAATCATCGAATTTGACTTTGATTTCGCGGATTATGCAAAACTGCTTTCACTAACCCAAAATTGTGATTGGATTAACCTAATTAGTCGCCGGAATCAAGGCTTTTCATAAAAAAATCTGAAAACCACGATCGTGGAGTTCAAATATCGATTTCTTCCTCGTCTTTCGTCCAAATCTTGATCTTAAGCACTCCGCGGATACAGAATTGAGTCTAGAAGCGATTAGGGATCAAGAGATTCAAGAGATTTGGTGTCTAAACAGTTCAATTAGATTGAATTGCTCTCGAATGCTTTACAAATCGTAAGAACATCTCAATTTATAGGGATTTTGGGCGTAATCGTTTGATTAAGTTGATCAATGGCTCTGATGAAACGGTCCATCGCAAACCGTTACCGTTAAGTCCCGTTCATTGGATCGCATATGGATGCTCACGATGAAGCCACGTCGACGTGTGTTTTAAAACGCATCAAAACGCTCATCGTTGGATCGCGATCGGAAGATCTTGATGTGTTTTGAATCGGTTTAATCTTGACCGTTATAACTCCTTGCGATCAACAGTCGAGATTAAAACGATAGGTGAACTCCGTGAAAGAGTTCTAATATACTCCATATCTCCTAGAGCACGTGGTGTAGCTTGGCACCCACCGGGCTGGCGACTCAACCTGTCGATTGGGTTAAATCGATCCTTAGTCAATTAATCTATATGTTGATATAGTTAATTAATAAGGAGGACCAATAAGTGTTATTGGGTTGGTAGAGTCATTAACTGGCGAGATATATGGACCTAGAGGGTCACACACATAAGGTCAATGGACGTCGGTGGATATAGGCATAATAATAAGGGTTTTTGTGAAAAGTTCACATTCCCAAAGTCTATAAATAGGGGGAGAATGACCATAATAGAGGTGCCCATGCAAGCCTAGTGGAACTTCTCCTCCCTCTTCTCTTCCTCTCGAGGTGACGAGTGTTCAAGAGGAGATCCGATCGTCTGGAGACTGTGTGGATACCGCTAGAGGCCGGACGCTTGAACGGTTGAAGAACTCTTTCAAATGATCCAAGTAAGTATGAATTTTATTCTATACTAGATGATAGGATCACCTAGAATGGATGATGAGATCATCTATTCTTGATGCTTCAACGATGTTGAATGTTTTGATTCAACACCTTCCGCTGCAATCATTATTTTGGACAAAGATTTGGAGAGCTTTTAGAGCCTCAGATCCCATCACCGTGGACACTGAGGAATCCTCAGCGCGGAGAGGAACTATCCAGTGAGCGAGCATTGATTTAGAGGTAAGGCGCGGCTGACCACAAGCAGGGTGAGGCGAGCCCGTGGACAGGGTGTGGCGGAGGCAGGTCAGGACGCGGCGGGGTGGGGAGCAGGGACGAGCGGACCGCAGGCAGGGGCTCGAAGGGCCGCAGGCAAGGGCGTGAAGGGCCGCGAGCTGGGGCACATCGGCTCACGGAATGAGACGCGGTGAGACGCAAGGGGCGCGGCCGAGGGGACACGCAGGGCGCGACTGCGATGACATGCGGGGTGCAACCAGGAGGGCACTGATGAAGCATTTTATGCGGTCGTTAAAACATACAAACTTCAGTTAAACAAAATTTATAATTTCAAACTCATAATGAAAAAGATATAAAATCAAGTAAAGTGTAAGTATCGGGTCGATCCACAGAGAACACGATTGACTTTTATTGTAGAGTTGACTTGGTCAAACTTAGGTTTAATTGGGGTTTTAAAGAAGTGATAATGATATATAATCAATAGAAATGCTCTAAATATATGAGATAAGATATTTTAAGACTTTAGAAAACCAATTTTTAGAAGAAATGTCAAAAGTTATTGTCAAAGTGTTGACTTTGACCAATAGTTGACTTTCTGAAAATCAGAGAATAAAAAGAGCTTAAAATAACACTAAAATTATATATTTAGAAACTAGAGAGAAAATGGAATTTATTTATATAAAGTTCCTAATTTTTTTTATAAGAATTGGATTTATTATGAATTATTAAAAATCAAAGATAAAAAAATCCTAAAATGAACTATTCAGTGAAAATCTTCAAATTGACTAAACAAATGATATCCAAATGTTGCAATTGGTATATCAATAGAAATCTAACAACCAGAGGATTCCAAAGAGACCAAAATTGTCAAATTCTAATTTATATTTTAAGAATAATTGATCCAGCAAGTCAATGCCCAAATTTGGATTAAAAATGAACAATTGTTTGTCAAACATTAAATTGAGGGGTCAAATGATCATGGAATTTGCTATCTACGGAAAGCTGATGAAACAAGAAATCCAATAAAACTAGAATCAAGAGATTCGGAGGTAAGATTAGAGAGCTATCCTTATTTCAAAATCAGAAAAAATTTGAACCAAAATTGGGCGAAAATATGAATTTAACTGCTTCTACACTCTAATTGGCTACCTAATTCTAATCTAAACTACATGAATTACAAGAATTATGAAAGAATCACACTACTAACCCAATTGACGCAATGATTTAGCTTCAATTCACGTGGATTGAAGAATATTCCTCAGTTTCGTCTTCGACGTACGTTCGACGTTCAAGGGGAGATTACGATCGTTTCTTGCAATCAATTCGTGATTATCATGCTTCAATGGCTGCAGAATTTGACTCTAGGAAGCAGAGGATCATGAAGAACTTAAGATCTTCCTTCTTAAATTGCTTAATTTCTTCACCATTCTATCAAAAGTTAAGTTTACAAGGGGAGAGAGCATTTGTTTATAGAGAATTTTGCGCGAAATTCGTGGGATCATGGCCCATGACGCGGATTTCACTCCATACGATTTTAGCTATCCGATCGCGCGAAATCGGTGGGATCGTGGCCCATGATGCGGATTCCACTCCGTGCGATTTCAGCCATCCGATCTTCATCGAAGAATCCTCATGAAGCCACATGTCTCTTCAAGATTAGCCGAGTGCGTGATTTAATCACGACCGTCCAATATCATTGTTCACACCATGTAGGCGCCACGTAGGCATTCACGTGGGCTCGCGTGGCCCCGCCACGCGTCCGCATCACACCACATCACCTCCGCGGGTCCCGTGCGATTAAATAACCCCTTTTTGCTATTTTTTTAATGGAATAAATCATGAGAAATCAAAATAAAATCCAAAAAATTGTGAAATTAAGAAATTCATAACTTTCATAAATATAACTCCTTTTAAACTCAAATTTTCTCCATTGGATTACAAATTTCTTCATCTTTAATATCATGCTATCTAAAATATAATTTCAAAGAAGAAAATGGGATGGCTTAAAAAATAATACTAAGGCATTCATTAAGACTTCTCTCTTTTAATCATCCAATCATTCTTTTCTTGGAATTAATCCTTTAAATCATCTACTAAAGTGAAAATAAGGTAATTAATTTCTATTTATTTAACTTTGTAAAAGATTAAACATTCATAGGGCACATAATTAACCCTAAATAATGCATAAACATGGACTTTAGTAGAATGGCATACCCATGGAGAAAATTTATAAAAACTATGATAACATGCATCATAATTACATAAAATAAGAATGAATATTAGTTAAGTAAGGTAAGAATTTAAGTTAAAGTATGCATGTTATCAGGCGCGCGGGGCACGACTGGGTGGGTGGGGAGGGGGCTTGACCGGAAGGATGTACGGGGCGCGGCTCGAGGGCATGCGGGGCGCGACTGGGAGGACGTGGGGCGCGGCCCGGAAGGCGCGGGATGCTCGAGGTAGGCACTGGGGGCGGAGCACACGAGCGCGCTTGGGGCGCGCGAGCGCTGGGCGCAGGGTGCGTAGACCCCAAGAACCAGGCGCGCGGGCACAGGGAGCGGGACAACATGGCACCGAGAGCGGGGCAGCGGAATCGGGGCGCACGAGGCATTGGGATCGGGTGCGTAGGGCGCCGGAGCGGGGCGGCAGAATCAGTGCGCATAGGCACTGGGAACGGGGCGCACCGAGCGCCGGTGGCGAGTCGGTGGAGGCTGCTGCTGAGCGGCAGTGGTGGTGGCACAGGGCGGCGGCGGCTTCAACAGCGGCAGCGACACAACAGCGTGTGGCGGCGGTAGCGATGGCGGCTTGGCGTGACCGCAGCAAGGGAGGCGGCGGCTACGTCGGCGGGCATGGCGGTGGCGGCGGTTTGGTCTCCTTCATCGATCTTCTGTGAGCGGTCACTCAAGAGTGAGTTCTCTCCTTTCTTTCTGAAATGACGGCTAAGGTTTGGTGGGGGGGGGGGGGAGGGGTCCCGTCCCCTCTTATAGAGCCCAAGATGGGCTGAGAGGGGAAAATGACTCACTTGAGGCACACGACCCGAAAGCCTGACATAATTATAATAATAATAAGGGTCCACAAAAGAGGGAAGGTGGAGATAAAAGAGGGACCGCTAAAAACACATGCGGGCCGATAAAGTTCAAAACGAGGAAAGAAGATAGATCAACGAGCGCAAGCTCGGAGTGGGGCGAGACGACGTCCTCAAGCGGTGTAGCGGAACTCAACATCCTTCATCTTGGCCTGTCGTGGGGACTGGACGCGTGTAGGTGTCGGCTCCTCTTGCGCCGTGGTGTCATGCCTTGGTGGCGACGGGGATCGTACGCCACCAATTGGTATAGGTGCGTCATTAGGAAACTCATTAACACAATAGTAACATCACCAATTTTGCATGTCTTGTTGGAATCCTTGATCAAAAGTACAATGGCTAGGGGTTCTGTGTATGGTATGTGTGAAACAAGCTCTTGGAGAAGGCTCATACATTTGAGATATAGTACTCAAGGAAGTTGACACTACTTCACAAATTACCCCTGTTGAGTCAGCTGGAATATATCTTCATGAAGAGTATCAGTGGAACCTACCATGACACCACCGTCTCTATCGTTTCATCTTCTTGAACTCTCTATTCAGTAGGGATTAGGAGTCTCCTCCTCTCAAGCCATTCCTCACTCCATTAGCTAGAAACCATTATTCCTTACATCAAAACCTTCTAATAAATTGGCAGGCGAATGGAGTGGTGTTCATATACAAAAAGGTGACAGAGTAAGATGGCAAATGATCGGGTAAAAAAGGGAAATTTATTAGCAACCGTTGACAAAAAAGGTTAATAAAATTGTGGGTTAATTACAGTTTCGTGGATCCATGGCATCCACGTATCCTTTTTCCCCTGTCCAGAGGGGAAAGAGAGAGAGAGGCGCGCATGTATGGCGAGAAATTGATAAATGGATCTAGAGATGGCGGATGGAAGAAGGAATTGATTAGGGTTTGCGGTTTTCGGGAGAAGGATCGCCAATACCGACCTGCAACCATGAGTTGGAGACACCCCCGACTTTCATATCCTTGAGATCGCTGAGCTTTGCCAGCTTCACGCTGCTCTCCGCTTCATCTTCAACGTGCGAAGGCGATATCCTCTTGATCGTGCTCCGAGAAGTAGCAGCAGCGGCCGCACCGATATCGTCATTTTCCATGAACGCCTGCAGGTAAAATGCCGGCACGTTAAATCGTAGTGCCGCCGCAGAATGCCGCCCACGGCCGCCATCCTCCGGTGTCGCCGGCAAGTTCAGGTCCAGCCTCTCGCTGATCGGCCGTAGCGGCAGAAACGGCTGAGTCTGCGTCCTCGACTGTTCTCCATTTGAAGTCAGCCAGTGGCATCTCTTATGGCCACCGAGAGCTTGCCCGGAAGTGAAAACCCTATGGCAGACAGTGCATTCATGGAGCTTCTTCTTCCTCAGCGGCGGCGCGTGCCCGAGAGGCAATACTTCAGCCACAGAACCGATAAGTTCTTCCTCCGCCTGATCATCTTCCTGCTCTTCTAGCTTAGCTGCGAAGCAACCTTTAACTTTTTTATGGCTCGCTCGGTGCCCTCCAAGCGCCTGGTGCGACGTGAAGACTTTCTTGCAGGCCTTGCACTCGAATAAACCCTTGGGTTTTTCTACTGGGAGGAAGGTCGCCGTTCTATCTTCTCTAACGGCTGAAGCGCAGGACTCTTCTGTCTCGACTAAAGCAACTGCAGAAGATTCATGTCGCCCGGAGGAGAGCATTACCAAGCAATTCGCGAGATCTTCTTCCTGGGTGGATATCGATAACGCCGTCTTGCACCTCATAGATCGCCTGCCTTTCGACCAACCCACGCATTCTCTCCTCTCGTCGGATCCCTCGTCGTCATCATCGTTAAGGTCATCGTCGTCCTCCTCGTCAAGATCGTTATCGTCGAGCTGCTCGCAACCGTGCCGGAGAAAAGTTCTCCGGGAGAAGAAATCCTTGCCGCAGCGGTCGCAGGCTTGGAAAAATCGCTGGCGACTCGCGCTTCCTCTCAGGGCGTACATTTTCCTGCTACGAAGATCGTCTTCTTCGGCGATCTCGCTCGGCTCCGGCGCGGTCGCCTCGTCGTTGATTCCATGGGCCCTCATGTGGCCGCCGAGAGCTCGGCCGCAGCCGAAACCTTTTCTGCAGATCTTGCAATGGTGCTTGAAGCTCTGTTGGTGATCGGCCATCATCGCCACTGGCCATTTTTTCTCCGGGTCATCTGGTAGGGTTTTATTCGGCCTGTTCCGGGTTTTTCGGTTCTGAGGTTCGATTACTGGACAAGTGGAGGGGGTGAGAGTCGCTCGCTCTGTGGAGAAGCCGAGTCAACGGTTTTAGGGACCGCCCAAAGGGATAGGCGTTTCTTGTTCTTGATCTTCCTAACTAAGCGCCGCCTATTCTAATGTGGGGCCCCTCGAACTCAACCCTAGCGATCATCTCTCTCCCCCGTCGGCTGTTTCCCCTACTAAATTGGGAAAATCGAGATAAATCACTCGTCATCAGCACAGAAAAAAGGTCATAATGATTTATTTATTTTCAGTAATTACCGCTTATTTTTCGTCGTCCATGAGTCCATTTTCTTCCCATGCAAGAGAAGAACTCGATAGTCTGAAACATGACACATGTTTTCAAACTTGAACGCGAGATTTCACTGAAGTTTTGTGGCGGGGACACCTCAATAACAAGAGAAGCATCAAAGGAGGCAACAAAGCATTACAACTTAAGGAGAAATGCAAGGATTCAGTGTCATCCATATGAAGTAAATAATATGATGATCCTAACGAAGAAGTTCAAGAATCTATCATTAGAAGATATTTATATATCAAAAGAGTTTGAAGACATGAAGAGGAACAAGCCCATTAATATGGGGGTGACACCCCTTAATCCTTAGAATCCTTAATATACTTTTCTTCACTTGGCCAAATCCTACTCTTGACATAAAACCTTTAATTTTGAGCCTTTGACCAAGTCAAACCACTTTCCTAAAATTTAGGAACCCCTTTGACCAAGTCAAATCATCTCCCTAAATTATAGGAAGGAATTTTAGATTCCTAAATTTCAAGTTATTTGCATCATAGATCCTTCTTTGACCAAGTCAACCTGAATCCATAATTTTAGGACAAATTATTATACCCAAATTACCCCTATAATTTCTATCAGTTAAAACCCTCCAAGTGACACCCTCACAGCTTGACAAATGGCTTTTTAAGGCATCCTTTCAATAGGGTCAAAATTTCTCCTCAAAAGGTGGCACCCCTTGAAGAGACACACCCCTTCAAGGGTTGAACAATTCTCTCTGTTCCCCTATTTATGTGGATCTAGTGAAACTCTCTCTCATAATTTAAAATTTGACAAAGTTTGAAGTTTTATTGTTCCCCCACTCTTTCTCTCTCATCCTCCACGAATTTCTAACTCTCTCTCATTTTCTCCCATCCACACACCAATCCAAAACTTTTCCCTCTCCATCCCTCTTCTTCTTCCTCTCCACAACACACTCTTCATTTCTCATTCCCCCTTCTCATTCTTCTCCTCCTTCCCTCTTTCCATCATTCCTCTTCATTCCATTCTCTCTTTTCTCTCAAAGAAAGGAGTAATCAAGATGGAGATTTTGAATTTTGCCCCAACAAGGTCACATCAGTCAATAATCTCCATCAAGGTACTCTCATTCCACTCATTTTGTGTGATAGATCATCCTTTCCCCAAAATATCTTGCTCTTAGGATTTGTGTGAACCCTAGGATAGCCTCTATTCATATATTTGGGTATTCATGCACATTGGTTGTGAAATTTGGTCTAATTCATTGAACAGAAACTCCACTTCAAGGTTATTAAAAATGATCTATCTTCTCTCTAATTGTGGGATTAATCCTAAGGAGTTCAAGGTCACCAATCTTTAAAATTCATAACATCCCTCTATCAAAACACCATCCATTACACTTCTAATTGATAAATTTTGATTCTCCTATTTTGTCCCACATCATTTTGTTTGTTTTATTCTGTGATAGTATTCATGGTGGACTAAAGTCCATGGGCTTATGAGTTTTAGTTGTGATGTCATGAAAACTTCAGTGTAGGTAGCTTTTATGGGTCATCATTGGCAACGGTATGCTCACACCGACGAGTGGAAGTTCATGGGTGTGTGTAACTATATTCAATATGTGGTATATGATAACATGCATATTTAACTTAAATTCTTATCTTATTTAACTAGTATTCATGCATATTTTATGTAATTATGATGCATGTTATCATAGTTTTTATGAATTTTCTCCATTGGTATGCCATTTTACTAAAGTCCATATGTATGCATTATTTAGGCTTAATTATGTGCTTTCTGGATGATTAATCTTTTGCAAGGTTAAATAAATAGGAATTAATTATTTCCCTTGATTTATTTTGACTTTAGTAAATGATTAAAAGAATTAATGGATGATATTAAGTACACTTCTTAAAAGATTACTTAAGTTTATTTTAAATTCATCCTATATCCTTCTTTTAATTTATATTTTAGATGTCATTATATTAAATGAATATAATTGTGAGCCAATGGAGAAAATTTGAGTTAAAAAGGAGTTATATTTTTAAAGATATTGATTACTGATTTTTTTGGATTTTTTCTGGAATTTATTTTGATTTTTACGAATTTAATTCCTTTAAAAAATGGCAAAAGGGGGGTTTAATCTCCACAGAACCCGCGGAGCTGACGTGGCGCGACGTGGGACCCGCGCGGATGCGACATGACACACAAGGCCACGTTGCAGCGCCAAGCGGACCCACGCGTTGAGGTGGCACAAACGCGTGGTAGGGCCACACAAGTCCACGCGAACGCCCGAGTGGCGCCATGTGGCAGTGTGAGAGGCTGGCAGGTGATGGGCCCAAGGGTTAGTGGGCCCAGGTAAGACTATTGGGGCGGTAACGCAAAGGCGTTATGCCGCCCCACCTTATATACGCGCCATTCCTCTCTATTTCTTTCGTGTGGGACTATGTTCCCTTAAATTTTAAATGTGCAGGATACGTGGCGGCACTACGGCCGTTGGATGCGATCGCATCAAATGAAGCGTGTCGATCATGTGGATCAGAGTCCACTCGATCGCCATCAGAAGCACGTTCGCAAATGGGAGCCATCGATCGCATAAGTGAACATCGGACACCTCGGATTAATCGCGAATTTGGCGCATCATGGGGAGACACTTGGACGCATCGAGACGCTCCGATCAAGATCGGACGAATGAGAGGAAAAATAGAACGTGGGCCTGCGTCATGGGATCGTGGCTCATCCTACGCGCACGATCTTGGCCATCCAACCGATGTTCATCAGATCGAAGGGTCAACGCTTTTCGCACGGAATTTCCTTATCAAAACCGAAGTATTCTCTTCTTCTAAGTAACTTTTGGTCAAATCGTGAAGAAATTAAGCGATTTTGAAGGAAGATCTCAAGTTCTTCATGATCCTCTGCTTCCTAGAGTCAATTCCACAGCTATTGAAGCAAGATAATCACGAATCATTGCAAGAAAATGATCAAAATCTCCCCTTGAACGCCGAACGCACGTCGAATACAAAACTGGGAAATACTCTTCAATCCGCGTGAATTGAAGCCAAATCTTCACGTCAATCAGGTAAGTAGTTGGATTAGTTCGTAATCCTTGCAATTTATGTAGTTTAGATTAGAATTAGAAAGGTAATTAGAGTGTAGAAGTAGTTAAATTCATCTTTTCGCCCAATTTTAGTGACAGATTTTTGTTGATTTTCAAACAAGGATATCTCTCTGATCTTTAATCCAAATCACTTGATTTTTATTTCATTGGATTCCTTGTTTCATCAGCTTTCCGTGGATAGCAAAATCATCAAATTCCATGATCATTTGGCCCCTCAATTTGACGTTTGACCAACTATTGTTCATTTTTAATCCGAATTTGGGTGTTGACTTGTGGGATCAATTACTCTTAAAATTGAAATTTGACAATTTTGGTCTCTTTGGAATCCTCTGGTTATTAGCTTTCTATTGATATATCAATTGCAAGATTGGGATATCATTTGGTTAGTCAATTTGATGATTTAATCCGAAGTGTTCATTTCGGGATTTTTCTGATCTTTGATTTTCTATAGTTCATAATAAATCCAATTCTTCTCTAAAAATCACGAATTGTATATATTAATAAACTTCATTTTCTCTCTAGTTTCTGAATATATAATTTTTGTAATATTTTTAGCTCTTTTTATTCTCTGATTTTTAGAAAGTCAACTATTGGTCAAAGACAACGCTTTGACCTTGACTTTTGGTATTTCTTCTTAAAATCAGTTTCTAAAGTCTTAAAATATCTTCTCTTATATAATGCTATCATTTCCATTTATAATATTATAAATTCATTTCTTCAAAACCCTAGTTCAACCTAAGTTTGAACAAGTCAACTCTGCGATCAAAGTCAACTGTGTTCTCTTCAAAAAAAGAACCCAATCTTTACACTATACTTGATTTTATATCTTTGTTATTGTGAGTTCTGAATTATAAATTTTGTTTGACCGACGTTTGTGTGTTTTAACGACCGCAAAAAACGCTTCGTTAGTATACCACTTCCATAGTATACCCATATTCATAGATACCAATATTTCTGTGAGATATTGTAGGAAAGTAAAGAGAGAGACATAGATAAAAATTATAGCCATGTTTATCTAAAATTAATTTATGTAGATAATCACTTGACTCATAATAGTAATTTTTAGGGTTACTTAATGACAGGAAAAGTCGGTGTAATAGGGTTTTCAAAGTACGAACGGGACACAATTTCTCTTAGTTAACACATTTCTTCTTCCTATTGAATGGAGATATGAAAATAAATGAATCTTTATCCTTAGAATAACAAAAGATGCTTAAAAAATATCTCCTCTCAACTCTCTTCATCTCACCACTGATTGAAAATCAGCCCCTTGATGATGATGTTTGATAACATGTAAATTATACTCGAAAATGTATGATTATTAATACAAATTAAGGCATAAAATATTTCATTCTAATGCACGCTATCATATTTTTGAGTGTTTATATATCATTCTATGAAAATAAGTTATAATTTAAAAATGTACTAAATTAGGGATAATTATAATAAATTAAATAGAAATATTTTAAGATTAGATTATCTCTATTTTTATTTGAGATTATAATTAGGTTTAATGCTAAATAATAAGAAAAATCATTTTTTATACACTCATTTATTTTTCTAAGTTTTAAGCTCCAAAATAAATGAGTGTATTTTTAAAATAAAAATTTATTCTCTTATTATTTATTAAATTTGAATTTTTAGAATGACAGATAATTTAATTTTTGATCTAATGAAATAAATTTGGATTAATTTAGAGTTTTATTTTAAAGGATATGAATTTTATAATTTTTAGGGATTTTTTGGAATTTTTCTTAATTTAATTCGATTTATTTTAAATTAAATTCATTAAAAATAGGGGTTAACATCATATAGTGGCACGACCTTTAGGGTAATCATCAAATACTGGCACGACCTTTTTCCACGCTCAAATACTGGCACGACCTTTTTCGGTGGCTTAGATACTGGCACCACCTCGGCATTCCCGCTGAGGTGGCATTTTTTATTCTTTCCTCCCCCACTGGATGCCTCATGGTCCTCCTTATTCTCTCTCTCTCTCTCTCTTCATTATCTTCCTCTCTCTTCATTGTCTCTCTCTCTTCATCTCACGCGGTCCTCCTTCCCCTCTCATCATTCTCTCTCTCTCTCTGGCCGGTGGACAGGATCACCGAATCAGCAGAAATCCCTCGGAGGAGCAGTCAACGAAGACGACGATAAGGCTCAAGATAGATTTTCGGATTCTGGATTAAGGCTCAAGAGGAGAGAAAGGTCGCGACAACGACGACGACGATATCCTGTGGAGGAGAGAAAGCGTGACATCGCGACGACGCTGTGGAGGAGAGAAAGGTCGATCTCGTCGATAATCTCTTCGTCCCTGCGGAAGCCTGCCACGCCAATTTACCTCGTAGTTGCTCTTGATGGCGGCATTTTCAGGGTCCAGATGCATCGCTGCAAGAAGTTTGGCCGTCGGGGTCAACAAAACCGGCATAAAAGAAATAAACCACATGACATGAGGATACTGACCTTTGTCAAAGGCAATTAAAGCTGACCCGTACTCCCCCTGTTCGTAGTAAACCAGCCCAAGCCGGCTGTAAGCTTTAGTGTAGGTCCTGAAGATCGAATTGATTCATTTCAGGGACCTGAAGCCGCACAATCTTCTCATGGACCTGAAGACGATGAAGCTCAAGATCGCAGATCTCGGGCTCAGCCGCGCGTTCACTATTCCCATTAAGAAATACACGCACGAGGTAAATTCCACTTCTTAAGTTGATCCGCTCAGATAATTATCAATCATGGTCATCGACATTCGTTGAGGTATTTTCAGATCTTGACTTTGTGGTATAGAGCTCCGGAGGTGCTTCTAGGAGCAACACACTACTCCACACCCGTTGATATTTGGTCCGTGGGTTGCATATTTGGTAAGGAGATTATTCTAGAGAGAGAAAAATGAGAGGAACGGAACACCAAAAACCTTCTCTCTCGTGTTTATGCAACTGAATTAGCGACCACTGAAGCACTCTTCACCAGAGACTCCGAACTTCAACAACTGCTCCACATCTTCATGTGGGTTTCTTCTACCTCAAAATAAATTCTCGGATCTTGACCTAAAATATTAGTACTCTCTGGTAGGCTTCTGGGAACGCCGAATGAAGAGATGTGGCCAGGTGTCAGCAAATTGCCCAACTGGCATGAGTATCCCCAGTGGAGCCCTAAATCTATCTCGTCGGCCGTTCCAAGTCTGGAACCTGAAGGCCAGAATCTTCTCGCTGTAAGTGTCTGCTTCCTTCTTTTATGTGGGTGACAGCCCCTCATGCATCTTTATGGATGAATTTTGTGCTGCAGATGATGCTAAGGTACGAGCCCTCGAAGAGAATTTCAGCGAAGAAGGCGCTGGACCATCCATACTTCGATGATTTGGATAAAACAAGCCTTTGAGAATTTCTTATGTCTGAGTGAAAGGCGTGCTGCTGTGCTTCTCTCGAGCAGTTTCAGTCTTTTCTTCCATCTGTAATGGAAGACTAGGGTTTTAATTGAAATGGAATGACGCTCTCTCTCGCGCTAACTGATTCATGATTCATAGATTTTCAACCCATGCAAGAATTTTTTAATGAGAAAAAGATCTTCGCAACAAAAAACATAACTCTCCTCCACAGCGTCGTCGCGCTGTCACGCTTTCTCTCCTCCATATCGTCGTCGTCGCGACCTTTCTCTCCCTCTTGAGCCTTAATCCAGAATCCGAAAATCTATCTTGAGCCTTATCGTCGTCTTCGTTGACCGCTCCTCCGAGAGATTTCTGCTGATCCAGTGATCCTGTCCACCGGCCAGAGAGAGAGAGAGAATGATGAGAGGGGAAGGAGGACCGCGTGAGATGAAGAGAGAGAGACAATGAAGAGAGAGGAAGATAATGAAGAGAGAGAGAGAATAAGGAGGACCATGTGGCAGCCAGGTGGGGGAGGAAAGAATAAAAAATGCCACCTCAGCGGGAATGCCGAGGTGGTGCCAGTATCTAAGCCACCGAAAAAGGTCGTGCCAGTATTTGAGCGTGGAAAAAGGTCGTGCCAGTATTTGATGATTACCCTAAAGGTCGTGCCACTAAATGATGTTAACCCTTAAAAATATTATTTTATTATGTGCTGATGTGGCGTGAGCGAACACAAGTCTCGCCACATGGCGGCGTATGAACGCGCCACGTGGCTGATAACATGCTAATTAGACATGATTATTAATGCATATTAAGGCATAAAAGATTTCATTCCTATGCATGTTATCATAATTATAAGTATTTATCTATCATTCAATGAAAAAGTCATTATAATCTCAAAATACATTAATTTAGGTTTAATTATGAATTGAAGATTAATAAATTCATAACCCATCTTTACTTGAGATTATAAGTAGTTTTTAAAGTTAAATAATAAGAGAAATCATTTAATATACATTCATTTTTATGTTTCTAAGTTTTTAATCTTAAAGAAATGAATGTATTTTTGAAATAGAAATTAAATCTCTTGTTATTTATTAAATTTGACTTTTTAGAATGATATATATTTAAATTTTTGATCAAATGAATGAAATTTGGCTTAATTTGGAGTTATATTTTGAAAGTTATGAATTTTCTATTTTTTAGGGATTTTTTTCATATTTTTCTGAATTTTTATAAATTTTAAATGAATTTCTAAGGATTTTCTGAAATTAAAAATTGAATTTTCTAATTTAAAATGGAATTTTCAGATTATCTATAGTGCACAAGTGACGTGGCACAATCTAGAGCGTCTGATCAATCACGATCGATGATCAAGGGCAAGATGTGATGTGGCGCATCGTGGGACGTCCAATCGTACGAAAAATCAGAGCCGTTAATCTTCACTTAAGTGAGGGAGGTACGTGACGAAAGCGGATTGATCGGATTGCGCTTTAATCTCAACCGTTATAA
Source organism: Lemna minuta (assembly GCA_024174645.1). Lineage (NCBI taxonomy): Eukaryota > Viridiplantae > Streptophyta > Magnoliopsida > Alismatales > Araceae > Lemna > Lemna minuta. The sequence continues at coordinate 4,255,670 of CM044120.1, read as the reverse complement.
CGCATCTGAGCGTTATAACGCCAGACGTTACATGCGTTTTTTATAATGCTCACGACGTGATGAAATCTCAGGCGTCCATCTCCGATCCAACGACCATGACTTAAATGCAAAAATTCACATTGATGTGTTTCATCAGAGCCGTTGATCGAAGATTAAGCGTTTCATGGGACGATTACGCCCAAATCGCCTATAAATTGATATGTTCTTCGAGATTGTAAAGCATTCGAGAGAAATTCGATTAAATCAAACTGTTTAGACACCAAATCTTTTGAATCTCTTGAACCCTATCGCTTCTAGACTCATTTCCCCATCCATAGAGTCCCTAAGATCAAGATTTTGACGATCGACGAGGCAGAAATCGACACTTGAAATCCACGATCATGATTTTCTGAATTTTGATGAATAGCCTTGATTCCAGTGATTAATTGGATCAATTTGATTGCAATTGTGAGTTAGGGATCGTGTTTTATCCTAATCTATCTTCGTTTAGCATTTAATTTTATTTTAGAATCATAATTTAAGTTAATTTAGTTCTTAATTTCGGATTTCGCGATTTTCAATTTTCAGAAATTTCATCTCTATTCAATCTTCGATTTCTCCGCGAAATCAAAGTCAAACTCATTGATTTTTGATTTTGCGGATTGGTTTTCGAGCCCTCTTTCTTAAAATATCAAATTGCCTAATTTCTATCACTGATTCATTATCCGATTTGATCAAATTCGAAGAGATCATCAGGAATTTCCCTAATTCCCTATGGATTCGACCCTTATTTACCATTATACCCCTCAATTCATGAATTATTCTTGAAATTGGTAAGTTTGGACTTTATTTTGACCCTTGACCATTTGATTTCAATGACCACTCGATCTCGATCTGTTAGTGGCGCGCATGTGTGTTTCCGTGTGTGTGCGCGTGTGTGTAATTAGTGAGATAAGCACTCTTTTCAGAGTTTAAACCATCTCACTAATATACATACATTATATACCCGTCGGATTACCTTATTTTTGTCATGTGGGACTATTTTTATGTTTTTATGTTAGCAAGTGATGTGGCGCCGTGTGGAGCGTCCGATTGCGTGATTTAATCATTATCGTCGATCATCACTTAAGTGAAGGGGTACGTGGCGCACTCTGGTTTGTCGGTAAATCATTTTAAAATTATTTAATCTTAGTCGTTCATGTGAGGATTTATAACGGCTGAGATTAAAATCGACGAAACGCATCTAGAGCATTAGATCAAGATCAGACAGATGGCGTTTTCATGCGTTTTCTCTTCATGCACGGCATGGTGAAATCTCGACAATTCATCTTCAATCTAATAGATGCAATTTAAGTGTAACGATATGCACTCATGGGTTTCATCAGAGCCATTGATCGAAGATTAAAAGCTCAATCTGATGATTATGCCCAATTTGTCCTATAAATTGAGATGTTTTTTGATGATATAAATCATTCTTGGATTTTTCGAGTAATTGAATTGTCTAGACACAAAAATCCTTGAATTTCTTGCTTCCAATCACTTCTAAATCAATTTCCGCGTCCATGGAGTGCTTGAAAGTGAGATTTCGTTGAGAGAACAGGGAGAAATCAATTCTTGAATGTGAATGATCGTCTTCAAATTCGCGGAATGAAAAGCCTTTGATCCAGCGAGCAATTGGATCAATTCGAGCACTATCTTGGGGCTAGAAATTGTGTTTTTATCCTAATATTTCTTCCTATAACATTAGATTTTAATTTTGAATCGTAGATTAAGTGAATTTCAATATTAATTTTAGTTTTTCGTCATCCTTTTGTTCAAAAATTTCTCTCTGATTCGCTCGTTGATTTCTCCGCGAATCTTAATCCAAATTCATTGATTTTTGATTCCGTAGATTTGCCTTCGAGTTCTCTTTCCAAATTTATCAAAACCCTGAATTTCTCACCTGATTTCATTGTTTGATTTGATCAAATTTCAAAGAATACCTTAAGAATACCTTAATTCTTTATGGATTTGAGCCTTCTTCACCACTATGCTATGTAATCTTGATTATTTATCTAAATTGGTGAGTTTGGTAAAAAAAATTTAGGCTTATCCGCGTGAATTCAATGACCGCGCAGATTCGCTTCATCAATGTTTACCATTAGCTCCAATGATATGACATGATGAATTATAATAAGGCCCTTGAGGCCCTTGCTTAGTGCACATGTAGAAAGCTAGATTACTTGTAATTAAGATGGAGAGTTTTTTAGTAAAACATTGACCTAGTATAACTCACAAGAATTTCTATCTCTTCAAGAAGACCTAATTCACCTCATCTCATATGTTGCACTAGACATGGCTTGGAATTTTTCTATAGTACTAGAAAGAGTAACACAGTTTTCTACAAGATACATATAATAGATGGAAGTATACTTCTTATCACCTTTTTCACTTTCAAAGATTGAGTCCATATCTAAGATGTGCACTCCCAATCACCATGAATAGGATTCAAATCTAAGATATCCAAGTCACTAATACAAATTTCTTAGTCTTAAGGTATGGTAGAGATATGCCATTAGACGTACATTTCTTGCATTAACTAGCTTAATAGTCCCACTATTTATGTATATTAGGACAAGTAACAGCTGACAACATGCTAATTAAACATGAAAATACATGATTATTAATGCAAATTGCGACATAAAATTTTCTATTATAATGCATGTTATCATATTTTTTTTAGTGTTTATCTATCATTCTATAAAAAAGTCTTTATGATTTCAAAATGCATTAATTTAGGGTTAATTATGATAAATTAGGAGAATATGTTTATATAACCATCTTTACTTGAGATTATAATTAGTTTTTAAGGTTAAATAATCAGAAAAAAATATTTTATATATACTTATATGATTTTCTAAGTTTTAAAATCTAAAAGAAATGAGTGTATTTTTTAAATAGAAATGTATTCTCTTATTATTTATTAAATTTGACTTTTTATAATGATAGATAATTTAATTTCTGATCCAATGAAACAAATTTAGATTAATTTGGAGTTGTATTTTAAAGATATGATTGTCTAATTTTTAGGGATTTTTTTAGATTTTTTTTAAATTTTCTAAATTTAAAATCGATTTATTTGATTTAAATTTTATTTTATTTTCACGCATGTGATGTGACAGCACGTGGAGTGTCTGATTGCGCAATTAAATCGCTATCGTCGATCGTCACTTAAAGGCGGGGGTACGTTGCTCAAATCCATTTGTCTGCGAATAGTTTTAAAACGATTTAATATCAGCCATTGGTCTGAGGAGTTATAACGACTGAGATAAAAACTGACGAAACGCATCTGGAGCGTCAGATCAAGATCAAATGGTGACAGTTTGATGCGTTACTCATAACACGTGCGACGTGGCTTCATTTTGACGGTTCACTTGAGATCCAATGGCCACAACTTAAACGTAATGATTTGCAATCATCTGTTTCATCAGAACCGTTCATCAAGGATTAAATGCTTCATCGAACGGTTACGCCTAATTCACCCTATGAATAGAGATGTTCTTTTCACATTGTAAAGCATTCCAGGGCAATTCGAGTAATCGAACTGTTTAGACACCAAATCCCTTGAATCTCTTGCTTTCAATCGCTTCTAGATCAATTTTCGCATCCACGGAGTGCTTGAAAGTGACATTTTGTTGAGAGAATAGGTACTCATGAGTTAAATTATTAGTGGATTGAATATCTATGATAATCATATATCCTAATGAGCGGACTCAAAGGAGTACTAGAACTTGAGTCATAGGCCACACACACATACATTGTAAGATAGAAAAGATAATGTTGCAATGATGACATCATAATTTGATGAGAATGATATGAGGAAATCATGAGCTATCCACATCATGACGTTGAAGTGGGAGTGGGTCATGACAAAAGACTATGAAGTTCTAGTATAGAAAATCTATAATTTGTGGAACTCATGTGTTGTGGGCTATAATTTGTGGGTTTCACACTTTTGGTGGGGCCTCAAAGTGAGGTGAGTATAGAGAGTGAGAGAGAGTCAAGTGGGGGCTGGAGCTAGGAAACATGGGTATCAAAACGAGTATGAACAACTATATTTTATACTTTCAGATCTAATATTTTGATTTTCATTATTTTTTTTAGAAATTAACTAGATAAGATATAGAGTGAATGAAAGTAATTTGCCCCCTCATAGTAACCTTGACAAAGTGACATCATCAGGTCATTGAAAACACACATTCATGCATAAAAAATAATTTCCAAATTCATGGATATTATGATTTAATTGAAAATTGATTAAGATAATGGTGAGTAAGGGTCAAATCCACAAAGAAATAGGAAAAAATTTAGATATCTTTGAAATTGGATCAAATTGGATGATGAATTGGGTGAGAAATTAAGGAAATTGATATTTTTAGAAAGAAGACTTCGAGACGAATCCATGAACTCAAAAATCACTCAATTTGGAATAGCATCAAAGAGCAAATCGAAGAGCAAAATGAGGGAAAATCAATTATAAATTTTCTGATCAAAATTTAAATCTAATAGTATATGATGAAAGAAAACATGTAATGTACCCCAAAATCGCACTCAAAATAATCCAATTTATAGTTTGATCAGGGTTTTTTATTCCGTGTTACAAAAAACAAAAATTCAAAGTTCAAGTGGCAAATTCTTCCTTCTCCCTTGAGGAAATATTGATTTCAAGTACTCCATGGACGTGAAAATGATTCTACAAGAGGATGAAAACAAAAGATTCGAGGTTTATGTTGTCTTAAAGTTTTGATCAATTAAAAATCCAATAATAGAGAGAGAGTATAAATAGATGAAAAGTGGGCATTTTCGTTCTATATATTTCTTCATCTTCAATCAAGGGCTCAGATGTAATGCCCAGAGTCGAATCGACGTTATAAAGTCATGGTCAATGGATTCACGATGCAGGATTTTGATTTGGTCGCGTCGCATGTGAAGAGGAAGCGCCATTGAATCCTAGCCATTCGATCATGTTTCTACTCCTTAGATCTCATAGGCACGCTATGAATCTTGGCTGTTATAACTCCTCAGATCAACGGTCATGATCTATCGATTTAATAAAATATATCGATGCCATTTGGATTCTGCCATATACGCCTTCCAGTAAGTGAAGATCAATGGTCACGATTAACTCCACGAATCGAACGTCTCACATCATGTCACGTCAATTGCAAAGAAATAAAAGAAAAAATAGTTCCACATTAGAAAAATAGGGGAAACACAAGGAGTATATAAGGGCAAACACTTATAAGTGGTTCGATCGTACCCTAAACATGGTGTTTAACCACTAGTTGCATACTCTAATGACGCGCACACGCGTGCTCCATACATGCGCTACCTGACACGAGCACATGCAATTATGTGGCGACACACAAGCAGGCATACCTTTTCAAGGCACACTTAAAAACATATTTTTATAATGTTTTTAATTAAAATAAATTCAAAAAAATTCCATAAAATTTCTAAAAATTAAAAATTTCATAAATTTCAAAATATAATTCATTTTTAATCTATTTTTTTATTTGATCACAAATTAAATATTCTATCATTCTATGAATTTTAATTTAATAAATAATAAGAGAATACATTTCTAACTAAAAAATATACTCATTTTCTTTATAAATAAAACTAGAAAAATAAATGAGTGTATAAAAAATATTTTCTCTTATTATCTTATATTTAAAAATCAATTATAATCTAAAATTTTAAATGAGAATAATATTCTCTAAAATTTTAAATTTAATTATGCATAGTTACTTATTAAAATAATATGGTTTGATATTATAATTTAAATTGTATAGAATGATGAATGTAAACTCAAAGTATGATAACATACATAGGATTGGAATATTGTATACCTTAGTTTGCATTAATAGTCATATAATTATATGTATAAGTTGCATGTTACCAAACGTCATCATCTCTCTAAGACTTTCATCTTTATCATAAAAAAGTTTTAATCCAAAAATAATATGAATTGGCACAAAAAGTATTCAATGTACACCACATATTGATAGAATGTATGTAAAAAAATTGATCCGTAAAAAGGGAACATCATGAGGATAGCTCTAGATATGTCTTGGAATGAATGTGCATGCTCAAGGTTTTGCATTCAGTGCATACCATCTTCACCATATATAGATCATGCCAGGTAAGTGTGTCATCAACCCTCTCTGCCTTCCTTCTCTAGTCATTATAAGTGCCTCAAATTTTCCGTTCCTTTGGAGAAGAAATATGTCTAAAATTAGAAATCCCTTGAAAACTATTTCATTGCCTATTCATAATTTTATTAAGAAAATTTCTTCTAATTCTTTTTGTTGACAAAAAAATTACTTAATGAATATTTTATTATTTGTATCTTCGAATACTTTGCTTCCGTAGCACAGTGGTAGTGCGTTCGCTTCGTAAGCGAAAGGCCGCGAGTTCGATCCTCGCCGGGAGCTCTTTGATACGCATAGGACTTTTTCCTCGGGCCCATCTTGTTCAACTCGGCAAGACTGTAAACGTATAAACCCCGCGTGCGTGTTGCTATGCACAATATCAAATTTGCGGCCATAGGAGTTACTTGTGAATAACCTCAAATCCAGGCCTCCTTCTCTACGTTCAAAAATCTCATTCCATCTCAGATGGCGCGTTTCTGCAGCTACGATTTTTTCCGCGGTGGACGAATTCACAGTAATCAGTAGGCGATCTCCGGTACAAGCAAGCTTCACGTGGTTTTTCCCCGACAATGCCTTCTCGTCGGTCTGCATCTCCATTGCAAGTAAAAAAGCCAGCTATGGGGTTCCCGGCATTCTTATTCCGCCAGGAAGAACCAAAACATGCGGTTCCCGATCCTGATCTACCTCGATTAGAGACGAAATCGCTGGATTACACGTCTCTTCTCTCCGATGAGCTCATACGGCGGATTCTCTCTCTTCTCCCCGCAGAGGATTTCAATTCTGCTTCATTAGTCTCCAGAAAATGGCTTCGTATCCTCGGCGAGAGTAAAAGATCTCTCACTCTCTTTGATTGGTCGTTCCTCGAGTCCTCCAGATTATTTTTTCGGTTTCCTTCTCTCTCAAAGATAAATCTCGTTCCTGCATTATTCATTCCTCACGTGATCTCCCACGAAAGGTTACTCTCCTCCGGGTCGTTGTCCATTCCTCTCGCTCAAGATATCGACATATCTGAAAAAATATCTCGTTTCCTGTGTGCTGAGAAAGTGGGGTTTGGATTGGAGCTCTTGGGGAGGAATTTTACGAATCTAACTAAGCTATCTCTTGTTGCTGTTGCATCGGAGATAAGTTTGGTTAAGCTCGGGGGTCATTGCGTTACGTTGCAAGAATTGGAGTTGCATGGTTGCGCTGATGGGTCTTTAAGAGCGATCTCCGCGTTCTCCAATCTCCAGATTTTGAAGCTGGTCGGGTCAGTCAAAGGTTTATATGCTGGATCAGGGGTGACTGATGTCGGGTTGACGATTTTAGCGCACGGGTGCACGCGTTTGGTCAAGCTGGAGCTGAGTAGGTGCGAGGGAGGATTCGAGGGGATTTCTTCGGTTGGGAGATGCTGTCTAATGCTCGAGGAGCTCACGATTCATGATCATGATATGGATGCTGGATGGATGGGTGGGTTATCGTTTTGCAGGAATCTTAAGACGCTGAGATTACTGGGTTGCAAGAGGATTGACGACCCAGGGGGAAATTTGGATGAATTGGTGGCGTGTGAAGCTCTTGAACGGCTGCATTTGCAGAGATGTCAGATCAGAGTTAAAAAGTCGTTCAGCTTTTTGCTCTTGATGTGCCGGAATGCGAGGGAAGTTATCTTCCAGCACTGCTGGGGACTCGATGATGACATGTTCAGCTCCACCATTGCTTGCAGGTATTTATACTTGACTTCCATGGCTTCTCTTTTTCTCACTCTATACATTGTTACCTCCTTTTCGTCTCCTACCCAAAATTATCCTCCTTGCAATCCCTCCCTCCCCAAGATCATTCTCCTTGTCATCGCTCTCGACCCAAGATTACCCTCTTTGTCCTCTCTCTCTACCCAATTATCGTCTTTGTCATCTCTCTCTACCAAAGATTAGCCTTGTCATCTCTCTCTTTAATAGGTAATGGTGATCAGTGATCAGATCAAGTAGATCCGATCAGATCAAATATCGTATCAACGTGATTGAATGTGTTGATACAACTGTTGATCACATGAAGGTGACTTCAATCAATAGTGATTGAAGTTTACAGATTGATTGGGGGAGTGATCGATTCCGAGATTGATCATTGATCATTCCCTTAAAATAACGATCTGATAGATGATCTGATCCCCGATCAGATCGTAGGGGTGTGTTTATCTATTTGTAAAAGCTTAATCATTTTTAATATTTATAAATAATTTTAGATTTTTAGCGGTGATCGCTGATCAGATCGTGGGGTTATGTTTATCAATTTATAAAATCTTAATCGTTATTAATATTTATAAAAAATTTAGCAGTGATCGTTGATCTGATCGACAACCTGACCAGGGGTCCTTGATCACTTATCAGATTAATCACATTTGATTGTTGAACGGACAGACCACCGTCGATACAATCAGGATCATCCTTGGTTGATCGATTGAATCCATCAATCAACCTTGGATCGATCAAGACCACAACGATAAAGATCAGATCGCTGTTCTGTTCTCTCTATTCAAGATTGTCTTCCTTGTCGTCTCTCTCTGTCTCTCATGCTCATGATGAACAGGAGGGTGAAATCACTTGCCATGGAAGGATGCTCGATGGTGACAACAACAGGATTAGAATCATTGATTCTTCGGTGGCCAGATCTGGAGAGGCTCAGAATTGTCTCATGCAACAAGATCAAGGATGAAGAAATTTCTTTTCAACTGTCCAACTTTATCGCTTTACTCAAGGAGCTGCAATGGCGGCCCGATTCTAGATCTGCCCTTGCGGAGAATCTTGCAGGTACGCGCATGGGGAAGAAGGGTAGCAAGTTCTTCAGATGGAACTAAGGTTTGGCAAGTCCAGGGACCTGGAAAGCTGGATGTGGACGAGACAGGACTGAACACCGTCCAGTCTTTTTTCCATGCTGTTTATCGTCTCAAGTATGAGACATGATTAATGGACGCAGGAATTGGCATTCACAGTTCTGGTTAGGTCAAAGCCTTGACCTTGATCAAGGGCAAATCCGTGTAGTTGATCCAGACCAACTCCTATACAGGCAGGAAGCTTTGGCCTGTCCTATATGACCTTAAATTTTAAAATAAATTTGTTAATGAGTAAAATATTTTGTCTTATAAATCAAAAATCATTTAAAAAATGTTATATAATTTGTTGATTGCCCAAAATGAATATGATAAGCCCCAAAATACCCAAGAATCCTAGTCAGTAGCTCAGTTAGCCTGCTCAAGTAGTGCCTTCTTCATTGAGATGAAGACGATGCCGATTACAGACAGGGAGCAGCAATTGGAGATGTTGAGGCTTGAGCCTGTGTTCGATGAGCTGTCCATTCAGTATAGAGAATTGACTTCGTGTCTCAGAGAAAGCTTGGGAGATAGAGAGAGCAGTGGGACTGTGGGGTAGAGTGAGATAGAGAGAAAAGGGGGATGGTGAGAGAATGTATGTGGAAGGGGGGGAGAGAGAGAGAGAGGAGAGAGAGTGGTGAAGGGGATAGAGAGAAAAATTAGACTAAGGTTTGTGTAAGATGTTTAGACTTAGGAGGATATTATAGTCCTACAAGGAAGAAGGATAGTTTGTAAAGGTATACATCTGCTTTTTAACCATGGCATGTTCAAATTCCATGGATCCTAGCCACGATTGTCAAGCTATGATTGTCAAGCAGCCAAATGAACATTGCCTTACCATGATTGTCGGGCAGGCATCGTCGTGACATGTCTATAGTGGCATTTTGGATATCATCTTTTGATTCCTAGTCAAAGGTGTATGCAAGTCAAATGATCCACAAGCAAACACCTCAATCACTAAATGGATGCAAACATTTCATAATGTGCAACCTTGACGAGCCATTTGTGATCTAAAGGAAATCCTGGCTTCCCTACTCAACAGACAAAGTACTCGGGTTGACAAATGAATTGGGCACCGCAACTTCAATCAGGATCCAATCCCGTTGCATACGTCCATGAGAATGCATCCAAGAGTAGAGCCTCTTAGTGCCTCCACCAATCTGGTCTAATGGTCCTTCATCAATCAGCTTTTAATTTGACTGAACACTGCTTGCTTATCATCAATTAGAAGCACATCAGAGATGAGATTCTTTGAGAGTTAAGGTTATGAAATAAAGACATCAGAAAGAAATGAAAATGATATATTATTAATGAAAATAGTGCTAATATATGAGATAAGATATTTTAAGAATTTTGAAAAATATTTGGAGAAGAAAAGTCAAAAGTTAAGGTCAAAGCACTGATTTTGACTTTTTGTAAAATTAGAGAGGAAAAAGGTGAGAAAATATTACAAAAATTATTTTTTCAAAAACTAGAGAGAAAGAGGAGAATTTTGATATAAAGATTATGATTTTTAGAGAAGACTTAGATTTACTGTGATTTATTGAAAATCAATAGACATAAAATTACCAAAATAAAGGTTCGGTCAAAATCCTTAAATTAACTTATCAAATGATATCCAAATCTAGCAAATCACCTATGCATAGAAAGCTTACGATATTTGTATTAATAGCCATTGAAAGTCAATGCCTAAATTCAGATTAATTTGTAATAGTAGTTGGTCAAATGAAAAGTCAAACCTTGATGAAAATTGACGACACAGAAAGTTGATTGAACAAGGAATCCAATGAAACCAAATTCGAACGAATTGAACTTAAGATTAGGGAGAAATCTTTGTTCGAAAATAAGCAAAAAACCGCGATGAAATTTGAGCGAAATGACAAAATTTCCGACTCCTAAACTCTAATTACCTATCTAAATCTAATCTAAACTATCTAAATTGCGAGGATTACAAAGGAATCATACTACTAACCCGATTGACGTGAAGATTGAGCTTCAAATTGCTTTGATTGCTAAGAATTTTTTCGATTCCTTCTTCGTCGTGATTTTAACGTTCAAGGGGCGATTTCCAAACATTATCTCACAATGATTCATGATTAACTTGCCTCAATCCATGCGTGATTGTGTCTAGAAACGCAAGAGAATCACGAAGAACTCAAAATTTTCCTCCAAAAAGGCTTAATTTCTTCACGTTTAATCAAAAGTTACATTTCCATAAGAGAGAATATCTATTTATAGAAGAATTAATTGCGAGAAATCTTGTCCGTCCATTTCGCTTAAAGAGCTTGGACGGCCACGATGAAGCCATGATGCGGGCCCACTTCCTCCTTGATTTTCGCCGTTCAATCTTTATCGGGGCGTCCATAGGCAGCCGCGTGTCACTCCACGATTCGCTGATTGCGAAATGAAATTGCAGCCGTTAGATTTCACTAATGCAATCGACGGCTCTGAATTTTTCACGTGCGTTTGATCGCGATTTGGTGGACCAAAATCTACCAGATCAACACACGTCAATTTGCGCGTTTGATCGGTGATAACATGCAATCTTAACATGATAAAACATGATTATTAATGCTGTTGGAAAGAGAGAACACGATAGGAGAGAGAAAATAGGAAAATAGAGTTTTGACAAGACGCGTACATGCACGCGATAGAGAAATATATAGAGAGGAGAGAGAGAGAAAAGGAGAGAGAGAGAGGGAGAAAGTGGGCTTCAGCCCAATAGGGGAGAGAGAAGAAGAAGGGGCTTTAACACTCCCCCTCAAGCTGGAGCGTGGAGATCAAACATGCCCAGCTTGGATCCAATGGTCTCATATGCGGTGGCCCTAGAGGGCCTTAGTGAAGATGTCCGCCACTGATGTGCTGAAGCAATGTGTGGGGCATGCAGATGGTACCATTATCGACATACTCGTCGTATGAAGTCGCAGTCAATCTCAATATGCTTCGTCCTCATATGGAACGTAGCATTACTAGCGATAAAGGTAGCAGCCATGTTATCGCAGAGACATCTCGCATAGGCCCTTCGGCGGGAAGCCAAGCTCTGTGAGAAGAGAGCGTAGCCACAACATTTCTGCCGTGGTATCCGCCATGGCTCGATACTCGGCTTCGCACTAGAGCTGGGACATGATAGACTCGCTTTCGAGAGCGCCATGTGACCAGGTTACCTCCAACATAGGTGGCATAGCCACCATGTGACTTCCGATCCTCCTTGTCACCGAAGAACCCAGAGTCGAGTAGGCCTCAATGCGTAGATGACCTCCCGTCGCCGATACAAGAGGCCCTTCCCCTGAGCTCTCTTAAGGTACGCCGTAAGCCGATAAACACCTCCAGATGGATAGTGCGAGGAGCCCGCATAAATTGACTCAAGATACTAACCGCATAGAGATGTCCTAGGCGAGTCACTGTGAGGAAGATCAATTTCCCCACAAGTCGGCGTAGATGCCTCGCGTCCTCAAGAAGTGCGGTAGCATTGTCCCACCACATCCACATTCTCGCTCCATAGGTGAGGAGGCCGGCTTGCACCCCGGTCCCTTGTCTCCTCCAAAGAGATCTAGCACGTACTCCGCGACAAATGGATATCCGCCCTCGACTGTAGCTTTGATCTCAAGTCCAAGAAAGTACTGGGGGAGACAGATCTCGTGTGACGGCGGCTGAGCGCGATAAGCCTTGGTCGCAGCCACCTCGCGCCGTCACCACTCAGTGATGATGATGTCATCCACATACACACAGAGATAACACATCCATGCTGGGAGTGCTTCCGCATGACGCATCTGGATCGATACGTAGAGACAAAGCCATACGAGAAGAGCAAAGCATGCGAGAACTTGTGGGAACCACACACTGCGGCTTTGCTTCAGCCCATAGATAGCCTTCTTGAGGAGACACACCTCAGACGACTCCCCCTGAGCAACGTACCCAGGCGGTTGCTCCATGAATACCTGCTCATCGAGGTCTACGTAAAGGAAGGCATTGGACACGTCCAGCTGATGAAGCGGCCAGGACTGAGCCAAAGCAATAGAGAAGAGAACACGGATGGAGCTGAGGTGCGCCATAGGCGAGAATGTCTCATGATAGTCAAGACCATAGGCTTGAGAAAAACCACGAGCCACGAGACACACCTTGTAGCGAGCGATGGAGCCATCAGGATTGTACTTGAGGGAGTACACCCACTTGCAGGAGACAACATTGGCATCAATAGGCCGAGGAAACAGCGTCCAGGTCTCCCGCTGGATGAAGGCCGCATACTCCATATCCATCGCCTCTTTCCACGCCGGTACTTGCAACGCCTGAATATACGACTTGGGAATTGACTCGGTTAGAACGGCAAGAGCAAGGGACTGATAGGAAGGAGAAAGGCGGGCAGGAGAGACATGATGAGCGATAAGGTATTGCGTGCACTGCCGAGTGCCCTTGCGAAGGGCAATGGGAAGATCAAGATCAGATACGGGAGGCGGTGGGGAAGGTGGTGGTGACAAGGGAGCAAGAACAGTGGAGAGCGGCGAGGAGGGAGATTCGGGCTCAGAGGATGGGTCAGACGGGAGGGATGCCGAGGGTGGTGACACCTCAGGTAAGGGAATCGGGACAGTCATAGGGAGGTCAGGGACAGTGGTAGCAGATACCGAAGGAAGGAGGGATGGGGAGGAGAGGTCCTCGCTAGACGGAGTACAGGTGAAATAGGGAACGTCCTCATGGAAGGTCACATCTGCCGAAGTAATGTACTGTCGCCGATCTGGAAAGTACACACGGTAGCCCTTCTGAGTCCAAGAGTAGCCGACAAACACACCCTTTTGTGCACGAGGAGCCAGCTTGGAGAGGCCAGGGGTGTGATCCTGGACAAAGGCAGTGCAGCTGAACACTCGAGGTGGTAGAGAGAAGAGGTCAGCAGCAGGAGTCAATCGCTGAAGGGGAATAGCTCCTCCAAGTGCGGCAGATGGAAGACAGTTCACCAGGTATGTAGCAGTCAAAACAGCCTCACACCAGAGATACTGAGGTACCCTCATAGCGAGTAGCAGTGTGCGCACCATATCCAGGAGGTGTCGATGCTTCCGCTCGGCCACCCCATTCTGCTGCGAGGTATATGGGCAAGTAGTCTGATGAACTATACCATGAGCCAGACAGAGTTCCTCAATCGCCTTCTGAGTGAACTCAAGTGCATTGTCTGTGCGGAGGATTTTGACCATCGTTTCGTACTGGGTAATAATCTCAAGGAGGAAGTGCTGAACGCGAGAAAGTACCTCCTTTCGACTCTTCAGGATATATGTCCAACTCGCCCGGGTGTAGTCATTGACGAACACCATGTAGTACTTGCCTCCTGTAGGAGAGGTATGAGGAGCCGGACCCCAAATGTCGCAGTGAACCAAGTCAAATGGGCGATGGGTAGGTGGACCAGTGCGTGATGGGTACGACGATCGATGGTGTTTCCCTAGTTCACAAGACTCACAATGAAACTCAGATAAGTGTAACCAAGGAAGAGTTTCTTTAAGTTTGACAAAACTAGGGTGCCCCAAGCGACAGTGCCACAAAAGAGAGTCATGAAGGGAACTAGAAGAAGCAGATAGTGCAAAAAGGGCTTGAATGCCCGTAGATGGAGAGTCAGCCACTAGCTCGTAGATGCCTCGTCCGTTCTCACGGCCTAGTCCAATCCTCCGGCCCGTGTCGAGATCCTGGAAGACGCAGTGATGAGGAAAGAAAAACACACCACAATGAAGGGCTTTGGTGATCGCACTGATGGACAACAGATTGGCAGGGAATCCCGAGAATATACGAGACGTGCTTTCGTAGAGGAAGGGAAGAGGTGGCACGAGACCGGCGAGATCCAAGGACAGGACAAGAGCGATCATCAGCAATACGGACATCGAGAATGGAGGTTTTGAGCCGATAAGAAGTGAGGACAGAGGGAAAACCGATCATATGGGAAGATGCCCTCGAGTCAATAACCCAAGAAGTCATATGAGGGGTTGAGATAGACGGCGTACTCGGAGAAGATCCCCGTCCCTCCAAAGCATATGACACCAAGCTGCTCGTCAGTGCTGCAAGACTGGCTGATGGTGCCGCAGGCGGACAAAGTGAGGAGGCCCGGGATGCCTGAATGTAGGCCAGCTCCGAGGGAGATAGCGCGAGGCTAACCGCTCCCGCAGCCGAGGGAGTAGTGGTCGAGGATGATCCCTCCGCCGGGGACGTAGTCGAGGATGCCTTACCTCCAGAGGCAGCCAGGGCCCAAGCAGGCTTCCTGAACTCCTTCCAGCATTTCTCTGACGGGTGAGTCGGCTTCCCGCAGTACTTGCAGAGTGGATAGGAGTTCCGGGTCTTCCCGGAAGATGTGCTCTTCCCAGACGCCCTGGGATCCCCGCCTGATGCAATGAGTGCTGAAGTCTCGACGAGCTGCGAGGAATGGGAGGTGGGAAGGCTGTCCTGCACTCGAAGTGCGGCTGCAAAGATCTCCTCAGTGGGTAATACCCGGGATCCCCCAAGCACTTGTCCTCGGATCATGTCAGCCAACTCAGGACGTAACCCGCTAAGAAACGCTCCCGCTCGGAGCTCATCGTGGTACCGTCGAAGTATATCAAGATCCAAGACCAGTGGCTGATAGAGCTCGAGGTTAGTGAAGATGGCATCGACCGATCCATAATAGCTCTGGAGAGTCCTGGTGCCCTGGCGACATGCAAATAGCTCCTCATAAAGGCGAACTGTCCGGCTGACGTTGCTCTTGTTGGCGTACATCGTCTCCAACTTGAGCCACAGGGCACGGGCAGGACGAGTCATGCTGACCGGCTCCATGATCTGTGTCGCTACACTGGAGATAAGCCAGGAACATACCGCGGACTCCAGTCGGCTCCACTCCAAGTACTCCGGGTCCGATTCCTTCGGCGATGGATCAGTCAGATGATGCCGAAGGCCATGGGCGTTGAGAAACTCCACGAAAGCGCCTCTCCAGGGCCCATAATTGGACCCGTCGAACACGTATGCCGGCTTGGCCAGGGCACTCACGATAGAGTGCTTTCCGGATTGCCGGGACAACCCCGTCGGCTGAGAGGGCTGAGTGACCTCAGAGGATGACGACACGGTGGTAGGCTCGGCCATGTGGAGATCGGCGCTGGGAAGATGAACTGACGCTGGGAAGATGCAGAGATCGGCGCTGGGAAGAGGATCTGGCGGCTATGGAATATGTGGAGAGCAGCAGCGGCACTTGATGGCAGGGCGGCGGCACTTGATAGCAGCAGGGCGTGACTGCAGACAGCAGGGCGCGACGGAGAGGCAGCGATCGGCCGAGCTTGATAGGCAGGGCAGCGGAGAGCAGGGCGACGGCGGCGCTTGAGGGCGCCGGCGTCGTAGGGTTACGGCGGCGCTTGAGGGCGGCGGCGGAGAGCAGGGCGACGCAGGGCGTCGACGGCCGGGCTTGAGCAGGGCGACAGCTTGAGCAGGGCGACGGGCTTGAGCAGGGCGACGACGGATGGCAGGGCGACATCACAGCCGGGCAACGGCACAACAGGGCGACGGCGTCGCAGGATACGGCAGAGCGACGCAGAATGAGGACGGCGCTGTGGAGATCGGGCAGCGCTGACCTCGGGACGCCTGTGGAGATCGGCGGCGATGGCACAGCAGGACGACGCGTCGCAGGATACGGCAGAGCGACGCAGAACGAGGACGGCGTCGCAAGGGCGACGCATAGCGACGCAGGGCGACCGAAGGGCAATGGCGGCTGATGGCGGCGGCGTCGCAGGTCAAGACGGCGGCGCTGGAGGGCGGCGGCGTCTTAGGGCAAACCCTAGGTCTTCCTAAAGCTCTGATACCATGTTAGAAAGAGAGAACACGATAGGAGAGAGAAAATAGGAAAATAGAGTTTTGACAAGACGCGTACATGCACGCGATAGAGAAATATATAGAGAGGAGAGAGAGAGAAAAGGAGAGAGAGAGAGGGAGAAAGTGGGCTTCAGCCCAATAGGGGAGAGAAGAAGAAGGGGCTTTAACAAATGCAAAATAAGGCATAAAACATTCCATTTATGTGCATGTTATCATACTTTGAGTGCATTTCTATCATTCTATGCAATTTTATGTTATAATCTCAAAATGCATTAATTTAGGGTTAATTATGATGAATTAAAGATTAAAGATTTTATAACCTATCTTTACTTGAGATTATAAGTGGTTTTTAAAGTTAAATAATGAGAAAAATCATTTTTATGAACATTCATTTAATTTTCTAAAGTTAAAATTTTTAAGAAATGAATGTATTTTTGAAATAAGAATTAAATCTCTTGTTATTTAAATAATTTGACTTTTTAGAATGATAGATAATTAAATTTCAGATCAAATGAAAGAAATTTGGATTAATTTGGAGTTGTATTTTGAAGGTTATGATTTTTACAATTTTTAGGGATTTTTCTGATTCTATTTTCGATTTAAAACGTTTAAAATAATTAAAAAAATGACAAAAAATGATTTATTTTTCGCGCAGGTCCTACGTGGATGCGACGTGGCACTCAAGGCCAAGTGGCAGCGCCACGCGGGCCCACGCGGCGCCTACGCGACGTATTTATTTATATATATTTATATACTCTATATAGTAGGGGTATTCAGCCTTCCGTATTCCGGAAGGGTATTCAACCCATAAGATCGTCGGGTGTTATAAACCCGACTTTCTTCTTTAATCTTTTCCGTGTGAGACTAAAGTCCCACACAGTTTATTTAAATGCAGGTGACGTGACGTAAATCAGAGCGTTGGATTGCGATCGGAGCGCGCCGATCGAGTGGACGCGCTGTCCATGGATCACAGATCAAGCACGTGCCCTTTTAAATCGAGTTATAACGGCCACGACTGAATGCGACGTGGCAGCATCACACACTTCGTATCAACGACACGACGACTGACACGCGTGGATCTTGTGAACCAGAAGTCCACCAGATCTAATCAAGCACGTGCTCTTTGAAATGGAGTTATAATGACCAGGATTTATTGCACTGAAACGCATCGCGATCGTCGGATCGCGATCCAACGATCGAAAGTTGATGCGTTTTACAACGCATATCGCGAGATGGAATCCGGAGCATCCATCGGCAATCTAACGGCCACGAAATTTTCATAACGTTTCGTATTGATGCGTTTAATCTGGACCGTTGATGCGGATTAAACGCATCAATTGGACGGTTACGCCCAATTTTGGCTATAAAACGAAGTGTTCTTTGTCTTTTGTAAGCATTCGAGAAGGAATTCGCTTAATCGACCCATCTAAACCCCTCCTCTCTTGAATCTTTCACTTGTAATCGCTTCTAGACTCGATTTCGCGTCCACGGAGTGTGTATAAGTGAGATTTCGTCGATCGATCGAGGAGAATTTGTCTCTTGAACACCGATGTTCACGTTTGAATTCGCGGAATGAATAACTATCGATCCGGCGATCAATTGGATCGATTCGATCGTTATCTCGGGTTAGAAAACAAGTTTTTCCTCTAATCTATCGTCATGTATCATCAATTTTTAGTTTAGGATCTTAATTTCGTTTAATTTAGCTTTCAATTTCAATTTGTGTTCTTCGCGATTTCGAAAATTTCCCCCCACTTCACTCTTTGATTTCTCAGCGATTACTAATCCAAATAGAGTGATTTTTGATTCCATGGATAGATCTTTGAGTTATCTTTCTAAATCTACCATTTCCCTAATTTCTCACCTCAAGTCATCGTCCAATTTGATCAATTTCCAAAAGATATCTCAAAAATACCTTAATTCCCTATGGATTTGATCCTTATGTACCATTATACCCTTCAATTCGTTATAAATTCCCAAAATTGGTAAATTAGGAATAATTTTTGACACGAGACCGTGTGAAATCGATGACGTCGCAGTCTCGTCTCATCAATCAGATGCTCCACGTGTTGCCATGTCGCATGTGAAATAGAGACACAAGTTTAGTCCCACATGGAAGAAAATAATGAGTCTATCGCCTATAAAGGGGAAACAATCTGATGGGATTGCGTCGCCCGCTGGGCCTAGTACACACCACCCTATCCTGTCTCCTGGGCCAACTATACATGCGGGCCCAACAAGCTTAGCCCGATTCCTTCGCGTCACATAGGCGCCCACATGGGCCCGCGCGGGTCCATGTCTGCCCAGGTGGCCCTACCACATCAGCTCCGCATTTTCACGTCAGCTCCGCGTGAGTCCCGCACTTAATAAACCCTTTTTTTTTGCCATTTTAATGTCTAAAAATTCCTAAAAAATCATGAAAAATTCTGAAAAAATAGTTAATTTTCAAAAATTCATAGCTTCATTTCAAGAACTCTTTTTGCAACAAAATTTTCTTCATTGGATCAAGAATTTGATCCTCTTTAAATCTGACGAGACGAGACCACGAGGTCGTCGATTTCACACAGTCTCGTGTAAAAATAAAGCCTAACTTAACCCATTTTGGGAATTTATAACGAATTGAGTGGCATAATGGTAAATAAGGGTCGAATTCACAGGGAATTAAGGTATTTTCGAGATATCTTTTGGAAATTGATCAAATTGGATGATGAATTGAGGTGAGAAATTAGGGAAAATAGTAGATTTAGAAAGATAACTCAAAGATCTATCTGTGGAATCAAAAATCGCTTGATTTGGATTAGTAATCGCGGAGAAATCAAAGAGTGAAGTGGGATGAAATTTTTGGAATCGCGAAGAACACAAATTGAAATTGAAGACTAAATTAAACGAAATTAAGATCCTAAACTAACAATTGATGATACATGACAATAGATTAGAGGGAAAACTTGCTTTCTAACCCGAGATAACGATCGAATCGATCCAATTGATCGCCGGATCGACATCTATTCATTCCACGAATTCAAACGTGAACATCGGTGTTCAAGAGACAAATTCTCCATGATCGATCGATGAAATCTCACTTATAAACATTCTGTGGACGCGAAATCGAGTCTAGAAACGATTAGAAGTGAAAGATTCAAGAGAGGAATGGTTTAGATGGGTCGATTGAGCGAATTCCTTCTCGAATGTCTTACAATTTCGAAGAACAGTTCATTTTATAAGCAAATTGGGCGTAACCGTCCGATCGCCTTGATTAACGGCTGTGATGAAACGGTTCATCACGAACCGTTATCGTTAAGTCCCGACCCTCCGATCGCAAATGGACGTCCCGATGAAGCTTGGATCGTGTGCGTTATAAAACGCGTGAAAACGCATCCGTTGGATCGCGATCTAACGCTTTGGATGCGTTTGATCGCGTGAAATCTGGACCGTTATAATGCCGCTTTTAAGACACGTGCGTTTGATCCGATCTGGTGGTCCGCGCGTCCACGCGATCGAAGTGTGTGATGCCACCACGTCGCATAAAATCTGACAGTTATAATTCTTTTAATAGGCACGTGCCATGATCGGAGATGCGGGGGTCCTCGCATCCACCGTATCGACGCGCGATGCGTCACGCGTTTTAATCCAACGCTTATGATGTCGCCACATTGCCTGAAACAAAAGAAACTGTGTAGGACTTTAGTCCCACACGGAAAAAGATTAGTGAACCCGTCGGGTTTATAATGCCCGACGAATTAGAGGGTTCGAATACCCTTCCGATCTACGGAAGGCTGAATACCCATATATATAGAGTATATAATATAAATATAAATATATATACGCCGCGTAGGTGCCGCGTGGGCCCGCGTGGCTCTGCCACGTGGCCCCGAGTGCCACGTCGCATCCACGTGGGACCCGCACGAAATATTAAACCCTTTTTGTAATTTTTTAATTATTTTTAACGTTTTAAATAAAAAATAAAATTGAAAAAATCCAGAAAAATACCTAAAAATTGTAAAAATCATAACTTTCAAAATACAACTCCAAATTAATCCTAATTTCTTTCATTTGATCTGAAATTTAATTATCTATCATTCTAAAAAGTCAAATTATTTAAATAACAAGATATTTAATTCTTATTTCAAAAATACATTCATTTCTTTAAGATTTTAACTTTAGAAAATTAAATGAATGTTCATAAAAATGATTTCTCCTATTATTTAACTTCAAAAACCACTTGTAATCTCAAGTAAAGATGGGTTATAAAATCTTTAATTCATCATAATTAATCCTAAATTAACGCATTTTGAGATTATAACATAAAATTGCATGGAATGATAGAAATGCACTCAAAGTATGATAACATGCATACAAATGGAATGTTTTATGCCTTATTTTGGATTAATAATCATATTTTATCATGTTAAGATTGCATGTTATCAAAATCTATGCTCTGAAATAAAATATTAGACAAAAAACAGAATTATGAGTGAATTAATTCCTAGTTGACTTCTAAAGTCAACTAAGATAATTCCTTTTCTCACTGTTCTTTTCTTCCTCTTCTTAAACCTTCATGCATTCACTTAAGTCCTGAAATATTTAAAACCAAAATTTTAGATCAAACATAGGTGGTTTGACCCTTAAAGTGTCAAACACATTTAAAACACATAAGAGTGCTCAATTGATAAAAAAAATGGAGTTCAGTGATTTGGCGTTAAATTGAAGAAAATTTCATTTTAAGATGATAACATGCATCACATAAACTGAAATTATGCATTAATAACAGTTAATTATGATGAAAATAAGAGTTAAATATGCATGTTATCAACCATCAATCCTCCACTCGTAAGCACTTGATGGTTGTTAAGAGAGGGTAACCCCTAGTCTATGAGACAAGGATGTTGATGTGTTCTTGAAGTCCATTCATAATGTATAAGATTTCACAAATGGTGGGATCATGTAAAACCATCTAATGCAAACAATCCAAATGATGTGGCAAAACATGTAATGAAGCTCTTGATGTGTTATGAAGTTCCTAATGTGTCGAGAAGAAATGTAGAATCATCCAATGACATAGAAAAATGTGCCCAAGAGCTCTCGATCATCATTGGAATCTTTATCTGCTTACCCATGGTAGTGCAAGTGACAAAGAGCTTGTCAATCACGTCATGCTTCTTCATCGCAACCAAGGGCATGTTTTGTGTTGTTCCCATGAGTCAAACAGTCCAATATGATTGACGAGACAAAACCGCGAGGTCGTCGATTTCACGCGGTATCACATCAAAAATTATTCCAAACTTACCAATTTTAGGAAATTAACTCGAATTGAGGGGTATAATGGTAAATATGGGTCGAATCCACAGGGAATTAAGGAATTTCGTGACGTAATCTTCAAATAAGATCAAATCGGACGAGAAATTGATGGTAAAAATTGGGGAAAATGGTATTTTAAGAAAGAAGACTTCAAATCGATTCCACGGAATCAAGAATCATTGAATTTGGATTTGATTTTGCGGAGAAATCAAAATTTGAATTGGAGAAAAAATTTTCCGTGTGAAAAATCGCGATTTGAGCTAAAATTCGATGAAATTAACTTCTAAATCCTAATCTAAACAGAAATTAAACATTATAGGAGGAGAAATCATGAAAAACCGCTTCCACTAATCCCATTTTGCGATCAAATCGCCGCGATTAAGCCGATTAATCACGAAGGACATCAAGAACGCCTCGACGAGCTTCAAGCTGCGATTTCTCACTAAATTCTCCACCAAATCTCGACTTCAAATGCTCGGTGAGTGCGGAAATGAGTGTAGAACATGTTGAGATCGAGAGAAATGAGAGAGAGGGTGTCTAGACAGTTCAATTGGATTGAAATCTCAACTCGAATGCTTTAGAATCGTGAAGAACATCTTGTTTTATAGGGTATTTGGGCGTAACCGTCCGATCGTTTTGATCGACGGTTATGATGGAACGGTCCATCGTGGACCGTTTCAATTAAGTCGCGATCGTCGGATCTTCGATGAAGGGCCCAGATGCTCCCGTTGATAGGCGTTATAAAAACGCTTGAATCGCGTTCGTTGGATCACGATCGGGCGGTCTAGATGCGATCCGCGCCGTTTCATCTGGACCGTTATAACGCCTCCAATCACGCACGTGTTTTGATCATCGCCAGTGGACCGCAGGCGCGCGAGATCAACGTGCCGTCTTCCGCGCCTCGCTCGATCCGGCGCTCCTCATCGCGCCACGTCAGCTGCATATTAAAGACGTGTGTGGATTAGTCCCACACGGAATTAATTAACGCGTTTCATCGGGTTTATAAGACCCGACAATTTATATGATCAATAACCCTTCCTATATAAGGAAGGCTGAAGACCCTTTATATATACGATAATAAATAGATACTATATATGTATAATGCGCCACGTAGGCGCTGCGCGGGTCCGTATGGCGCTGCCACGTGGCCCAGAGTGCCACGTCGCATCCACGTGGCCCCGTGCCGATATAAAAGGCTTTTTGCCTTATTTTTAATTATTTTAATCAATAAAAATTAAAAATAAATTCATAAAAAATTCAGAAAAATCCCTAAAAATAGAAAATTCATAACTTTTCATATATAACTCCAAATTAATCCAAATTTCTTTCATTTGATCTGAAATTTAATTATGTATTATTCTAAAAAGTCAAATTTAATAAATAATAAGAGTTAAAATTATTATTTAAAAATACATTCATTTATTAAGATTTTAAACTTTAGAAAATGAAATAAATGTTTATAAAAATGATTTCTCTTCTTATTTTAACTTTAAAAACACTTATAATCTCAAGAAAAAGATGGGTTATTAATTTATTAAGCTCTAATTTATCGAAATTAACCCTAAATTAAAGTATTTTGAGATTATAATGACTTTTTCATAGAATAATAGAAAAATACATATAAGTATGATAACATGCATGAAAAATAAATCATTTATGTCTTAATATGCATCAGAAATCATATTTTATGATGTTAATTTAGCATGTTATCAATGATCATCTTAATGTTTAACACGTTGACTTGCAGGTCACAAATCTTGAAGAACTCCTAGTGTCATTTATCCAAGCTTTGTATGGCATGAACTTGTGTCCTCACCTTGGATACTGCATCTTCAAGGCTCATAGTGTGCTATTGGGAGGCCTCAATCTCCTCAAGCACAATCTATCCCTTGCCCATGTCTTCATCGTTGTCATAGTTTTCTACCACTAAGGACACACCGCCTTTAGGGAGCTGCACTAGTCAAAATGGTGAAACTCCTCATTGTTGACGAGAAAACTAAGTATAAGATATGAGTGACGCACTGCTTGTGTCACTTTGGGTTAAAGTGTGGGTGCACACTCTTTGTCCTCTTGATGATCACCGGTAACATCCCCTTGTTTCTAGAGGCCTTATTAGTGATTATGGAGTAGACTTGGAAGAAAAATAATGGGTTGATTATCAAACTGAGGGTTGCAAAAGGAAATTATCTTGTGTCACAAAATTCTCCTTCACGGCCAAGGTGAAGTCATAAAGTAGTTGCACTATGATATCAGCCATGTTTTTGCCATCATGCTTCCCAAGATATCTATTGGATGTCAAGAACTTGCTCATGGTAGGGCCACTATTCGTCAACCCAATGAATGGTGATGCATAAGAGCCTCGTACCATTCTCAGCAGTTCATGTATTCGTAGTGAGTGAAAAAATGCTACATCGATGTTGAGACACATCTACACTATCCAATGCTTTATGATCTTTGAACTTGGCGGGTCAAGATCAACCTATGTGGAAAATTTTCATAGCTCCTTATATGTAGCATTGTTGACAATGCTACATGGAGATGGTGAAAAGAACACACACCATATGAAGATGTTGTTGTCCTCTATCGTATGTCCCTGCAATGCACGACATGTTGTCACCACTCCATTGTCTATGTCCGTCAATGGTGTTAATGATGCAACTCTACTTGCTACCAATGCCCTTCAACTTGTCACGTTTCTTTGAATGGACGGTCTTAAAATGTCTCCAAAAGACATTTGTGATCTTGTCTACTTATCTCTTTATTGCAAAAGGGTTATTTGGATTTCTTTGATGATAGACAAGTCATGTGTAGTGCCCTTTAGTAATGGGCCTAAAGTATTGAAAAATAGTGAACCCCCTAGTCTAGTAGGTGGCATGACAACCAATGGGAGTATCATTAGTCATTAAATCCTCATTATGGACACAACCATCCTATGGAACCTCATCTGATTTTGATTGGATGCTACTTCCCACTCCATGTTGAACCATGCTTCCAGAAGTAATCACATTTTCACAATTCACAAATGGTAAATTAAAAAAATTGAGAATTTTGTTTAAATTCTCAATTCAAAATGCTTAAATATAAACTAAAGTTTTGTACAAAAATTGGTAAATAAAAAATATGAAACTAATGAAACTAATATTAAATTCAAAATTTTTCAATTTAGATGAATTTCACAAGCTAAACTGACTATTAAATTTTAAATGTTATTTTATAAATTTGAAAAAAATAATTTAATTTTAAATCAAGAAGTGTGATAAGTGAAATTCAAAACATAAAATTTTTTTAATTATTTAAACAAATATTTAATTCACCTTTTTAAAAAATCAACCCACAAAAAAATATTAAATTTACAAATTTTATGATGTCATATTAAACAAGAAAACACTAATTTAATTTTTAAATGTTAAAATTAAGACAATTAAGAAAAATAGAAAAAATATTAAGTAAAATATTTAAACAACTTAAATATTTTGAAGTATTGAACGATTTAAATATAATATTAAAATTTTATTTCTTAAATTAGAAGAATTTAATCAAGTTGATCCAAGTTCAACAATTTTTTATTCATCAATGTAAAAAGAAAAGTATATGAACCCCAATTTGACCAACATCAACATGTATTTAAGTCTTGAATGTTAAAATTGCAGAAATCAATGGTTGGGTTCTACTTCAAAAATCAAAAGTATGGAGTTTGAATTCTATGATTCAGTGGGAACAGGGAAGTGGGAACAAGGCAGTGATTGAGTTAGCAAGTAGCAACATACCAGCAATTTCACGCGGGGTGCCAAGATGGGCTGGCTCTTAGAGTCATGGTAATCTGGCAACATGCATGAGTTTGGCAAGCTTGGGGCTTCAATTGATTGAATTGATACATGAGTTAGCTTAGAATTAGTTTATTTCTTAGAGTTAGCGGTTTCTTAGACTTAGGGTTTAGTTACTAATCAGAGACAAGGTTTTTAGCAAACTAGGGTTGAGATTTTAATTCAAGTTTATCATCACTTTATTAGGGCAAACTTTATTAGTTTATTCATTTATTATTTGATATTTTATTTAAATTATAACTATTTATGTAATTAGTTTTTAAGGCTCAATATTTTCTATCGACATCAACTGTGAATATCCACTTCATATATTCATCATCTGCATCCATTATTGCCTTTATCAGAGACCATTGAGGCATTTAGCAGTACAAGGACAGTGCAGATGTTGTTCAGGTCTTTAAAAAGTACAAGGATATAATTGCCGATGTCACCATGGATACATGTTGACTGGTGGCATCATAGACTGACTCAAGAACCTCTATGAAGACTTTCTTCAAGTCCCAAAATTTAATGGTGGCATCATTGATTTTCGTGGCAATGGTAACCGTACTTAGAACTGCTCCAATTTCTTAATTAAGAAGAAGCAAGGGGAAAACTGGGACGAGGGAGAAATGTAGAAAACAAGGTAGGACTGAGAGTCAGCGATGTAGACGATGAGAGATGTGCTGAAATACAAAGAAACACATACCTTCATGAGGCTAACTGCATGAAAGCTTGAAAGTCATTATACTTCTCTAAAGAGATGCATACTTTCGGGCAATGTTGGCAGCACTAGTGACGAAGGTGGCAGAGCCAGCAGCATCCTCGTGGAGAGTTTTTATTGAGGAGGCGAGACCGGACAGCATGCAATTGAGGATTTTATACTTCGTATCAAGAAGCAAATGTAAGGGAGAAGAGGAATAAGAGAGTCAGAAAGAAGATTCCCTTCTTCATCTTCATATTTAGTTCATTCCAAAACCTTCAATTTTTTCCAGCCTGCAGTCTTGTCTAAACTTTGGGGCGGAAGGCTGGTCAGCCACTTAGATTAGGTCTGTCGGTCAACGTCACAAGAGACCTCAAAACCCCACCACTAACGCTCCCCTCAAGGGCACCTCTCTCAGAAATCACCAATGATTTCTCCTTCACAGTGCTCTGCAGCTTCTTAGTACTGTAATCCAACCGTTCTTGCTCTGACAAAAAAAAAACTAAAATTCAAAGCGCTGATTATTTCAAATGAACTAAAAATTCACCTTTCTCTAAAATAGTGTGGGCGGCGTGGAAGGGTATCCTGCAGAAGATATCCGATCCGGGGAAGATCACCCAGGTGGGATCCACCGGATCATGATCCCCGCACGTTGGGCAAATCTCCTTGACCAGAGTTCGAGACCGGGGTTCAACATTTTTCATCAGAGAGACAAAGGGAGAAAGGTCAACGCTGGTCTTCGTGGTTCGAGCTCTTCGACGGAGAGCGGTCAACGCCTCGCGGTTCCCGTTCCTTGCCTTGTCGTTCTCCACCATCTGTAATTTTTCCCTTTTCACCGAGATTTCAGCGATGAAATGTAGGAGAGCGAAAAAAAGGGTTGACTGGGTACCTCGTGGCGAGCAAGGAGAAGGTGCTCGGCGTCAGCTTCGATTTCGATGAGGGCTTGCTGCAGATTCAACATGCCGTCATCCATTGCTCCGCCTTCAGCTTCTCCGCTCCCCCAAATTTGAAAACCCTACTGACGGGAAAGAACGTTTGAAAGGGAAAAAACTTTTGGCTCTGTTTTAAGAGTCGAAGTACTAACCTAAAAGACCAAGTACTATCCCATAAGGGTCCAACCACCTGGTCCCATAAGGGTCCAACCACCGGGTCCCATAAGGGCCAAAACAAGGGCTCTTTGGTTCAGGCCCCATTTGAAACTGAAGTATAAAACTACATCTAACGTAAACTTTTACTGTTTAGATACCGGTATCAAATACTAGTATTTGTGGCAGTAACGGTTTTGGGTACCGTTTAGGACCCTAACGGTACCCAATACCTACAGTACCTAATACCGACATCCAGATGTCGAATATCGGTAGATAGATGTCTATATCAGGCATTTTAAAGATATCTGATACCGATATCCGCTATTGACAAAAAATAGAAAGGTGCAGATATCAATATCAGATATCGTCATCTCGCTATTCTAATTTCTCAAATAGAGTCTATTATCTCTATTCTCTAAACTCTCGGCATTCTTTCTTTAGCACTCTGCAGTACGCACTCACGACGAACCTTTGTAAGCTTTCATAAGCTTGATATGGAGAGATGGGTCCTTAGAGAGAAAGCCACTAGAAAGGAGATGAGAGTGGACTCGCTTTACAGAGGAGAGATGAAGAGTGGAGGAGCATTGATCGAGTAAAAGATTGAAGATGCAATTAGTGATGGAGTTTGTTGTAGAGGAGGGGAGTCGAGGTTTTATTAGTGGTGAAGAACACCATGGAGACAGAAGAAGGAGGAGAAGAAAAAGAAAAAGAAAAGAGATTCAGGAGAAGAAAAGGAGAAGCCCGCGAAGAAGATGAAACCCAGGAGCGAGAGCAACGACAACTCAGAAGAATTGCAGAAGAAGAAGGTTAAAATGGAGGAGGAGAAGACAAGCCTTGGAAATGAAGTATTGGGGAGTTTTTAGAAGAAGAAGAATCAAGGTGATATGGAGAAGAGGAATAAATTCATGGCTTCTCCGTTTTCTTGTACCATCACCTAGTACCATCATTTGTCATCCATTACCATCGTCCATCATCCGGTACTGTCATCCGATATCGGTACTCTACTATTGTCATCCACGACCTCACCTATTCACATCAACAATTTGATATTCAATATCCAGAATTGGATGACGGTATCGAGTACTGGATATCAATATTGGATGATGATCTCATGAGATAACGGTACTGGATGACATTAGTCAAACCCAAATCAAAAGCGGGCACTCGGCCCTAGCCGCGGCACCCAATATCAAAACCTAAACCTTACCTTGGGACCTACCAAAAAGAGTTTATCTCAAAGATAAAAATATACGAACCATGTGAATTTTTTTGGTATTGTTCTATCACAAGAAAAAATTTAATGTCAACTCAATTTTAAGACATTGCTAAAATCATCACTCTGATGATTCAAGAGTAAATCATACGATGTCTTCATGTCAATTTCCTAAAAATAAACCTGTGCACCTTCCACACCACATCAAAAAGTTTAATGCAGCAATATGTACAAAAAAGGTAGAAAGAAGCATGTTCATTCTATAAATATTCTTGAAAAAAACAAGCACTAACCTTATCTTTTTTATGATGAAAGAATATGAAAATAAATATCTATTATCTAGATAATTCAGACATAAGATAGGGAGAGGGATAAGAAGAAGAATAAGAGGAGGAGGAAGAATAACAACAACAACAACAAATAGAGAGAGAAGTGACGAGACTAAATCGTATGGTCATTGAATGCACACGACTTAGTGTCAAAACAAAGTTCCAAACATACCAATTTATGATTAATCAATGTAATTAATTAGTATAATGGTAATTAAGGGTCGAATCCACAGAGAATTAGGGAAATTTGAGAGATATCTTTGAAATTCGGTCAAATCGGATGACGAATTGAGATTAGAAATTGGGCATTTTAGATATTAAGAAAGATAACTCAATTTTGAATCCATGGAATAAAAAATCAGGTGATTTGGATAAGAATTCGAAGAGAAATCAAAGTTTGAAGTTTAGAGAGAAATTCCTTTCGAAAAACGATTAAAAACCAAAAATTAAACTAAATTAAACTAAATCTACTATGCTAAAATGAAAATTAATGTTAAATGATGAAAGATTAAGAGGAAATCACTCAACCTAACCCAAATTAGTCTTCGAAATGATCCAATTAATCACCGGATGCAAGACTTTTCATTCCGAATTTTCGAAGACGAATGTTGATGTTCAAGATGTGAATTCTTCCTTCTCCTTCGATCAAACTTGAAATTAATGCATTAAATTAAAGCGGAAATGAGTTGTGATTACACAGAAACAAACGGCGCGCGAAAATGATTATTTAAACATGGAGAAATCAAGGATTGATCGCGAACAAGTTCTTCCGCCGCAAAGCACGATTTTAAAAAGAACGAAATAGATTTTCGGCCGTCCAATGAAGCTTCATCGCGATCAACGGTCGCGATCGTGCGTCCGTTGATTGAATCGACGTCTCTTCGTGATGACCGTTTCGATCGTGATCGTGTGGCGTTGATAGGTTGGAGATCCATCGCGTCGAACAAATCTGGACCGTTATAATAATCTTGATCAATGGTGATGATGCGATCACTTATTTCAGAATTAAAGCACGTGTTGATTGTTTGATCCGGTGGATCTCGCGTCCACGGTATCGACGTCATCGCGAGTGAATCCGACGCACGAAAACGATGCCACGTCGCCCTGAAATAAACTAAAAGGAAATATTTTAGTCTCACACGGAATAAATTGCGGAGATTCTTTAGTATATAAGGTACGCGAATTAAGTGGAATTAATAATCTCGTCTTCCGATAATCGGAAGACTTATATGTTATGTAAATAATATATGTGATAAATATAAAATATGCGGTCCACGTCACATCAGTGCCACGCGTCACTTCCGCGCCACGTAGGCGCTCGCTTGTCCACGTGGCGATGCCACGTGTACACGTTGACGAGACTAAATCATATGGTCGTTGAATGCACACGACTTAGTGTCAAAATAAAGTCCTAAACTTACCAATTTATAATTAATCAAAGTAATTAATTAGTATAATGGTAATTAAGGGTCGAATCCATGGAGAATTAGGGAAATTTGAGAGATATCTTTGAAATTCGGTCAAATCGGACAACGAATTGAGATTAGAAATTGGGCATTTTAGTATATTAAGAAAGATAACTCAAAATCGAATCCACGGAATCAAAAATCAGGTGATTTGGATAAGAATTCGAAGAGTAATCAAAATTTGAAGATAGGAGATAATTTCGTTTCGAAAAACGATTAAAAACCGAAATTAAATCTAAAATTAAGCTAATCTATGATTCTAAAACTAAAATTAACACTAAATGTTGAAAGATTATGATGAAATCACGCAACCTAACCCAAAGTAGCCTTCGAAATGATCCAATTAATCGTCGGATGCAAGGCTATTCATTCCGAATTTTCGAAGACGAAGATGGAGTTCAAGATGTGTATTCTTCCTTCTCTTTCAATCAAAGTTCGATCTTAAGCATTCATTGGAAGCGGAAATGAGTCAAGAATGCTCTCGAAAAAACGGCACATGATTTGGAGTTCTACAGAGAGAGAATTTGTGGATTGATCGCGGACCGTTCTTCTCGTCGCGAAGAACGAATTTATAAAAGACGAAATCGCTTTGTGGCCGTCGGATGGAGATGATGATCACGATGGACGATCGTGATCGCGCGTTCTTTAATATGAATCGCCGTCTTGATTGGATCGTCGGATTTAGATCCAACGATTGTGAGATGTCGAAAGTTCCACCAAAAGATGTAATCTCAACCGTTATAATAATCTTGATGGACGGCGCTGATGCATTCACTTAAAGTCCCAATTGCGCACGTGCTTGATTGTTGATGTGGTGGATCTCGTGTCCACCGCATCGACGTCATCGCGTTGATCGCGATTGAATCCGATGCACGAAACGAAGCCACGTCGACCTGAAATAAACTAAAAGAGAGATTTAGCCCCACACGGGATAATTGCAGGGTATTTACGTGTTTAAAAGATACAACGCATTAGGCGAGTTAATTATTTCTCCCCTTCTACACGGGGGACCCATATATATTATATTAAACTATATAAAGAATATATATAGTAGATAAATATCGCTCCACGTGTCACATTACAGCCACGAAGGCAGGCTGACGTGTCCACGTGGCAGAGCCACGTGGCCTTTGCGTGCCACGTCGCATCCACGTGGGCCCGCGCTCTAATTAACCCCCTTTTTCGCTAATTTTTAATTATTTTTAACATAAAAAAATCGAAAATAAATTCAGAAAAATTCCAAAAAATTCCTAAAAATTGTAAAATTCACAACTTTCAAAATATAACTCCAAATTAAGTCAAATTTGTTTTGTTGGATTCAGAATTGAATAATCTATCATTATAAAAAGTCACATTATAAAAATAATAAGAGAATTAATTTATATTAATTTAATACATTTATGTATTATTTAAAATAAATTCATATAAATAGATAAATGTAAATAAAAGTATTTTCTCTCATATTTTCATCTTTAAAAAAATGATTATGATCATAAATATAATTAGGATTAAATATTATAATGCTTTAATTATGGATAATAACCCATAAATTGATGTATTTTAAGATCATAACATGAATTTACACAAAATGATAGAAATATGCTAAAAAGATGAACATGCATATATTTGTAATGATTAATGCATTAATTTGCATTAATAACTATGTAATTACATGCACAAAATAGCATGTTATCACATGTGCGATAAATCCCCCATTTTTGCTCTTTTTTATTAATTTAAATATTAAAAAGAATCGAAATAAAAAAATCAAATAAAATCAGAAAAATTCCAGAAAAATTCCTAAAAATTGTAAAATTTATAACTTTCAAAATATAACTCCAAATTAATTCAAATTTATTTTGTTGGATTCAGAATTGAATAATCTATCATTATAAAATTTCAATTTATTAAAATAATAAGAGAATAAATTTATATTAATTTTATACATTTATGTATTATATAAAAATAAATTGATATAAACACATAAATGTCAATAAAAGTCTTTTCTCTTATATTTTCATCCTTAAAACATAATTCTGATCATAAATATAATTAGGATTAAAGATTAAAATATTTAATTATGCATAATAACCCATAAATTGATGTATTTTAAGATCATAATATGAATTTACACAAAAAGATAGAAATATGCTTAAAAGATGATAACATGCATATATTTGCATTAATAACTATGTAATTACATTCATAAATAGCATGTTATCAAGATGAATGTATTGATGTAGAGTGTGTGTGAAGAAAGAGATATGAATAGAGAGGAGAAGAAGAGAGAAATAGCGAGGATGAGCAACAAGTGAAAAGACAAACTAGTTATAAAAGAGAGAAATAAGAATATTGAGAAAAACTGAGCGTGAGCAAGAGAGATATATGACAGAAAAAAGAGGAGGAAAGGGAGTGAAAGTAGATAGAGAGCAGATATGGAAAAAGAGAAACATAGAATTATAAAGAAAAGAGAGAAAGATAAATTGGAACATAGATCAGCAAAGGGCATAATAAGAGTTTAGGGAGAGAAGTATATTAAGAGAGAGAGAGAGAAAGGGATAAAAAGGGAGACAAAAGAATTTGCGAGAGTGAGAGGGGAAGGAAAAGCATATGAGAGAGCTTTTGAGTGATAGAACGAGATAAGAATAAAAAGATTAGAAATTAAAATAATTTTGGGAGAAGATGGGAACATAGAGGCGAAGAGATATATGAGGTGTGAGAGGAAGAGGAGATGGAATTAGAAGAATGAAGACAAAAGATGGGTGTAGGGAGAGAGGCCTATATAGATATGTGCAGAGAGAGAGAGAGAGAGAGAGAGAGAGAGAGAAAATTAAGGAAATATGAGTGGAGAGGCATGAGAGAGCAGTAGGAATTCTCTTTCATTTATTTGAATGAAAAAGAAACTAACCAAGACACAAATCAAGATGATTAAAGAGAGGAACTCAAATGTTTGGATGGAACATAAAAATCAAACTATTGGATCTAAACATACAAAACTCTAATAATTGGAGTACAATTTGCTAACGTGGAGATTTATTGTCTCAAAGAAGAACAAGAGGTGGTGTGAAGAGTGATGGATTTCTTTGATTCACAATAATTACATGAATGTTTTATAGATGATTGATAAATACTATATGGCCTATAAACCAAATCATACTTTCATCTCTCTTTTGTGTTCATTAAAATGAAATTTATTTCTTTTTTCTCGTGTGATGTTTGTAACGAAGTATATCATATGCGATGACTAAGCGAATTATGATGAGATCATAATACAACAATCACAAATCTTTAAACATATCTTATAAAAATTTTTATTCAAGTGAAAATATTTGAGAGGGACATCAAAATCTCTTAAAAGAATAATATTATACCTTCTACCTTTCATGATGAGTATGATTGTTCTTGTGGACATCGGTGTGGAGGCACTAAGGATAGATAGTGGGTACTCATTGGACAAAGAATTTATTAAATTGATCTGTATAAATCCTTGAGTACTATTTTACCTAATTATCAATTAAGTTAATTTATTTCATGGTAATGTATGTGGTCTTTTGACCTAAGACACCCAAGACATTATGTAGATAGATGATCATGTTTTGACTTTAACATATGGATCCCTGGTCATGAGATCGCCAAAATGTTATAGATTAGATATGATGTGAAGTCCTCAAAAGCTACTTTGTGGTCACAATAAGATTAATCACCCTTAGTGTTAGAGAAGATTAACTCAAGGAATGAGATGTGGTTAATGCTACGATCTGAGGCTCGAAAAAGCTCTCCAAATCTTTGTACAAAATAATGATTGCAGCGGAAGGTGTGAAATCAAAACATTCAACATCGTGGAAGCACCAAGAATGGATGATCTCATCATCCATTCTAGGTGATCCTATCATCTAGTATGGAATAAAATTCATACTTACTTGGATCATTTGAAAGAGTTCTTCAACCGTTCAAGCGTCCGGCCTCTAGCGGTATCTACACAGTCTCTAGACGATTGGATCTCCTCTTGAACACTTATCACCACGAGAGGAAGAGAAGAGGGAGGAGAAGTTCCACTAGGCTTACATGGGCGCCACTATTATGGTCGTTCTCCCCCTATTTATAGACTTTGGGAATGTGAAATTTTCACAAAAACCCTTATTATTATGTCTATATCCACCGACGTCCATTGACCTTATGTGTGTGACCCTCTAGGTCCATATATCTCGCCAGTTAATGACTCTATCAACCCAATAACACTTATTGATCCTCCTTATCAATTAACTATATCAACATATAGATTAATTATCTAAGGATCGATTTAACCCAATTAACAGGTTGAGTTGCCAGCCTAGTGGGTGCCAAGCTACACCACGTACTCTTTCATGGAACCATGCCGTCATTGGTTACCATGTACGTATAATCCTTCATCTGCACGAGACTCATGAATGACTTAGGGTATGGTTAATTGTCAAACCCTAATTGGTCACTCAATTTAGTACTGATGCGAGTAGGAAATCATTGAGAACAAATTCTCTAATATTTCCACTACCTTGGCCAAGGATTTAACCGCATCTCATTCCTTGAGTCGATCTCCTCATATATCGAGGGTGGATGATCCCATCTTAACCACTCAATCACCTTTCGAGAACTTCATGTTGTATCCAATCTATGACGTTTGGAGATCCCGTGGTTAGGGATTCGTAAGTCATAGTCAAAACATGATCATCCATCCACAAGATGTCTTTGGTGTCTCAAGTCAAACGACCACATACACAATCATGACATGAATAAACCTGATTGAAAATTAGGTATATTACGATTCAGGGATTCATACAGATCAATTCAGTGAACTCTTTCTCCAAAGAGCACCCACTATCTATCCTTAGTGTCTCCACACCGATGTGCTATAGGATCAGCCATACTCATCATATGAGTTGGATTAGATAATGTTATTCTTTCCGGATAATTTCGATGTCCTTCTCGACTATCCCACGAATAGGAATATTTAGAAAATATGTTTAAAGACTAGTGATCGCTATATTATGATCTCATCATAATTCACTTAGTCATTGCACATGCTCATGGACTTTATTACAAACATCACACAAGAATGACAATGAATAAATTTCATTTCAATGAATATAAACAAGAAACATGAAAGTGTGATTGGCTTATAGGCCACATAATATCCATCGGTTAAGTCCTTAGCAAAGTTAGTATAAACATAAGAGATAAGGTGCTCTCTATGATTTCCTTTATGCATCGATTTTATCTTCAGTGATTAGGGTTTGAAAGTTGGACATACCCCAAGTCATTCATGAGTTTCTCACACATCCTCTTTCATTCCCATCGTGCTGATGACAGGGTTTCATATGAGAGTTCTAATAACTCCATATCTCTTAGAGGGTGGTATAGCTTACCACTTAGTGTGCTTATAATTGGAGCTATCGATCCAGTTAAATTTATCCTTAATTAATATATAATTAATAAGGTTAACCAATAAACATTATTGGGTCTATAAATTTATCATATAGTGAGATATGTGAACCTAGATGGCCAAACACATAAAGTTTATTAAGGTTGATAGATATAAACATAATTCTAAGGATTTTTAGAAATTTTCACATACCCAATGTCTATAAATAAGGAGAGAATGGCTACAACTAAATGTGTCTATGTAATCTTTGTAGAAACTTTCCCCTTTCTTTATCTTATCTCTCATTGAAGAGTATTGATGAAGAGATCCAATTATTTGACAATCATGTGGATACTACTAGAGCTGGATGGTTAAAAATAGCTTCAAGAAATCCATCAATAAAACCTTATAAGTATAGATTTTAATCTATACTAATGATGGGATTTGATGCTTTATCGGCTCATTTTTTTTCAAAACATCAAACATATAGAAGACATAGAATAAACACATTCAAAGCATTGAGACACTAAGAATCGATAGTCTTGTCATCTAGTATAGATCAAAATCTATGATGAATATGGCTGATCTTGTAGCCATCGGTGTAAAGGCACTCAAGATAGATAGTGGGTGCTCTTTGGAGAAAGAGTTCACTGAATTGATCCATATGAATCCCTAAATAGTATTATACCTAACTGTCAATCAGGTTGATTCATGTCATGGTAGTGTATGTGGTTTTCTTGACTAGAGACGCCAAAGATATCTTGTGGATGAATGATCATATTTTGATTGTGACTTATGAATCCCTACCCACGAGATATCTAAAACTCCATATATTGGATACGACATGAAGTCCACGAAGATGATTGTGTGATCAAGATAGAATCATCCACCCGAGGTATTTGAAGAGATTGACTCAAAGAATCAGATGTAATGGAATCTTTGACCAAGGTAATGGAAATATCAGAGGAGTTCCCGATGATTTCCTACACACATTAGTACTAGCTTGAGTGACCGATTAGGATTTGATAGCTGATCATACCCTAAGTCATTCATTAGTCTCGTGCGAACGAAGGATTATACATAGATGCTAACCGATGATGGCAAGTTTCCATACGAGAGTTCTTATATACTCCAACTCTTAGAGTACACAATATACTTGGCACTTAATAGGCTAGCAGCTCAACCGGTCAATTGGGTTAAATCGATCATTAATTAATTAATCTATATGTTTATGTAGATATTTAATAAAGGTTTGACCAATAAGGTGTTATTGGGCCTATAGAGTTATTTACTAGAGAGATATATAGACCTTGAGGGTCACATAGATAATGCATGTTGATGTAGGTGTATATAGATATAATTATGAGGGTTTTAATGAAAAATTTATATTCTAATGTCTACAAATAGGGAGAGAATGACCACAATTGAAGGCGTTTGTACAAGCCTTGTGAGAATTCTCTCCTTTCTTCTCTTTCTCTCTTGGTGAATAGCTTTGAAGAGGAGATCCAATCATCCGATGATCTTGTAGATACCTCTAGAGGTTAGACACTAGAATAGCTTTAAGAACTCCTTCTAGTGAACCATATAAGTATGTTTTCGCATACATACTAGATGATATGATCATATGTTCTTGGTGCCTTAGTGTTTTGAATATCTAATTCAATGTATTCCACTATACTCAATGTTTTTATCGAAATGTTGGAAGGTTTATTGACTTCACATCCCAATAGACTTATCAACATATTCTTTGAGAGAATCAGGCAATCATATGGCAACATTGTTGGACCCTTATCACATGGGTGTGATGCTTGACAAGACGACAAGGAGACTTAACTCATGGCTTGGCATAATCTTGATTGTTGTTCTTCATCACTAGCTACTCTTGAAATGGTTAAAATTATATCATGTATATTTCAATCATCATCAATTCAACTGATCGACATTCCTTGTAAAGGAATGTAATTATCTCTTTCTCTAAAGTTTTGACTTCAATTTTTCTTTATTTGCATAAAAAAATTTGATATGCATGATCTAGGGCATCCTAAATCCATGGATTTTATTTTCCTCTAGTAAAAAACATGTGATGAGGGGTTTTATGATCTATGTGTGGACTTTACCCTTAGATTTCAATGGTACCTCTTCAAAATGGCTCCAAAATTTAGTTGTCTAAATCATTGTTTTGCAAATAAAACTATGTCATTAGAGAAATTTTACAAAAAATCTCAGAACTCAAAATCCCCAAAGAAGGTGCAAGTGGGTAGTTGGATAGGAGACAGAAAGGCAAAATGCAAAGAAGGTGAGAAGACAAATTGGGGACAGCCACAATTGAATTAGTGGTATCCTTAATCATGTAGGCCAAAAGTGTGAAATGAGAGACAAAGTGAAGAAAATTATTAAACAAGGAAAGAAAATCAACCCCCTATTCATGCATCTTCTCTTGATGTGATACATTACAAATCAACCAATTTAAGGAGTCATGATCAATGATTGAATCCATCAATTGTTGATCAAGCTTGAATTTTGATCCAAATTGGACACCCCTAGTGAGTTTGAGAGAGAAATTGGGATATTAAAAGTGAGAAACCAAACACCTAAGACCAACCCCCTTTTTTTTCCAAATACCTAGACTTGTACCTAAGAATGACCTAGGCCCCTAGTCAGGTCCAACTTGAAAACCTAAACATGACCAAAGATCTTATGAAAGTAAATATATATCCAAATTACTAATATTTGAACTATAGTTTAAAAAATCTATATTAAGTAGATAAAGAGAGAACACCAAGAAATTCATATGCTAGAAAGAAATTCCTTACAAAATTGAATAAAGAATTTTTAATATTTATAATTTTAAAACTTATATATTTGGTGAAACACCCTTTGCGCATGAACAATACAAAAAAACTTAAATTGCCAAGTTTTGCTCTATGAGAAGAGCTGAATTTTGAATCCATAGAACTAACTTCTTTAACCCTTGAATCCACAAGTAGTTAGTTGTGAAATCTTGACAAACTAGACCACTCTCAAACAAAGAGAACACCTAGAAGGAAGAAACCTTTAAAAAAAACCTTTAAAGTTGATTCCTTAACTTTAAGGGACAAAAACTTTAAAAAATTCTACTCAAGCCCTTCAAAACAGAAGTGCAACATTATAAATAACAAAATCTATTAAAAATATTTTTTTCTCTAGGTGATCCTCTACACATATTGTAAGGTTGTGGAGATTCTTCCCAAGTCTACTAATATTTAAACAACCCTTCCAAAGTGGGCTCTTTGGGCCCCATCATAAAGAGGCTCTTAGGCTCCACCTTATGCTACATTTAAATTTTGAAAATTACCATATTTGACTATGCCTCTCAATGGCATATCATTGAGCTTCTATAGAGTGAAACCAACATCGCCACACTTTGCAATAGTCATAAATGGATACCAGAGCAACAATAAAAGTATAGACATCCCATTCAGCTTTGACACTTGTTCATCAACTTTCCTCCCTTTACTCAAATTATTAACATCTCAACGAGTCTTGAGAACTGAATGCTAACTGAAGTAATCAGGCTCAATACATCCTCTCATCATGACCACATAAAGAGAAGGAACTAGATGAGGGAACCCAGACGTGAGATTAACAGAAATGATATGCAATGTGTTATCTGATGGGTCGTGTCAAGGCCCATTTCCTCTCTTCCCTCTCTCTATTATTTCTCCTTTAATGTACAACCCTATAAAAGGGGGTAAACAGTAGCTTAATGATATGTGAGTCCTAAAGTATTCAAAATCGTGATTCTCTATCTCTCTCTCTCTGGAAACCCTAGACCTCTCTACTTCTCATTCTCATCTTAATCTTCCTCCTCCAAGATCGTGACAGGGTAACAGAGCTTCTACACTAGTAGAAGGATCAATCCAGGAGCGAGGAGTGGCATCGTTTGTGGATTGTATGTGGGGCATGATCGCGATCGCAATTCTTCTTCACCAGCGATCGCGAAGCTCTGATAGCAATCGCGAGTCTCCTTCGCTAGCGTCTGGGTACATCTTTGAAGATATCGTTCCTATTCGAAGGCATTGCATTTCGTGAAAGTTCAAAGTACGGATTTCAATGGCCGATGATGCGATTCATCTACCAAAGGAAACTATTGTCAAAACGGGACGGGAATTGTTAAATCCAGTTCTATTTCCTCCCATCCCGGAAGATATCAAGGTCAATGGCTTGAATCTCGAAGATTGGATCAAGTACGTGGAGATGATACTTGAAAGTCGAGGACTCGATGAGCATCTTAGGTCAGAGGTTGAACAAGGTCAATCCAAATATCAAATATGGAGGAGAGAAGATTCGAATGTACGTTCATGGCTACTTAGTAGTCTTGCTGGGAATCGGTTTCGAAAATACTTATATCCCAAAACCATGTAGAAACTCTGGGATCATCTCTAGAGAGGGAGAATTCATAAGAGCCACACCTGGCACTTGTATGAGTTGGTGATGAAGGCGAGTACCCTAGTTCAAGGAGACATGTCCGTCGTAGAATATGCTGAGGAGCTTCAATCAATGTGGTTGGCCATAGATCACTTCCAACCAATCAAGAACCCTTACGAGTGGTAGTCAGCGCTTCAAAATCGGATGTCCCGATTTTTTATGGGTCTCAATCCTGAATATGAACAACTGTGCAGTCAACTTCTAAATCGAGAACGAGTACCTACTCTTGAGGAAGCGATTCTAGCTGTCCTAGACGAGGAGAAGCGGCGAAAAAAATTTTCTAAGGACCGAGAGGGACGAGGCTAAGGCAGGACTCTTAACCAGATCCTAGCCTGTAAAAGGGGGTGAAGCAGCTCTTGGGAAGAATCCGAGCGGTCAAAAAAGGGGGATGAAAATCCTGATTAGAAGACCACTTCCGGAAAGTCTTCTCAGAGATTCTGCACATACTACAAAAGGCGTAGTCATAACAGAGACTTGTTACTCCCTTTATCCTCATCTTCGTCCGCCTCGTGCCAATGTTGTTGATGCCAGACCTCTTGAAGGCTCCTCTAGTGACTCAGGGGCAGAAGTTTCGAAGATGGTCCCTATGGAGGAACTTGAGAGAGTGAAAGAAGAATTGGAGAAACTAAGGGCCGCTCGAAGCTTTACTTCTATGGCGTTATCAGGTAAATTTCACTCTAAAGTATTTTGTTTTCTAAGGAGTGGATTATTGATATAGGAGCTACTGATCACATGACCCCTCATCGACATAAGTTTATTAAATATATCCCCTGTTATGGAGAAAGGAAGGTTTGTACTGCTAGAGACAAAATCCTACTAGTACTTGGAATCGGGACTGTTGAAATTAACAAGTTGGGTGTTATTAAAAATGTTCTTCACGTACCAGATCTCCGAGCACAACTACTCTCACCTCAAAGATTTGTGAAAGACCTGAACCTTATCTTTTCTATTACACTTGATGGCTGCTTTATTATGACAAGGGCTGGAACCTGAAGACTTCTCCTTTTTAGGAGAAGGATGGCCTGATATATGCTATGGAGGCAGCTGATGGACCTCCAACCACTAGGTGCCTAGCTCAAGGAGGACAGGGAGTGTTGGCGAAAATCATGCTACTACACTCTCGACTTGGACATCCATCTTTTGGACCTTTAAAACGTATGTTTCCTGTTCTCTTTAAGCATGTGGATCATCTTTCTTTTCATTGCGATACACACCATTTTTCTAAACAAAAGAGAGTTCCATTTAACGTCAAGGCACAGAGATGCAAGGCTCCACTCTTGCGTGTTCACAGTGACATTTGGGGACCGTCCTTGACTACATCGTTAACTGGAGCGAAACGGTATCTTATAATTGTGGATGATTTTACTAGATTGACATGGGTGTATCTTCTCGAATCAAAGGGAGAGGCGTCTAATGCCATTGAGAATTATTTTAATATGATCAAGAGACAATTTGATATTTCAATCAAGCAGTTCAGGTCAGATAATGCTCGGGAGTTCTTCAATTACCATTTGTCGACATTCTTTGACAAGTAGGGGGTGGTTCATGAATCCTCTTGCGTCAACACACCACAGCAAAATGGTGTAGCGGAGAGGAAGATTGGACATGTTACTACTATGGCTCGCACATTACTTTTGCACTACAATGTCCCAAAATATTTTTGGGGTGAAGCAGTCCTAATGGTTGTTCATGTGATAAACTGATTGCCATCGAAGACATTAGATGAGAAGAGTCCAGTAACCCTCATGAAAGAAGTTTATCCGAACTATTCATGGCATACTGGTCTAGCTCCTTGTGTCTTTGGTTTCATGACATTTGTGCATCTTCATAATCCCGATGATAAATTTATTCCAAGATCTCTTAAGTGCATTTTTGTAGGATATTCTCTCACCCAAAAAGGGTACAAGTGTTATCATCCCCAGTCAAAGAAGTTCATGATATCTGTTGATGTAACTATTCAAGAAACTAAGAAGTTTTTTGAAGATCCAGATTCGTCAGCAAAGGAGAAGGGGGGGGGGGCAAAGTAGAATCTTACCTTCCTCCAATTCCAATTCTTGAATCAAGTGTGCAGCCGGTTGATGCAGATGATCAAAGGGGGACAGGCAACAAAGTTGAAACTCAGTAGCAGATAATTTCAAAAGCAGATGAGGAAGATCCTGAGGAAGTCGAATCAGATAGTCCCAGGAGACAAGATGTGTATGAAAATGCACATGAAGAAGAGGAACATGAGCTAGAAGGAAGAAGCCTAGATGGTGATTCAGATTTGGGCTGGCCCATCGCCCTCCGGAAAGGGAAGCAAAGTTGCACTCAAAAACTAAGATACCCTATGGCCAATTTGATGGATTTCCATTATATTGGAGAAAAATACAAAGCCTTCATATCAGCATTGCATTCATCATCAATTCCAAGTTCATATGACGAAGCAAAGGTATTGAATCACTGGCAACATGTTATGGATGTTGAGATGGACGCCTTGATCAACAACAAGACATGGGAGCTAGTGACTTTACCTCGAGATAAGCGGCCAATCGGTTGCAAGTGGGTCTATACAATTAAACATAATGCGGATCAAAGTCTTGAGAGATATAAAGTGCGGCTGGTGGCAAAAGGTTATACTCAATCCTATGGGATTGATTATGGCAAGACCTTTGCCCCTATGGCAAAGTTGAATACATTACGATTGCTGACTGCTTTGGCCACCAGTATGGATCGGGTACTACTACAATTTGACGTTAAAAATGCTTTTCTCCATGGTGACTTATGTGAAGAGGTATATATGCAACTACCACCGGGTTATTACCGGGAGGAAAGAGGAACGAAGGTCTACAAGCTGAAAAAGGCACTCTATCGACTTAAACAGTCTCCTCGAGCTTGGTTTGGAAAATTTTCGTGCCGAATGAAGGAGCTAGGATATCTCCAAAGTAATGGTGATCATACCCTGTTTTTGAAACACCATGATGGAAAGGTATCTATTTTATTGGTCTATGTGGAGAATATTATAATCACTGGGAATGACGAATTTGGAGTCTCCTCCTCAATTTCAAAATTAGCTAAGGCGTTTGAGATTAGACCCCTAGGAAGACTCAGGTACTTCCTAGGAATTGAAGTTGCTTATTCTCCTCAAGGTATATTTATATCTCAATATAAATATATATTGGATCTACTTAAAGAGACCAAGATGAGTCAGTGTAAAGGCCAATTGAGACTATGTAAAGAAGAACCTCCTATTGATAAAGGCCAATTCCAAAGATTGGACGGGAAGCTAATATATCTAAATCACACAAGACCCGATATTGCTTTTTCAGTTG
The DNA here is from genome assembly GCA_024174645.1 of Lemna minuta. Lineage (NCBI taxonomy): Eukaryota > Viridiplantae > Streptophyta > Magnoliopsida > Alismatales > Araceae > Lemna > Lemna minuta. Next base: position 4,211,788 of record CM044120.1, on the reverse strand, counting down.
GGGTGCTAAGCCGCTTTATGAATAGTCCGAGGAAATCATATCTTGAAGCTGCCTATTGAGTGTTGGCTTACTTAAAAGGATCAGTGGGACACATGTTGTTATTCAAAAGACATGGAGGCACCACAGTGACTATGTATACGGATGCAGATTGGGGAGGTTCCCCTATTGACAGGAGGTCTACAACTGGGTATTGTGCATTTCTTGGTGGGAACCTCATTACTTGGAGGAGCAAGAAGCAAGCAGAGATATCACTCTCAAGTGTCGAGGTTGAATATCGAGCTCTTGTTTAGGGAATTAGTGAAGCCATATGGATAAGGAATATTCTTGGTGAATTGGCTTTTGAGCAATGTCGACCAACAACAGTTTTGTGCGATAGTAAGGCAGCAATTGATATCGCTCATAATCTAGTTTTACATAACAGGACAAAGCATATCGAGCTAAACAAGCATTGGATCAGAGAAAAAATTAACAAGAGGCATGTTCATGTTCAACACACTCAATAAGATGGATAGCTAGCAGACGTGCTGACTAAAGGACTGGCCCGACCATTGTTTGAACATCTTGTGAGCAAGTTGGGAATTCGAAGCCTCAACTCACCAACTTGAGGGGGGTTGTTATCTGATGGGTCGTGTCAAGGCCCATTTCCTCTCTTCCCTCTCTCTCTTATTTCTCCTTTAATGTAAAACCCTATAAAAGGGGGTAAACAGTAGCTTAATGATATGTGAGTCCTAAAGTATTCAAAATTGTGATTCTATATCTCTCTCTCTCTCCGGAAACCCTAAACCTCTATACTTCCCATTCTCATCTTAATCTTCCTCCTCCAAGATCGTGACACAATGAGATAGTGATCTCAAAAGAGAGAATTACCTGAGATGGAACAGATGGGTTTTCGTGCAAGCAAAGAAGAGATGAGGCTTCTTTGAAGTTTCCCTTTTTTCAATAGACAGTAGTCATTGCATTGAATCGTGGGAGAAATTGGAGAAGTATGAGTGCAGTCTCTCCATGACACAACCAAGTGGAAGAATTCCCACTTACATTTAGTTTTCCAGGAAAAAGTAATATATATACTAAAGTAAGAACAAAAATATTACAACAGTGTTTCACCTTGACGTAGACTCTTGGCAAAGAAGTGCTGCAGTCAACCTTCATAAGAAGAAGATCATGCAACATGAGTGAAGTTGCCGCCAGCAGGAGCAGAGAAAATAAAAAGAAGCAAGCTCAGTTAGAGAAAACTTAAACTTTCCCGAGTCCTGATGACTGGCAATCGACAACCGATGAACTTACAATGTGGAGGAGGCTGCCATGAAGGATGGGAGGATGGCAGAAGTGGCAAAACAAAAATTCTACGAGCGGGTCAAAACCTTGGTCCCCTAGTGAATTTCTTAAAAATAAAGGCAAAAGCATTCCAGCTGTTGGATCTACAAGCCCAGTCCAATGTGTCATGGGAACCCTAGCGGTCTCAAATTGCCGTGTGCCATCTCTCTCAACTCTCCACCTCTCATTTCTTTGGAAGACATGAAAGAGAAAAGAATGAAGAACACTAAAAAGAGATTTACAACTTAATATAATTTGTGTCTAGACTTATCAGAGGGCGCCAGCATCAGGAATGGCATCATCGACGGGCTTGGGGCCACCACAGGACCTTGCCACCGACTCGAACAGCTTGGATATCTCCGGCACACTGTGTGTGAATGATCTCTTCCAAAATGCGTACCTCTCATTCTACCCAAGACATATACTTTAAAAATAGTCCAGAAAAAGTAAGATAAATAACAGAAAATGTGTACCTTGATCAGCTCGATGAAGGTGATCAGTAGCCCCCATGGATGCGGTCGGTTCACTATGAGACGTTCCAACAATACCCTGGTTATCTGCTCCTGGATCACCTCCTGTCATATTACCACAAAATTTTACAAATCAAATTATTTTAGGAAAAAGATATTGCATAAACAACCTCCTACCTAACCACCCAAAATCACATCAAACTACCTGAAATGTTTGATAGGCCATAAAAAAAAGGGAAAAACGAGGGAACAGGGAGTCTACTCGCCCCCTTCCCATATTCAAAATAACAGAAAAAAACCAATATGTCATGAAGATGGTAACAAGAAGCAGGGAGGCAAACATAAGGCGTTTCGCCAATAAATGATTAAAAAAAACCACAATTCCGTGAAAAGGGTAAAAGGTAAGGGAGTTGACCAACCACCTGCCCAACAACAAAAACAACAAAAAACTCGAAATAACTTTAGAAGTTAAAAACATGAAGAAGAGGGAGTCAACAAAACACCCAACAATGGCATAATCAACCTCAGTAACATCACAAGGGTGAACAAACAAATAAGAGGGTTAACCAAAAACCAAATGATGATGAAGAGAATAAAAAAGGATGACCTGTTTAGCTTCAAAGAAGAGGAAAAGCAGGACAAAGGAGAAGTAATGGGTGTGGTTGTTGGGATAGCGAAGCTGGTTGGCAACAGCATTTAGGAAAAGATAGCGGCCCTCTGTGTCCAGGTCAACAGCCATTGTGCGAAATATGTCCATTGCTGCCGCCCCCATCACTGCATCGGCTGGCCCTGCCTGCCCCATCACCGCCACAGCAGGCACATGCTGCGGCGACTTGCTATGGAGCTGCTGTATTGCCTGCTCACCCAGAATATGCAATCACTACATAGCTCCAGATATTGGACATGAAATTAGAGAGAAACAGATAGAGAAAAGAAAAGTAGAGAAAGGGAGGACAAATAAGAAAGAGACGTCTACAGATCATGCCGGCATTTAGAAATACATAAGAGAGATCAAAGTTTCTTTACCTGGATAGCATGTAGACAAGAAATGTGAGCGAGAGCAGAAGAGAGACAGAAGAAAACTAGAGAGGGTTGGAGAGAGCCAGGTGGGGAACAAAAAATGACACTGGGGAGTGGCATAGAAAAAATAGAGAGATAGTGAGAGTTACCTGAACACCAACATAGAGAACAAGGGAGTTAATAAGCGGCACATTGTACTGGGTTCCAGATTGGATAGCTTCATTTGGTGGGAGAAGCAGCCTCGACTTTAGATCAGACAAAAAGGAGGAACTCTGCGGCCTCATCTGCAGAATTTATTGGAAGTCAACAGAAAGCACGCTAGAGCAAAAAGAAAACCTTTTTAACTTTACCTTGAGATACTCATCTACATCAGCTTTCAGCATCTTTGCTTTCAGGGCCCCGTCAATGTCGGAGAGGATGCGAGGGGTCTGGCTTATCTCCGCCAATAGATCAATCTGCATGAACAGATGAGAGAGAAAGAGTTGATCTTCAGAACTGCACAGAAGAAACGAAACCAAGAGAAAGCTAGAGCAAGAGAGAGACTTAGAGATTGATCACAACAGCTGCAAGAAGAAGAATAAACTAAAGAAGGCAAGCTAAAGAGAAAAGGATAACAAACCTTCAAGTTGGGAGTAGAGGGATCAGGTAATCTCATCTTGGGGGGGAAGGCGCTGAGGATCACATTGCGCATCTGAATGCAGCTAGGAGGGATGACATCACAGAAACTGAAATGGTATTCACACAGGAAATCTGGGAAGTCGTGGAGCAACACCAGAAGCACTCTCAAGGTGCCCTTGTACAGCAATCGAACCTGCATGCATGGGAGTAAAGGCCTTCTCTAAGTCTCTCAAGAGAGAAAGTTTATAGCATCTTGGTATTGCTCCTAGAACACCATCCTACTCTTCATCATTCGCCTTTCACAAATACTCCATGTTTACCAACTAATTGGCAAAGACAGAGGGATAGAGTGAAAGAGAGGACAGAAATACCGGTTCGCCAAGCTCTGCATTCCTCAGGCATGGCTCCATGAATTTGAACAAGTCTATGAGGAGGCGATGAAAGAAGGCCCAGCCCTTGTTGAGATTGCCACTCGCCAGCAGTCTGGGCATGAAACTCCTGTGGCTGATCAACTCCAGCCACGCGAAGCTGAAAGAAACCAACAGAAATATTTAATTATATCAAATATAATTCAAATCTTACAAAATAAGATTTACATCAATATGACTTATAAGAAGCATTTCATTAAATTGAAGTTTCTTCTTAATGTTCTTCAAGTACTGACCTAAATCCAGGGACCTTCAACGGCTGTAGTGCATGGAAAGCATTCGCAAAGGAAATCAACACCTGAGAATTGGGAAAAAGAAAGGTTAAATTACTTTGTCAACTTTAATAGCACTCGTTCACTTGGTTAGGGTTGGGCCATTGACAATCATGATCATCTGACCAAGATCCAGCCTAATCTGATTCACCATTGCTTGTAAGAGTCAATGAATCAGGCCTTCTTAATGTGGGCTGTTGGAACAGTCTGATCGTATTTTCAACAGTCCACATTTAGAAGGCCATTTTTTTGTTTGCAATTTCTCTCTTCCCTCCACGGCCAAGATGCTGCCTACACTGCCTCAAGAAAGAAAGAGGGGAGAGAAGAAAGCTAAAGTGGAGGCAAGGAGGAAGACAGAAAAAGAGACGATCCTCGTGATCAGCCCAATATGGATATCATGGTCACTTTTGGGAGAAATAGCTGATCAAATTGTCAAGGATCATAAGATATCCCAACCCTGTTCTCTACCAACAGACCTGAAAATTGATTGGTTCAACGATGTCTGAAGTGTTTAACTCCCATAACCAGTACACGAAAAGTCTGAAATATGGTCTTGGATTGAAGCCTGATTTCTTCTCTTCTGCTTCCTTCTGGGTGATGTTCACAACGACTGACAGAATCTGACAAAGAACAAACTCATTTATGTAAATGATTAAGCATGAATAAATAAAACCACAGCCAACCTTGGGCAATAGAGCAAATTTACTGGGACCTTGATCCAGCAAGGAGTACTGCAGACGAGAAAACAAACAAAATATGATTTCTCATTATCAAATATTATTTCCCATTATCTTGTAACTTCAAAAAAAATGATCTTTAGTAGAAAACTTCACCTTCAAAATTAAAAGAACGAGTTTAGCACAAGCATCCACGGCAGAGAATGATAGATGCTGAATCTGATGAGATGGCTGGGCTGACAACTGGCTGGTAGTAACTGTCTGTTCACTGGAGAGACAATGCGCCACAGAAATTTCCTAAATACAAGAAAAAACTGTTAATAATAAGACAAATAAATAAACAAACCAGTGAGTCAAATTACCATGATAATGCGAAAGAAGCTGTCAGTTCTTTCATCGCCCTTCAAAAAACCATTCTGTTGAAGCTGAGAGATAAAATGTGTGTACGCTGCATCTGTTGCAGGGAGATCAGTGAGCCGGAACCAATCGGTAAATAAAATAGACACCTGCACAGTAAATACATGCGTTTTGAAACCCAATTATACTACTCTGGACAAATGGGTCTGTTTTAGAAGAAAGGAAAACCTGCTCACGGAAACCAGGAGGATCCGCTGGGAGAGATTCCGAGATATTCCAGTCTTCTGGAACAGTGATTGAACGAACAGGAACACTCTGTATAAATAGAATATCAACAAAATATTAAATCAGAAGAAAAGTACAAAAAAAGGAAAAAATGGTGAAAAATTATGCCAACCTTTTTCTCCTTTTGTGGTCTTGTTTTATCCTCCTTGTTTGCAGAGAGACCAGGGATGGCTAGACTAGAGGTATTTCTAAGGGTGTCGAGCAACTGAACTAACGACTCAGGACCTCCAGGCCGTCCCACAAGCTGTAAATTTAAATCAATAATAAAAAAAACATTTTTCTGCCAAGGGACTCGGACAATTATTTATTCATTAAAGAATGAACACCTTGAACAAGGCATCAATGGTGATATAGAACTCGGCGCTGAAAGAAGATTCTTGGGAAACTAGTGTCTGAATGAGAGATATTGAAAATTCTGTGGCGGCTTCTGCGAGAACATAGACATGGTAAGCCAAGCACTTTACATAAAAATTATAAATGACAAAAATAACTTACTGTTTCTTCCTCCATCGATAAGTTTTGCAAGATGAGAACTGTACTCTGCGAGATTGAGCAACTCTGAGTAGATAAGGCTGATGGCAATCTCTTTATTCAATTTTCGATCATCATCAGAGTAAATGACCTGAAAATAAAACCTCAACAAGTTAAGTGTTCCCCTCCCTCTTTTCAAAAAAAAAAAAAACAAGTTAAGTGTTAAAGAAGTTATAATTTTGAGAAGAATCGGGGGGTTACCAATCTGATATCCTTTTCACATGTCAACAAACAAAATTTAGGAGAATGAAAAGGACGACATACCCAACTTGTAAGCTCCTTCACAACAAGTTTGCAGACATCTCGAATTGCAGAGAGAATAGCGAGATGTGAACTAACATGGATCTTGTTCGATGCATTATCATACAGACCTCTAAAAACCTGTCTCAAAGATAAGTCCGGATCCATTAGTATCAACACACAAAAAGAACGAAAAAAGAAGCGTTATTTATTATTCACCTTCTGTGCAACTGCTAAGGCAGCCTCATCTCGACTCACACACTTAAGTATGATTTCTGGAACCTCAGCAATAACTCCCTAGAAAAAAGAAAGAAATATGCAGCACAAAGACATTAACAATTAAATAAGATCCATTTCAACCGGTTACACTCTATGATTAAGTATATATATCAGGGGCACCTGAATGTCTGCCTCCCTGGCATTTTTTGCAATCAAGGATTCCAGCTGAAAATAAGAAAAGTAGTCTTTGATTAGAAAGCATGCCGCTAATGTACAAATATTGAGTTATTATAAAATAAGCCATAATTTAGAATAATAATAGTTGTCACCCTTTGTGCCAGCAATTGGTACTTCTCTAAAGCATCTCCAGTACTCAATGGCTCTGAAATCACAGTAGTAAGCCGGTCAACTGAAGGGATTGCAGGAGGCACAACAGCACCAATCTCCTGAATATGGACATCACATGGTTAGAATAAATGATTCAGGTATCTTATTCTTAATATTATCAGGTTGATCACCAATCTCAGGTGATCCTCTTTCCTTTCTCAAACAAAATAAATGATTCAAGTAGGGTTTTACAGAAAGGAGAAGAAGGTTTCGCACTTTTATAGCAGGAGAGGGCTCAACCAAATCTGAAAATGAAGAGCCGAGAGTACTAATGCCAGTGGGTTGCTGAAGGTTATCCGGTAGCACGCCATGTGAGGAAGCACTGAGATGCAAGAGAAAATGGAAAATTTGGTATTTGTCCACAGAAAAGACTTTTGCAAAACTATAGAAAATTTAACGACCTTGGATCCATCTCACTGGAGATCAGATCCAATGGCTGAGAGGCAGGGCTGAATCCAGGAGCCGCTTGTTGGGTTAATGGAATCCCTGAGTTGAGTTGACCAGAAGAGGCGTATATGTGGGCTGCAGCTGCAACAGGGTTAACTGAACTGCCAGAGGAAGAGGGTGCTTGTAAAGCGGGTAAAGCACTTGAACTTGGACTTGACGGATTCTGCCACAGAAACCTTACAAAATCCTGCATAAACAAATAAACACTAAGTAACAGGAAAGAAAAATACTTTCTTATAATAGAAGGTTTACCTCATATACTCGTTGCTGGGAAACAGACAGTCGTCCAGGTTTGGGACGAAGTGCCTCAGGCATGCGTGCTAATGGCCCCTGTGAATAGGTGTTGGCATCAAAATATGCAGAACCAACTCCTTCTCTCTGCTTTCGTCTAAAACTGAGAGCTGTAGTTATTTCCCCGTCAATGGCCAGAGAAGCCTGCCAACAAAAAAGAAGAAAAAGTTGCAACATGATAGAAAGAATTTTTTTTGAAATTGTCAAACAGGACTTGAAGTTTTCCCAAAAGCTTTATAATTAACTTCAACTATAAACAAAGCTGATTGAAAACATGTAACAAGAGTTAGGAGAACACTTGTTGAGGAGCGTCTGATTGATTGAGATTGAAACTTACAATTGATTAACAATGATAAGGGGCGATCAACTGAAAGACATAATTGATCGATTCAATTTAAGTATTGCAAATGAAATAGAACAGGAAAGTCTGGAGAAGGGGTCAGAGAGAGCAGAAGAGGCAATGCAGGAAAGAAGGGACTTGGGGGGGGGGGAGAAGGCTGAAGAATGAGAGGGCAGAAGAGAGAGAGGTAAACAAGAAAAAGGAGTGGAAGAGATAGAAGGGGGGAGGGTGGAAGAAAGGAAGATAAACATAATGGGAGGTAGGAAGGAGACGAGAGAAAGAGTGCAGAAGAGAGGTGGAGAGGGAGAGGGGGGAGAGAGAGAGGTAAGCAGTGGTCAATCACTATTGATCGCCCAACTGACCAAAAGATTCTACTAACCACGCTCATGACCATGCCCAATCAATGAACGGTAGGAATGAAATCATAATAGGACAGAGTCAAGCTAACTAGCTAACTGTTCAAGAGATGATGGAGCTACTCATCCTGTGGAGAGATGGATGATTTCGTGGAGGGATACTTGAGCCACACTAGCAGCTGACTAAATGGGTGTCAAGGGGAAAAGTGAGCATACTCTGACAGACGATCCACAAACACCAATATGGCAATGAGGATGCGGGATCTGGATAGGCCTTAAATAGTGTCCATTGTCCATCTGTAAGCAGATTGTTGATATCTCCGTCCATCCTTAAATTTCCAGACCACAATGGTTTAGAATCAGCACATCACCACCCTCTGGATGTTTTTGTCATAGACCAATAAGCAAGGACCAGATACCAGTTGTCAAGACATTGATAACACCACAAAACCAAATCCAGATGTCAACTTCTGATATATCCAATATACTTCACCTCTCCTTTCATGGCCGGGTATAAAGACAATGACCAACTTCATTTCAGTCCCCCAGATTCTCAACCCCCCCAAACCAAAAAAAAGAACAAAAAAACAACACACACTATCTCCCTGGACAAGCCCCAGATGTTGCCAATGCCCCAGACTTCTCTCACAAGCTCCACCAGGTGCTCACAAGGTCTTGAAATCTCAAACGCCGATGCCAACCCCTGAGCTCTGCCGCAAATGGAAACATAGGCCCCAAACTCAGCCATCTCTCTTTTTCCTCCAAAATGTCTTCTGCCTCCAACGGACAACCAGCACTTAGTTTTAAGGCTGCAGTGAGTTATGCCTTGTTCAGCAGAATTCAGTGTGATGGGGTGTACTAGGCAGCCAGTTCACGGCTAAAGCTGGCACCCTTTGAGCTGGGTCTCTTAAGTGAATTTCCTAGTTCACAAATATACCCATAATTGAATCCACTTCATTGTCATTTTATTAGAAGTAGCTCAACAATTCCCTGTAAAATGTTATTAACTTTGTCCCTTCCACCAATGAGGATTGCTGCTCGCAGATAATGCACAATGACTTTTTTTTTTGGCCCTAATTTTCTACCTCTCTTCTAATGAATCTACTTGTTTTGTCATTCTGAATTTTATGATTCTGTTTCTGTTTTGTACTTATCCCTATGAACATCCCAGTAGATAACCATACCCTTAAGCGAATCCACTAACGGGTTTGCCTCAGTAACTCCACCAAAACAGATAACTAATATCGTGAGTAATAACTAATTTGGATGCACAGAAATGATGTCATTTTCAGGGACGCTAACCCATCCGGCGACGCCATTCGCTATGCCGTGAGGGGTTACATTACATTATGGTTTCGAGGTGGCCTAGGCCCCTCATCCTTGTTACCCTGATTTGGCTGTAAAATTCATCATCTCAATGAACTGGGGATACCGTGTTGGGTGCTCCCCGTCCTCTTTTCAAAAAAAAAAAGAAAAAAAGATTCACCCTGCTTTTGGAAAAACCCCAACATAAGGAAAATGACGTTGATGCAATTATCAAAACATTAGCACAAAGACAATAAAAATTAGATGGAAACTAGTACCTTCTCAGTTGCAGCCTGTTCAATCACTGCACAACCCAAGTCGAGGTTATCATTGGTCACAAGCTGAATAGCTTGTTCAAGAAGCTCGTTGTTGACACTTAATGATTGGAGCAGATTTCGGAGGTTGCTTGACATTGCAGTACGAAGAGGTTCCTGTCAAGAGAGACACAATGATATAACATGACTAATATGCAGAATAGAAATGTTTCAACAAAGCTTTTTTATAACTGGACGATCACTCAAAAACAATGCATCAAGAGAGATGTAGAAGAAACCTTGCAAGTGACATGGGCCAAGCTTCCAGCTAAGCCAGCTACCATTAAATGTGCGGCATTAAATATGCGATTTTCATCCGACTCCATTACATAATCCTATCAACCCATGAAATAAATCATGTCAACAAACAATCCACAGGAATAACTATTACTTTAAAAAAACAACCTTTAGAACAAGCTCCCTGGTAGTCTGGCTAGCAATTGTAACACTCCGTTGAACAACAGGAGAGATTATGTCTCGAATCGCCTTCTCCATTGCAATAGGGAGGACTCTGAAATTTTAAACGTTGATCCAACTAATAATGTTTACACATACCAATTTGCTTAAATAAAATAAGTTGGCCCCATCAAACCTCTGAAACTGCATATACATGCCAAGGGTATTCAGCTTCTGATTGACCACAACGTGCATTCCAATGTTGGGAAGAATAGATGAAGCCTGCAAGGGTAAGAAATAATTAAGACGATGTTCACTCCACAAACGCAACAAGGAAAAATAAAATAAACTCAAACCTGAAGAACAGAAAATTGCGTCTGAGAAGGAGTAACCTGAGTCAGGCCTTGAGCAGATGGAACACGTTCTGGTAGGGACAAGGGTCCCATCTTCTCCTCCTCGGCTAATGCATTGGAAGCCAAATGCAGAGCAGGAAACTGCACCCGAAAAAATTTTAAAAAATGTGTACGAGAAAATTATGCATTTGGAACAGGACCTACTTGAGAATAGAGAAAAATTTAACCTGGGAGAGAACATTAGGATGAACCACCGGATGGGAAGAGACAGAAGTCTCTGGTGGCAAATCGACAGAACTCAGACTAGACATTACTCCTGAACTGGCATCTGGCACGACAGGCGGCTGACTCAGTATAACATCTTTTATATGAAAATCAGGATTGCCTTCAAGTTCACGCCCTCGATCCTTGAGAAGAAGAGATGGCTTGACATCTTTTAAATCAACACCTAGATTCTTAAACAGAACCTGATGATCAATGAGTATGAGCAGACGTCAGTTCTTCACCGGAACAAAATGACATTCAAATGAAAAGACCAAATATGGGAAAGTTAAAAGTGATACCTCAATGTCAAATTTGAGGTTACTCTTAAGATGTGGCAGATTATAGATTTCGGCGAGCAAACTAAGGATGCCCATGGTCCATGGATTTGGAGGTCTATAAGCAAGGCTTGTCTGACAGGGCTCTAAAACCTGCAAAAGGAAACATGGGCGTAGAAGATCATTAAAGAATAATTATCAAGAAATAAAACAGGACAATCTAAATTTTCACCTTTGAGGTAAATGGAATCACTGCAATCATCAAACCCTTTTCATAAGCCTGCAGGAGAATAAGGAACGAGAGAGTTAGAGATAAAGATATAAAATCAAAATTTTTAGACAGAATAACAAAAAGATAGGATTACTGAATAATCCACCTCAACAATTAAAACTTTTGGATCTATTTCGCGGGCTCTTAGAACTTGATTCCTGCCAATGGTGAATTTTCCAAGCCAGCTACCAAGATTCTTAAGCAGTGAGCGCTCTTCTGAACTCGACTTGACAAGGTCAGACCCCAGTAACACCTGAAAACATATAGAAAAATATGAGTGCAGCTGATAAAGAATGACATAAAACAAACTACTTAGTTTCAATACAATCACCTTGCAATTTTCGTAAGTCGATTTCAGAATCTCCTTATTCAATGTTTTAGAATTTAATTTGTCTAAGAATTTCAAGTACAAGTCGTGAAAATTTGGCTCAATGCTTGCCCTGTTTAAAAAATACATTCATCAGGAAAAATAAAGATGAATCAAGAATGGAAGAAATCGAGGATAAAAGAATTTCCACCTTTTCATAACCATGTACTCAGCAAACCATGGGTAGTACTTCTCATGAAGTATTTCAGTTAATTCTCTAGCCTTTGCCTCAATATTTGTCAGTGAAATATTGTTTATCATAAACAGTATCCTGTCTTGAATTTCAGATGCAGGAGCCTACATTTCACGAATAACGTAAACTCAAAGCCAAGTACATGAATAAATCTTTCAAAGTATCAAACAATAAACCTCAATAGGAGTATCCCTTCTCTCAGCTGCAGCAACAAGAGTTTCAATGTTCATAGCCGCACCAAAACCTGGGTTATAAGAGGGCTGTCGATGCATCCCTGCAAAATACACAATGGGATAAAGATAAGTAATCCATCAAAACTATTTGTTAAAAAAGGGTTTAAAACATAAAGACGCACCTGTTGATGGCATGACACGGGAAGTCCTTAGAATACCAGGTGAAGATGTCGTTAGTGCTGCATTAGGAGGATGCTGAGGTAGGCTTTTGCACGAGCTGATATCAAAAGAACAAATGATGAGATCAAATTCACGTAAAAAACGAGTGAACTTCGGGAAAGCTGTGGATTATAAATCACACACCTTCTGAGATACAACAGAATCAATATTAACAGGAACCGTAACAGTTTGCGCGGCAGCATTCGTGTTGCCAGAAGCTGAAGGGACTTTTGGAATAGAAGAAGAGGGTTGACCAGCCTGCACAGCGCTCAACCCAGAGGATGGCCACAAAGCTTCATTCGTCTGGAAAAATTACCAAGAAAAAAAAAGAGAATTATATTCTCGATATGAAAAAGAACTTGTCTAAATTGGCCCAAAACAGTACCTCAGAAGTTTCAGAAGTGGGCAACTCAGAACCCTGGTTATGATCAGTGAGGCCTCCACTAGAATCTGTCTGGCTGGAGGAGATTCGAGCAAGAGCCCGCTCAATGAAGGAAACCAATTCAGCATGGGTGCTTCTCAGATGTGATATTTGGAGGATATGGTTACAATATTGCGGCCATTCTATAAGACGATCAATGAACTGCTCCAGTGCCTTTGCACCAAACAAGAACATCTGCAAGAAGTACAATGAACAGTAAGAGTAGACATTCAAAAGAAAAAAGGTGACAGAAGAATAAAATGGAAGTTATTACAGACCTTTGAATCAACAGACTTACGCAGTGCATCAAGAACAAAACGCAGAGCAATACCAAGACTTAGATGGGTCACAAGCTGATGCTTTATGAGGGAACCTATAATTTGGATTAATAATGAAATTTGGATTAATAGTTAAAGAAAAGATGATTCATTTAAGAAGTTTCATTCCTATGGAAAAACCAAATTTCATTGAAAGAGATGAATGATATTCTAGAAATATCAAAAAATGGCTGCACTCGCAAATAAGTAAGACCCAACTATATTAATAATAACTCTAAAAATACTGTTGTAAGTCAAAAGGTATTTCGGTGATTACAGAAAGAAGACATACTGTTAGCTGCTACCATTGAGAGAGCAATATCAGATCTGAGAAAAACCAGTATGTAATGGACCCAATACAAAGGGGTCCATAACCACTGAATAAATTGTCCTTTTTTGCTGCTTTCTTATCTGAGCTCTCTAATCTCATGGTATCAGAGTGCTCATTCCAGAGGTAACTGCACCTGTTCCCGACGATTTATGTCGGCTGGTTTTTTAATCAGTGGACAATGGAAGGTGGAGAGACAGGTACTTTTGGCATTCCCGATCTGCATATCTTTGGGAGATTGATCTGTAAGAAGCTCGAGGTGAAGACTATCAACAGCTACAGGTGATTTTGGCATTCCCATTCTGCAAATCTGTAGGAGACCCATGAGACACCAAGAAACAAAATAGAACTGAAGAGCTTCTGATCTGCAAATTTGGGGAGTCTCTGATCTGAGAATCTGTGGAGATCTCAATCTGCTTATCTGCAGGAAAACTGGAACATCACCATCTGAAAGAGAAAGAACTCTGAATCTGCCTATCGACAGTGCTGCTGATCTTCTTTGTCCTAAAAACACTTCCAAATGTATTTGTCTGATTATCGCAGCTGCTTACTAATGGACACTTCAATTTACTGATAAATCAAGGGACATTAACTTCAAGGGGCTCCTGATCTGCCTATCTGCAGGAAGACTTCCTGGAGACCTCCTACTCTAACTGTTCAAACTACATAGCTGCACAACAGTGGAGGTTAGAAACTGTTTTTTTCCTCTTCGCTATCCAAAAGGGAGAGGAAAAATCCAGGGACTGTCTTAAGGAAGTATCTTGAAGGAAGAAGAACGGCAAAAATATTCTCCCCCAGCTCTTATATTGCCAAACCAAGGGACTGTCTCAGTAATGCATCTACCTCTGACAACACCGCAAAATCTCTTTAAGGGGAGAACTTATATCAGGGGAATAGTTTCAGAAACTAGACAACCATCTAATGAAGGCTTGACTGCAATACTCCAGTGGATCAATTAAGAAGACATGCTTACACTTGGATTCTAGACTCAATGAAGGCAGAATTTTGCGATTGTTTCATTGACTGCAATTCTGTGAAGGAGATTTGGGAAGCAGTAGAGAGACTATATTCTCCCTGACCCACTGACTCTTGAATTGCAGATCTGATTAAGAGAGCAATGGAGATGGTTCAGGAGCATTGAAATGCCTCTGAATATTCTGTGAAACTGACCAAATTGTGGAACTGGATTGACTTCTATTGACCCTGACCCACTGACCTGACAGCACGAGAATACATACTGAAGGGCAAGGAATTATCAATTTCTCACAGAACTGCGACAAAAATTTGAGAATCTATGCAGTATGTTATTTAACAGAGAAAGACAGCTAGCCTTTGAAAAGTCAGTGGTGCAAGTCACTGAGGAAGATAGTAAACTGCTGGCAATGGGCATAATCACACAAGCTGAAAGCCAAGCTTGTTCTGCAGAAACTAATCCAGTTACCACTCAGGACTTTCAGAGTTGCAAATTACAGCAATAAAACAATCACTAAGCCAAACTTCGAATAACAAGGACACCCTTCAAAAAAGAACGGGGACATGAAAGATGCTCCTGTTGTGATTTCTGCGAAAAACATGGGACACACTACAGAGACCTGCAGGAAAACCCACCTAAGTCAAAAGTCAAATGGTCAAAATGTCAAGCTGATGCTGCTTGACCACAATTCCAACCTCCCACAAGTGATACAGGGGAAATGGAGAAATTGAAAGAACAAATCAAACAATTGAAGGCATTCCTCTCAAGCTCATCATCAGTTATTGGATACTTCAGTGGCTAATTCAGGTAGATCTTTAGTTTTGAATGAACTTCTTACGATAACCCCATCCTCTATAGAGCCTAAGAATGCGCAGATCCTTTACTCTAGATATAACGCCTATAACCAGTTTATTTACCTCTTATATTCCATGAATGAGCAATAAGAAGGTAAAAACAGCTGATGGAACCTGGGTAATGGTAGCTGGAATAGGATCTGTCAGGATATCAAGATTTCACCCTCTGATGATGTAATTTGTAATAGTCTCCTAGGATGAAATAAAAACATTTATTGTTTTTTAGTTAGGTACCTTATTGGGCCTATCCGGACCCAATAAGATAGACCCATGAAAGATCCATTTAAGGTCCATTATTAGGAACTTAAATGGATCAAATACCCGATCAGAATAATGATCGGGTGATGACATCAGCTTCGCTGATGTCATTGCTGATGTCAGCAAGCTGACATCAGCTCCCAACGGCTAGAATATAGTCGTTGGGAACATACTCCAACGACTAATTACTAGCCGTTGGAGTAGAAGCTTCTATTTTACTTTTCTAACCCCCTCAACTCTGTATAAATAGATGGGATTGCCCTGTTAATAAATTACTCCATTTTGTGCAATTCTCTCTCTCTCTGTGTCACCACTCTCTCTCTCTACGAATTCTACAGGATCCATTAATCTAGAACCTACGAGTAGATTGGAACAAGTGCCATGGTCCAAAAATCTTCATTAGTTTACTACTTTTCCAGAGAATCGAATCTCTAATTCTATTTAAAACTAAATTTGATGGAATTGATTTTTTTTTTTTGAAACATGATGAGGGAGGGGGCACCCCGAAACAATGCCCCCCCAATTGTCATTAAAACAATGACGGAGGATATAGATCATGAGCTACAAGGGTCCAATAGTCGAGAGGCCTAGACCACCTCGGTGCCAAAAAGACGCAAACCCCCTCGCGCTGTGCAGAATAGCATCAGCGGACGGGGTGTGACCCCTGAATATGACCTCGTTCCTATGAATCCAGAGGGACCAAAGTGTGGGAAAAATAGTCTGCCACTCCACTTCGCGACGGAATGTTCCCCTCCGAGAGACCGCCAGAATGCTTCCTCCGAGGTCGCCACGAGGTGGCTGACGCCAGTCGCCTGCCACACTGATTGGGCTAAGGGGCAGGCAAAGAATAAGTGATGGCAATCCTCCACTGCCCTGACGCACAACGGGCATTCCATTGGAGCGTCCGGTACCATACGATGCAGCTGGGATCTCGTCATCAGTCGCCGTCGTAGCAAGAGCCAGGCAAACACCTTGATCTTCAAAGGGAGACGTCGCTTCCACACCAAACGGCACCTTTCCAGGATGAGCGGATCCTCCGAGTTCTCTTGGTCTCAAAGTAGTCTGTATGCGGCTCGAGTGGTGAAACTAGGGCCGCTCCATACCCACGCATCTTGCGCTGCCTCTGATAGACGTCGGTCCGCCAAAAGCTCCTGCAGGCTGATGAATTTGATGGAATTGATGCTTTTCTATGGGATAAGGTGCAAGGGTGGAGGGCAGAACTTGCTAAAGTTTGGGAGAGACTCTACTAAATCCCAAAACATAGCGACAAAAGTGAGGGGAAACAAAATACCACAGAAGCACAAGCAGCTGCAGTTTCAAGCAATGACAAGGCTGAAGACAAGGCATGATTGTACCACCATAGATTAGCACATCCTTCCAAACTCTAAGGATTATGATCCTCAATATCTTTAAGAATATTAAGAGTGAGAATTTTGTATGTGATGTGTGCGAAAGAGAGAAACATTGAAAACACACTTATAATTCTGATTTCACTGAGCAGAAATAGAAACCCTTCCGACTCATCCACAGATTTTTGGGCCCCAGCTCCATAAGATATTCATGGATTCAAAGGGTGTGTAGACGACTTTAGTAGATTTAGTTGGATATTCTTACTCAGACAGAAACCAGAGCTCGCCACAAAACTAAAACACTTTTCTCAAAAGATTGAACGTCAATTTGAGAAAAATCTTTATGACAGATGATGTTATGCGAAGGGCTTCTGCAATTAGGAACTCCAAAATTATTTTGCAGAATTAGGCATTATCCACAGAACTTCATGTGCCTACACTCCACAACATAATGGAGAAGTGGAATTGAGAATTGGACTTATCCAAGAAAAAAGGAAGAGCTCTATTCCTCCAAAGTCAAGTTCCCATATTTCTGCAGGGAGGAGCAATGCTCACTGCTACATTCTCGCTTAATCAAGAACCACTGTCAAGTTCTGGTGATCTCAGAATTTCCATTCGTAAAACAAGAATGATCTACCTCCAGGAGTATTTGGGTGTGACAGCTATGCATCTCCACCCAATTCAAACTAACAAACTATCGTTTAGGGTTCTTAAGTGTATATTTGTGGGATACTTAAACTCTCAAAAGGGAAATAAGTGCTATCACCCAACTAGAAAAAAGGTTATAACATCACGAAATGTTACTTTTCATGAGCACAATTATTTTTTACAAGAAGATCAACATAAATATGGTAGGGAATATTCAATTTCACCTCAAGAAATCGAACATCCACCTAATTTGGACGATACCCAGGATAGCAATAAAATTCCATCATACACTAATGCATATGCCAGGAGAGGAAAAGCTCATAATTAAGAGCAGAACAAAAATAATGAATCTGGGGAAAGGATTGTAAAGAATCCAGAAAATGATCAGGATCAAGCAGTGAAGGAAGTGCAACAAGGGATCAGATTGCAGACAACAACACATCAGTCGAAAGTCAAGCCCATGAAGAATCTTGCACTTAGAAAAATTGGATGGAGCTAGACGAAACAATTGCACTAAGGGTCCCGTAGGTGAATACAGACCTCCCCATATCTGATCTGCAATTATCTCAATTTTTTTCAAGGCCTCAACTCTGTTTAGGGTTTTCCTAACCTCAATACATCAAGAACATATTCCCAGAAATAATGATGAAGCTAAAAATATCCCTCATTGGAAAAAGGCAACGGAGAAAGAGTTGAGAGCTCTGGATAAAAATCAAACATGGCAGGTAGCAGACTTACCCCTGATAAAGAAAGCAATAGGGTCCAGTGCAAATGATTGTTTACTATTAAGTACCAATCAGACAGTAGACAAGAAAGGTACAAAGCCAGATTAGTAGCCCCAAGGCTACACACAAACCAACAGAATCGACTACAGAGAAACTTTTGCCCCAATAGCAAAGATGAACACTATAAGGATTCTCAAAACCTTAGCTTCTCACTTCAATTGGCCATTACTACAATATGATGTAAAGAACGCATTATTGCATTAGAGCAAGAGATCTATATGAAGATACCCCCAGAATCTCACATACCACCAGATGGGAATAAGGTATGTAGATAAAGAAGAGTATTATATGAACTTAAAAGAACATGGTTTGGGAGATTCTCACAAGCAATGATAAGAGTTGGGTGTCGTCAATCTAATGGAGATCACACTATGTTTTATAAACACTCTAATCTTGGAAAGGTAACTATAGTAATGGTCTATGTAGATGACATTATCGTCACTAATAGTGACCCTAAGAAAGAGCCCTATTAGAGAAAGAACTTATGAGAGCTTGATATGAAAAAAATTAGGACATATGAAATACTTCCACTTCCTAGGTATTAAAGTTACCCACTCTTCAAGTGGACTCTGCTATCTCAGCAGAAATATGTCTTAGATCTGCTCAAGGATACTGGATTTACAGAATGTCAACCTGCTAAGACACCCATTGAGGTGAATCGTAGGCTAACTCTCAGGAAAAATGAACAATCTGTGGATATAGGAGATTATCAAAGATTAATAGGGAGATTGCTGTATTTAGTGCATACTCGTTTAGATATTAATAGTCTCAGGCAATTTATGCATTGTTCCAGAGTCTCTCACTTGCAGGCAGCTCACAGAGTACTTAGGCACTTGAAGCAGATGATTGGATGGGGATTAATCTTCAAACTCCAAGGTATGCTCACCCTTGATATGGATACGGATTCTGAAATTGCCGGATCTCTGGTGGATCACAGGTCTACCACAGGATATCGTTCATTCCTTGGAGGGAATTGAATTACCTGGACGAGAAAGAAGCAAGAAACTGTCTTCCGGTCGATTACACAAGCAGAATTTAGACCCATGGTTCATGGACTTTCTCAATTAGAGTGGATTAAAGGCATCTTGAAAGATCTCAAGATTGAGAATGAAGAACCCTCAACTCTGTTCTATGACAACAAATCGGCCATTAGCATCTCTTGGGATCCATTACAACACGACCATATGAAGCATGTTGACAAAGATCGTCACTTTGTCATGGAGAAATTGGAGATAAACAAAGTAGGTAATCCATTTATTGAATCTTCATAACAAAGAGCTGATGCATCAACCCGGGACTGCCAACCTCACAATTCATGAAACAAACTAACAAGCTGGGACTGCTGGATATACACTCAGCTTGAAGGGGGGTTGTTGTAGGTAAGAGTGTATTTATGTTTTTTTCCTTTTCTTTCTGAAGTACATAAGAGGTATTTTGGTAGTTACCGAAAAAGACTCCCTGTTAGATTTTACTGTTGTGAAGTATCCATTAGAAAGTAATCTCAGTTATGAGATTAAACCAGTATGTAACAGAACCTAAATAAAGCGGTCCATAACCATCGAATAAGTTATCCTTTTTTTTGCTGCTTTCTTATGTGTGCTCTCCGATCTCACTCTCTTTCTTTCTCACCATTAAAGGCTAAAATCATCAAACAAAACAAGCAAATATGGCTTTAAAGCAATTATCAGTAAAAAGAAATCATACCAAAAAGAATAGCAGCTAGTCTAAGCTGTCTCTCTGGATATTTGGGGAAGAACTTGTACTCTTCGAATAAATTTCCAATCATGCATTCAAATACAAGTTGCTCCCTGACAGTTTTGAAATTTGTGTTAAGCATTAAATCGAACACGAAGATGACAAAACATCAGGAGGTAAATGTGACAAATTCTATAACAATTTTCTTCCTAATGACTCCCAGGAATGGTATACAAAAAAATGTGAAATGAACATTTGCCAAATGTGGCTGTGTCAACTTGGGCAAAGAGGGTGTAGCCATCAAAAAAACTTCATTTTCTCACCTTTTATTCGTGGATTCTTTGAAGCGTCCAAGCGTTAGGACCATCTCTTCAACTGATAACTGCTCTGAGAACATTAACTGGAAGTACGAATTTGCTTCTCTGTCAATATCCTCAGCACTTCCATCAGATGATGGAACTTCTGAATCGGGGTTATTCTGGATTATTGATCTGGATTGAGTATCTGTCAGATGCAACTTCTGCATCTCTTCACATAGCTCAGGGGAAACGAATTCTGAATGAGTTTGAAGAACCTAAATTTCATAAGATCATAATTAGCATCTGACGCACTTTTGTACATTAAAAAAATCTGTTAGTTAATAGGTTGACAAACCTTCAAGAATGTTGATTTGAGTTCCTCGTCAGCATTCTCAGAATCACCAGGGTCACTCATTTCTCTAAAAAATTCCATGCATACCTGGAAAGCGGTAAATGATCAATTAAAAGGCATTGAAACAGCAGATATAAATAAGCAAAGTATGATGGTTCTGAACTTATATTGAAATACCTGAAAGAAGGAGTCTTTATACATTTTCAGATTCTCTCTTAACCACGTCTCAATGCTTATGTATTGCTTCCGTGAAGCAAAAGCAGCAAGTTTGATGCTGAATGAAAAGGGAGTTGTTTCCAAGACGGAAGATACAATCTGAAAAGAAACAGAACACATCAAATCCACACGAGTTTTGGAAGGAAAATATTGAAAATAATTAATGAACATCAGTAAAGCAGGTCAGTTCAAAATATAACAACAACAGTGAGGATGTAGATATAGAAAAACCACCAAATCCAGATGAACGTTTGTCATGTATTAGCCAAACGAATCACATGGAAAGTGAACTAGTTAACATGATAAGGTTGCTCATTAACAAGTGAAAACAGCTGTGATTTATTGTCATGAAAATGAAAAGTCTAATGAAAGAGAAAATAGTTGAGAGTAGAAATGGTATAGTCCACCATAACTATCACTCTCAAAAATGGAAGTTCAAAGTAATCACAACTAGCCTCATAATAACCCAAAAAATGGTCTTTCTCCCACAAATTTATGATTAAGATTGAAAGAATGACAAATATTTTTTAACAGTCAGTTCTTACCTTCAGCTCCTGACAAACGTCCACAATTCTTCCCATGCTTTCAGGATCAACACTGTACATCTCCATGAATCCACGTAAGACAATTTTTGGATTAAAACGCCAGAGATGCTCTATGACATAGCTCTTTGAAGAATTTTTCACGGTTGATGGGAAAATAGATGAAGATATCTCATACTGAAGAAGGTTGTATGCACTCTGAGAATCACAGATCAAAATTATTGCAACAACATAGAAATCATGTGCAGAATTGACGGGCATGAGATCAATATGCATCAGTTAAGATTTCTTTAATAAGACTACAGGAAGACACCAAAAAAATCGTTGATCTACTGGTAAAAAAATACCCTCTTCTTCCCACCCAAGTCTGAACCACCTTAACCCTAGAGTTCTTATCAGTCCGGTATTCCTCCTCCCCCGGAACTCCTCTCCACCCTAGTGTCTCTCTTATACTCAAAAGAGACAAGATTTTTAACAAATACAAGCCATTTTGAAACAACAACAAACTGAAACCAAGCATCTAAAATAGGTGGTCACCTAGAATCAAACAGAAATGTTGTGTGTGCCAGCCGGGTTGAGAAATTTATCAACTTAGAGGGAAAAAAAGAAAAATTTATATTGAGTAGTGGGCGATTGTCTAACAGAATGATGGAACTAAGAGGTATTGATAAGATGTACAATAAACGGTGAATAAACACATACATTGGTTCGAGCAAATCCGAGAAGAAGAACTTCAGGAAACTGCTGAAATGGATGCTCAAGCAAAGCTCGGACTGAATTCGCATGCCCCCTTTCAGCCAGCTGAGATAACAAATCTAAGAGATCAAGGCAGAACCATGCCTGATTCCCAGTTGTCGGGTATTGAGCAGCATCAATGTAAGGCTGAAATATAGAGGGTGACAATTTTTTTAGTTCTAATGAAGATCCAAGGAAACAAAGTGAATTAAGGGATCGTAGTTACCAGTTTCTTCCCAGAGTGTGCAAAAGTGAAGACCTCAGGCGATGCAGAGACAGCGTATCTAAGAAACGACAACTGGCCTTCAGCATTCTTCCAAATTGACCCACATACTGTATAGAGAGGAAAAGGCTCCTGCAGAAAATATTAAGTTCCAGTAGGTATGACGTAATACAGTTATTCCTTTCAATATAAAGAAAACTACCTGGCATGCATGAGCATAGATAGACATAAATGTAGAGAAGGATTTCTCGTCAGGTATTAAAAAAAGCTCATGATCCATACTTTCCATGACAATGTTCCAGTTTGATGTTGGGGCCTGAATTTTGAAACACAAATTACCAGAAATTAAAGGAATAAATTCATCTCATTCGAAGAAGTATACAAACAACCAAAACTTACAAGTTGCTTAATTGAATCCACGACAACATCAATATTCCAAGAAGTCAACAATGACGGATCAGTGGAGTTGCTGATGCCAACAGCAGAGCAGAAAGCCGAGAACGCATTCTGATGACATTCCTCGTTGCCAACATGGGTACAGGCAATAGTGACAAGTATTTTACAAATTGTCAATTCATCCAGAGGGAGAAAAAGAGAGAGCATTTCTTTGCAATGAGGAACTGTAGCAGTGCACCCATAGCCCAATTCTTTAATGATGTCAGACATGCTCATTTCTCTCTCTATCTCCGCTAAGACAGCATCAAAATCATTGTCAGAATATCCGTTGAACAGATCCAGACGCCTGCAGTAAAATCACTCAGTATAAGATAAAAATCAATGAGGCAAGTCTAAAAACAGCAATTCAACCAGAACCTGAAGGAGTTATCTCCACTGAAATCCTCCTCAAAAAAATAGGGCTCAACAAAAAAACTCTGAATTGTCCAACTGTAGTAAAGATAGCATTTTCATGAAGGAATCTATATGCTTCGAGAGACCTTCAGAACAATGTAAAAAAACATAAAAAAATTTCTTGTATTTGCTTTCGTGATAACATTGGAGCAGGATTCGCACATATTTCATTGATCTGAGCAACGCAGAAATTTTTTTCCCTGAATCAAAAAGGCACAATTCCTTTAACCATCTAAATCAGAAAAACTGAACGATATAAAGGAAATAGAATTTTTGCTCTTACCTCTTGTTCTGAAATCCAAATTTTCTGAATCAGATAAAGCAAGTCCAATAGCAATCTTTTTCGGGTGTTGAAAGATTCAAAGCCTTGGAAAGATTTGACAAGAATCCATCATCAACCCATTCATCTCTTACAGCTTGAGAAAACACTGTACTGAAATTAGGATTATCCAACAAATGCCGAAACACAGCACACAATATTTCACGCTTAGATTGGGTCTCTGCCATATCGTATCTGTAAAGCTTCAGCATGTCTAAGCAGGTTTGCAGCAAAAACTATTGCACCATCATTCCCATACTCTGCAAACTGAAAAAAATAAAGTCCAGCCTTGAGCAGAAGTAAAAAGGGCGTGCAAACATACGGAGCTGAAAATGTTCGATCGTTAAAGGATTTCATTTCATTTAAAACACAGAAGTAACGGGAACATGGCAAAAGATTCATAACTATAGATATAGAATAAAAGATAAGGAAATTTTTTGAAATCTGTCCTGTTTTAAAAAGATAAATACATCACAAGGCAGTCTTTTGTCAGACAAATACAGTGGATTAAGGAAACCCTCTAAACAATAATATAAGTAGAGATAGGAGGATTCTTCCAACTACTCGCCCTGCATCAAAGAAAACTCAATTAACGCACATCTAATCAATAGTATCTCTTAGATTGAATGATCAAGAAACAAATATGCGATGCCCCGAAGAGAATTTCAGAGAATCGAAATATGTAACTTATCTCGGAAAGCGCATAAAAGCGAAAAAAAATACTAGAGTAAGTCCAGTACCTAAGAATTCCAAACCTCAGAAAAAATTTTAGGCTTCACATCAAAAACGTCTGGAAGCTCAACAACACCGAAACAGAAACAGCGGAACAGAAACACGGGGAAGAGAACTACCTCACAGAGCTCGCGAACAACAGAATCAAAGTCGGAATCCTTGGAAGTTTCGAGAGCGAAGCGAATCTGCCTCGCTACGGCGGACGAGAACGGAATCATTGCGCCGTGGCTCGATCCAGCTCCGCACTGCCAATTCTAGGGCTTCCGGAATAGCGAGGTCGAGAGCAGCGGGAAGGAAGAGGGTCTCAGGGAATTTTGTGCTAACTGATTGATTAGTCGTTCATACCGCTAAGTCGCCTTTCTCTTTCTTCTACGGTCGTTCCCTAGTAAAATCGAGTCCGAACCGATATAGGCCCAATCTAGGATCCGTTTAACTAGACCAATGTAAATTGTGATTATTCAATTATTTAATTGAGAATAATGCTTCAAAAACTTTTAGGAAGCTCATGATTGCATCCCATCAACGAGGGTGGTCGTTCATGATAGACATGATGATGTAGGATAGTTTTAGAAGATGATGATAAGTATAAGAAGATGGAATAAATAAGAAGAGGTGAGTGAGAATGAATAGTGATAATAGATAGGATGGGTGAAATAAGATAAGATTGATAAAATAGGTGAATATGTATCTAAATCCTACAATATGAAGAGGACCTATGAATGATACCACGATGGAATATTTATTTATATTAGTGAGGGAATATTGTATGGTAGTTTTGAAGATAAGAGATTAGTATAATGGAGGATAATAAGAATGCGTCGAGTGAGAGAGAGATGGAGAGGATGATATGTGTATTTGATGGTTAATAATGATTATTATGATGATTCTATAATGTAAGGAGGATATGAGATTGATATTAAGACGGATGGAAGATATAAATCAGTGAGTATATGAGGGATATTAATGCGGATAGATGAATATATAAAGAAGACTAATGTGATTATAGCAATGATAAAGAGATTGATTGCGAAAATAAGAAGAAAGGATAGGATGTTAAAGGATTTGCGTAATGAATGGAGAATAATGTGGAGATTAAAGAAGATGGATAAGACTTGATTGGGGATTATCTTGGAATGGTTTCGGATTATGGATATAAGAAATAGAATAGATATGATGGTGAGAATATTGTTGGACTTGCGATCTTATGCAAGAACTATTGCTCACGGTAAGAAAAGAGAGGATAATACCTGAATATGACGTGAAGTGGATGCCCTTGGAGATCACCACACGACCAAGATAATTCCTCTGTTGAATCTTAACTTGAGATGGATCGAAAGGGACAGCAAGTGAGGGAGAAAAGATAGGAAGATAGAGCTCGGAGTGAGAGGTTGTGGGAGAGACACGGGAAAGCACAAGAACACAAAACTTTTCCAAAAGGAAAACAAACTCATTTCATTAAAAAAACTTGTATCTTTTTTCTTACAGACTTCCGTTTTATAGGAATAAAGAGAAGGGGGAGTTATAATGATACGACACGTGGCAATTTTTATCTCCCGTGCTTGGATAGTTACGCCGATTTCGTGTAATTTCCATATAGTTTAAAGGAATCCGTGAGAGCCGTTTGATGATTCTTGGGTTTGTGATGATGATGACGATTGTGGAACCGTCACATACGTTTGTGGAGTTGGATTTCAGTCAGAGATTTCTAAAACTATTATTCTCCGCGCGCACGTTGAAGTAGCCGTGAAAGATACGTGATGACGTCCATTTGACTCTTTGTTGACTTTGATCGCGTGAGCGTCAACCTTTAATATTCACTCAGTGAAATGACGAGAAGACCGATAGCGTAAAGTTGTTGGAGACGAGTGCAAGATCGTACAACGTAGCATGATGAATAGAGTCTCAGGTGAAGAACCGATGGCGAGAATTCCGTCAAGATCGCCTGATGAATTGCGTGTCCAAGAATCTGTTCAGGTCTTGTTCCAGAGATTTCGTTCTCTTCGCTTTTTTTCAGAGTTTTATCCATGCAGAAGAGAGAAACCTTATGGAGGAGATCCTTGGTGATGCTCTTTTCTCCTTTGTCGTTGGTTACTTTCTAGAGGCATCCCTGACGATTTGAGTTTCTGGCACACCACACAGTCTTGATCGAGCTTTCTTATGTCAGCCATGGAAGTAAAGACTTCGTAAGAATAACTAGTCTCGTTCTTTGGTGAGGAGAACCCGATGGGATTTGACTCGGCTTCTATCCTTCTCGTGGATCACCAAGGTAAGGGCCAGTGACAGTGTTGACGAGCCTCCCTTTCTTCAAGTCTTTTCGAGCGTTGTCTTCTTCTATGCTCGTGTGACAGTGATGAATAATCTTCTTTTAATTTGTATGTGCTTCATACAAACTTTGTTCAGGCCTTAGCTGTCTTCATAGTCTTCAAGACAGTGGAATATCTCATCTTCAATTAGAAGTCTTTGGTCTCTTCTATGATTGTTTAGAAGTGATCTGACCAAGTTCCTTAGCCGTAGAGGGGTTGATCATGTGAGAGTTAGCCCTCCTTGCATGAAGCTTCTTTTATGCCCTTCACAATTAGCTTGATATATCTTCATTGGTCTCATGATGGTTGATGACTGAGATGGGGGATCTCACTAATCTTGTGAAAGATCGGGGTAGTTATGGGGATTGTCTTGAAGGGTCATTAGTAGATAAAAAACCAAATCTTCATCTTCCTCTTTACCTGTGAGGTTCTTGCTTGGATAGGAGATAGTGGGGAAAATGATCTTCTTGACTATCTTCTTTAATGGCAGATCCTCCATGCTGATTGTCGACATGTAAATGCATGATTTTACTCATGCCAAGGCTTTTTCTGGAGGTAGAATTCGAAAGACACTTCTTCCTTAAGTAATAGTATATAGATCTCTTCTAAAATTTCTATCTATGGGTGGTTTTCAAATAAAGAAGGGAGTTTAAGAGAAAGATGTTCCTATTGATTTTCCTTGAGATCATTAAATATAATTTTGCAAGGTACCTATGATATAATGGATAAGGTTTGGAAATTAAGGACCCTACACCAAGGTAAGAGGTGGTTGACTTGGTTCGTTCAAAGAATTCTAAGTATCTAAGGATGAGGATTCATTTTCTTTTGACCAAGTCAATCTTTGGGTTAGTATATAATTGGAGCAGGAGGGAAGGTAATTCCCTTTTGATCTGCACTCTCTTTCATTGTTTTAGAGAGGCTTTCTTCATTCATTTCATGAATGGATAATTTCTCAAACTTGTGAATAAGGAGAGGTATGCCATTTTGTTGCTGTTGAGAATGATTTCTCTTCCTTAAGTCATATCTAGGTTCACTTGGAACCCTTGTGTTCATGTGATGAGATAATTCTCCATCACATGAATTGATCAAAAGCATCATCCGTAGCTTGATTTTATTTTAATTCAAATTTTAATCGATGATGATTGATGAAATCAACCCCTAGTAAGCAAATGGTTAAGGACATTGATTTTACCAATCAAGCCCATCAATTATTGATCAATTGTGATTAACATTCTTCGAAATCAACAGTCGATCAATAGTCAATCGATAGTCAATCTGACCTTTGATCAATCAAGATTGGCCATCTCTACCCATTTGCGACATGGCCATGGCTTTGACCATAAATATCTAGAGAAGAGAAGCTGAAGATGCATCGTTAAACACCTAGAGAATTTATTCCTCGAGAGATTAGAGACCTTCAAATGTTTTTAACTTTTTAACTTGTGTAATCTTCCAATTCCAATGTTTTGTTATGTTGGAATAAAAATTTTATGTCAAATCAATATTCTGGTGTATAACTTCATAAGGAGATTTTCCCCTGGCAAGAACTCTCTTTGACACATGTGCACATGCACATTAATTTAGAACAGATTAGGGCTCAAGAATGGTGAGTTATTGAGCAAATTGCCATGATCGTGATAAAAAATGGTTGATCAATTGATTTGGTTGATCTACCGACATGAAATGTGATCAGATGGACAATTGTTGATTTCTCAACCATTATAGAGGGAAAGAAAAGAGAGATATTTTCAAAAAATGTTCTAATTGGAAATTAGTCATTGATCAAATCATCAATCAAGTCAGATTATGGAATCTCAATCGATATTGAAATGATCATAATTTCTATGTGCTGATCAAATCACCTGCTTCAATCATCATGATCTGATTCGACCATGACGATACGATCAATTGTCATCTTGCCTTAATTGGGGCACTGGGAAATAGTTTGGACATTCATTCCATTTCTAGAATCCTTTGATTTGTGCCTTAATTTTTTCAGAGAAATTGATAAAGAAACATTATAGTTTCATGATCCCTTTTATTCTATGGTCCCTTAAATTGGATAAATACAACATTTCTATGCCACCTTTGGTCCTTAGTGCTCATTTACAATATATTAACTTATCATATGACATGAATAATGTGTTAATAACATATGTTCATGTGTAAATTGAATTTTTTTTCTAAATTTTGAATATTTATTTTCCACTAGTGAGTGTTCATCAGTGCATAAAGAAATCTTGTAAATTGAATTATATTATCAGATTGGCAAAGATTATCAAGATCCAAAATAAGGATAAAACCCAACCTTGACTCAAGCATAGGAAATAGTTTTGACTTATCAATCTTGATTGAAAATTAAAATGAAAATAAAAATTTTTCAGTACACTTGAATATCCTAATAAATAAGATATGTAGCAAGTGTTGAAGTTGCATCAATCGAGACATGATGGTATTGATCAGTCCCTCCCCCCAAAAGTGATCCTCTTTAAACATTACAATTATCTAACTAGAAAATAATCATGAAGAACTCCACCTAGATGATAATGGTTACCACTTATTAATACGGTAACACCTTTACTATTTCAAATCCAAAAGGGAGTTCAATGAATTTTACTTTGTTTATTTTTATGATATTAAATTGGGACATCAATTAAACCAAGTTTCATGATCCTAAAATTCTCACTGATCAAAGGCTTTGTGCCATTGAAATTGAATCCATTATTGAAACCAATTATCCAATATTGATGGTTTATTGAAGAGAAACAAAACCACAAGACCAAATGTTGAAAAGGATAACATAGAAATATCTCATTCAAGACTCATTGTAGCATAAAAATATAAAGCACAATGATACCTTGAAAACCTTTGTACCGCATTCTACATTTTGACATAGAAAAGTGAATTAGTACACACTGAAAAGATGTGTGCATGTGCATTAATAGGAAAATCTTCTTGTTCTATTTGAAAGTTAAGTTTTAGATTGACTTTGGATTGTTTTAGAACCTCCAACAGATTAAGATATTTACAATGCCACTTATTAATTCAATCATTGAAATGTTTTGGACACAATTTGTGATCCAATAATGTTTGAATTCAACCATTTTAAAGATCTTATAGCATGTTAGAGATCAAAAACTTTCCCCACAAAATTCAAATAAAACAAGGGTTTTTTGAGCTAACAAGAGTATTTTTTATATATTTTTTCTTATGTCTTGAAAAGATGCAAACTATAGTGATATCTTACAAAAATTTGTTGTTTTGTGGATCTAAGTACATGACATGGAATTTTCCTTCGTGAAATTTATCTCATCCCATTCAAAGACTCATAAACTCTCAAAGAACCACCATTATTGTCAATGAAAAATATTGGGATTGGGAATTTAAATGTTGGGATGATTAGTTGGATGGTTCATTTCATGTATTTGTCCTAAAAAACTAATAGGATACATAATCTCTTGTGCATGGGAATCAAAATAACATTCATTCTAATTCAGGTTTCTATATCTAGTTGTATAAAATTTGAAAAAGGAAGAATCTACAACAATGCTATACAAATTTTGCTCTCTTGGGAGAAGTTGACATATATTAGCCACCCGTTATGTGTGTCATTACTTCCATGAAAGTTCAACAAGAACTTTTAATTTTTCACTCTTTTAAAAAAACTCTCTCAAGTATTAGCATCTTGAGCCTAATGAGCAAGTTTGGAAAAAAAAGTCATATTTTTTTAAGATCTCTATCTATCAGTGGGTGATGCTCAAAAGTTTCCTTTGAATGTCTCCGATTTCTTTGTCCTCTAGTAGTGGATGGAATAATGGAAGTGGTGATGTAGGGGATACTTTGTTGGGATCTGAGGTCGATAAGCCTTCCAAAATTTTGATCAAAATAACAAGTACATTGAAATACATTGAACTGGATATTCAAGACACCAAGACACCAATAACAAATCATCTGATCATCAAGTATGTATGAGAAAACATACTTATTGGGTTCACTTGAAGGAGTTCTTTAAGCTATTCAAGTGTCTAGCCTCTAGTGGTATCTACACGATCTTCAGATAGTTGGATCTCCTCTTCAAAGCTCTTCACTAAGAGAGAATACCCACAACGCTTGGGCATCTTGAGTTGTGATCGTTCTCTCCTTATTTATAGATATTTGGTATATAAATTTTTCATAAAAACTCACATTATTATGTCAATATCCAACAACATTTTATAGACCTTATGTGTGTGACCCTCTAGGTTCATATCTTATTTGCTAATAACTCTATAAACCAAATAACACCTTATTGGTCAACCTTTATTAATAATCTATATCAACATATAGATTAATTAATCAAGGATCAATTTAACTCAATTAAAAAGTTGAGTTGCTAGCCCGTTTGGTGCCGAGCTACACTACATTCTCTAGGAGATATGAAGTATTTAAGAACTCTTGTAAGGAACCTTATCATCATCGGTTACCATATATGTATAATCTTTTATCTGCACAAGACTCATGAATGACTTAGGGTATGGTTAATTGTCAAACCCTAATCGATCACTCGTGTAAGAAATCATCGAGAATTCTTTCTTTGATATTTCCACTACCTTGACTAAATATTTTATCAATCTCATTCATGGAGTCAATCTCCTCAAATATCCAAGATGGACAATCCCATCCTGACCACACAATTATCTTCGAAAACTTTGTGTCATATCTAATATATAACGTTTTAGAGATCTCATGGCTAGGGATTTGTAAGTCATAATCAAAACACAGTCATTCATCTATAAGATGTCTTTGGTGTTTGAAGTTAAAGGACCACATACACAATTGTGATATGAAAAAAACTTGATTGATAGTTAGGTATAATAACATTTAAGGATTCGTATGAATCAATTCAATGAACTCTTTTTCTAAAGAGTACCCACTATCAATCATTGGTGTCACCATTCCCGATGGCTACAAGAGTTATCCATTTTGATGGCTATGATTGCATCTATAATTCTTTAGGATAAGTAGATACATCAATAGAAATAAACTCATACTTGAATTCATTGCATGATTTTTCATTTACATGTTTCTTTAGTCAAGAGTGATCACTTGAATATCCCCAAGCTAACCTCTAGATCTCTAGAAGAAATGGGAATCTATCTAGAGGGTTACGGAACATTGCGTTACTCAAGTGGACCATGGCCTCCTGATAACATGCAATTTAAGGCATTAAATATTTTATTTATAAGCATGTTATCATATTTTGAGTGTATTTATATCATTTTATGTAATTTTTGGTTATGATATAAAAATATATCATTTTATGGATAATTATGCATAATTAAATAATGTAACGCTAATCCAATTTATATTTGAGATCATAAGTATATTTTTATGATTAAATGATAAGAGAAAATATTTTTAATTACAGTCATATATTTTTCTAAATTCATTTTCTAAGAGGAATGAGTGTATTTTTTAAATTAAAATTAATTCTATTATTATTTAAATATTTTGACTTCTAATAATGATATATAATTCAATTTTTGATCCAAAAAAACAAATTTGGATTAATTTGGAGTTGTATTTTGAAAGTTATGAATTTTATAAATTTTAGGAATTTTTTAGAATTTATTTAAAGCTATTTTTTATTTTTAAAAGAATCGAAAGAATAAAAAAATGTTTAATAGTTCACCAACTGACGTGGTAGAATGTCGTCAGTGGCAACGCATGTACACGCTGTTGGGATCTGAGGCTCGACAAGCTCTCCAAGTTTTCGGCCAAAACAATGATTGCACCGGAAGATGTTGAATCAAAACATTCAACAGAGTTGAAGCACCAAGAATAAATGATCTCATCATCTATTCTAGGTGATCCTATAATTTAGTATAGAATAAAATTTATACTTACATAAATCATTTGAAAGAGTTGTTCAACCGTTCAAGCGTCTAGCCTCTAGCGGTATCCACACAGTCTCCGGACGATCGAATCTCCTCTTGAACACTCGTCACCACGAGAGGAAGAGAAGAGAGAGGATAAGTTCTATTAGGCTTGCATGAGCACCTGGATTTTGGTCGTTCTCTCCCTATTTCTAGACTTTAGGAGTGTGAAATTTTTACAAAAACCCTTATTATTATGTCTATATCCACTGACGTCCATTGACCTTATGTGTGTGACCCTCTAAGTCCATATATCTCACTAGTTAATGACTCTATCAACCCAATAACACTTATTGGTCTTCCTTATCAATTAACTATATCAACATATAGATTAATTGACTAAGGATCGATTTAACCCAATCGGCAGGTTGAGTCGCCAGCCCGGTGAGTGCCAAGCTACACCATGTGCTCTAGGAGATATGGATTATATTAGAACTCTTTCATAGAACCCTATCATCATTGGTTACCTTGTACATATAATCCTTCATCCACAAGAGACTCATGACTGAATTAGGGTATGGTTAATTGTCAAACCCTAATCGGTCACTCAATTTAGTACAGATGCAAGTAGGAAGTCATTAAGAACAACTTTTTTAATATTTCAATTACCTTGGCCAAGGATTTCCCCGCATCTCATTCCTTGAGTCTCCTCATATATCGAGGGTGGATGATCTCCTCTTAACCACTCAATCACCTTCGATGACTTCATGTCGTATCCAATCTATGACGTTTTAGAGATCCCGTGGCTAGGGATTTGTAAGTCATAGTCAAAACACGATCATCCATCCACAAGATGTCTTTGGTGTCTCAAAGTCAAAGGACCACGTACACAACCCTGACATGAATCAACGTGATTGAAAATTTGAAATAATACCATTTCAGGGATTCATACGGATCAATTCAGTGAACTCTTTCTCCAAATAGCACCCGCTATCTATCCTTGGTATCTCATGAAACGATTTATACGGTCTTTGAAACACACGATCGTCGGTAAATTTTTTATTATAATTCTAAACTCTCAAGGATTTAAAATATG
The DNA here is from genome assembly GCA_024174645.1 of Lemna minuta. Classification (NCBI taxonomy): domain Eukaryota; kingdom Viridiplantae; phylum Streptophyta; class Magnoliopsida; order Alismatales; family Araceae; genus Lemna; species Lemna minuta. The sequence continues at coordinate 4,178,257 of CM044120.1, read as the reverse complement.
AAATCAAGTACACTGAAAAGGTCAGGTCAAACCACAGAGAACATAGTTGACTTGTATCAAAGAGTTGACTTGGTCAAACTTAGGTCTAATTAGGGATTTTAAGAAGTGAAAGTGATAGTGTTATTACTGGAAATGATATAAATATATCAGAGAATATATTTTAAGAATTTTAGAAAATGATTTGATGAAGAAAAGTCAAAAGTTCAGGTCAAAGCATTGACTTTGACTGGACATTGACTTTTTGTAAAATCAGAGAAGAAAAAAGTAAGAAAATATTGAAAATCAATAATCAAAAAAATCCCGAAATGAAAATCTCGGTCAAAAATCATGAAATTGACTAACTAAATGATATACAAATCTTGCAATTCACATATGAATAGAAAGCTTACAATCAAAAAATTCCAGAGAGACCAAAATTGTCCAATCTTACTTTGTATTTTAAGAGTAATTGTCCCCGAAAGTCAACGCCCAAATTCGGATTGAAAATGAACAGTCGATGGTCAAACATCAAATTGAAGGGCCAACTGGTGATGAAATTTTACGAATCAGATATCCACGGAAAGCTGATGAAACAAGGAATCCAATGCAAAATTGAATGATTTGGACTTAAGATCAGAGAGAAATCTTCGTTTTAAAATCAGCAAAAATTTGCATCAAATTTGGACAAAAAGATGAAAATTTCGATTTCTAAAATGAAATTACCAATCTAAATCTAATCTAAACTACATAAATTGCATGGAATACGATCACATTACACTACTAACCCGATTGACACAAAGATTGGGCTTCAAATCGCGTGGATTGAAGTGTATTTGTCCGGTTTCATCTTTGACGTGCATTCGGCTTTCAACGGAAGATTTCGATTGATTCTTGCAATAATTCGTGATCAATCCTGCCTCAATATGATTGAAATTGAGTCTAGAATGCATGGGGATCACAAAGAACTTAAGATTTTGCTCCAAAATTGTTTAATCTCTTCACGATTGAATCGAAAGTTAAGTTTACAAAGAGAAGAACATCTATTTATAGATAAATCGACGTGAAAAACATGGGGCGTACGATTCGCAGAAGAGACTTTGGACGGCTGAGATTGCGTGATTTTGATGGGCCATGATCCCATCAATGCAGATTCCACTCCTCTTCGATTTTGGTTGTTCGATCTTCATTGGATTGTCCTTATGCGGCCACGTCTCGCTCCATGATGAGCCGAATGCGCGATTAAATCGCAACTGTCCGATGTCACTTACGCAATCGACGGTTCACCAATTTGCACGTGCTTTGATCGTGATTGGGTGCACCTGAGTCCACGCGATCAATGCGCATCAATCTGCATGATCTCATCTGACTTACCACGCTCTGCCACTTGTCCTACGCAAAATGGGGAAAAGGTTAGTCCCACACGTAGGAAAATACGTAAGATTGGCAGGTATATAAGATAGGTGGGTGTAAGCCCTTTGTGTCACCACCATGGGCTAAGTACGCCCCCCCCATCTTACCTGGGCCCACTAATCCGTGGGCCCATCAAACGCCAGCCCAGTCCTCCGTCGCGCCACGTAGGCACCTGCGTGTGTCTACGTGGTGCTGCCACGTGTCCACATAGCCTTGCGAGGCTCTGGTACGTGTGCGCGCTGCGCCACGTCAGCTTCGCGGGTCTCGCGCAAATAATAAACCCCCTTTTTGCAATTTTAATAAGGAAATAAATTCGAAAAATTCCTGAAAAATTAAAATAAAATCTAGAAAATTCTTTAAAATTCAGGAATTCATATTTTCATTTATATAACTCCTTTTTGACTCAAAATTTCTCCATTAGATCACAAATTTCTTCATCTTTAATATCATCCACCTAAAATATAAATCAAAGCAAGAAAATAGGATGAATTCATCGTAATATTAAAATAAACCCTTAAGAATTCTATGCTGCTTCATCCCATCATTCTCTTCTTGAAATTAATTATTTTAATCATCTACTAAAGTCAAAATAACTCAAAGGGAAGTGGCTAATTTTTAATCATTTAACCTTGCAAAAAGATCACACGTCAATAAAACACCTAGTTAACCGTAAATAATGTAAACATATGGACTTTAGTAAAATGACATACCAATGCATCATGATAACATAAAATAAACATAAATTTTAGTTAAATAAGATAAGAATTCAAGTTAAATATGCATGCTATCAGTGTCTCAACACCGATGGCCACATGATCAACCATACCCATCATATGAGTCAGATTAGATAGTGATATTCTTTTCGGATAATTCTCTGTCCTTCTCGAATATCCCATGAATAGGAATATTTAGAACATATGTTTAAAGACCAAACAATCATTGTATTATGATTTCATAATAATTTACTTGCTCATTGTATATGTTCATGGACTTCATTGCAAACATCACACAAGAATGAAAATGAATAAAAGTTCATTTCAATGAATATAAACAAAAGATGAAAGTGTGATTGACTTGCAAGCCACATAATATCCATCACACACCACGTGGCGGCGTCTCTATATGATACGCGTGCGTGTGTGCCTGTGTGACATGTGTGCATGGGTGTGTATGCAGGTGCAGGTGCGTGCGCGTGTGCGCACGTGTGTGCGTGTGAGAGTGATTAGTGGGTTAAGAATCCGTTAAAGACTTTACGCTAACCCATTAATATCAAGTATGTTATATACGTGTCAAATTACGATAACTTATATAATGTGGGACTATTTCATTTTGTTTTAATTTTCAAGTGACGTAGCACAACGAGAAGTGTCTGATCGCATGGTTAAATCGAGATCGTCATATTTCACTTACTCACGAGGGTATGTGGCGACAGTAGATTAGGCGACGATTCCATTTAAAGGAATTTAATCTCAACGGTTCATCTGGGGAGTTATAATGGTTGAGATTAAATGCGCCGATGGACACGATGAATCATCACGATCGTCCAATGAATATCAAACAAACGCGACTTAAAGATGTCGATTTGCCAAATGACGTATAATCTCACCCGTTGATCAAATCGAAAAGACGCATCCAATGGTTGCACCCAAATTTCTCTAAAAAATTGAAATGTTCTTCGACGGAAAGACTGTTCTTAGATTTTTGAGCAAATCAAACTGTTTAGACACCACAATCTCATAATCATTTGATTTATAATTCTTCTAGACTCATTTATGCGTCTGAGGAGTGATAACGTGTCATTGATGCATTCATTTTTATTGTTGTAAATGGGTCTTAACATATAATTCTTGTTAATATAATGCACGTTATCATATTTTTATGATATTTTTGCATTCATCATTTCATTCCACTCATATTCCACACTTGCACCTATTTAGTGCTAATTTGTTAAAAAAATAAATATGTCTGATCATACATCATTCTTTTAAATTACTTATACTATGAGACTAACCCCATTTGACTCCTTCAAAGTCAAGTGGTTGAATTCTCACATTTTCTATGAGTTATATGGATGTAGGGGACATAGGTACGCAAGTAGCAAAGCATGGGTATGAATGACGATAAGAGGAAAAATGAAACAACTCTCCAATAAATTTGAACACCAAGCCAACCATCTTTATACGAAATGTGGTAAATGAGGTTTGTATTTGGTAGATAGATCATCATAAGGTTTTTAGGATGATCCAAAATTGATTTAGAGTGAATATTGGGTCAACTTCCTTATTTTTAAGGAGGTTGGACCAAACTTAATTTTTATTAAATGAGACCTTAATTTTTTCTAGATATTTTTAGATGAAAAGATAGAGGATTAAATTCTTAATCCAATGGAGAAAATTTTGTGGAAAAAGGAGTTGTATTTTTTGAGATATTTAATTTCTAAGTTTAGAGATTTTTCTAGAATTTTTTCTGAATTTTTTAAGGACTTTTCTGATTTTGAGAATATTTACCAAAATCCCATTCCGATTTTTGAAATAAAAATTTATAAGAATGCCCCTCCAATTTTTAAAGTGAAAATTAATAGAAATACCCTTTGATTTACATAAATTTTTGAAGTAAAAAATTTACAGAAATGCGAGCATTATCTCAATCAAAGACTAAGATTTCTCTAAATTAAAATCATCATATCTCATGATCTAGATGAAGTTTTGAGCTGAAATTTTATTTCTAGATTCATCTTTTAACCCTCTATCCATCCATACCCTTGGATCAAAGAATCAAGCTGGAAAATAATGATTTTAATAATTGGACTCTTTTACCCACCTATAAAAGCCTTCATTTTCTCTCTCCTTGCGTTGTTTGGCTCTCTCTTAGCATCAGGCTACTAGAAGGAAAGGGAGAGAAAGTCAAGGCCCAAGGAGGTGCATTGTTTGATTCTCAACCTTGTAGTGGAAAAGGGATCAAGCAAAGATCATGATCGGAGCAGATCGAACACCACCCGGCATAGGACGGGCACACCAACGGGGTTTGTGCAAAGATCTAGATTAGATTTTGGCTTGGAAACATCTCCATATATAGTAGACATATATTTTATTTGTTTTCTTTTTTTTATTATGATAGCTTTGACATCATCTCCGCACGCATCTCTCACTCTCACCCTTGTCGTGCATTTATCCATTGCTACCGCCATCTATTTTCTCATCTTTCCATCATATTATCTCTATTTTCATCTCTATTAATCTAATTATCTCATCTATTTTCTAATTTCTATTTTAATTCTAAGATAAACTCAAAATTATCTCTCATACTCACCTCTACGTACTCCATTCCAACTCACACATCTTCTTCCGCCCTCATCCTTCTTTTAAACACATAATCTCATTACTTTAGCTCCCTGTAGATTCAACCCTTGCTGACACTATACTAAGTAAGAAAATATATTTTATTGCATGAAATCAATGCACAACAATGACAAAAAACATATGCGATCGAGGGTCATCAAAGAGTGTATGAAATCAATAATTAGTTGAAATAATTGGAAGAAATATTATCTTGAACACCGAACTTCATTTTTGAAATTGCGGAATGAAAGCCTTGAATCTGGCCATTAATTAGATCATTTCGAGCGCGACTTCCGGTTAGATTGTGTGTTTTCATCCTAATCTATCTTCCTTTAGCATTAGATTTATATTTTGAATCATAGATTAGTTTAATTTTAATTTTAATTTGGTTTTCATCTACTTTCATGATCGAATTTCTTTCTCAATTTCAAATATCAATTTCTCCGCGAATTCTAATCCAAATTCAATGATTTTTGATTTTGTGGATTCATATTGAAGTTATATTCCTTAATATATTAAAATCCCTAATTTCTCACCTCAATTCAGTGTTTGATTTGATTTAATTTCAAAGGTATCTAAAATAATTTCTCTTATTTCTCTGTGGATTCCACCCTTATTCACCACTATACTCTTTAATTGGTGATTTAATATTTAATTTGGTGAGTTTAAAACTTATTTTGACATGAAATTGTGTGTATTCAATGACCGCATGAAATTGATTTCATCAATTTCCGCGTTCGAGGAGTGTTTGAAATCAAGAATTGGTTGAAAAATAGGAAGAAATCACATCTTATGCCCCGAACTTCGTTTTCGAAATCGCGAAATGAAAAGCCTTGTAATCCAGAAATTAATTAGATCATTTCGAGTGCGACTTCTAGTTAGATTGTGTGTTTTCATCCTAATTCATCTTCCTTTAGCATTAGATTTACATTTTGAATCGCATATTTAGTTTAATTTTAGTTTAAAGATTTATTTTTATTTATTTTTGTGATCAAATTTCTTTCTCAATTTCTCTGTGAATTATAATCCAAATTCAATGATTTTTGATTTCGTGGATTTGTATTAGAGTTATCTTTCTTAATAAAATCCATAATTTCTCAACCCAATTCATTGTCTGATTAGATTGAATTTCAAAGGATATCTCAAAATTTCTCTTATTTCTTTATTGATTCGACCCTTATTCACCACTATACTCTTTAATTAGTGATTTAATATTTAATTTGGTGAGTTTTGAACTTGTTTTGACACAATATTGTGTATATTCAACGATAACACAAAATTGTTTCGTCACCTCCTATTTATAGAGAATGAGGAGAGCTTAAGCATCTAAATCATAATTAGTCAGCCCATTATTGACTATTAACTAATTTGATTGCCTCTACACATAAATAACCTCCACACATATAAATGAATGTATTAATCCCCTCATTTAACATAATTGAATCAAGAAATGGGATTAAATGATAGCTAATCCACAATATTACATATTATGTCCACTTAATTGAGATTAAACCTAACAACAAGGTCAGTCATACAAATCATGTGAGCCGGATTCGATGATGTTATTCTTTATGGATAATCCGATGTCCTTCTCGAAAATCTCATGAATAGAAATATTTAGAACATATATTTACAAACTAATGATAATTGTATTATAATTCATTGATTAACTACATATGCTCATGGACTTCATTGCAAACATTACACAAGAATGATAGTGAATAAATTTTATTTCAAAGAATATAAACAAGATACATGGAAGTGTGATTGGCTTATAGGCTGCATAATATAAACAAGATACATGAGAGTGTGATTTGCCTCAAGAATGATAGTATATTTGATGTGGGACAAGATAGGAGAATCAAAATTTATCAAATAAAAGTGTAAGGGATGGTGTTTTGATAGAGGGATGTTGTGAATTTTTAACATTAGTGACCTTGAACTCCCCAGGGTTAATCCCACAATTGGAGAGGAGAGAGATCATTTTCAATAACCTTAAAGTGGAGTTTCTATTCAATGAATCAGACCAAATTTCACAACCATTGTGCATGAATACCCAAATATATGAATTGAGGCTATCCTAGGGTTCACACAAATCCTAAGAGCAAGAGATTTTGGGGGAAGGATGATCTATCACACAAAATGAGAGGAATGAGAGTACATTGATGGAGATTCTTGACTGATGTGTCCTTGTTGGGGCAAAATTTGAAATCTCCTTCTTAATTACTCCTTGCTTTGATAGAAAAGAGAGAAGGGAATGAAGAGGAATTATGGAAAGAGGGAAGGAGGAGAAGAATGAGAAGGGGGAATGAGAAATGAAGGGTGTGTGTTGTGGAGAGGAAGAAGAAGAGGGATGGAGAGGGAAAAGTTATGGATTGGTGTGTGGATGAGAGAAAATGAGAGAGGGGGGGAATTCATGGAGGATGAGAGAGAAAGAGTGGGGGAACAAGAAAACTTTAAACTTTTTCAAGTTTCAAATTATGAGAGAGAGTTTCACAAGATCCATATAAATAGGGGAAGAAAGAGAATTGTTCAACCCTTGAAGGGGTGTGTCTCTTCAAGGAGGGCCACCTTTTGAGGAGAAATTTCGACCCTCTTAAAAGGATGCCTTAAAAAGCCACTTTTCAAGATGTGAGGGTACCACTTGGAGGGTTTTAATTGGTGGAAACTTTAGGGGTAATTTGGGTATGATAATGTGCCCTAAAATCATGGGTTTAGGTTGACTTGGTCAAAGAAGGATCTATGATGCAAATAACTTCAAATTTGGGAATCTAAAATTGCTTCCTATAATTTAGGGAGATGATTTGACTTGGTCAAAGGGTTCCTAAATTTTAGGAAAGTGGTTTGACTTGGTCAAAGGCTCAAAATTAAAGGTTTTAGGTCAAGAGTAGGGTTTGGCCAAGTCAAGGGAAGTATGTTAAGGATTCTAAGAATTAAGGGGTGGAACCCCCATCTTCATGGGCTTGCTCCTCTTTATGTCTTCAAAGTCTTTTGATATATAAATGTCTTCTAATGATAGAGTCTTGAACTTCTTTTTTAGGATCAGCATGTTATTTACTTCATATGGATGACACCGAATCCTTGCATTTCTCCTTAAGTTTTAATGCTTTGTTGCCTCCTTGGGTGCTTCTCTTGTTACTGAGGTGTCCCCACCAATATTGAGTAGAGATTTCTTGGAGATACTGATGAATAAAAAGCGAAACATCAATTTAGTCTTTGAGAGGATAGAACCATGAGCCCCATAAACAATCATCCAAGAAGACTATATAGTATCAAAAGCCAATAATAGAAGTTGTGCGAGAGGTCCATGGACCACATGGAATGGTGAAATACCTTTAAAAAAACCAACTTGTTTATATGTAGCATGGAAGGTAGAATGGAAAGGGAAAAAGGTAATAGAGTAGTAAAGAACATGGGTAACAACACTTATAGTAAGAAGATTAAGGTAATGAGCTTAGATTGGCCAAGTCTTTTTTTCTACAACAAGACATGCATAATCATTTACAGTGGCCATGAAGGAGAAATTAGAAAGATGGGATAACCCAAGAAAAGTATGCACTTGGCATGTGGAGGGACACCCTTGACTTAATATATTCGAGTAGAAAAAACGACGAGGAGGGAAAAGCAGGGTTACATGGAGTTAAAATGGAAACATTAGAGGTGGATTGCGCGAATGATTTGGTGCCTTAAATATCTTCCAACAACTCTATTTCTCTTAACAGCCAAAATATTTTTAAAAATATTTGTGGGCTTAATAAGTTGTCAGTATAACCCGTTAAGCTCATGGGCTAGGATTGGCACCCATTTTAGTGCTCTTGAGTCTAGGGATGCCAACCAAGAAGACCTAGTAAGGTGTGATTAAATTTTAGAGGTGCAAATATATCTAGGGAGGCTTGCTAAGTAAGACTAATCCAATTTTCAACTATTGCAAGTCCCTAGAGATCTAATAAGAGGATTCAATTGCAAAAATAAATCAATTTTTGAAAATCGAATATATTGTTTTATCTTCTCAAATATATAATCATGATCTAGAGTGACGAGACAAGACCGCGAGGTCGTCGATTTCACACGGTCTCGTGTCAAAAATAAAGCCTAACTCACCAATTTTGAGAATTAATCATGAATTGAGTGGCATAATGGTAAATAAGGGTCGAATCCACAGGGAATTAAGGTATTTTCGAGATATCTTTTTGGAAATTGATCAAATTGGACAATGAATTGAGGTGAGAAATTAGGAAAAATGGTGGTTTTAGAAAGATAACTCAAAGATCTATCCACGGAATCAAAAATCACTCGATTTGGATTAGTAATCGCGAAGAAGTCAAAGATGGAAGTGGGAGGAAATTTTCGGAATCGCGAAGAACATACACTAAAATTAAAATCAAAATTGAGCTAAATTAAGATCCTAAACTTGAAATTGATGATACGTGATGATAGATTAGAGGAAAAGCTTGTTTTCTAACCCGAGATAACGATCGAATCGATCCAATTGATTGCCGGATTGACGGCTATTCATTCCGCGAATTCAAAAGTGAACATCGGTGTTCAAGAGACAAATTCTCCACGATCGATCGATGAAATCTCACTTATAAACACTCCGTGGACGCAAAATTGAGTCTAGAAGCGATTACAAGTGAGAGATTCAAGAGAGGAAGGGTTTAGATGGGTCGATTGAGCGAATTCCTTCTCGAATGTCTTACAATCACGAAGAACACTTCATTTTATTGGCTAATTTGGGCGAAAACCGTTGGATGGATGCGTTACAAGCTTCATCAACGGTCCAGATGCGTTCGTAACGGTGAACCGTTACGATTAAAGATAGGCCTTCCGATCTTGAATGGACTCTCCAGATTTGATCTCGCGAGATGCGTTATAAAACGCATCAAACGGCGCCCGTCGGATCGCGATCTAATGCTTCAGATGCGTTTGATCGCGTGAAATCGTGGCCATTATAACTCAATTTAATAGGGCACGTGCTTGATCCAATCTGGTGGTCCGCGCGTCCACACGATCGACGTGTGTGATGCCGCCACGTCGCATAAAATCTGAGCTGTTATAATTACGCCTTTGAGACACGTGCATGATTGATTGATCGGTGGTCTGGTGTTCACGCGATCGACGTGTGGATTTCCGATGCGCCGTCGATCCAACGCCTCTCCCTGCGTCACGTGTCCTGCAATTAATAAAATTGTGTGGGACTTTAGTCCCACACGGAAAAGATTAGTGAAGAAAGTCGAGTTTATAAGACCCGACGATCTTATGGGTTGAATACCCTTCCGGTCTACGGAAGGCTGAAAACCCATATTATATAGAATATCTATAAAATATAAATGTATAATACGCCGCGTAGGCGCCGCGTGGGCCCGCGTGGCGCTGCCACGTGGCCCTAAGTGCCATGTCACATCCACGTGGCCCCGCGTGGAAATAAACCGCTTTTTGCATTAATTTTAATTATTTTAATCAATTTAAATCGAAAATAAATTCATAAAAAATCTGAAAAAATCCCTAAAAATTGTAAAAATCATAACTTTCAAAATACAACTCCAAATTAATCCAAATTTCTTTCATTTGATCTGAAATTTAATTATCTATTATTCTAAAAAGTAAAATTATTTAAATAACAAGATATTTAATTCTTATTTAAAAAATACATTCATTTTTTTAAGATTTTAACTTTAGAAAATTAAATGAATGTTCATAAAAATGATTTCTCTTATTATTTAACTTTAAAAACCACTTATAATCTCAATTAAAAATAGGTTATAAAATCTTTAATCTTTAATTCATCATAATTAACCCTGAATTAACAAATTTTGAGGTCATAACATAAAATTGCATAGAATGATAGAAATGCACTCAAAGTATGATAACATGCACATAAATGTAATGTTTTATGCCTTAATTTGCATTAATAATCATGGTTTATCATGTTAAGATTGCATGTTATCATAGAGCCAAAAATAGGGTTAGGGTTATGAGGTGCCATCAGCTAAGAAGAAAGATGCCATCTCAAGAATCGTGCTTGAGGTAGTCAAAAGAGAAATGATGAGATTACTATCAATCCCTAAGAATGAAATGCCGTTAGGAGCATCTTTCAATGGATATGAGGTTCCATAACTTGGATTTGATGGTACCTCAACTAACACACGCACAAAATGAGCCAATCAAAAGCTTTGATGCTAAATTTTTCAACGAAATCATTCATTTTAACCTCAAAATCAATGATTGTCACAAATCTCAAGGCACCTCATGAAAACAAATGACAACAAAAGTTTGGCAAACAATGAATTTAGGCCCATGCATATTCCAACTGAGACAAATAGTAGTCTTTGGAAACAACTTGAAAAGATGATTGTGATGGTAGTGGAAAAAATGGTAAAATGAACAAAATAATGATATGAGGATAACCCTAATGTTGTGATACCATGTGGACATATAAATAAGATTAAAAGTTTAAACAACAAAGGAGAGCTTCCCTCTACTTTTATAGAGGAAGGGAGGGTAAATGTGGCGTGATCATGCAGTCGTTGAAAACACTCATCCATGCATAAAAATAATGACTAAACTCACTTGCATTCAGTTTTAATCAAGAATTAATTGGAATATAGGTGAGTAAGGGTCGAATCCATAGAGAATTAGGAAAATTTCTTAGAAGTTTTTAAACTTGATTAAATTGGATAAAAATGCTGCTGAAAAATTAGGAAAAATTATATTTTTAGAAAGAATATTCCAAGACTTGTCCACGGAATCAAAAATCACATGATCTGGACTTGTATCAACATAAAAATCAAATAGCAAAGTAAAGAGAAGAAAATCACATGAATAGAGAGAGAATATATCAAAATTTCTAAAAATTAATTATTCTATGCATTGAAATTAAAATCTAATGTTATGGGATGAAAGATTAGAGGGGATACATATAATCTAAAACAAAATCGTGCTTAAAATGATCCAATTAATCAATGAATCAAGGCTTTTCGTTATGCATTTTGAAAACAGATCTTCGGAGTTCAAGCGATGAATTCTCCTTATTCTTTGGACAAAATATTGATTTAAAGCACTCCTTGGACATGAAAATGAGTTTAGAAGATGATCAAAACAAGAGATTCAAGGATTGAGATATCCAAAAGGTTTGATTGATCGAAACATTCAATAATGAATACTCTATCAAAGAGAGATAGTATAAATAGAGAGAAATTGGTCATATTCGTTAGATTTGGTGCTTGATCTTTGATCAATGGCTCACATGAAATGCTTGGATGCGAATCAACACAATTAAGTTATGGCTGTCATATGAATGATAGAGGGCCAGGATTTTGTTGTTGGGCTTTGAAGTTGATAAGCCTTCCAAAATTTCAATCAAAACATCAAATGCAGTGGAATATATTGAATTGGATATTCAAAACATTGATACACCAAGAAAATATAATCCTATCATCTAGGATGTATGAGAAAACATACTTACATGGTTTCCTTGAGGGAGTTCTTGAAGCTATTCAAGTGTCTAGCCTCTAGCAGTATCCACGCGGTCTCTAGATGGTTGAATCTCCTCTTCAAAGACTTTTCACCAAGAGAGAAAGAGAAGGAATGAGAGAATTCCCACAACGCTTGCATGAGCCCCTTGAGTTGTGGTTGTTCTACTTCTATTTTTTAGACATTTGATATGTGAATTTTTTATTAAAACCCTCATAATTATGTCTATATCCATCAAGATCCATAGACCTTATGTGTGTGACCCTCTAGGTTCATATATCTCACAAGTTAATAACTCTGTAGACTAAATAATACTTTATTGGTCAACCTTAATTAATTATCCACATCATTTGTCACGTTGCGCATGAAGAGGAAACATCACTTAATCGTGTTAGTTAGATTGTGATCCATGCTTCAGATCTTATAGAGGTGCTTTAAATCTTGGCTGTTATAACTCCTCAAATCAATGATTAGGATTTGTTGGGTAATAAGACAAAACAACACTAAAAGCTTTATAACATGCAATATATACATTAAATTATATGATTATTAATAAAAATTAAGCCATAAAACATTCTATTCTTATGCATATTATCATGTATTTAGTGTATATATCTATCATTTTATGATAATTTAAGTTATAATATCAAAATGTGCTATTTTTAGGGATGATCATAAATAATGAAAAAGTAATATTTGAGAGTAGATTATTCCCACTTTATATTTGAGATTATGATTGGGTTTCAATATTGAATAATAAGATAAAATATTTTTATGTGCACACAATTTTTTAAGCTTTATTTTCTAAAAGAAATGAGTGTAATTTTGAAATAAAATTTCATTCACTTGTTATTTATTAAATTTGGCTTTTTAGAATTATAGATTATTTAATTTCTAATCAAAAAAGACAAATTTGGATTAATTTGGAGTTATATTTTTTAAGTGATAAATTTTCTAATTTTTAGGGATTTTTTTAGAATTTTTATGATTTTTAATGAATTTATTTAGATTTATTTTTAAATTAAAAAGAGTAAAACACTTTGACAAAAATCACACCTTGATGTGGTGGAGCAGATTACGTGTCACTAAGTGGTGGCCTGTGCACTCGCCACATGACACATGTGTTTGTGTGTATACGCGCATCATTAGTGGGTTAAGCATCCATTAATAGATTTTTGCTAACACACTAAGACCGCTTCCCTTATCTATACATTTTTTCGCCTCGATTTCTATCATGTGCGACTAGTTTTCTCATTTTTTTATGCGTACGTGACGTGGTGCATTCTAAAGCGTGCAATCGCGTGAATCCATCATGATCATCGATCTTCACTTAAAAAGGGGGGAGGGTACGTGGCACATAATGGTTCATCATCGAATCATTTTAAAATGACTTAATCTCTGGCGTTCAGTGGAGGAGTTATAATGGCTGAGATTAAAAGCTCATCATGGACTCGCGTGGACAGGTATACACATCTAGAGCATCCGATGAAGATGAAATGGCAAACGTTACACTACACTTCTTCTTCACGCGCGATGCAGCAAAATATGAGCGCTCCATCTTTCGATCAAATGGACGCGACTTGACTGTAACGATTCATATTCAAGCATTTCATTTGAGCCATTGATTAAAGATGAAGTGATACATCGCGCGTGCGAATGCCCAATTTTTCCTTGATTATGTGATTCATAATGGCTGAAACGGCCATGCCCAATTTTTCCTATATATCCGAATGTTCTTCAATGATACAAAGCATTTTTAGATGTTTCGAGTAATCGAACTGTTTAGACATCTCAATCCTTGAATCTCTTGCTTTCCTCCTCTTCTAGACTAATTTTTGTGTCTAAGGAGTGTTTGAAGGTGAGATTTCATTGAGAGACTCAAGAGAAATTGCATCTTGAATTTTGAAATTTGTTTTTGAAATTGCGGAATGAAAAGCCCTTGTTCCGACGATCAATTGGATCATTTTGAGTGTGATTGTGAGTTAGATTACGTGTTTTCTCCTTAATATTTCTTCCCTTAACATTAGATTTCAATTTCGAATCGTACATTAGTCTAATTTTAGATAATTTATTGGTTTTGTCTCTCTTCGAGATCAAATTTTCTACGTAATTTTTGCTCCTTGATTTCTCCGCGAATACTTATCCAATTTGGTGTGATTTTTGATTCCGTGGATTCATCTTGGAGTCTTCTCTTCAATTTTACTATAATCCCTAATTTCTCACCTCAATTTCTCATCTTATTTGACCGAATTTGAAGAACACTATGAAAATTCCCTAAATCTCTGTGGATTCGACCCTTATTCACCATTAAACTATTGAATTCTTGATTATAATCGTAAATTTGTGAGTTGAGAAATATTTTTGACATGTCGTCGTGTGTTTTCAACGACCACACGATTGCGTGTCATCAGAGACTGCCATGCACTTCCTCAATTTAAGTTAAAATCGAGAGTCGTGATTAAATCACAAAATCATACACTCCAGCTTGGTCCACACCACTTGCGATGTAAAATAAAGCACTAATAGTCCCTCATTAGAAAAATAAAGGAAACACAACAAGTATAAAAGGACTAATGACTTAAGGGCACTTAGCGCTAATGGCACTTGCTAAACATGCACCATGTGTGCGCCACATGTGTGATGTGGCACACGCACACTTCGTTGCATGGCGACACGCAAGCACACATGCCACGTTAGCTGCCACGTCATCCCACTCTTAAATAAAATATTTTCAAAAATTTTTTTGAACTTAAATAAATTACATAAATTCAAAATAAATTTAAGAAATCTAGACAAATTCTAGAAAAATTCCTAAAAATTAGATATTATTTATTTCAAAAATACAATTCGTTATTAATCTTTGTTTTTGTTTGATAAAAAATTAAATAATCTATGATACTATATATTTTAATTTAAGAAATAAGAAGAGAATACATTTTTAAATAAAAAATACACTTATCTTCTTTTTAAAAAATAAAACTAAAAAAATATATGAGTGTTCATAAAAAAATTTTCTCTCATTATTTGCATTTAAAACTCAAATAAAATCTCAAATATAGATGAGAGTAATCTATTTAAAATTCAACTTTGATTTATACATGATTAACCCTTAAAATAATACATTTTGAGATTTTTGATATAAAATGCATATATTGATGAAATATGCACTCAAAGTAAAATAACATAACATAAGAATGAGATAATTTGTCTCTTAAAATGTACTAATAATCATGTAATTTCAAGTATAAATTACATATTATCAAGGGTCATATAAGAAACAGATACATTGTGAGCATAAAGAGGCCCATTACGCTTGCAGGTCTTCTCGCAAATAATAGTGGCCACGTACAAAAGGGTCACAATTAAAAGTTGGCTAGGAGAAGATGGCACATATCATACATTGTTCATGTAAACACAAGGAAATGGGAAGTTTATAACTCATGGAATCGTTATCCGAAAAATGCTTCTAAAAGATCAAGCTTCTCAGTTTCAATTTTCTAGGTTGTTACATAACGATGAGCAATTTTTTTTTCTCGAGAGAATCTCGATGATTATTTTTTTATCAACTTAGTGAATGGAGTTCTACTCATAAACTTTTGTATTGATATGGGAAAATTTTCATCATTTGAAAACAGTTCTTGCATTATATATTTCAAGAAAGATTTATTTTAAGAGGATCCGAGGTTAGGTTTAGGTTTTGAGGTTGTGATGGGGCTTGGCTCATGCCAAGGCTTTGGAACTTGAAAAAAACGTTTGGAACCAAGAACTCCAAAACCCTAAATGCAACTCAACCTTATCCTCCTACCAAAAAACCATCGAAAACCAACAAAAAAAATAAGATATTACGTCAATAGTATAAGAAAACCATTTTATAATGCAATTTTTTTGGGTAAGTATGCCTGAAAAATATATTTTTCGAAAAATACCGACGTGGAATATAGCGTATCGTGTGGCGGGAACGTTTCCGCGCGAGAGAAGAGAATGGCAGCAGCCAGCAACGGTCTCCAGAGCAACGATGTTTCTGATCAGGAGATCTCTCTCTCCACCGTCTTCCTTTCTGCGAGCGCCGTGCATCATTTCGAAGCCATCTCCGTCCAATTCCTGCAGCCTGATGTGGATGTCCTCTTCTTCTTCTTCTTCCTCCGGCCGGATCCGAGGGATCCATGTATTCCGCTGCCCTGTACGTGCTTTCTCGTTATCCTTCAGGATTGAATCTCGAATCTGATGTGGCTAGGTTAGGAGAATGTCGTAGGATGCAGTCGGGATCGTTGCCAAAATTTCCGATTGCATCGCCTCGCGTGGAGGAAATATTCATCGCGTCGACGTCTTTGTTCCTGAGGATAAGCGGATTTTCTACTCCCGAAGGTATCTGCCCCGCTTGACCAATTATTTGTTCTAACCGTTATTAATTCTCGCTAAGTATCTTAAATTTTTTAATTCCATCTGGAAAAATCTTTCTGCAGCGAGTTTACCTTCGATCCGGCGACTTGGGCGCGGAAAACTATGGATACGGATTTCCGCAACATTTCCAAATTATTCAACGCCGACATATCTGTCTTCCGAATCCCTGACACAGATCCAAAATTCAAGATCGCAATTCTAGCTTCAAAGCAGGTTTTTCTTGAAAAGAAATGAAAAATCGCGATCTGTTTGACATTTCCATGGATGATATTTCTTCAGGATCACTGCTTGGTGGATTTGTTGCACGGATGGCAAGATGGGTGGCTCCCGGTTCAGATAAAATGTGTGATCAGCAATCACGAGAGGGCTTCAAGAACGCACGTGGCGAGCTTTCTAGAGAGAGATGAAATCCCGTATCACCGCCTGAAGACAAAATCAGAAAGTCAGAGAGAAGATGAGATCCTTAAACTGGTCCAAGGAACAGACTTTCTTGTGCTTGCCAGATATACGCCGGTACCATCTCTTTTTCCCTCCTCTCTATCATTTCTTCCCGATTTCACTCTCTGCTATCTTTATCCTTTCACGCACAGTCGCTCGCTCTCCCTCTACTATCTTCCCTCCCTTTTTCTCCTTATTTGCCGCTCAATCTCTCTCCTCTCTTCCCTCCCTTGATCGCTATTTTGACCTGAATGTTGACCGTCAATCCCTAATTGTAGGTGCTATCTGGAAGATTCCTGAAACGCTACGGCAAAGATGTAATCAACATCCATCATGGCCTTCTTCCTTCATTCAAGGGCGGAGATCCCTGCATTGAGGTCCATCTCGAACCGAACTCTGCGCTGATTCTCACTCTTTCCAGGTTTCATTCAATGGCCCGATTTACCCAGGCTTACGATGCGGGAGTGAAGCTGATCGGCGCCACGTGTCACTTCCTCACGGAGCGGATCGACGAGGGTCCGATAATCGATCAAATGGTCAGCGCCTTCATTTCTACTCTCTGTTTCATCGAGCGTTGACTTTTTGCTCCAAAATAGGTTGAAACAGTTTCTCACAAGGATAGTCGGGGAATGATCGTTCAGAAGTCGAAGGACGTGGAAAAGCAGTGCCTTTTGCGGGCGATTAAGTCCTACTGCGAGCTGCGAGTTTTCCCCGGTGATCTGAAGAAAACTGTCGTGTTCTAAAGGTTCGTAAATAAGAATGATCGCGTGCTGAGAATTTTTTTTTCCAGAATCCTTTTTTCAAAGAGTTTCTATTCTTGGCGAGGAGAGTTGATCGAGAGGTAGCTCTTTTAAATTTTTTGACGGAAATGGAGCTGTCCAGAGTGCTACGGTCCAATCGTAAAAAAGGGAAACTTGAGGGGTTTAAAGCAAGGAGACGGTTGCAGATGCATTTGTCGTTCCCACCGGGGGAAGGCCAGCATTGATCGGATTGACAGGATTGAATCCCTCGATCTGATCGTTCATCTGCCAAAAAAGTCGGCCTAAATCGATCAGATCAAGATGTAATTTTAAAGTTTTAAGCTTTAATCATTTATTTTTATTATTATTATTATTATTCATTTTGACTTTTTTTAATGAATTTTTAGAGGAGATGGCCAATCTGATAAATGACCCGTCCCATCAAAATAATGATATACTGAAATTAATTATTTCTAAACTACACAAAACAAATAGGAGAGAGATCACAAAGAGACTGATTTGTTATAGAATTAAAGGGAGAAATTTATAAATATAATTGAAGAAAGAATTTCTAGATTATATAATTTAAAACATGGCTAGATAGATATCACAATTTTTCGTACATGCTCCTCTTAGGCAACTCAAACCCTCTCCCAACTAGGGTACCCATGAAGGTTCTAGCCCATTCTCGGTGATGTCCGGTCCTTTTCAAACTTGGGACTACAGGATGAGTCGAGATAACTATGAGATGAGTCCTCTATCCCCCTCTCCCTCCCCTTTCTCTCTCTTTCTAGCTAACTCTTCCCCTATTTCTCTCTCATTCTAGCTCACTCTCTCTCTTTTCCTCTCTCACTCTCTTTCTCTCTCTTGCACACACATTCTATCCCCCTCTTCCCCCTCTCATTTTACTCTAGCTCTCCCTCTCTCTCCCCCTCTCTCTCATGCTAGCTCTTGCTCTCCCAATTACTCATTCTCTAGTTCTAGCTCTCCCATCTCCTCTCTCTCTCTCCCCTCTACCTTTTCTCCCATCTCTCCTCATATCTTCTCTCGACCCCCCTTCCCTTTCTCATTTTTACTCTTGCCCGCTCACTGGCACCCAGCTCCTCTCTCTCTCATTCTCGCTCTACCCCCTCCTCTTTCCTTCACTCATTCTTTCTTTTGCCTACTTACTTGCACCCGACTCCTATCTCATTCTTGCTCTCTCCTGCTCACACTCATGCAGCTCCTCTCTCTCATTCTCGCTCTCCCTCCCTCCCTCTCCTCCTCCTTGATGGGAGTGATTCTCCCTCATCTAGGATGGATGGCACATGTGGTGCAGCTGTGGCACAATGAAAAGACCGTATGGCGTGCATTTATGGCATGCAGTTGGTAGTTGCTATAGTAATTGCTAATAGGATGCAAATATGGCACACACGGTATGTGGAGTGGGAGCACTAGAGCGCGCCAACAATATGATGCGTAGTGGGTTCTACTGTGACTTCTTCGCACGTGCATGAAAAGCATATGTAGAGCATGTTAGATGATGGATATGTGGCCTACAAGCCAATCATATTTTTATCTTTCCTTTAGATTAATTGAAATGAACTTTCATTCATTGTCATTATTGTGTGTTATTTATAATGAAGTCAATAAACATATATAATGACCAAGTGAATTATGATGAGATCATAATATAGTGATCGCTTGGCTTTAAACATATATTCTAAATATTCTTATTTGTGAGATATTCGATAAGGATATAAAATTATCTTAAAAGAATAGCGCTATCTGATCCGACTTATGTGATGAGTATGGATGATCATGTGGGCTTCAACGTAGAGACACCAATGATAGAGAGGTGATGCTATTTGAGAAAGAGTTTAACTGAATTAATCCATATGAATCATTGAATGGTATTACATCCAATTGTCAATCGGGTTGATTCATGTTATGGTTGTGTATGTGATCCTTCGACTCGAGACACCAAAGACACTTTGTATATAGATGATCGTGTTTTGACTTTGACGTAAAAATTCCTAGCCATGGGATTTCCAAAACGTGATAGATTGGATACGACATAAAGTCTTTG
Organism: Lemna minuta; assembly: GCA_024174645.1. Lineage (NCBI taxonomy): Eukaryota > Viridiplantae > Streptophyta > Magnoliopsida > Alismatales > Araceae > Lemna > Lemna minuta. The sequence continues at coordinate 4,158,410 of CM044120.1, read as the reverse complement.
AAGGTGATTAAGTGGTCAAGATGAAATCATCCACCCTCAGTATAAGAGGAGATCGATTCAAGGAATGAGATGTCATTAAATCTTAAGCCAAGGTAGTAGAAATAATAGAGAAGTAGTTCTTGATGATTTCATATTCGCATTAATACTAAATTGAGTGACCGATTAGGGTTTGGCAGTTTTTATACCCTAAGTTATTTATAAGTCTCGGATGGATGAGGATTATATATACATGGTTACCAATGATGGAAAGGTTTAACGAGGGAGTTCTCATGTACTCCATATCTCCTAGAACATGTGGTGTAACTTGGCTCCTAACGAGCTAGCAACTCAATCTATCAATCGGGTTTAATAGATCCTTAATGAATTAATATATGTTGATATGATTAATTACTATAGAAGACCAATAGGTGTTATTGGGTCGATAGAGTTATTAATTGACGAGATATATGAACCTAGAGGGTCATGCACATAAGGTCAATATACATCGGTAAATAATACATAATAATAACGGCTTTTGTAAAAAAATTACATTCTTAAAGTCTATAAATAGGGGGGAGAACGACCATAATAGAGGTGCCCATGCAAGCTTAGTGGAAATTCTTGTATCTCTTCTCTTCCTTTCGTGGTGATAAGTATTCAAGAGGAGATCCAATCATCTAGAGATTGTGTGGATACTGTTAGAGGCCAGACACTTGAACAGTTTAAAGAATTCATTCAAATGATCCTTGTAAATATGAATTTTATTATATACTAGGTGAATTCATTCAAGTGATATGATCATCTATCCTTGGTGCTTGAACTTTGTTAGTTGGATTCAATGTCTTCCACTATAATCGATGTTTTGATGAAAAACTTGGAGAGCTTGTCGAACCTTAGATCCCAGTATTAAAGACCACATTGTGCCAGCGGCGTGACTCTCGATAGTTGCTGTGGTAATCGCCAAGACATGCAACATGTGCGCGCCATGGCGCATGCAGACCCCTGAAAAATGCATACCACAACGCCCACTCACTGTGAGTTAGTGGGTTTTCTTACATTTTTCCTTTGCGAGCCTATAAATAGGCATATCTAGAGTATCCTAAACATGATCAAGTATTTTTAAGTGCTTTTAGTGGATTTGTCTCTATTCCTTCAATTTTCTCCCTCTTTGTGAGTGTAAGTGTGCTTGTTATCCCTTGAGTTGATTAGCTACCAACACTCCCTTTCACATTCTCCCACTTTTCTCCACCCCATTCTCCCCCTCTCCTCCTCTCCTCTCCTCTCCTCTCACTCTCTCCTTCTCTCTCTCCCTCTCTCACTCTCTCTCTCCCTCTCTCTGTACTAAGACGTGTGATGGCGCGATCGTAAAAAAGGGAAACGTGAGGGCTTTATTTCAAGGTTACAGTTACAGAGCACGTCCAATTGCAACCGGTTCCCCCGCCTACGCGACGGTCAATTTTCTTTCGTCGTTCCCCTCTTAGATCATTCGTTGATCGTCGTCCCCCTCTCCTGCAAGCTTCTCCGCTTGGATTGCTATCTTCTTTGTACATTGATGCTTCGAAATTCGGAGGCGAGGCGGAGATGGTGGAGAAGAACGGACTTCTTCGGCGCGGATTGGAGGAAATCGATTGTGTGTGTCGGTCTGGCGAGCGCAGCGGTTGCAGCGATCGCGGCCTGCGTCATCCCGTTCTCTTCCGTTATTACTCTCCTCTCTCCGGTCAATTCTTTCTCCAGCACGGCATATCGGGAAGTCATGGCTGCCATGCCACAACCTTCTCCGCTTCCTCCCCCGTCCGGCCAGAATTCTGTTATTTCTTCGCCGCCTGTTAGCGCACATGAAAGAGAACTCGTCAAGGAACGAATGCCGGAAGGCTCGCGGAAATCTCCGCCGGAGGTGACGATTTTATTTTCTCTTTCTTCTTTTCTCTCTAATGATTCGATGTTTTATTTTTTTAGAGGCCATTAAATTCGCTGCATCCAGACGAAGCGCTAGCTTACGCAAAAGCAGAGATCGCGAGATCTCCTCAAGCTGCGGATGGTCAGGATCTCTACGCTCCCTTGTTCAAGAATGTATCCGTCTTCAGAAGGTGCAACTCCGGCTACTTTCAGTTAACGAGCAATCTCTGAACATATAAAATCAAGCATTTTCAATTTACAGGAGCTACGAACTGATGGAAAAAATTCTGAAAGTATACGTATATAAGGACGGACAACGACCAATTTTCCACACACCTCCTCTTAAAGGCATCTACGCATCGGAAGGATGGTTCATGAAACTCATGGAAGAGAACAAGCAATTTATTACGCGGGATCCGGACAAAGCTCACTTATTCTACCTTCCTTACAGTTCTCGCCGCCTCCAAGAAGCACTCTACGTTCCTGACTCCCACAATCTGCGTCCCTTGTCCCTTTTCCTCAAAGACTACGTCGAATGGATCGCCGCGAGATATCCCTTCTGGAATCGAACTCAGGGGTCGGACCATGGTCGCGTGCCATGACTGGGTATCCCTTTGCCGATTCGACGATGATCTTCTGCCTTGATTTTTAAAGGATGTTCTCAGGGGCCATACGAGACGACAGCGCACGAGGAGCTGAGCAAGAACACGATCAAAGCTCTTTGCAACGCGGATTCATCGGAAGGAATATTCGTTCGGGGGAAAGATGTCTCTCTTCCGGAAACATCCGTCCGAGTCCCAAAGCGCCTTCTTAAAAACTTGGGCGGGAAACCCGTCTCTCAGCGCTCCATTCTCGCCTTCTTCGCCGGCCAGATGCATGGCCGCGTTCGTCCTACTCTTCTCTCCCACTGGGGAAACAAGGACCCGGACATGCGAATTTACAGCAACCTTCCCACAAAAGTTTCGAGATCAATGTCCTACATTCAGCACATGAAGTCCAGCAGATTCTGCCTCTGCCCCATGGGCTACGAAGTCAACAGCCCGAGAATCGTGGAAGCAATTTATTACGAGTGCGTTCCAGTCATCATCGCCGACAACTTCGTTCTTCCCTTCGATGAAGTTCTGAATTGGCGTTCCTTCTCTGTGATTCTCCCGGAGAAGGACATTCCGCAGATGAAGAATGCGCTCCAGACCATTTCCCTCCGACGTTACATCTTTTTACAGGGCAACGTCAGGAGGTTACAGAAGCACTTCCTCTGGCATCCCAAGCCAGTGAAATACGATCTATTTCACATGATTCTTCACTCCATCTGGTTTAACCGGCTGAATCAGATCGCATGAAATAAGCAAGAACTCGAAGAGATAAAAAGGGGGGAAAGATTTCGGGTTTCGTCAGCCGGTGATCATTGTGCCGGCTCCATCGCCGGTGAGCAGCTCCAGAAGAAGCGAATGCGGCTTCCTCCCGTCTATAATGCTTGCCGTCCTCACGCCTTGAGCCAGCGACCTGACGCAACAGGTAACCTTGGGAATCATCCCTCCCGCTATCTTCCCCTCTTCCACCATCTTCCTCACCCCTCTTATGTCGATTTCCTTTACCAGACTTGCCACGTCCTCCTTGTCCACTAATATTCCCGGCACGTCTGTCAGCAGGATCAGCTTCTCCGCCCCCACCGCCGCCGCCACCTCCCCCGCTACGGTGTCCGCGTTGATGTTATACCCTTGGCCGCTCTCGTCCGCCGCCACCGACGCGATCACCGGGATGTGCCCGGATCCCAAGATCGGCACCAGAATCGACGGATCCACTCTCGCCACGTCACCCACGAACCCCAGCCCGGAATCGGCCGCGGGTCTCGGCGTGAGCAGGCGGCCGTCCTTGCCGGAGAGGCCGACAGCGGTGCCGCCGGCGCGGTTGATGAGGGATACCAGAGACTTGTTGACTTTTCCGACGAGGACCATCTCCACGATCTCCATCGTGGCGGCATCAGTGACGCGGAGGCCGTTGAGGAACTGCGGCTGAATGTTGAGGCGGGTAAGCCAGGCGTTGATCTCCGGGCCGCCGCCGTGGATGACGACGAGGTTGAGGCCCACACAGGAAAGCAGGACCAGGTCCTTGACCACGGAGTCTTGTAGCTCGGGGGACCTCATGGCGGCGCCGCCGTACTTGACAACGATGGTCTTGCCTCGGAACCGCTGGATATAGGGCAGGGCTTCCGAAAGTATCTCCACCCGCTTTAGAGAATCGACGGCCTGGCATCGGAGAGTGAGAGTCGGCCGGGGGTTGGGGAGTGGGGTTCTCCATGGGCGGAGGGAGATGGACGGCGGCGCCTTCAGAGACAGCATTTTCTTGTCTCGTGTACTCGAGACTAAACCCGGAGTGCGAGGGCACCCTTTTCTGTGCTAGGCTCTCTGGTGTAGGGACGGTCATTTTTTATCGATCAACTGTGAGATCATCGATCGAGGGATCGATCAATCGCTCTTCGATTTCCCGCAGAGGGAGAGAGAGTGAGTGATTTGATGCATTCATAGTGATAGAAGGAACCCTTTAGTCAATCCAATGCCCAATTCAACGACATATGTTTCCTATTGACCCTTTTAAAAAATTGATGTCTCATTTATCTTGTAAGACCATGATGACTAGGGTTCTGCATTCTTCATTAAAGCCATGATGACTACTTTGGCCTCATTTTTCATGAAAGCCAAGAACATCAGCTATGATCAGCTTGGCCAAGCTTTATAACGTAGAATTTAATCTTGGGACCTATGAAAATGGGTTTTACCACAAGAAACAACACTGAAATCATATCACAATATTTGGAAAATTACCACCGTTTTATCACAAAGAAGGCTATTTCATAAAGTAAATTAAATCAACATTGTGATGACTCAAAAAATATAATTCTTATCTATTTTCCAAAAATAAAATTGTGAGCTGTTTGCACTCTAGATTCAATACTTTGATGCATTAACATGCATCACAAAACGTAGTATAAATTTTATAATATTTAAATATTTTTAAACAAAAAGTACTCACAATATTTATTGTATCTTAATATTCTTGAGATGTTCTCTATAGAATTGTTGATTTTTCAGTGGTTCTTCTTAGTCCTACCAATCATGATAAGATGCCTTTTGACTTTGAAAGAATCTGTATGAAATTGCGAAAGCAAAAAAGTTTATCTTGCTTTTATTTATATGAAGGGATGTCATCTAACATGTCTCTCTTTTGAAAAAAAAACATTTCAAGCATGTCATTCATTGAGTTCCATTTGGTTGAGATATTTAGAAAGGAGATTATTTTTGTTTGGCATACGTACTCTTGAAAAATGCTAATCCTTTACAGTGATCCTTTTTGATGTAGCGAAAAGGAGATATAATATCTAGAAATGTCCCTTCACAACTATTGATGGATATTATGTGGCCTATAAGCCAATCACACTTCCATGTATCTCATTTATGTTCATTGAAATGAAATTTTTGTGTGATGTTTGCAATGAAGTCCATGAGCATATGCTATGACTAAGTGAATGATGATGAGATCATAATACAGTGATCACTAGTCATTAAACATAGTTCAACTCATATTCGAGAAGGACATTGAATTATCTCAAAAGAATAACACTATCTAATCCAACTCATATGCTGAGTATGACTGATCCTGTAGCCATTAGTGTGGAGTCACTAAGTGAGTGCTCTTCAGAGAAAGAGTTCAGTGAGTTGATTCGTATAAATCCTTGAATGGTATTATACCTAACTGTCAATTAGGTTGAATCAAGTCCCAGTTGTGTATGTGATCCTCTGACTTGAGACATCAAAGACATCTTGTGGATAGATGATCGTGTTTTGATTATGACTTACGAATCCCTAGTCATGAGATCTCTAAAACGTCATATATTGTATATGATATAAAGTCCTCAAAGATGATTGTGTAGTCAAGATAAGATCATCCGCCCTCAATATTTGAGGAGATTGACTCAAGAAATGAAATGCGATGAAATCTTTGGCCAAGGTAGTGAAAATATCGGAAGAGTTCTCGATAATTTTGTAGAGGCATTAGTAATAACTTGAGTGACTGATAAGGGTTTGATAGTTGACCATACCCTAAGTCATTCATGAATCTCGTGTCGATGAAGGATTATACATACATAATAATCGACGACGGAAAGGTTGCATAAGGGAGTTTTTACTCTATAATCGACGTACTCTATATCTCATAGAGTACGTGGTAGAGCTTGGCACCCAACGGGCTAGCAACTCAACTTGTCGATTACGTTAAATTGATCCTTGATAAATTAATCTATATGTTGATGTGAATAATTAATTAAGGTTAACCAATAAGGTGTTATTGGGCCTATAGAGTCATTAACACGTAAGAAATATAGACCTAGAGGGTCACACACATAAGGTTTATAGATGTTGGTGGATACAGATACAATTATGAGGATTTTTATAAAAAAATCATATACTAAATGTCTATAAATAAGGAGAGAATGACCATAACTCAAGATGCCCATGAAAGCATTGTGGGAATTATCTCTTTTCTTCTCTTTCTCTCTTGGTGAAGAGCTTTGAAGAAGAGATCCAACCCTCCAGAGACTGTGTGAATACTACTAGAGGCTAGACACTTGAATAGCTTCAAGAACTCCTTCAAGAGAACCTAGTAAGTATGTTTTCTGATACATACTAGATGATAGGATAATCTATTCTTGGTGTCTTGGTATTTTGAATATTCGATTCAATGTATTCTACTGCATTCAATGATTTGATTAAAATTTTGGAAGGCTTATTGACCTCATAACCCAATGACTATCACCAAAAGGAAATTGAGGATTGTTGATCTTCTTTTTTTGCATCAATTTCTTTCAAATCCACCTTGAAAATATTTGTTAAGTACATGAACCATGTCTAGTGCCTGGTATGCCTTACTAAAACTTACATAAATATTTTTCAAAGCCTTTTCTAGAGATACTATCATCATTTTTATTATTGCCAGGATTTTTTTTTTCATGATGATGCAAAATTATGACTAAGAAAAGTTACAATTAGTATTTAAATGAAGAACAACAACTTAAGCACCAAATATTACCTTGCTTTTCTAATCATATACTCTTAGGACACAAATGAATACATCTGTCATGTCTTGACCTATTTGTGAGCCCACCAAATCCTAAAAAAATGCTTATGTAGGGACCTTGAATCATCAATCCAACAGACTATCATTCCCATTATGGGCACTTGATTTTCGCTCGTCTAAAAATGCATTCTAAGGGACACTTTTTTGGTTGATCCAATCATTTATGTATGACCACATTTTTCGTCTTTAAACTTTTCACATAAATCTGAATGCATTGTGAGGAAGAAGGAAGTTTTCCTAACCCATTGTGCATGCTAAAAGATATATTTTTCTAATCTTGGTAAATCTTTTTTAAATTGTGAATGACACATCTATTTGGATGAGTAAGTTAACATCACACTCATTGAATAGTTCCATTGTGTTTCCTAGATACTTGTTTTGTTAAGCAATTTTAATAGTGAAAATGTTGATAGTGGAAGGGCGAACATTAGATGTTTATGCTTTCTATGAAGTAGAGGTTTTTCTACATGACTCCACAATGTGCTACCATACTTGTATTTGTTAATGATCTTCTTTGAGGGCACATCCTCCTTGTAGATATTGGAAGAATAATCTTCATTTTCTAAAATGAGCAAAATATTTTTCCATCTTTGGTTTATTAGCACCGGTTGCTTAATGAGAATCTAGAATATCACTGAAGTTGATGTTGGGTCAAAAATTTAATAGATAGAAAAAAGGAACTTATTCACACAAAAATTGGAAACAAAAATGATGATAGTCAACACTAAAGGAAATCATTTTTGGGTCATACATTTGTTAGTACTAATTTATTCACATCATGTAACTTTTGAAGAGGAGAATACTAGAATATGAAAACATTGAGAAATCAAGTGGAGAATTAAGGTACTGATAACATGCAAATTATACATGAAAATATATGATTATTAATGTAAATTAAGGCATAAAACATTCCATTCTAATGCATGTTATCATATTTTTTAGTGTTTATCTATCATTCTATGAAAAATAAGTTATAATCTCAAAATGCACTAATTTAGGGATAATTATGATAAGTTAAGAGAAATATTTTTCCGATTAGATTATCTCCATTTTTATTTGAGATTATAATTAGGTTTTAATGTTAAATAATAAGAGAAAATACCTTTTATACACTCATTTATTTTTCCAAGTTTTAAATTCTAAAATAAATGAGTGTATTTTTGAAAGAAAAGTTAATTATCTTATTATTTATTGAATTTGAATTTTTAGAATGATATATAATTTAATTTCTGATCTAATGAAACAAATTTGGATTAATGTGGAGTTGTAATTTAAAATTTATGAATTTTCTAATTTTTAGGGATTTTTCTGAACTTTGTATGCATTTAATTGATTTATTTTTGAAATAAAATGAATAAAAATTATTTTATTATCGCGTGATGATGCGGCAACTGATGTGGCATGGAAAAAATAGCGGCACTACGTGACGACGTTTGAGAACGTCACGTGTCACACACATAAACATGTGCATGCATGTGCGCATGTGCGCGTGTGCGCACATGTGTGTGCGCGTGTATATAAATAATGAGATAGCACCCTTTTAAGGATTTTTGCTATCTCATTATGTACACATACCTTATATACTTGTGCATTCTCTCTCATTTTTTTCATGTAGGACTATTTTTATGTTTTTATTTGCGCAGGTGACTTGGCGGTATGTGGAGCGTTCGATCACGTGAATTAATCACGATCGTCGATCGTCACTTAAGTGAGGGGGTACGTGGCGCACTCTGGTTCATCAGCAAATCATTTTAAAATGATTTAATCTCAGCCTTTGATCTAAGGAGTTATAATGGCTGAGATTAAAACCGAGGAAATGCATCTAGAGCATTAGATCAAGATCAGACGGTGAGTGTTTCACACGTTTCTTCTTCATGCGCGACGTGGTGAAATCTCGGTGGTCCATCTCTGGTCGAACAGACATGATTTAAGCCTAATGATTTGCATATATGTGTTTCATTAGAGCCTTTGATCGAAGATTAAACGCCGATCCGACTGTTACGTCTAATTCTCCTTATAAATTGAGATGTTCTTCGATGATGTATATCACTCTTGGGTTTTTCGAGTAATCAAACTGTTTAGACACCAAAATCCTTGAATATCTTGCTTCCCTTCTCCTCTTGCCTCATTTGCACATCCGATGAGTGTTTGAAAGTGAGATTTCGTTGAGAGAATAGGGAGAAATCGATTCTTGAATAGCAATGATCGTCTTCGAATTTGCGGAATGAAAAGCCTCTGATCCGACGAGAAATTTGATCAATTTGAGTGCTATCTTGGGTTAGAAATCATGTTTTTGTCCTATTCTTTTTTCCTATAACATTAGATTTTAATTTCAAATCATAGATTTAGTCAATTTCAATTTTAATTTTGGTTTTCTCCCTCTTCGCGATTCAAATTTCTATCTAATTTTTACTAGTTGATTTCTTCATAAATATTGATCCAAATTCTGTGACTTTTGATTTCGTGGATTTGCCTTCAAGTTTTCTTTCTAAATATATCAAATTCCCTAATTTTTCACCTCATTTTATCTTCCGATTTGATGGAATTTCAAATAATACATTGAACATACCTTAACTCTCCATAGATTCTACCCTTATTCACCTCTATACTATTTAATTCATGATTAATCTTTAAAATTGGTGAGTTCGGATTATGTTTTGACGCATGTCTGCGTGTTTTTAATGACCTCAGGGATTCGATTCATTAGGTATAAGATATGAATAGAGAGGATGAGATGAATAGAGTGAGGGAGAAATAAGATATTGAGAGAGAGAGAGAGAGTTGGAGAAAGTGAGAGGAAGAGAGAATAATTAAGGGAAAAGAGAGGTATAAAGAGAGCGATTGATACAAAGATGTTGTAAAAAGAGATTTGGAGAGGGAACTGTATGTTTATGAATAGAGAGTAGAGGAGATTAAGAGAGAGGAATATAAGAAATTTATCTATAGTAATATAGAGGAGAAGACAAAATGAGAAGACCTTTGAGAAAATAAAGGAAGAGGGGGGAGTGAAGCCACAAGCCCATTGAGTGAAGAAAGAAACAAGGGAAATTCAGAAATAGGACAAGAGAAAGCATATTGGGAATGAGAAAATAAAGAACGAGAGGAAATTCAGAAGTGAAAAATAGAGAGAAGGAGAGGATGTGAGAGGAATTTTGAGAGAAGACATAAAAGCATATAGGGAATGAGAGAAGGAGAGGATGTGAGAAGAATATCTAGAGAACCACATTGTGAGAATAAAGAAATCAATAAAAATAAAAATAAAAAATAGGAATAAAGGGAGAGCAAGTGAGAGAGGAGGAGACCAAGTGAGAACAATTCAGAGGAGATATAGGGAGATAAGATAGATTGAAAGAAAGAAGCATGTTTAGAGAGATAGAGAGTATGTATATGAGTAACAAAGGGAGAAAGAAAGGTTGGAAGTATGAATAGAGAGCATGATAGGGACTGAAATGTATGAATTAGATAAGAAGAGAGAAAAATTTGGGGAGAAAGAGAAGCATAAAGAAAAAAAATGATAAAATATTTCACAGATATGAAAATCATAGAAATTGAAGAAAACAAAATTTGATGCCATTGAATTGAAAAAAACTAGACCAATGAACCCAAATATTTGAATATTCAATAAAAACTACATGGGGACTGAACAAAGGTTGAGAAAGGGGATGTTCTACATCATGAAAGTTGCAGACATTTCCACAACGATGCATTTAATAAGTTAGTTTTGGAAGGTAGTGGAGGTAAGGACAAAATTTGACTTAAAAGGATGGAGAGAGATAGGGAAAATCAGAAACTTGTGGAGGAGGGTAGCAGCGGGAAATCAGGTGTGACTTGGTCTTTGATTATCTTTGTTCTTATAATAGCCACTAGATTGTAAGAATCGATGGTCTGATTTTTGGAGAAGAAAATTAGGAAACAATGCCTACCCACGTTTCTCCTTATTTTAGTGGCTTGCCGACCAGTTTTCTAGTCATACCAACCAAATTTTTAGTTGGTTTGCGGAACCCTAATGATGACAATATAGAAAAATGATTCAAAAGTGGCTACTTTACCTAGATATATTTTTATGAGATGTCCTTTTTATTTATAATTAGAATACTCCATATTCATTAATGATGATTCTCATATTCATTTTCATTTTTGGTTTCCTTGTTGAAGTTTAAAATTTTTATCATACAACACTAAGCTTCAATAGTCAATGACTATATGTGTACCAGTAATGTAATACATGTAAAGCATACATGTGATGGTGGAAATCTCAATTTTTGTGTCACAAAATTTTTGACCCCTTAATATTCACAAACAAGTCTTGAATTCGCTACAAGGAAGTTAGGAACTACAATAAAACAACATAAAAATTTAGAGGTAGAGTAGAAAAAGATGCAAACTTATGACACCATGGTAATTAAGTTATGAGGCTTTGATTCTCCATTCAAGTGACTCCATTCAAGACATCGACACTCTGCTTCAAATTAAATAAATACTACAGTTGTACTACCTTGATAAAAACACAACAAAAACTTAGTGTTTGCCCACTTAAAGATACTAGATTATTGTTGAGCAATTATTATGAAAAATGCGTGTTTGGCCATCCCCATGACAGCATCTGATGAACTTGATATTGGTGTGTTTTATGTGATTGTTGTGTATCAATTTAATGTAATAATATTTGCAATTAAAAGGATCAAATCATAAAGGAGCCTAAGTAATGAAATTAGATGCTTCAAATGGAAAATAAGCGCATGAAAAGTGATGGAACAAAACTGAGTGGTCGTCAATTGCACATGGTCAAGAGTAAAAAATAATTCCAAACTTACCAATTTGATGAAAATATCTCGAATTGAGGGGTATAATGGTAAATAAGGGTCGAATTCACAAGGAATTAGGGAAAATTCAGATGATCTCTTCAAATTTGATCAAATCGAAAGATGAATCAATGGTAGAAATTGGTGAAAATGATAGATTATGAAAGAGAACTTCAAGGCGATTCCACGGAATAAAAAATCATCGAATTTGACTTTGATTTCACGGAGATATTGAAGATCGAAGTGGGATGAAATTTCCGAAAATTGGAATCGCGAATTAACCAAAAATCAACTTAAAATTACTTAAATTAACTAATCAAAACTGAAATTAAACATGAATAGATGAAAGATTAGTGAAAACCACTTCCACTAACCCAAGATTGCGATTGGATTAACCCAATTAATTGCCGGATTAAGAATTTTTATAAAAAATCTAAAAAATATGATCGTGGAGTTCAAGCGTCGATTTCTTCCTCGTCTTTCATCCAAATCTTGATCTTAAGCACTCTGTGGATGCGGAATTGAGTCTAGAAGAGGATAGGATCAAGAGATTTAAGAGATTTGGCGTCTAAACAGATCAATTTGATTGATTTTCTCTCAAATACTTTACAAGTCAGAAGAACATATCAATTTATAAGGTATTTGGGCGTAACCGTCCGATCAAATCCATCAACGGCTCTGATGAAATGGTCCATCGTGAACCGTTATCGTTAAGTTGCGGGCGTTCGATTGCGATCGGACACGTGAGATGATGCCACGTCGATGCGTGTTATAAAACGCTTTGAGACGCTCGCCGTTTGATCTTGATTGGACGCTCCCGATGCGTTTCATCAGTTTTAATCTTGACCATTATAACTCTTTGAGATCAACGGACGCGATTAAATCGATCGATGAACCCTCGATTTAATCCACGTGTCCACAGTATTTAAGTGAAGATCGACGACTCATATTACTCGTGCGATTGGACGTCCCGCAAGCTGCCACATCACCCTCGCACTTAAATTAATCTGAAAAATCGATATTTAATTAGAAAAATTGATTTTCAATTCCAGAAAATCCTTATAAATTCATTAAAAATTCAGACAAATTCAGAAAAATTCTAGAAAAATCCCTAAAAATTAGAAAATTTATAACTTTCAAAATATAACTCTAAATTAATCAAAATTTCTTTCATTTGATCAGAAATTTAATTATCTATCATTATGAAACGTCAAAATTAATAAATAACAAGAGTTTTAATTTATTTTTCAAAAATACATTTACTTCTTTGAGATCTTAACTTAAGAAAATTAAGTAAATTTTTATAAAAATGATTACTCTTATTATTTAACTTCAAAAACCATTTATAATCTCAAGTAAAGATAGGTTATAAAATTATTTATCTTTAATTCCTCATAATTAACCCTTATTTAAAGTATTTTGAGATTATAATGACTTTTTCATAGAATGATAGATAAATACGCATAAATATGATAACATGCATAGGAATGAAGTCATTTATGCCTTAATATGCATCAATAATGATGTATTATTGATAACACGCAATCTTAACATGATAAAACATGATTATTAATACAATTTAAGGCATAAAACATTACATTTATGTGCATTTTATCATACTTTGAGTGCATTTCTATCATTCTATGCAATTTTATGTTATAATCTCAAAATGCATTAATTTAGGGTTAATTATGACAAATTAAAGATTAAAGATTTTATAACCCATCTTTACCTGAGATTATAAATGGTTTTTAAAGTTAAATAATGAGAGAAATGATTTTTATGAACATTCATTGAATTTTCTAAAGTTAAAATCTTAAAGAAATGAATGTATTTTTGAAATAAGAATTAAATGTTTTGTTATTTAAATAATTTGACTTTTTAGAATGATAGATAATTAAATTTCAGATCAAATAAAAGAAATTTGGATTAATTTGGAGTTTTATTTTAAAAGATATGATTTTTACAATTTTTAGGGATTTTTCTAGATTTTTATGATTTTATTTTCTATTTAAAACCACTTTAAAATAAATAAAAAAATTAAAAAAAGGGTCTATATTTTGCGCGGGACCCGTGTGGATGCGACGTGGCACACAAGGCCACGTGGCAGCGCCACGCGGACCCGCGCAGCGCGTACGTGGCACGTTTTATATATCTATAGTTTATTTATTATTACTATAAGTATAAAAGGTCTTTAGCCTTCCCTATGTGGGAAGGGTTATTAACCTTATAAATCGTCGGGTATTATAAACCCGATGAGTGGTTTTAATATTCTCCGTGTGAGACTAAGTTCCACGGAGTTTCTTTTGATGCAGGTGACGTGGCGCGATGGAGAGTGTTTGATCGGGCTGAGCGATCGATTGGAGTGCACCGATCGAATGTACCAGTGGACCACTGGATTAGATCAGGAGCACATGCTTAATTACGAGCGTTATAACGACTATGATTCAATCTGGCGGGGAGCATCGTGACCGCTGGATCGCGATCCGACGACGATTAATCAAGGGGTTTTTAATTGTTTAATCGCGCGGATGATCAGAGCCGTCGATCGAGATCGGACGGCTGGGACTTAACTGAAACGGTCCACGATGGACCGTTTCATCGTAACCGTCGATCGAAACGATTGGACGGTTACGCCCAAAATTGCTATAGAAAGGCTTGTTCTTCGACATTTGTAAGCATTCGAGTTGGATTTCAATCAAATTGAATTGTCTAGACACCATTCCTCTTGTTTCTCTTGATTCCATCCTCTTCCTCTTTCATTTCCACATCCACGGAGGGGTTGAAATCAAGATTTGGTGGAGAATTGAAGGAGAAATCGCAGCTTGAATCTACCGATCGTGTTCTTTGTGTTCTTCGTGATTAAGAGGCTTAATCGCTATGATTTGATCGCAATTGGGGGTTAGTGGGAGCGGTTTTTGCTTCCTAATATGCCATTTATGTTTAATTGCTTTTTAGATTAGGATTTAGAGTTTAGTTTCATCAAATTTTAGCTTAAGTCACGATTTTTAACATCCAAAATTTTCTCTCCACTTCAATTTTTGATTTCTCCGCGAAATCAAGTCCAAATTCGATGATTCTTGATTCCGTGGATTCGTTTTGAAGTTATCTTTATAAATTCCCCATTTTCCCTAATTTTTCACCTCAATTCGTCGTCCAATTTGACCAAATTCCAAAAGATCTCTCGAAAATACCTTAATTCCCTGTGGATTCGACCCTTATTTACCATTATACCCTTCAATTCATGATAAATTCCCCAAATTGGTAAGTGAGGCTTAATTTTTGACACGAGACCGTGTGAAATCGACGACCTCGCGGTGTCGTCTCGTCAATTATCATGTCTAATTAGCATGTTATCACACCCCCAACTTAAATGATTGCTAGTCTCTTAGAAATTTACTATATAATCTCCTTAGAAAGTCCTTTCATCTTTTGATCCTACTACTAAAAAGGTAAAGTGTATGAATGTATGATCATGTTTTCCGGAAAGTGTAGGCTATAATGATCTAGATTCCATCTCTAGGTTGAATTCTTTAGTGTATGTTAGGGTAGTGCTCATCGGCTAATGCTCGAGTCTAATTCTCAATTGTAATCAAGGTGAGCATATCTAAGGTATGATGCTATGGTGATAAAAAGATACTCACTCTCTCATGAGCGGATGTAATTCCTTACCCTCTCCATAGATACATCACTCCTTCCGTCAAAATGGAGGCTACCTAGTGTTTTAGAATTCCCCTCAACTCGCTTTCCTCTATAAAGAGTGCAATTCAAAAGGATTCCTATCTTTGGGATGCATCGTGAGAGGTGGCTGAAGGAAATAAAAAGATACTATTTCTAAAGGTATGACTTGGTTAAAAGTAAATATGCTAATAAAAAAAGTGGATTTAAAAACAAAGAAGGTACCACTTATGATAATTATACTCCCAAATGAGGTGGATGGTGATGAATAGAGTAGATGGTGGAGATGATGGTGGAGGTAGAGATGATGGTAGAAGATTTTACTACTTATTTTCCTTCTTGTAACTTCTTATTTCTCTCTTTCTTTTAACTTCTCATCTTTCTTTTCTTCTTTTTTTTAAACATTTCAGAAGACTTAGCATGAGGATATGGAGGAGTTTTAGGATTTTTGAAGAGAGTTTGTAGATGTGAAGTGTCGAGTGAAGGTATACATACATGTGAGGGAAATATGGAAGATGTGGTGGATGTGTGAATCACTTGGGAGTGTTTATTATCAAAAGTAAAGTTAAAAACAAGGTGGTGTAAGTACTTGACTGCTTTGGAAAAGATAAACTACATGCCTATAAGGAAAGATAGGTGCTACAAAAAATATGGATCATTGCACTCTTTAAAAGAGAAAGTCTAGAATCGAGGAATTCCCCACACTAAGTAGTTTTGGCTGATGTTAGGTAGGGGATGGAATTTTATTTTCTCTCAAATATACTCCTTTTCAATCTCATAGCATTTCAACCTTTGATTACTCTTTTTCCTTGGTGCTTGTTATGTACCCAACCCCAAAGAAGTCAACCACTAAATATAATCCATGGTTTCTCTAGATCATTTAGCTTTATTACTCAAAATATAATCATATATGCTATAAGACCCTCACTTCTACATCTCTAGTAGGTCGGATCTCTAGATGTCAAAACTTCTAAGGTGGGGTAGAGTAGATCAATTTTTTGAAAAATAGGAGTTTTTTAGAATGTAGAATTTTAAAATTTTTTAAAATGGTAGAGATTTTTCTAAGTCCTCACCCCCAACTAGAATCTTTCATTGCCCTTAATGAAAACTACATGCTCATGCAAAAGATAGCAAAAATATCGAATCATGGCATGGCAAGGATAAGAAAATGTGGTGAGAGGATAAAAGGTTAGAAAAACTCATTAATCTGTGATGCTCATTCGCGGGATTGCGTGTAGGTGCGCCCTTTCCTAGTGTAGTTCTTTGATATCTATAAAAACTGAAAAACAAAGAAAACTAAAAGGTAAGATAATCTTGGGGTGCCTCCCAAGAGCGCTAAGTTTAACGTCTTCAGCCAGACGAAACAAAAATAAAATCTACGACGAATGATGGGTCGAGGGTGATACCGTCACGTCCTCGAGTGATCGGGAAGATACAAATTTACCTTTTCTACCGGTGCGGGTGGCTCTGATGTTAGGTAAGGCTTGAGATGATGGCCGTTTACCTTGAATTGTGGACCAGATTTGATGTCGGAGATGAGTACCGCTCCGCCGTCGAACAACTCCAGAACCATGTAAGGACCATCCCATCGAGAGCGCAGCTTTCTAGGAAAGAGCTTGAGGCGAGAATTTTTTAGCCAGACCTTGTCATTAACCTAGAATGATCATCATTGGATGTGTCGTTTATGAAAGGCCTTCGTCTTTTCTTTGTAGATCGCCGCGTTCTCGTACGCGTCGTGCCTCAGCTCTTGTAACTCCTGAAGCTGGAGAAGTCGTTCTTTCCCTGCTTCGTCCAGTGATAGGTTAAGCTTTTTGAGAGCCCAGTAGGCTCGATGCTCTAGCTCAACCGGAAGATGGCATGCTTTCCCGAAGATAAGCCAGAAGGGAGACATCCCGATGGGTGTCTTGTATGCCGTCCGGTATGCCCATAGTGCGTCAGGAAGCTTGTGTGCCCAATCTTTTCCATCTGGATGAATTATCTTCTTAAGAATGGTCTTGACTTCTCTATTACTTACCTCCACTTGCCCATTCGCCTGGGGGTGGTATGGCGTGGTGACGCAGTGGTGTACTCCGTACTTCTTCAACAATGCTCGGAAGTGAGCATTATTGAAGTGTGAGCCGCCATCACTAATGATGGCCCTCGGACAACCATATTGGGCGAAGATGCATCGTGTGAAAAATCTCAGTACTTGACAGAACGAATCGATGTGGTTGTTAATTGCACACCGATTCGTGTCAAAAATAATTCCAAACTTACCAATTTAAGGATTTAATAACAAATTGATGGGTATAATGGTAAATAAGGGTCAAATCCATAGGGAAATAAGGTATTTTCGAGAGATCTTTTAGAAATTGATCAAATCGGACGATAAATTGGTGATAGAAAATAGGGAAAATCATAGATTTAGAAAGATATCTCAAAGACGTAATCGCGGAGAAATCAAAGAGCGAAGTGGAAAGAAATTTTCGAAAATCGGAAGAGCATAAAACTGAAACTGACGATGAAATTAAACTAAATTACGATCCTAAATTACAAATTGATGATACATGATGAAAGATTAGAGGGAAAACACGGATTCGAACCCGAGATAGTGATTGAATAGATCCAATTAATCGCCGGATCGAGGCTTTTCATTCCGCGATTTAGAAAATGAGCATCAGTGTTCAAGAGATGAATTCTCCTTAATCGATCGACGAAATCTCACTTTTGATCACTCTGTGGACACAGAAACGAGTGTAGAAGATATTATAAGCGAGAGATTCAAGGATGGAGGGGTGTAGATAGATCAATTTGATGAAATCATCCAAGAATGTCTTAAAAAATCAAAGAACACCTTAATTTATAGGCGATTTGGGCATAATCGTTGGATGGAGGCATTTAATCTTCATCAACGGTCCAGATTAAATGCGTAAGGGCAAACTGTTACGATTAAATCTCGCCCCTTGGATCACGGATGGATGTTCCCGATGAAGCCATGTGTTTAGGTGTTATAAAACGCCTTGAAAACACATCCGTTGGATCGCGATCTGACGCTTCGGATGCATTTTGATCGCGTAAAATCTGGACCATTATAACTCTTGTTTAAGACACGTGCGTTGATGGTGATCCGGTGGACCTCGTGTCCACTACATCAACGCGCGATGATCTACGCTCTTTTAATCCAACGCGTCGCATTTAGCCACGTGTCCTGCAACTTAAAACAAGAGTGAACTTTAGTCCCGCACGGATAAAATTAACGAAGCTCGTCGGGTTATAATGTAAAGCGAATATGAGGGTTAGCTTAAATCCGAATATCGGATGCTTATATGTACTATAACCCTATATTACGAGTAAATATAAATATGCACACGTCACATCCGCGCCACGCAGGCACTCGCGTGGGTCTGCATGGCTCTACCACGTGGCCTTGCGTGTCATGTCGCATCCACGTTGGTCCTGCGCAATAATTACCCCCTTTTTGCTTATTTTAATTAATTTAAAATAAAAAAAACTTAAATAAATTGATACAAATTCCAAAAAATTCCTATAAATTATAAAAATCATAACTTTCAAAATACAACTCCAAATTAATCCAGATTTTTTTCATTGGATCTGAAATTCAATTATCTATCATTATAAAAAGTCAAAATATTTAAATAACAAGAGATTTAATTTCTATTTCAAAAATGCATTCATTTCCTTAAGATTTTAACTTTAGAAAATTAAATTAATGTTTATAAAAATCATTTCTCTCTTTATTTCACTTCAAAAACCACTTATAATCTCAAGTAAAGATAGGTTATAAAATTTGTTATGATTAATTCATCATAATTAACCCTAAATTAAAGCATTTTGAGATTATAACTTAAAATTGCATGAAATGATAGAAATGCACTCAAAGTATGATAACATGCATACAAATGGAATGTTTTATGCCTTAATTTTTATTAATAATCATATTTTATCATGTTAAGATTGCATGTTATCAGTACCTCTCGATGATCGTTTGTCCTAGTGGGTATTACCTTGACCCGCTTGGACACATAATCCACTGCCACTAGTATGTACTTTTTCCCGTCAAAAGGTGGAAAAGGTCCAATGAAGTCTATCCCCCATAGATAAAAAATCTCCACTTCAAGGATCGGCCACATCAGCATTTCATCTCGCTTGGAGATGTTTATCATTGCTTGACATTATAAGCATTCCGTGTAGAAACTGTGGGCGTCTTTGAAGATGGAGGGCCAGTAGAAGCCGCTCTGTAGGATTTTATCCGCGATCTTGCGTGCCGCGAAATGTCCTCCACACGTCGATGAGTGACACATCGCCAAGATCTCTCCTTGCTCTTCCTCCGGTATGCATCGTCTGATGATCTAGTCGTATCCTAGGTGGAATAGGAGTGGTTCTTCCCAAAAATAGTACTTGAGATCATGGAAGAACTTATATTTTTTATGACGATTCCAATGCTCCTGGATCGATCCAGTCACGATGAAATTCACTATGTGTGCATACCAGGGAGTGTGGCTCGAGATGGCGAGGAGATGCTCGTCGGGGAATCTGTCATCGATCTCTCCTCCTCTCGAGATGTGGAGACGTGATAGATGATCTGCCACCGAGTTCTCGCTGCCCTTCTTGTCTTTTATCTCCAAGTCAAATTCTTGAAGGATCAACACCCATTGTATCAGTCGTGGTTTGGCCTCTTTCTTGGAGAGAAAGTATTTTAAGGTCGCATGATCAGTGTAGATGATGATCTTGCTCCCCAAGATGTAAGGCCGGAACTTCTCGAGAGCGTAGACCACCGCCAGAAGCTCTTTCTCCGTAGTCCTATAGTTAATTTGGGCTTCGACGAGGGTCTTACTTGCGTAGCATATGGCTGTCGGCTTCTTGTCTAGACGTTGCCCCAAGACTGCTCCCTCCGCGTAGTCCGAAGCGTCGCACATGATCTCGAATGGAAAGTCCCAATTGGGACTTTGAAGTATCGTTGCCTCGATCAGTGCTTGCTTTAGCATCATGAATGCACGCTTCCCTTCTTCGTCGATGATGAAGTCTTTATCTTTGCAAAGAAGAGTGGTGAGAGGCTTGGAGACTTTGGCAAAATCTTGTATAAATCTCTAGTAGAAGCCGACGTGCCCGAGAAAGCTCCTCAAGTTTTTAACGGTACCTGGTAGAGGGAAGTTTTGGATGACCTCTATCTTGGCCTTGTCCACCTCCAGTCCTTTGCCCGAGACGATATGCTCGAGCACTACTCCCTCCCGTACCATGAAGTGGGATTTTTCCCAGCTTAGCACTAGTAGTTTCCTGACGCATACCTCTAGGATTTTTGTCAGGTGAGCAAGAAAACTCTCAAAATCATTTCCAAAGACGCTGAAATTATCTATGAAAACCTCTAAACTGTTGCCAAGAAAGTCAGAGAAGATCGCCATCATATATCGTTGCACAGTCCGAAATGGCATACGTCGAAGGCGAAGGTGCCAAAAGGACATGTGAACGTCGTCTTCTCTTGATCGTCTGGATGAATAGCAATCTGATTGTAGCCTGAATATCCATCGAGGAAGTAGAAGTAACTCGATCTTGCCAGTCGGTCCAGGATTTGGTCAATGAACAGGAGAGGGAAGTGGTCCTTCTTGGTCGCGGAGTTCAGCTTCCGGTAGTCAATGCAGACTCTCCACTTTGTTGAAAAACGTGTCTGGATTTCCTCGCCCTTCTCGTTCGTCATGACTGTTACTTCGGTTTTCTTCGGAACAACATTTACCGGACTCATCCATTGGCTATCGGATATGGGGTAGATAATTTCTATATTTAGACATTTAAGAATTTCTTCCTTCACGGCCTCCCATACTTTCGGGTTGAGTCGTCTCTGGGCCTCCCTGACGGGTCTTTACTCATCCTCTAGGAAGATGCGATGAGTACATAGTGAAGGGTCTAACCCTTTTATATCTGTTAGGGTCCATCCGATTACTTCTTCATTTTTCCTTAATACTTCCAGTAATTTTTCCTCCTGCTTTATATCTATCTTGGACGAAATGATCACCGGCTTTGCTTTCTCTTCATCGAGGAAGGCCTATTTGAGTGTTGATGGGAGAGTTTTGAGCTCCAAGGAAGGCTCGTCGATTGGTAGCTCCTCAAATCTTACTTCGTCGTCGATCATCATCACTTCTTCAACACATGCGTCAGTATCCTGATCGTCAGCGAAGTCGATGGCGCCCAAGTCTTTGGAAGCTCGTGAAAGGTATTTCATCAGCTTGTTAATATCAACCTTCACGGTGTGCTCTCCCACCTTGAGAATTACTTATCCTTTCCCCCAATCAGTAACGACTTTTGCGGTAGCTAGGAAGGGTCGTCCTAAGATTATCGGGACTTGGCTAAGCTCCTTTGGTCATTTTCATATCAACCACTAGGAAGTCTACCGGGAAATAACAATCTTCTATCCTAACGATGACATCTTCTACTAATCCATGCGGTTTCCTTACTAATCCATCGGCTAAGCATAACTCTACTAAGAAAGGCTGCAACTCTCCTACATGATGACGGTCGAATACGGATTTAGGGAGGATGTTAATACTAGCTCATGTATCTAGCAGGGATCTAGTGAGGGACATTCCTCCTATCTCACTCGTGATCATGGGTGCTCCCGGATCTCTCTTTTTAATCGGTAAGACATTCATCATGATGGAACTCACCGTCTCACTAAGTTGGATCCTTTTAGGGTTTCTATGAGGAGTGCATATACCTTTGAGAAATTTTACATAAGAAGGGATGTGCTTGATGGCATCTTTCAAGGAAATTGTTATGGTAACCTTTTTAAAGGCGTCTAGTAAGTTGTCATCAATTTCGTTGGTCTTGGCTTTAGGGCGATTTAATGCTTGAGGATAAGGCACAAGGGGCTTGTATTTGTCGGGGTTAGGTTTTGCCATAGCATGTTCTTTCTCGTCCTTTGAATCACTGTCTTGCTCGACAATAATTGGCGTTTCTTTTTCTTCAATCGGGCCTTAGTGGATAGGATGATCCTTGTATGGATCCGGTAGGTCTTTTCCACTCCGAAGGCTCGATATGGCTAGTGCCGTTTCTACAGCCTCCTCATCGACGTGTATATGGTTAATGTTGTGCGTCTAGCTCGACGAGGCCCCTTGATTCCTTGGGTTTGATGTGGCCTGTGAGGGTAATTGGTCAGTAAATGTAACTTGTTTACCCTTTTTGTCGATCGTCGGTTGGACGTTCATCTTAACAAAGTCTTGTATTTCATCCATGCGTGAGTTCATCCGCGTCATTTGCTCCATTAATTGCGAGATGGCGCCGAGCATTGGGTCGGATGCCAGCGCGGTCTGGCGTGGAACTAGCATGTAAGCTTGTGGTTGACTCGGCGGGATGAATGACGACTATCTTTGATTGGCGTAGGGTTGTTGTTGTCGCTGACCGTTGTATGGTGGAGGATATGATTGATCATTGTTCCTCCGAAATATGTTGTTCTGTGAAGAATTATTAAAAACATGGATATTATAGTAGTTAGGGTATGTACCCTGAAAGTTTACTCGTCCCTGTTGAGTCGGTCCTCCCGATGGACCTTGTCTAAACATGTTTTGCCCTTGGATTTCCATCACTAGACAATCTAATTTGACATGATCGAATCTTGAGCAATTTGCACACGGCGGCTGATAACATGCTATTTATACATGAATTTACATGATTATTAATGCAAATAAAAGCATTAATTGTTCTAATTGTATGCATGTTATCATATTTTAAGTATATTTTTATCATTTTATATAATTTCATGTTATGATCTAAAAATACATCAATTTATGGATCATTATACATAATTAAACATTATAATTTTTAATCCTAATTATAATTGAGATCATAACTATGTTTTCATGATTAAATAATAAGAAAAATGATGCTTATTAATGTTCATGTATTTTTAGAAAGTTATTTTTAGAAAATACATGAATGCATTTATTTAATTAAAATTCATTCTCTTACTATTTTAATAACTTGACTTTTTATAATGATATATTATTCAATTTCTGATCCAATCAAACAAATTTGAACTAATTTGGAGTTGAATTTTGAAAGTTATGATTTTTACAATTTATAGGAATTTTCTAGAATTTATCTGAATTAATTTTGATTTTAAAATCACTTAAATTAATTAGAAAGAGAAAAAAGGGGTATTTAACGTGGGGGACCCGCACAGATGCGACGTGGCACGCAAGGCCACGTGACAGAGCCATGCAGACCCACGCGAGTGCCTGCGTGGCACAAAGGTGACGTGTACATATTATATTTATTATACATATGGTTATAGTACATATAAGCATTCCATAGAAGAACTCGCTAACCACTATAACCTGTTTACCTTATATACCCGACACCTCTCCTTTTTTTTCGTGTGGGACTATGTTTCCTTCTTTTCTTTTGATTGCAAGACACGTGGCAAAGCGTGGAGTGTTGGATTCAAATCGCATGGATGATCGCGCGTCGATGCAGTGAACTTTAGGTCCACCTAATCAATGATCACACACTTGTTTCAATCGGGACTTAAGTGAATCAATGTCAACCGTCGATCTCACGAGTTATAACGGTCGAGATTCGTCGCGACCAATGGACCTTCAAATCAATCAAAACCGCTCGATGAAGATCCAACGCACGCAACCAATTGACACACTTCCTTCTTCATGTGATGAAAGTGCACCTTGACCCTTCATCTACGATCAGACGATCATCAAATAGAAGCATTGATTCGCCAACCGACGCTCCATCGTAACTGTCGATCGCGAGGTGACCGTTGATCGAATGGTTACGCCTCTTTTTCTCTTTAAATAGAACTGTTCTTCGTGAACGAAAACATCCTTGGATTTTTGAGTGAAATCGAACTATTTAGACACAATTCAAGCTTCCATCGATTTAAATCTCTTCCTTATAAATTTCCGCATCCGAGGAGCATTTGAACTCGAAATTTGATTGAGAGATCGAGGAGAAATCACATCTTGAACTCCTTCGTCTTCGAAAATGTGGAATGAAAAGCCATGCATCCGTCGATTAATTGGATCATTCCGAAGGATAATTTGGGTTAGATTTTATGTTTTCATCTTAATCTTTTATCATTTAGTGTTAATTTTACATTTTGAATCATAGATTAAGTTTAATTTGGTTTTAATTTCAGTTTTTAATAAATTTCACGATATAAATTTTCTCACATTTTAAAACTTTGATTAATCCGCGAATTCTAATCCAAATCACTCCATTTTTGATTCCGTGGATTCGCAATTGAGTTATCTTTCTTAATATCATAAATTTCCCAATTTCTAATCTCAATTCATCGTCCGATTTGATCGATTTTGAAAGATATCTCTCAAATTTCCATAATTCTCCGTGGATTCGGCCCTTATTTACCATTATACCCTTAAATTCGTTAATAAATCTTTAATTGGTAAGTTTGAAATTTTTTTTGACACGACATCGTGTGTTTTCAACGACCATACGATGACGTTTCGTCAGTGACGCCTCTTGAAGTTAGATGGGGACGAGTCCTTCGGAGCCGTTGCGGATATTGAGTCGGTCTAGTAGGAAATTTTGGACTTCCGCCATTTTATCGATTCTTTCTAGGAGCATCCCCGTCTCCTTTGATTTGGCATCGATTGTTTTTGGCATTGCACCACTTCCAAATAGTTTCCCCGCATTATGGTGGCTATTTTCCACCACAGTCTCGATGAGTTCCATCGCGTCGTCTTCGTACTTGCTCATGAAGGTGCCGCCACTTGCTGCATCTAAAAGATATCTATCTTTCGGGCCTAACTTGTCATAAAATATTTACGTTAGTTCATGGTTAGATACTTCATGGTGTCGACACTCCCTAGTTAGGTCTTTAAGTCACTCCCAAGCCTCATGGAAGGTTTCACTCGTGGCTTGGGTAAACTCGCAGATAGCTTTCCGAATGGAGGTGGTTTTCCCTACGGAATAGTATTTTCTAAGGAATTCTCCCTCCATCTCGGTCCAACTAGTGAATTCTTTCCCTAATTTTAAAAACCAATCTTTGGCTTGATCTCTAAGGGTAGTGGGAAAGAGTTTCATCTTCATCGTGTAGGCGGGGACATTTTGAAGATAGTTAATTTCACAAACTTGGGAAAGCTCGCCTACGTGTCTATAAGGATCTTCGGAAGGTTTACCATGGAAGATAGGAAGCATACTCATGACATGGGAATCAATTCTAAAATTTGCCCCTCTAGTTAGGGGTGCATGAATTCTCTTGACAGGTCGCTGGAGGACGGGCCTAGCATAGTCACTAAGTCATTCCGGGCCATTTCTACTGGTTCTGTTGGATCTAAGGTTGTGTCGGTCTCGGTAGTGTTGGTCTCCGTAGTGTCGGGGGATTGTGAGGATCATTCAAATAGATCTATGTCTAAGGGATTATTCTGTAATCTCCAGGCCGTCTGTCGTCTCATGAAGAGTGGATCGGATATTTAGATGGATATAAATTATAAAATACTTTATAAAATATTAAAAATTAATGTCAATCGTACTTAAATGTTGGCATCTATGAGAGTGACGTGTTCTTAACGCGATTTTAAAGAAGTGATCGCCCGTGATCCTTAGAAAAGGGGCGAAATCACTTACTCTTATCGAATTAAGGATCTCAAAGATTGATTTCTACTTTGGATCACTCAATATACGATTGAATTGCGTGAATTTCAAGAAATTAAGAGAAAAATCTGAGTTGACCAAGTCAAAATTGACAAAATTAATAAAAATTTGTCTTAATTCCTCGGCAATAGCGCCATTTGACAGAACAAGACCGAGTGGTCGTCAGTTGCACACGGTCAATAGTAAAAAATAATTCCAAACTTACCAATTTGATGAAAATATCTCAAATTGAGGGGTATAATGGTAAATAAGGGTCGAATTCACAAGGAATTAGGGAAAATTCAGATGATCTCTTCAAATTTGATCAAATCGGACAATGAATCAATGGTAGAAATTGGTGAAAATGATAGATTATGATAGACAACTTCAAGGCAATTCCACGGAATAAAAAATCATCGAATTTGACTTTGATTTCACGGAGATATTGAAGATCGAAGTGGGATGAAATTTCTAAAAATTAGAATCACGAATTAACCGAAAATCAACTTAAAATTACTTAAATTAACTAATCAACACTGAAATTAAACATGAATAGATGAAAGATTAGTGAAAACCACTTCCACTAACCCAAGATTGCGATTGGATTAACCCAATTAATTGCCGGATTAAGAATTTTTATAAAAAAATCCAAAAAATCACGATCGTGGAGTTCAAGCGTCAATTTCTTCCTCGTCTTTCATCTCAATCTTGATATTAAGCACTCCGTGGATGCGGAATTGAGTCTAGAAGAGGATAGGACCAAGAGATTTAAGAGATTTGGTGTCTAAACAGATCAATTTGATTGATTTGCTCTCAAATGCTTTACAAATTGGAAGAACATATCAATTTATAAGGTATTTGGGCGTAACCGTCCGATCAAATCGATCAACGGCTCTGATGAAACTATCCATCGTGAACCATTACCGTTAAGTCGCAGGCGTTCGATTGCGATCGGACGCGTGAGATGATGCCACGTCGATGCGCGTTATATAATGCTTTGAGAAGCTCGCCGTTTGATCTTGATTAGACGCTCCCGATGTGTTTCATCCGTTTTAATCTGGACCATTATAACTCTTTGAGATCAATGGTCGCGACTAAATCGATCAGTGAACCCTCGATTTAATCCACGTGTCCACCGTATTTAAGTGAAGATTGACGACTCATATTTCTCGGGCGATCGGACGTCCCGCAAGCTGCCATGTCACCCCCGCACTTAAATTAATCTGAAAAATCGATATTTAATTAGAAAAATCGATTTTTAACTCTGGAAAATCCCTATAAATTCATTAAAAATTCAGACAAATTCAGAAAAATTCCGAAAAAATCCCTAAAAATTAGAAAATTTATAACTTTTAAAATATAACTCCAAATTAATCAAAATTTCTTTCATTTGATAAAGAAATGTAATTATCTATCATTATAAAAATTCAAAATTAAGAAATAACAAGAGTTTTAATTTATTTTTCAAAAATATATTTACTTCTTTGAGATCTTAACTTTAGAAAATTAAGTAAATGTTTATAAAAATGATTACTCTTATTATTTAACTTTAAATACCATTTATAATCTCAAGTAAAGATAGGTCATAAATTTTTTTATCTTTAATTCCTCATAATTAACCCTAATTTAAAGTATTTTGAGAGTATAATGACTTTTTCTGATAGCTAAATAGAATGATAGATAAATACTCATAGATATGATATCATGCATAGGAATGAAGTCATTTATGCCTTAATATGCATCAATAATCATGTACTATCATGTCTAATTAGCATGTTATCAAAAAGAAATGTGAATGTAGATTGTTTCCTATTGGAGAGGTTTGGAATAATGATTTTGTGATTTTCTTGATGAACTTAGGACTGAAATAAAAAATGAGACGAGACGATGAGAATGAGGAAGATAAAAATGAGGACGATGGAGAAGAGAGAAGAGAAGATGAAAATGAGAAGGATCAATATATTATGATTGAGTGAGAGATTTTAGTAAGTGCATGATGAAATAAAAAGTAATAAATTTTCCATACTATTTATGTAGACGATCACAAAGAAGAAATTGATATGAATCCTTGCACATACCCCATTGTGATGTCTGTCTTAGGTCGGGAGATGGTAGATTCGCTTCGATCACGATCCTTCACTTGATTTTGTCTCCACAACAAGATCAATCATCAAACAATGCTCCACTCATGCCTTGACATCCTCCCCTTTTCCTTTTGGTAGCCTGATTCTTAAAGAGTAAAAAACAAGAGAAAAGAGAGGAAATTGAATTTTATATAAGTGCTTTTAGGGTTTGTGGGTAAAATTATCTTTTCCTTAGAATAATGGAATTTTTATGCTTAATTTTGGATCAAAGGTAGTGAATGTATAGAGGGTGAAAAAGACAAACCTACTCAAATAAATTTCATCTCATAATGTCTTCTATATCATGAGATATTATGACTTTAAATCAAAGAGATTTTAGTTGTTTGATTTTGATTGGACACATCATAGTGTACCATGCTGTGCACTCTTTAACATTAACTGATTCTTTAAAAATTACTTGAAAATCCCTAAAAACTCTAGAAGAATCTTGAAACTAAGAAATTTGAGTTCTCCCAAAAAAATTTCTGTTCAATCTATACTTAAATTATCTATTTTCTCATCCATAAATTCCTCAAATGAAAATAATTGAAGGGTTCATTTAAGAAAGTTATGTTTTGTTCAATCTCCTTAAAATAAGGAGGTTGACCAAAATTTGACTCCCATAATAATTTTTGATCATACTAAAACATAGGATGATCTATTTTATTACATGCTAACTTGATTGACTACTTCCTTCATGAAGATATGATTGAATTAGCTTTAGATGTTGGTGGAGAGTTGTTCCTTCATCTATCTCCTGATCATTTGCATCCATGCTTCCTAGTAGTGCACCTACTAGTGCATATAACACATTGAAGATGTTAGAATTTGACCACTTGACTGCAATGAAGTCAAATGGGGTTAGTCTCATGATATAAGCTATACAAAGAAATGATACATGATCACACATGCTCATGTTTATACCTAATTAGCATTAAATCGATGCAAATTTTGTATATGAGAGGAATGACATAATGAATTCTAATCTCAGAAACTTATGCATTGAAATATATCAATAATGATAGAAATGAATACATCAATGACATGTTAGCAATATCCGATACTGATATTGGAGTGGATATCAAATATCATAGTGGATCAAATGATATCATCAGATGTCACATATCTAATATCTACCTTGGACATCAGGTAGTGAATAAAGTGAGCAGTCATATGATATTGAGGTATGTTTTGATTTAGCCATCCACCTATGTTCCATTCATTTGGATGCCAATATCGTGTATCAAAGGTGGATATCGGACACAATATTTTTTATATTAAAGATTTCATTAGTAAATTCTAGCTTTAGGGTTTTGATAATGTGTCATTAATGTATTCATTTTCATCATTATAAATGCATGTTATCATGTTTTTTAAGATATTTTTACATTCATCATTTCATTCACTCATATACTTAACTTGTATATATTTGATACTAATTACGTAAAAAAATATGAATACATCCTATCATGCATCATTCTTTTCAATTGCTTATACCATGAGACTAACCCCATTTGAATCTTTCAAAGTCAAGTGGTTGAATTCTCATATTTTCTATGAGTTACATGGATGCAAGGATATAGACATGCAATTAGGAATGCATGAATACAAATGACGATCAGAGGGAGAAGGAAACAATTCTCCACCAAATTTGGACACTCAGTGAAACCTATTTTTACAAAAGAAGTAGTGAATGAGGTTTGGATTTGGTAAAGAGATCATCTTAATATTTTCAAGATAATCCACAATTATTCATGAAGTGAAAGTTGGGTTAGCCTTCGTATTTTTAAGGAGGTTGGACCAAACTTAATTTTTATTAAGTTACCCCTTAATTTTTTTTCATGATTTTAGAAACTTATGAATAAAAAGATAGAGAATTGAATTTTTGATCCAATGGATAAAATTTCATTGAAAAAGGATTTCTTTTTTGTGAGATATTAAATATCTAACTTAAGGGATTTGTCTTTTAGTGAGAATTTTCTAGTATGTTAAGGGATTTTTCCCAATTTTTAGAATTTTTTTATAAAAAAACCCCTTTGAATTTTGAAATAAATTTTTGTAGAAAATCTCTTCCATACTTAAAAAGGCGTGTTGCGGGCTCTCATGCACGATCTCAATCAAACAACTAATATTTCTCTAAATTGAAATCATGATATCTCATGATGTAGATAGAGTTTTGAGATGAAAGTTTATGGCTATATTCATTTTTTAACCTTCTATACATTCATACCCTTTTACTGACTGAATTTTGAGATGAATTTTATGGGTTGAAAAATTGATATGTGAAAAAATAATTTTAATGATTGGACACTTTTACCCCTCTTTAAACTCAAACCCTAGGAAATCACCTATAAAACCTTCATTTTCTCTCTCCTCATGTTTTTTTGGCTATCTCGTAGCATCAAGCTACCAGAAGGAAACAGAGAGAAGGTTAAGGCTCAAGGAAGAGCATTGTTTGATGCTTGACGAAGCGTTTTATGCGGTCGTTAAAACACACAAACGTCAGTCAAACAAAATTTATAGTTCCAAACTCACAATGACAAAGATATAAAATCAGGTAAAGTGTAAGTATCGGGTCGATCTACAGAAAACAAGGTTGACTTTTATTGCAAGTTGACTTGGTCAAACTTAGGTTAAATTAAGATTTTCAAGAAGCGATAATGATATGCAATTAATAGAGATGACCTGAATGTATGAGATAAGATATTTTGAGATTTTAGATTTCTGGTTTGACCTAGAAATGTCAATAGTCAAGGTCAAAGCATTGACTTTGACCAACAGTTGACTTTTTGAAAATCAAAGAATAAAAAGAGCTTAAAATATTACAAAAATTATATATTGAGAATTTATAGAGAAAATGGAATTTATTGATATAAAATTCGTGATTTTTCAATAAGAAATGGATTTACTATGAATTATTGAAAATCACAGATCAGAAAAATCCCGAAATGAACACTTCAGAGAAAATCTTCAAATTCACTTATCAAATGACATTCAAATCTTAAAATTTATATATCAATAGAAAGCTAACAAACATAGGATTCCAAAGAGACAAAAATCGTAAAATTTCAATTTATATTTTAGGAGCAATTGATCCCGCAAGTCAATGCCCAAATTCGGGTTGAAAATGAACAATTGTTTGGTCAAACATTAAATTGAGGTGCCAAATGATCTTGAAATTTTATGAATTTTATATTCACGGAAAGCTGATGAAACAAAGAATCCATTGAAATCAGAATCAAGTGATTCGGAATTAAGATCAGAGTGATATCTTATTTTCAAAATCAGCAAAAATTCAGACTGAAATTGGGTGAATTTGAAGCACACAATGACTTAGAACACAAAATTAACGAACTAAAACTAATCAAAACTTAAATTACCATCAGATAATCGATCAAATCTCACTGCTAATCTGATTGCCACAAAGATGGGCTTCAATTCACGCAGATTGAAGTGAATTTGCGCAGTTTCTTCCTCGACGGACGTTCGGCGTTCAAGGAGAAAATTCGATGAAATCTGATAATGAATCACGACGAATCATGCTCGAATCGGATCACGATTGAGTCTAAACGCCGGGGAATCATGGTGAACTCAAGATTTTCCTTAAAATTTGCTTAATTAGTTCACGAATCAATTAAGAGTTGAAGAAGAAGAGAGCATACATTAGTTTTTGAAAGGGAAATTCGCGCGAGAATTGCGGGCCGTTTGATCCGGTGAAAGGCTGATTGATTTCCACAATCGTACGATGATCGTGGGCCATCAATGCGAGGCAATCGTGGCCATGATTGTGTGGCGAATGAGCCACGATCGCGCGGCGATCAGCCCACGATTGCGCGGCGATCGGGCGACGATCGCACGGTGATCATGGCTCACGATCGTCACTTGGATGTGTGTCGGCCGTTCGATGGGCATCATCGCGTCGAGATGCACTAGATGTGTCCACATATGCCCCCTCGATGTGCCGAAATCACAATGAATCACGACCGTCAGATGAAGCCACGTATCATCGTTGATGCATCGTTGCATCGTTGATGACGGTGAATCACGATCGTGGATGAAGCCACGTGTCACTGAAGATGCCGTCGATCACTTCACTTAAAGCCCTTTTGACGCACGTGTCTTGATGAAGATTGCCTGGACCCGAGTCCATGCGATGGACGCCTTGCGATCGTATCCGACGCCCGCGATGCTTCCATGTGTCCTTCAAAAACTAAAACTTGTGGGAACTTAGTCCCACACAAAACAATAAATAGGAAATCACACGTACATAAGCTGGGGTGGCGTAACGAATTTGCAAAACCGCCCCAACTATCTAACCAAGGCCCACTAACCCGTGGGTTCTGATAACATGCATTTATAACATGAATTCTTATCTTAATTAACTCATATTCATGCTTATTTTATGTGAATATGATGCATGTTATCATACTTTTTAGGAATTTTTTCCATTGGCATGTCATTTCACTAAAGTTGATATTTATGCATAAATTAGGGATAATTTCATGTTTAATAGATGATTAATCTTTTGTTTCAATTAATAGAAGTTAATCTCAGTTATTAAATGAGTTTTTGACTTTAGTAAATGTTTGGAAGGATGATTTTTAGGATGAATTTATGATTTAGGATGTTTAATTAGAACTTATTTAATGAAATTTTTAATTCATCTCTATTTCCTTCTTGAAAAACATATTTTTAAATGACATGATATTAAAAAGAAAAGAATTTGTGATCCAATGGAGAAAATTTGGATTAAAAAGGAGTTGTATTTTCAGAAATATGAATTTCTGAAGTTTTTATACTATTTTTCTGATTTTTTTATTTGATTTTTTTAAGGAATTTCTTAGTTAAAATCGCGAAAAAGAGGGAGAAATTACTTACGGCTGACGTGGCGGCGCCGGCTGACGTGGCGAGTAGGCCCAGGCGGGGCTGACGTGGCGCGCGGGTCCACCGCGCCGTTATGACGTGGCGCCGAGGCCACGTGGCGAGGGCGCGTGTGGCCCACGCCGGAGCGCGCCAAGTGGCAGGGCGGCCACGAGGCCACGTGGGCGCCCGTGTGGGAGCGCCACGTGTCACGGAGTAAAAGAGGAGATAGTAGGACAATTTATAGGGAATCTTTTTCCCCTATTTAGACGCGTCCTGCTCTTTTATTTCTTCCGTGTGGGACTATGTTCCCACACGGTTCTTACCTTGCAGGTGACGTGGCGGCACGGCGGGCGTCGGATCCAGCCGGCGCTAATCACAGAGCGTGGATCGCGTGGACCGGAGTCCACGCGATCGTCATCAAAACACGTGCGTAAAAAGGGATTAAGTAAAGGTTGATCGAACGACTTACCTCACGCCACGTGGCATCTCGAGAAGCGGTCGATCGTCATCAAATCGGAGGCTTTAATATGATCGGACGGCTTACCTGATCGACATCGGACGGTTCCTGTGATTCGCATCGGACGGTAGAGAAGCGTCGAGGAAGAACTCCACGATCGCGGTCCGATCGAACCGCGATCGCGGCGCGATCGAGCCGCGATCGGGGAGTTTAAGGGAGGCAATCGTCTCCAAGCGATCGGAGAACGATCGACGACTTACCAAGACTTCGATCGAGGCCCGATCGTGGCCCGATCGTGGCCCGATCGTGGCCCAATCGTGGGACTTCTTGAGGTGAAAATCGCGGCCTTATTGAAGCGAAATCGAAGCAAAATTGAGGCTGATTCCAAGCCAATCCGGAAGCTACGTCTTCATGTCATGAAACCGCCGCCACGACGCATGGATTCCACCCCACGACCGCCTCTACAGCCCACGATTCCGGGCCAATTTCTCATTTAAAAACTCATGTACTCCTTCTCTTGTTCTTTAACTTTTGATCGACTCGTGAAGAAATTAAGCAAGTTTCGAGGAAGATCTCTAGTTAATCGTGTTCCCCCCGCGTTTAGACTTGATTGCGAAGCAATTGGAGCGGGATTGATCACGAATTTCTCCTTGATTTCATCGAATTTTCCCCTTGAATTCCGAACGTCCACGAGGAAGAATCCGAGCAAATTCGCTTTAATCCACGAGAATTGGAGCCCCATCATTGCGGCAATCGGGTTAGTAGTGAGATTCAATCGATTATCAGGAGGTAATTTGAGTTTTTATTAGATTTAGAAGTTTAATTTTGCAAATTAGTTCATAGTGTTTTTCATTTTCCCCAATTTTAGGTCCGAAATTTTGCTGATTTTGAAAATAGGATATCTCTCTGATTATAATTGCAAATCACTTGATTTTGGTTTCATTGGATTTCTATTTTCATCAGCTTTCTGTGGATAGAAAATTCATCAAATTCCGAGTTCATTTGACCCTTCAATTTAACGTTTGACCACGGACTGTTCATCTTTCATCAGAAGTCAAACGTTGACTTTCGGGGTCAATTACTTTTTATTGACAAATCAGAATTTGATAATTTTGGTCTTTTTGGATACCTCTGGTTCTTAGCTTTCTATTGACATATAAATTGCAAGATTTGGATTTCATTTGGGCATTCAATTTGAAGATTTCATCTGAGGTGTTCATTTCGGGGATTTTTTGATCATTGATTTTCAATAATTCATAATAAATCCATTTCTTATCCAAAAATTACAAAACTTATATCAATAAATTCTATTTGATCTCTAGTTTCCAAATATCTACTTTTCGTAATCTTCTGACTCTGTTTGATTCTCTGATTTTGCAGAACACCTACTGCTGGTCAAAGTCAATGCTTTGACTTTGACTTTTGACTTTTCTCTGTCAAATCCGAGATTTCAAATCTTAAAACTTCTTATTTACCTTATTTATATCATTTCCATATCTTACATCTTATATTCTCTTATTTAAAACTCCTTTTAAACCTAAGTTTGACCAAGTCAACTTTGCGATTAAAGTCAACCCTGCTCTCTGTGGATCGACCCGATACTTACCCAGTACTTGATTATTATATCTTGTCTTTATGAGTTTGGTTTTATAAATTTTTTTTGACCATCGTCTTTGTGTTTAACGACGCACGAAAACGACACGTCAGGTTCTTCACCTGCCAACTCTCCTGCCACGTGGCGCCACCGGGGCGTCTCGAAACTCGTGTGGCCCATGCCACACATCCGCGCCAGCTTGCATCGCGTGGGCTCGCACGGCTCTGCCACATGGCCTTGCGTGCCGCGTCGCACCTTCGCGGGTCCCGCTCGCCACGTCAGCTCCACGGGGTCTGTGGAAAATAAAACCCCCTTTTTTGAGATTTTAATTACAAAATAACATTAATAAAATCAATAAAAATCAAATTAAAATCCAAAAAAAGTTTAAAACTTTAGAAATTCATAACTTAAGAAATATAACTCTTTTTGAATCCAAATTTTCTCCATTGGATCGCAAATTTCTCCCTTTTTAATATTATGCCTTCTAAAATATAATTAAATCAAGAAAATGAGATGGATTGAAAATAATATCAAGTCTTTCATTAAGAATTCCTTCTTTTAGTCATCCAATCATTCTTTCCTTGGAATTAATTCTTTTAATCATCTCCTAAAGTCAAAGTAAATCAGGGAAAATACTTAATTCCTATTAATTTAACCTTGCAAAAAGATTAATCATCAAGAAAGCACATAATTAACCCTAATTTATACATAAATATGAACTTTAGTATAATGGGATACCAATGGAGAAAATTCATAAAAACTTAAGTTATTCATATGAAAACATGCATTATATTCATGTAAAATAAGCATGAATATGAGTTAAATAGGATAAAAATTTAAGTTATAACTGCATGTTATCACACCCCCAACTTAAATCATTGCTAGTCCCTTAGCAATGGAAATATAAAGAATATGTAATAGGACTAAAAAACTTTTGAAAATCATGGGTTAAGCATTGATAGAATCCGCAATGAATGTTCTAGCTTAAATGATTCTAAGAAGAAAGTAATGCACTAGAAACTTAGGGTCACGGCATTCCTCCGGAAAAAACTTTAATCCACCAAATGAACTAAGAATCCTCTTGCTCTACATACTAATAGAAATATAAATAACTAAAAAAATTCATCATACCAAACCAATTGTCGATTTCTCCTTGCACTATGGACATGATTGATAAGGGCACAAGAAGTAGAAACAAGCATCATCCTTTTCATACATAATGACTATAAAATAGAGTCGGCTAAAACACATGGGAGGTAGATTACCATTCTAATTCTACTTCTTCTTTTTTTTCTTTTTCTTTCTTTCACCCTAATTCTACTTTTTCTTTTTCTTTCTTTTCTCCTAATTCTACCTTATTTATTTATTTATTCATTCATCCTAATTCTACTTTCTGCAAGCCTTTTTGAAGAAAGAGATTACATAATGCAGAATTTGAAATTTGTAAGGCTTTTTATGCAACTTATTGAAAATAACATTACTCATTTCATGGTGCTCATCCTACCCATGTGTTGTCCTTAGTAAACATGCAGCTTATTCCCTTGAAGAGGTTATGGTGTCTCTATGGATCAGGGAGCTTCACTATGTCAATAGTAGTAGTGCCAATAAAGGATGATACAAGCTATGACTTGCTATGGAAAGCGGAAGGATGTGCGTGCAAGGAGTCATTAACTCAAGATTTAGAAAGAATAATGAGTGGATGAGAAGTATAGAAATTTTTTAAAAATCATACTATGAGCTTGAGTAAATCCTTAGATTAGACTTTATGGTTCCCCAAAGGAATACCTAGATCCATAATCCATCGACTCTACCACCTCCTCAACATAACACTTAAGGTTGCTCTTCCCAAGACTTTCTAAACAAGTGAAGGTGTTAATATACTCTATTCTCTAGTATTTCATGTGGTTTTGAAAAAAAATCATGTTTCTTTTTACATGTTTAAAAATCAGATCATGCATAGAATACTAAATGAAAGAATGCAAAAATTTTAAAAATTTTATGTTTTTCTAGAAAAACTCCCCCCATACTCATTCCTTTTATTGTCCTCAATAAAAATCAGCATGCTCATGGAAAAGAGATGACAATCATTATGCATGACATGCAAAACTAATAAAAAGGAAAAGAGACAGAGGGAATAAAAGAAAAACTTAGAGGGAATTTCAATTGGTTGCATTCTTTTCTTCATTTGTGGGGTTGTGTTGGGCTGAGTTTCCTTCTTTGATGTTCTCTTCTCCTTAGAACCTAATGAACTTATAGAAAAGCAACAACAAACATCAAAGCAAACAGTAAATATAAAATTAAAACTAAATGCAAAAACAAGAACAAAAGTAGAAAGTAAATGCGAAAATAAAGATAAGGATGGGTTGCGTCCCAACAAGCGCTAAGTTTTCTGTCTTTAGCTAGACTCAACTCACTCTAACGACTAATTAGTGGCTGATATCTCAAGAGGTTGCAGCTCTTCACTATGGGGAGGTGGGGGTCCTTCTTCACCAATATATGGTTTCAACCTATGTCCATTTACCTTGAAGGAATTTTTGGTCTTGGGATCTAAAATCAAGACCGATCTATTGTCAAACACTTCAAGGACCTCATATGGACCATCCCACCTAGAGCCCAACTTCCCTGGAAAGAGTTTAAGATGAGAATTATAAAGCCATACCTTATCATGAACATGAGAAGTTTTCCTATTAATGTGCTTGTCATGAAAGGCTTTATTTTTGGCCTTATAAATCTCTGCATTTTGATACGACTCATTCCGTAATTCTTGGAGCTCTTGAAGTTGTAGAAGTATTTCTTTTCCAGATTGATCAAGAGATAGATTGAGCTTTTTAATAGCCCAATATGCTCTATGCTCTAACTTGACGGGAAAGTGGCAAGGTTTGCCATAAATGAGCCTAAAAGGAGACATCCTGATGGGTGTCTTGAATGCAGTGCAGTAGGCCCATAGAGCATCGGGTAGCTTCGCTGGCCAATCTCTTCCATCTGTTCGAATGATCTTCTTCAAGATGTTCTTGACTTCTCTATTGCTGACTTCTACTTGGCCATTTGCTTGGGGGGTTATACGGGGTCGTGACGCGATGGTGAACTCCATATTTCTTAAGTAAACTCCTGAAATGAGAGTTAGTAAAGTGAGATCCACCATCACTAGTAATAGCTCTAGGAAAACTGAATCGAGAAAAGATATTGCTAAAAATAAAATTAATAACCACTCAATGATCGTTTGTCCTCATCGATATCGCCTCGACCCATTTGGACACATAGTCCACCACTACAAGAATATACTCTATTCCCTCCAACGGTGGAAATGGTCCCATGAAATCAATCCCCCAAAGATAAAAAATTTCTACCTTAAGGATGGTTTGCAAAGGCATTTCATCTCGCTTTGAATTTTTGAATACGGATTGATACTTTAGATATTTCTTGTAGTACTTGATCGCATCTTGTAATAGAGTTGGCCAATAGAAGCCACTTTGTAGCGCCTTCGCTTCAGTCTTTCTCGATGTAAAATGTCCTCCACATAAAGATGAGTGACACATCGATAGAATGTGCTCTTGCTCCTCCTCCGAAACGCATCACCGAATAATCTGATCAGCCCCTACATGGAACAATTGGGGTTCTTCCCAAAAATAATATCGAATATCATAGGAAAATTTTCTCTTTTGATGCGTGTTCCAATACTCGGGGACAGATTTTGTGACTAAGTAATTAACAATATGCGCAAACTAAGGTACCTTAGTCACAACGGCGAGAAGTTGCTCATCGAGGAATGTGTCACAAATCTCACCTGAAGATGTGGTATGAAGTCGAGAAAGATGATCAGCCACTGAGTTCTCACTTCCCTTCTTGTCTTTGATCTCCAAATCGAATTCTTGAAGAAGGAGAACCCATCGAATCAGTCGCGTTTTATCCTCTTTCTTGGACATCAAGTACTTCAATGGGGCATGATCCGTATACACAATAATCTTGCTGCCCAAGACGTTAGGCCTAAACTTCTTCGAAGCAAAGACAACCGCTAACAACTCCTTTTCCGAAGTAGTGTAGTTGAGTTGAGCATCAGCTAGCGTCTTGCTTGCGTAGCAAATGACAGTCGGCTTCTTGTCGATCCGTTGCCCCAAAACCGTGCCCATTGCAAAATCTGAAGCTTCACACATAATCTCAAAAGGTAAGTCCCAATGAGGACTTTGTAAGATAGATGCTTCCACTAATGATCGTTTCAGCTGCATAAAGGCGTGCTTCCCTTCTTCCTCAATGATAAAATCTTTTTCCTTGTATAAAAGAGAAGTCAATGGTTTCGAAACTTTAGGAAAATCGTGAATTAAACGACGATAAAATTTGACATGCCCAAGGAAACTTCTAAGTTCCCTTACCATCTTAGGGAGTGCAAGGTCTTGGATCACCTCGACCTTGGCCTTGACCACTTTCAATCCTTTGCTTGAGACTAAATGCCCAAGCACTATACCTTCTCTTACCATGAAGTGGGAGTTCTCCCAATTAAGGACTAGGCGTTTCTTAATGCAAATGTCGAGGATTTGCGTTAAGTACTCTAAGAACGCATCAAAACTTGACCCGAAAACTGAAAAGTCATCCATGAAGACCTCCATGCTTTCTCTTATAAAATCCAAGAAGATGGCCATCATGCACATCTGAAAAGTGGTAGGAGCGTTACATAGTCCAAATGGCATTCGTTGAAATACATATGTGCCAAATGGACATGTAAATGTCATCTTCTCTTGATCATCGGGATGTATAGCTAACTGATTATACCCGGAGTAGCCGTCTAGGAAGCAATAAAATCCTTGACCTAAAAGCTTGTCAAGAATTTGGTCAATAAATGGCAAGGGGAAGTGGTCCTTTTTCGTCACCGCGTTTAGCTTCTGATAGTCGATGCATACTCACCACTTCGTCGGAAGACGCGTCTGAAGTTCTTCGCCCTTGTCATTTGTCGTCACGGTGATCCCCGCTCTTTTTGGGAACGACATGCACCAGACTCACCCATGGACTGTCGGAAATGGGATAAATGATACATGCATTAAACCATTTAGGGATTTCATCCTTAACGACATCCCATACCTTAGGGTTTAGCCGTCTTTGTGCCTCTCTTAAGGGACGAGAGTCCTCCTCTAGGAAGATGCGATGCGTGCACAAAGAGGGATCAATTCCCTTAAGGTCCGAAAAATTCCATCCGATTGCTTCCTTCCTTCCTCGCAAGACCACCAATAGTCTCTCTTCTTGGTCTTGATCTAGCTGTGAGGATATAATAACTGGGTTAGCGCATAGATGATCAATAAAAGCATATTTCAACGTAGAAGGTAGCAGTTTTAGCTCGAGTGCCTTATCGGTGAAGGAAAATGGATCATCCTCGGGCTCCTTGAAGCTCTCGTCCTCAATAGCCGCCATCGTCTCCTCGGTACAACTCAAAATCTCTGGATCTTCGTAAATATCGATGATGTCTACCTCATCGAACTCATGTGAAGGATGTCGCATCAACTTGCTGATGCTCACCTTCATCGTGCTATCTCCAACCTGAAATATAACTTTGCCCTTGCCCCAATCCGTTATCACTTTCATGGTAGCTGAAAATGGTCTCCCTAGTATGATGGGAGAGTCGGTGAAGTCCTTCGTGGATTTCATATCCATGATAATAAAGTCTACTGGAAAGTAGCAGTTTTATACCTTAACTATCACATCCTCTACAATGCCGTGAGGTCGTCTCACGGATCCATCCGCTAAGCTCAACTCGATAAATAATGGCTGCAACTCGCCAAGTGGACAAATGTCATACACTCTCTTCGGGAGGATATTGACACTGGCCCCCGTGTCGAGGAGAGATCGAGTCAAAGTCCTACCCCCTATCTCACAACTAATCATGGGAGCTCCCGGATCACGTCGCTTACGAGGAGGCGTACTCAGCATGATAGAACTAATGGTCTCACTCATATGGATGCGTTTTGGTTTCCTTGTAGGGGTGCAAAGTCCTTTTAAGAACTTCGCATAGGATGAAATATGCTGGATGACATCTACTAATGGGATGGTGATAGTAACCTGTCTAAAGGCCTCTAGCAATGTATCATCACTATCACTCGTAGAGACTCTAGGCTAACTCAATAACTGAGGCTAAGGCACTGGAGGTTTGTAAACCTCGGGATTGGGCTCTGCCCTACTCTCCGTATCGGGTGCCTCCTCATCATCGGAGTCCTCCTCCGAAATAATCGTGGGAGAGGGATGATCATCCTTCTCCTCTAGCAAGTCCTTGCGACGCTTGTGGTCCGTATGAGGATCCACTATGACCTTGCTGCTACGTAGGCCCGATATGGCATGTGCCTCCTCTGATGCACTATCAATGCAAACTTCGTTCACATTGTGGGTGCAGCTCGACGATGCTTGACCTACATTCCTAGGGTTTGCTAAAGGTTGGGAAGGTAATTGATCTAGAAATTCAAATCGCTTACCCTTCCTTTGCTCGGAAAAAGCATCGGAGCATTGGGCTTTAGTCCCTTCAACTCGGTCGAGTCAGTCATTAACCTCATTCTATTTATTCATCATTTGTGCTAATGCACTCATGACGGGATCAACTGAAGGTGTTAGAGGTGGGACTGCCGATGGCAGTGTAACTGCTCGGGGAAGACCGAGGGCAAAAGATGTCGGCCTCGGGTTCCCCATATGCTGCTGCGCGGATCCATAGGGCTGATGATATGGAGTGTGCTGATCGCTCCGCTGTTGCGCATAAGAAGGGTTATGAAAACTAGAATAACCTTGATTGGGGTAGTTCGACCTACCCACTTGGCTCAAACCTGGATATGTAGTAGGGTTTGACCGAAATGGAAATAGACCTTGGATTGCCATCACGGGGTAATCCAACTCAACGTGCTCAAAATTAGAGCAATGCGAACACGGAGAGACGTCGACATGTGAAACTGGCGCCAGGCCATCAGAACCCGGCCGGATCTTGAGCGAATCCATGATCAAGTTCTGTGCCTCTGTTAGTTTCTCAATCTTATCTAAGAGCATACCTGTCTCTGCCGCCTTCACATCTAACATCCCTCCCTTAGCGGGAGTGCTCCATCCTCCAAAGGATTTAGCCGCATGATGATGGCTATTCCCCGCCACCAACTCGATCAACTCAAGGGCTTCATCCTCATATTTGCTCATGAAGGTGCCTCTACTAGCGGC
This sequence comes from Lemna minuta, assembly GCA_024174645.1. Lineage (NCBI taxonomy): Eukaryota > Viridiplantae > Streptophyta > Magnoliopsida > Alismatales > Araceae > Lemna > Lemna minuta. The sequence goes on along the minus strand of CM044120.1, from coordinate 4,116,122 downwards.
ATCGAGCAAATATCTATCAGGTGCACCTAAAACATCATAAAAAATCTGAGTAATCTCATATTTAGGTATACCATGATGCGGGCACTATCTCAAGAGATCTCTAAGTCTCACCCATGCCTCATAGAAAACCTCACTCGGCCCTTGTGAGAACTCGCGTATGGCTCGTCTCACGGCACTAGTCTTACCTACCGAGTAGTACTTACGCAAAAATGCGTCTTCCATATCTCTCCATGAATCAAACTTGCGGCCCAAGGTGAAAAACTACTGCTTTGCCTTTTCCTTAAGCGTGCAGGGGAAGCAGCGCATCTTGGCCGTCTCGGAGGGGACATTGTGAAATTGGTTGAATGTGCACACCTGGCTGAACTCATCCACATGTCGATATGGATCCTCCAATGGTAGTCCATGAAAAGTGGGCAAAAGGCCAAGAATATGTGAGTCAATTTTAAAATTCGCACCTCTTTGAAGAGGGGCATTGACTCGCGTAGTCTGCCTTTGGACGATCGGTCTTGCGCAATCGCTCGGATGTCGTCTCACTATCTCGGCAGGAAGAGGGGCGTCTATGGGCTCTCCTTGCCCTGGTGGGGCGATGGCTGGGATAGAATCACTAGAAGCCTCTGATGGAGCTCTAGAATGTGCCGATGTGGCGAAGAGGTCCTCATACAAGGCGTTGTTCCTTGTATTCCTTGTGGGTCACTGATTTTGCTGTCCTTCAGTCCTCCTCGGTTCCTAGGATGCCTCTTCATATCTATATCAAAAAGATCACAGAACAACAAATATATATATATATATATATATATATATATATATATATATATATATATATATATATATATAAGAAAGTCTGATATGGGTTAGACTAAAAGTGTGATGTTCCAAATGCAAATGCCTCACTCTATTTCCACAAAAAGGATAGACCAAGCTACACACTATCACAAGTCACACCACTAAAGATAATAATACTAATAGATCACTGCTAACAGAGAATGTATATGAGATATATCGATATCGTCGACTCCAATAAGTGAAAAACACAAAGAAGACTACCAAATTTGCACTAAAAATGTCAAATAATTGGGCAAAAATGAGTAATCTTACCTCGCTATACCTTTTTCACCACTGTGAGGGTCTGATTAATTCTCTGCAGGTCACCAAAACAACGAAAGCCAGAAACCTAAATATAACCATGAAATCAAGCAATAAAATCAATAACACATGCTCCCCGACATCGACGCCATTTTGGTGTAAATTTGGTAGTCTTCTTTGTGTTTTTCACTTATTGGAGACGATACCGATATATCTTAGATACATTTTGACGAAGCGTTTTATACGGTCATTAAAACACACAAGCCTTATTTAAAAAAAATTATAACTCCCGAACTCACAATGACAAAGATATAAAACCAAGTAAAGTGTAAGTATCGGGTCAATCCACAGAGAACAAGGTTGACTTTTATTGCAAGTTGACTTGGTAAAACTTATGTTAAATTAAGGTTTTAAAGAAGTGATAATGATATGCAATTAATAGAGATGATCTAAATGTATGTGATACGATATTTAAAGATTTTGGATTTCTACTTTAACATAGAAATGTCAACAGTCAAGGTTAAAGCGTTGACTTTGACCAACAATTGACTTTCTAAAAATCAGAGAATAAAAAGAGCTTAAAATATTACAAAAATTTTATACTTAGAATCTATAGAAAATATGGAATTTATTGATATAAAATTCGTGATGTTTCAATAAGGAATGAATTAACTATGAATTATTGAAAATCAAAGATCAGAAAAATCCCGAAATGAACACTTCAGAAAAAATATTCAAATTAACTTATCAAATGATATTTAAATGTTGAAATTTATATATCAATAGAAAGCTGACAACCAGAGGATTCTAAAGAGACTAAAATCATAAAATTCCAATTTATATTTTTGGAGCAATTGATCCTGCAAGTCAACGCCCAAATTCGGGTTGAATATGAATAATTGTTTGGTCAAACATTAAATTGAGGGGCTAGATGATCTTGGAATTTTACGAATTTCTATCCACGGAAATTTGATAAAACAAGGAATCCACTAAAACCAGAATCAAGTGATTCAGAGTTAAGATCAGAGAGATATCTTATTTTCAAAATCAGCAAAAATTTGGACTGAAATTGGGTGAAATTATAGAACACAATGACTTAAAACACAAAATTAACGATCTAAAACTAATCAAAATCAAATTACCGTCAGATAATCGATCGAATCTCACTGCTAATCTGATTGCCACAATGATGGGGCTTCAATTCACGCAGATTGAAGTGAATTTGCGCAGTTTCTTTTTGACGGACGTTCGGCGTTCAAGGAGAAAATTCGATAAAATCTGATAATGAATCACGACGAATCATGCTCCAATTGGATCGCGATTGAGTCTAAACGCAGGGGAATCATGATGAACTCAAGATTTTCTTTCAAATTCGCTTAATTAGTTCACGAATTAATCAAGAGTTGAAGAAGAAGAGAGAATACATCGGATTTTTAAAGGGAAATTCCCGCGAGATTTGCGGGCCGTTTGATCCGGTGAAATGCTGATTGATTTCCACGATCGTACGATGATCGTGGGCCATCAATGCGAGGCGATTGTGGCCATGATTGTGCGGCGAATGAGCCACGATCGCGCAGTGATCATGGCTCACGATTGTCACTTGGATGTGTGTCAGCCGTTCGATGGGCAAGATGTGTCCACGTATCCCCCCTCGATGTGCCGAAATTGCGATTAATCACGACCGTCCGATGAAGCCACATATCATCGTTGATGCATCGTTGCATCGTTGATGACGATGAATCATGATCGTTGATGAAGCCATGTGTCACTTAAGATGCTATCAATCACTTCACTTAAAGCCCTGTTCACACATGTGTCTTGATGAAGATCGCGTGGACCCGAGTCCACACGATGGACGCCTTGCGATCGTATCTGATGCCCGTAATTCTGCCACGTGTCTTGCAAAAACTAAAACTCGCGGGAACTTAGTCCTACACGGAAGAATAAATAGGAAATCACACGTATATAAGCTGGGGCGGTGTAACGCATTTGCGTTACTGCCCCAACTATCTAACCAAGGCCCACTAACCCGTGGGCCCTTCACCTGCCAACTCCCCTGCCACGTGGCGCCACCGGGGCGTTTGCGGGGACTTGTGTGGCCCATGCCATGCGTCCGCGCCAGCTTGCATCGTGTGGGCTCGCGCAGCTTTGCCACGTGGCCTTGCGTGCCGCGTTGCACCTGCGCGGGTCCCGCTCGCTACGTCAGCTCCACACGCCGCGTCAGGTCCACACGCCACGTCAGCTCCACGGGGTATGCGGAAAATAAAACCCCCTTTTTGGAGATTTCAATTAGAAAATAACATTAATAAAATCAATAAAAATCAAATTAAAATCGAAAAAAAGTTAAAAACTTTCGAAGTTCATAACTTAAGAAATACAACTCTTTTTTAATCCAAATTTTCTCCAGTGGATCACAAATTTCTCCCTTTTTCATATCATTCTTTCTAAAATTTAATTAAAACAAGAAAATGAGATGGATTGAAAATAATATCAAGTCTTTCATTAAGAATTCCTTCTTTTAATCATCCAGTCATTCTTTTCTTGGAATTAATTCTTTTAATCATCTCATAAAATCAAAGTAAATCAGGGAAAATACTTAATTCCTATTAATTTAACCTTGCAAAAAGATTAATCATCAAGAAAGCACATAATTAACCCTAATTTATACATAAATATGAACTTTAGTATAATGGGATACCAATGGAGAAAATTCATAAAAACTATGATAACATGCATTATATTCACATAAAATAATCATGAATATGAGTTAAATAGGATAAGAATTTAAGTTATAAATGCATGTTGTTAATGCGCAATCTTGTCATGGAGAAGAGAGCAAGCAAAGATTGTTTTTGAAGTAGATCGAGCATCATCGAACCTAGGATGGGCACACTAACGAGGTTTGTGCAAAGATCTGGATTGGCTTTTGGTTTCTAAAAATCTCCATACACTGTAGAGATGTACTTTCTCTTTATTTATTTATTTATTTATTTATTTTATTGTAGTATCTTTGACATCATCTATGCATGTATCTCTCACTCTCGCCCTCGCCGCGCATCAATCCATTGCTATTGCTATGCGTCCCTCTCATTTTGCCATCATATCATCTTCATTTCATCTCTTTTAGTCTCATTCTCTCATAGATTTTCTAATTTGTATCTTAATTCTAAGAGGAACTCAAAATTGTCGCTCATACTCACCTCCACATGCTCCATTCTCACCCATGCATATTCAAATTTCTTTTGAACGCCTAACCTCATTACTTCAGCTCCTTGTGGATTTGAAACTTGCTGACATTATCCTAAGTAAGGAATTATATTTAATTGCACAAATTTGACGCATAGCAACGACGAAAACCACACACAATCAAGATCATCATGTTTAATATATATTAAGAAAAGCTTAATCTTAACGTACTACGTACTAATTATTAAATGGTCATCTTAAAGGAATGAGCCATCATTAAAACTTCGAAGAAGTTAAAAAGACCAAACTCCTACTATGTCAAACACAAACCCTCACTTGGGCACCTTGGAAGGGCTTGATCAAACCTCAGTCACACATTCACCCATGATCATTTCCCACAGTGCCCCTCAAACCTCGATAGGACCACACCCTCATGCTCCACCCTAACTAATAGGACCATACCCTCCCACACCATAACCATCGATAGGACCTTGATAAGGTTTCCCTAGAGAAGACCCTCCAAGATATGATCCCCATTAGAGGGACAATTCCCCTCTCAAGTATGAATAGTCATTAGTGGAAGTGGAATGTGTGGTCATGACGATGAAGGTGGACTAATATGTGGAGGCGTTGTGAGTGAACAAGACCATCATGAAGGAGGCAATAAAACAAGATGATGGAGTCCTCCATAGGCTTTGTCCAAAACTCTTCCCATTAATACAACATTGATGCATGTCCCAAGCCAAAAAATGCCTTAAAATTCCTCATATGAGCTACTTTCTAGGTTAAGGAGCACCATCAAGAGGGTCAAAAGCATGTCAACCACATTGTCCTTGATGCAAGTGTTCTAAAAATAACTCGTCAAGGTTTTCAAGAACAAGGGCGAGACACTATGGTGAGTTGGTAGTACCATATGGGCTCAAAACAGCCCCCAAGATTGCTTTAGTGATGAATGCATTGTTGTCACCAACAAGAGAGACAACTATTTCATTTCTTTGATAGAAATGCAACTATCATGTACAAGAGAGTGCACATAATAGTGAGAAGCATCAACACACTTGTCACCACAATGTGTTGGCTCTAGGCAAACAATACGAGGTGGTATGAAATTTTCTTGTAGGACCCAAAAGCTAAATACAGAGTCACTGTATTATCTAAAGGTAACCAACAATTCATTGTGTGGTGACATTATATTTACTATGAATTCGTTTAATCAACCACTATTAGATATCGAGACACATATCATTGGACAAACACTAATCTAATTGAATGGAGTCATGGAATTAAGTACATGAATTAATCCGCTTATATTTTCTCAATTAGATTAATTGATGTACTTAATCCCATTTTCTAAAGATATGGACATGAGAGAAGATAAACTCACTAACTGATGTTCAATACACAAGGAATGATCGATCAATGCTCTCTTTCCTCCAGCTAGACAATGCTAGAAGCATCCAAAGAAATATAAAAGTCCCTAGTTTTTTCCTTCCATTCTATAAATCAACTACCATTACCATTAATGATGATTTTTTCAATATATTTTAGCTCCAAACTCCATGAAGATCAAGGGATATCATGATTTTGATTTGTAGGATTTTTGGCCATCCATCTTCCCTTAAAAATTTCTTGATTGATCACGAACTGTTAGATTTGATCAGATTAAGATTCTGATTGTCTAGATTGTGCCATGTGACATCACATGATTGGTTACTATCTTAAAAGATGATAGGATGAAATTATAGTCATTGGTGACATCACATCACCAATGTTGCAAAAAATTTAGATTACATCATGTGTCGCTTGTTGGTTCAACATGATGGAGAGAGAAAATCAATACTAATCTTGGTCACTGATCATGTGGGCCACTCATCTCACACTCTTGTAGACTCATGCCACAAGATCGGGCACTCTTGATATTTCCATGTGTACCTATGAAAAAAGTCCCCAATTAAAAGAAATTAAGAAAACAGAGTCAGAAGATTACGAAAAATATATATTTGGAAACTAGAGAGAAAATGGAATTTATTGGTATATAATTCGTGATTTTTCAATAAGAACTAGATTTACTATGAATTATTGAAAATCAAATATCAGAAAATCCCCGAAATGAACACCTCAGAGGAAATCTTCAAATTGACCAGCTGAATGAAATCAAAATCTTGAAATTTATATGTCAATGGAAATCTAAGAACCAGAGGAATCTAACAAGACTAAAATCGTCAAATTCTGATTTGTAAATTAAAAGTAATTGACCCCGAAAGTCAACGTTTGACTAATGATGAAGGATGAACAGTCCTCAGTCAAACGTCAAATTGAAGGGTCAAATGAAATCAGAATTCGATAAATTTTCTATCCACGGAAAGCTGATAAAAATAGAAATCCAATGAAATCAAAATCAAGTAATTTGGAATTATAATCAAAGAGATATCCTATTTTCAAAATCAGCAACTTTTCGGACTAAAAATTAGGAAAAATGAAGAACACTATGAACTACTTTGCGAAATTAAAGATCTAAACCTAATAAAGATACAAATTACCTCTTGACAATCGATCTAATCTCACTACTAACCCGATTGCCGCAAGAATGGGGCTTCAATTCTCGTGGATTGAAGCGAATTTGCTCAGATTCTTCCTCGTGGACGTTTGGAATTCAAGGGGAAAATTCGATGAAATCAAGAGATGAAATCGTGATTATCATGCTTCAATGGATGCGTCTCTACACACTTGGAAGTAGAGGATCACGAGAACTTAAGACCTTCCTTGAAACTCGCTTAATTTCTTCACGAGTCGATCAAAAGTTGAAGAACAAAAGAGAAATACATCAGTTTTTAAAGAAAAAATTAGCCCGATTTCGTGGGCAATTGAAGCGATCGTGGAGGCGCATTTGAAGCGTCATGGGGGCGGTTTTACATGGCGACGACGTAGCTTCCGGATTGGCCTTGACTAAGCCACGATTTTGCTTCAATTTTGCTTCGAAATGGCCACGATTTTCACCACGATCGGGCCATGATCGTCGTCCTGGTCACTCGTCGATCGCGGCGTGATCGAGCCGCGATCGTGGAGTTCTTCCACGGAACCTCTGAATCGTCCGATGTAGCGTTAGGAGAATGGACGGTCCGATCACGATCAACCGGTATCCGTTTTTGATGACGATCCGACGCTTCTCGTGTTGCCACGTGGCGTTAGGTAAGCGCTCCGATCGCGTCCACTTAAAGTGAGATTAACGCACGTGCTGATTTGCTGATCGTGTGGACTCGGGTCCACGCGATCTTAGCCGTCCTGATCGCATCCGACATCCAGTTGGCTGCCACGCGTCCTTCACAGGTAAGACCGTGTGGGAACATAGTCCCACACGGAGAAAATATTCGCTTTTGTTGCGGTTAAATAGGGGAGTTCCCCTCCTTTATCATTGCGTTACCGTCCCCCCACTGTTACCAGGGCCCACTATACCCGTGGGCCCTCCACATGTGAACCCTTACTTGCCACATGGCGCCCCTCACGGGCGTCCGCGTGGCCTCCTGCCACGCGTCAGCGCCACCTGCACCTCTTGCGGGCTGGCCGTGGCTCTGCCAAGTGGCCTCAGTGCCACGTCGCATCCACGCGCTGATCTCGCGTGCCACGTCAGCTCGCCGCCTGGGCCCGCTCGCCATGTCATCAGCTGCGGTAAGCTCACCCCTTTTTCGCGATTTAAATAAGTAAATATTCATAGAAAAAAATCAATTAAAATTCAAAAAGGGCATAAACTTTATAAATTCATATCTTAAAATATACAACTCCTTTTTAATCTAAATTTTCTCCATTAGATCACAAATTCTTTTCTTTTTAATATCATGTCATTTAAAATATATTTAGAAAGAAGAAATCAAGATGACTTATAATTTACTTAAATCATTTTTCATTAAACATTCTAAATCATAATTTCATCCTAAAATCATCCTTCCAAACATTTACTAAAGTCAAAACTCATTCAATAATAGAGATTAACTTCTATTAATTTAAACAAAAGATTAATCATCTATTAAGCATGAAATTATCCCTAATTTATGCATAAATATCAACTTTAGTGAAATGACATGCCAATGGAGAAAATTCCTACAAAGTATGATAACATGCATCATATTCACATAAAATAAGCATGAATATGAGTTAATTAGGATAAGAATTCAAGTTATAAATGCATGCTATCATTCCTTGAAAACTTAAGAAGCATTTCTAATGCATATAAATTTTATAGAAATGATGGATGAAAAATGCAAATGGTGTCTTGCACGTGGGGATGATTTGAAGGCTGAATGCAGGTGAGCTGGGGCTAAAAAGAACATTTTAAAAAGCCCTAGAACAAGTGAACCTCGCTTGAAAACTATAACACTTGCGCACATAAAATGCCCAATGAGATGTATGAACCTCTAAATATTTTTTTGTCAAAATGTGGATATAAAAGGAGGTTTATTTGAAGGTCCCCAAAGATCATGAAGGGAATCTCTCTTTTCTCTCTATGTTCTTTCTTCTAACTCTGTTTGTGAATAAAATATCTTTTAGTCTCTACATCTTCCTCTATGTCTCTCTACTATGTCTCATCCATTCTCTCTTTAGGTGATCAAAATTTGGATCACTTCTTTTAATTTCTCTCTCACCAAGAGAATAATGTTCTCCTATAGAAGTGACACAGAGGACTGCATCTAGCTCCTTGAAATCGTATTTATCTTCCTAATTGAGTCTTGATTGTGAGGGACACACATCAAAGGAGTCATCATTCCTTGTTAAGATCTCTCTTCTCTCATCTTCAAATTAAAAAAAAACTTTTCTTTCAGAATTTCCGTAATACTTCTCTAAATAGGTAAATAAAAATTCAGGGCAATCAACAAAAAGAAATTGTGGATTTCTTCTTCTCTCTCCTCTTTGTTCCTTGTTCTACAACTTCTCTTGATCCATTGAGTGATATATTAGCAATATATATCAAGGGATAATTTAAATCTAGAATTTTGCTTTCACTTTAAGTGTGATCTATGGATCATATAAATAAAATCCAAAAGTAGTAATATACAAAAAGCCATCTCCATCCCTCTTTCAGTCATGCGCTCGATAGTTCATTTGCACCTATCCTCCCCTAATTCTTCCAACTTAATGCTCTAGAATTTTTATTCTCCATGAAAACTTGACGTGGAAACCATGGTAAAATGGTGATATATATTTCTGTTTTGATTTTCAAAAACTACAAATATTTCATTTGAATGCACATGTTATATTATGATTTGGTGTGCATCAAGGGGGTTGAGAGTGCTTGTAAACCACTTGGGTGATGTAGACTCAATATTTTAGCTTTCAGAAAAAAAAGAGGAACAAGGAGAGATCATTCACCAACATACTCCCAGAACCATATTCATGAATAAAGCTTCATTAATAAGAAAAATATGATCTTAAGAAGAAATATCATCATCCTCATTTCAATGATCCGTACAAAGATCATCATCATTTAATGGCTTTTTATCATGAAGATCGAGATAAGCATGTGCATCATTTTATGGCATAATCATATGAAACAAAGATGGTCACCCTTAGATCAAGAACCATCGTCATTTACTCATCACTGTCTTCATGCATCATGGATAATTGAAAAGTTCAATATATTATCTCTATCATCATCCTCAAAAGATTTTCAAAATTTTCCACTTCATATTCATTTTGGTGGCCTCTAGAAATCATCAACATAGGCCAATTTTATTAATAAAGGAAACTATTTTATACCTTTTATCATCTAAATTATTGATGTATAGATGTTCGTAGAAATTTAAAATATCCTCCCCTCCATCTATGTGTAAGTCTAATTTTTAACATCATTCATGAAAGGTAGAAAAATACAAGGAGACCAATACCCTAATAGCAAGGCTTGATCGACATATCAAGGATTGGCACTCCAAAAGTCTTGTCTAGTTAAATTCTATATTTTTTATTGAACGATTGATTTCTTGATCAAATTTTAGTTCAGGGCACTTAAGCAAATTGGTACCTATTGATCATTTAGAAGGTAACACAAGCGAAGAGTGGAGACTGATGCACCAAAAACCCAAGGAAAAACTGTTCCGTTGAGCAAAGGAATTGATATATATGAAGTATAATTCATTACTATATGAGGACTAAGGTCTAGGTCCAATAACTATAAATTCTACATATCTCAGTGGTGGAAGGCATGACTGAATAAGTGATCCAAGTTAATGATGATACAAATTGGAGCACTTGAACTAGATAACCAATGGAGCCCTCTCTTATTTTGATAAACCCATGCCCATTTGTAAGGGTTTCCATGCATTTAGATGGATGAACATCAATGATCCTTACAACCTTTAAACCTATTCTACCTTCCTCGCTTGAGTGAAGATAAAATACATAGTGCGATATTGAAAAGTAGGTATACAGTTTAGAGGGGCCGAGAGAGAAAGAGAGAGAGAGAGATAGAGAGAGATAGAGAGATAGATAGATAGAGAGAGAGAGAGAGAGAGAGAGAGAGAGAGCGAGAGAGAGAGAGAGAGAGAGAGAGAGAGAGAGAGAGAGAGTTGTGGATATGAAGGGTCACGGGCGGGGGAGTTTCCCCAGTTGCCCCCCTGTCCTATACATAAACCATGCTCCCATAAACATGCTCTCTCAACTCATAAGCATGCGTGATTAGAAGATTCTAATTTGCTTCAAACAAACGGAAAAGAATCGGCAGAGAAATTTCTCCGCTCCTCCTTTTTCCCAAGGTTACTTCCCCTTACTTTCTGCTTTCAACATGGGCTCTTCTCCATACAACCTTTTCTTCCTCTCCGCCCTTTATCTCTCTCTAAGTCACTCACTTACACATACATAGCGAGCCTATTTTGTGAATTTCAAAGAAGTGGGTAAATTCTTCAACGAGCGACGTAATCTGTCGTGTCAAACAGCACAGAGATGGACAACGGGAACAAAAAGGCAGACCTGGCGAAACCCGGACGGATATCTGTGCAGCTACAGAAGCTACTGGACTGACAACCCTGTTAGATCTTTGCACCGAGCTCGGGCTGGTCCTCTTTTGTTTTTTTTTCCTGTTGAAGATTGAAATCATGCCCACAGGGATGATTTCGGGTTTGGAGAAGCCCCACGTTGGCATTGCCAGTGTTAGTGGTCCTCGGATTTGCAGTTGGAGATAGGAGAGAGAGATGCCAAAATAGTTCTTGGGAGAAGCACCGTACAAACCGGCATGGTGATTATCTTCCAATAAGGAGCATGGCAGAAGTTCTCCATAACTGCGCCGGCATAACTGGAGAAAAACTATCAGAGAGGACTGGGTAGTTATAAAGCGTTTATCTCGATCTAGCTAGCGCACTTACGTAGCTGCATGAACGCATGCAACCTGCTTCACCTGCAGAGATCAAATTCACGGGTCTTCTGTTCTTTCTGCCCTCGATGCTTGAGAAACACTCCCTTCTGCTTTGAATTTTTCAGAGACTTCTCTCTCTCTCTATTCTCGATAGAGAGAGAAGTTCGTTTATTGAACAGTAAGCTCGGGAAACGTTCCTTCTCTGTGCAGGAATCAGCATTATCGCTTCGTCAGTTGGACGAGGGAGCACAGACGAACCAGGAGATTTTGTATCATTTCTTATTAACAGTAGAAGAATCGCAGCTTTTTCCTTCGTTGATGAATCACGACTCCGAAAGCCGATTTTGCTGATCCAACGCTGTGCGTGGGACAATAAAAATCTTATCTTAGAAGCAGAATCCGATGTTCCAATTCAATTTTGCGAGACTTCGATAAGGAAAATGCCCGAAATTTTTCAGAAATCAGTCGCCGGGAACCCAATGAATCGTAATATTTTTTCCTCCAAGCAGAATAGGTTTCCATTCGATCATAGATTACGATCTGTCTTGGATGATCATCTTCAAATCAAACAGCTGGTATGAAGCCTCGATTTCTCGTTGATTGTGCTCATGATAACTATATAAAAGGCTTGTAATTCTTGAATTCTCCCGAAAAATCGTCAAGCAGATAACGAAAAAAATAATTGACAATCATGACAAATATTTTACTGAAAAATGCAATTCTCGCCTTAGATCTTCACATTCAAAACTCCCAAGTTTCCCGATTCTTCTAAAGTTTCCCGAATCTTGCGTCCATGACATTAGAGAAACCATTTTTTCACGACTGTTTAAGGTCTCTTCTCTATTCAACTGAAATTTTCAGTGCATGAAATATTATCTCCAGGAATAAAAGTCTTAGTTTCCAAGAGCTTCTGATTTATCAAATGAGATCATAATGCTCCCGCTAAACGTGAGAACTTTCCATTCTCACCACCGTTTCAGATCTTTTCTTTAAAATTCAACTGAATTTTTCTGTGCATGAAATGTCATCTGTCCAGAATGAACAACCATGTAGCTCTGGGAATGCAGGTCTCAGTTTTCATAGTCAAGCGATTTTATCGGATGATATCAGAATACTCTGGCTAAACGTGAGGATTTTCAATCTCCACCAAACCCTAACCTCACCACGTGATACTACGCCCTAGGTGTGTTAGCTTATCCTTCTCCTATGTTTCTCGGCTTTCTAGGTTTTCTAGGGTACCATTTTTTAGGAAAAATCCAACGTCCGAAGACGAATAAAGGCCCTGTTATTTATTCAGTTTTGTTTCCTCGCGAGGAAAGTAGCGGGGTGGCCTTTGTTTATGTGCTCACAGCTCAGGTATAAAGAGCTAGAAATAGCCTAGGATAGAGACCTGACCTTCGATAGCCCCGTTAGCTTCGTGAAACGTTCCCCGCCTGCCATTTCTTCAGAGCGTTCGATCTGTCTCGAGTAGCTGCAACCAGCTAGCATTGCGATAAAAATGCGAAAGACAGAGAAAGAGAAAATACAGAAGCTAAGGATCCGATCTGTTGACAAATTATCCGTTCAGTCCGATCTCAGCATCTATCAAAATAATAATATATACAGTTGAAGCAGCCGATTTAGAAGTCGATAGATCCAATAAAGAACAGATTCCCCTGCGCTTGATCATTATTTCTCACATCTTGAGCTCCAAAGACATGGTGTTCTTCTTATCTTTGCTCTTGGATTCTGGGACTTGAGATATCCCGAGACTTAGCCGGAGATCATTGTCCAAGCGCCCTTCTTCCTTAACCCTAGAATCCAAATTCACCCCAAAAAGCCTCACCCTCTTTGCAGCGGCGCTTCTGGGAATAACGGGCACAGAGTTCAGAACAATAGGAACCTGCGCAGGAACAGCCGCGGATCTCAAGTACCAGACCGCATCCGAAGAAGAAGGCAAATAGCCCCTCGAAGAGGAAGGTAAAAAGCTCGTCCATGGCAGAACGGAGCGAGCGAAGGACATTATCGCTGGATTCTGGTGAAGGTGCGGAGACATGGGAAGCTCGGGTCGGCGCTTCCAGTCTATGAAGAGGCGGTGACGGTACGATTCGTTGAGTCCTCGCATGAAGGTGACGGTATCTCCGGCGTCGAGGCGCTTTTCTTTGACGAAACGGCTCCAACCTTTGGTCATGACGTAGCTCTGGCTGCTGGTCCAGTAGGAGTAGCGGAACCGCCACTGCTTTTCCGGTGTTGTCCTCGAAGCAGAGAGATAAGCCTTTGTCGCTGAAGGAGGGATCGAGAGGGAAGTGCTTCTCGGCGTGCTGCTTGGGGATGACGAGACGGTTAAGCTTACCCACATCGCTGGGGGTCACCACTTTGTCGAACATGTGCTCCTTCTCTACTGCGGCGATGGCGCCCGTGTTCTCGGACGAAGAAGTCGACGGAGCTTGATGGAAGACGAAGGGGTTTCTGGGGTCTCCTTGCTGGAATTCCATGCCCAGGAAGGTAGACATAGAGACCGAAAGAAGGAGAAGAAGACGTCGGTACTAGGAGACGGAGAAAATTCCTCTCTCCCTTAACCTCTCGAGGGGTTTAATTACAGAACCCATTTCTTCTCATTCCTGGAAGCTGTCTTCCTGCCGAGGAACAAAGCGGCTATTTGCGACTTCTTCGCAGAGACCATTTCTTGAACGCCAGCCAACAGATAGAGAGAGAGAGAGTAAAGGGGAGAAGAACTACAGCTTTAGGAATTATCTATGTAAGAGAGTCTCTCACATCGCATTTATATTTTCTCTCGATAAGCTACCCGTGGCCAGTTGTTCAGCAGAGCTCCTGGGCTCGGGAGACTCGTTTTGCCAGTTTGTCCGAACCCTCACCGCCTCCACCAATAACAGTACGGCGCCCTCTCATTTAATAATTATCGCAATAATTTATAATTCTCGGTTAAAAATGTCAGTAACTGATTATTATTTCTCCCCTTTTTGGCCCATCTGCGTTAAAGAAAATTTTTTAAGGGGTTGACCACGAGCTGCCGGCCACATTGACTTTGACAATTTTCTCTCTCTTGGGCCCGCTCGAACGGCTCAGATTTCCTCACGAATCCCGACCCGCGATCGGATTTCTTTAATAATTGACCTGGACCACGAGTCCCCCTAGTGGCGTGACGTGGAGCTTGATGTGGCGGTGGATTCTTCCCGGGGAGCTGATATCCGGAAGCGGTCCCGGCCTCCCGGGACAAGAAAATAAATAAGAAAAAGGAAGTCTTAATGACCGGATTATGTGGATTAGTGACCCCCGTTGACCGTCGACCCGGGACGCCTATCGTTTAGTCAACGTCGTCGCCTCACCTCCTCATCGCTGCTGGAAGGGGGTAATGCCACGTCTACTTGTTCGTCGACGGACAAGTGGGCCACGTCATTCGCGCAATTATTTACTGATCAGGTTCGTCACAAGAGTGACGTTGAAATTACTGGGATTAGCTAGATCTGGAGGCGCGGGCCACGTGGGGAAACCCGTCCAGCTTGCATGCCGCCGGATGGAGATCGAACGGTGAGGGGACAGCGAGATTTTACTTCTGCGGCGGAGTTATAATATTCGTTGAAGCTGCCGACGGTTTAAGCCGACGTAGAAAGAATGGGGGGGAATCGGCAGCTGCGGGTGGATCTGGCTGGAGGAAGACGAAGTGGGAGGACCACCATCGCACTCAGGCCAGGTCCACTGGGCCAGGAAAAATACTAAAATATCTGTTTCTGCATGTTCCAGTGAGAGAGAGAGAGAGAGTAGAGAGAGATGATCGGGTCGGTTGGCGTTAAAGAGCGGTTTCAGTGGGAAGGGAAAATTTTAGTTAATGTCAGCCAAAGGAGAGATCTTTGGACTCTCTCAGGATTCACAGAAATCTATCTAATAGAGACCTCTCTCTCTATCTCTATCTCTCCCTCTTCACTCTCTCTCTTCCTGCCTCTGCCATTAAGAATGATAAAAGCTGCCTAGTGGGGGACCGAGACCTCATGATCTTTCTCTCTCACTCATTTATTCAGATAGAAGAGAGAGGAAGTGGGCCAGGAGTTCTCCCGCGGCATATGCATCTGATGGATACGTTTGTTCGTTTGATATTTTTATTGCACCATATGAGTGATACAACGATAGTAATGAAGGACCGCAGCTCGGTCCCTCTCCCATGATTCTCTATTTTCTTTTGATTAGTGTAACCTCTTTCTCTCCCCACTTGCTCTCTTATCTCTTTCCCTCTTTATCTCTTTCTATCCATCCATCATACATGAGTCCATCCATCCATCTCTCTCTCCATATATCAATCCATGTATATATAGCCATGTATCTACGTATCTATCTATCTCTCTCCCACTCTATCTGTCTACCTATTCACCCAATTACCTACCAATTTCTTTATAAATCCATATATCCATACTAATCCATCTATCTATCAATTTATCAACTTATATATCAATTTATTTATACATACATATATATCCATCTATCTCTCTACCCTTCTACCTACCTACCTATGCATGTATATAGGTATGTACGTCTGTATGTATGTATGTATGTATGCATCTATCTATCTACCCATCTATCTTTCTGTCTATCTATCTATCTTTATATATATATATATATATATATAGATATATCGGTCCATCCATCTATCTATTTATCTGTCTGCCCATCCAAATTTAAAAAAACAAAAATCTATCTGTCCATCCATCTATCTTTTTATTTATTCATCTATTTATCTATGTATCTACCTATCTTTATATATATCTGTCCATCCATCTATCTTTTTATCTATTCATCTATTTATCTATCTATCTACCTATCTTTATATATATCTGTCCATCCATCTATCTTTTTATCTATTCATCTATTTATCTATCTACCTATCTTTACATATATCTATCTGTCCATCCATCTATTTCTCCATCCATTTACCTCTGTCTAGTCATCAATCCCATCTATCTTTCCATCTAAACACACATGTGTCCATATCTATCTCTGTCTATCTGCTTTCATTGTCATCTGCCGGCGTGAAAACCCAAATAATTCCTCGCCGGCAGAAGAAACAGCTGTTATCGTCTCGCCTGATCAAAACCGTTGAGGCTCCGCTGTCCTGTCGCTTTCCCTCCGCATGGAGGAACTCTGGCGTGCGTATTTAAAAGGGTTTTCACTGCCCTCTTCCCCCGTCCCACGAATTTAATGTACGCTACCGTCATTAATTTCGCTGTTCCTGTCTTCATCCATCCTCCCCACCTCCTCTCTTCATCCCTTTCTTACGCGCCGATAGAATCTCCGGTGGGTACGTGGCTTTACTTACTCTGGATCGGTAGGCGAAGCTCAAAATCATGATAGTTGTACTATCTGCAGGCCTTTTTTAATTCTAGACCCAACCTTCCGGCGGTGAACCAGAAGGAAGAAACTGCTGTGCACCAGCCTCTCGACTACGAATCCGAGGCTTTGGCCTGGGAACACGTTGCAGGATGGTCCATTCATCCCTGCCCGCTCAAAGATAAAGACGGCTGATGCACCAACAGATCTATCTCTCTCTCTCTATGAATTTCATCCGACAAACCCGCACACTGTCTCCGATGCTGCTTCCTATCCCTGATTCGCACACTATTCATCAATGGTCATGATCGGAGTCATTGGGTGCCGAGTTAAAGATATCTTGGGCCGGAGAGTAACAGATCAGGAAGTTGATTATATAAAAAGCCCAAGAGTTTTTTGGGATGGCTTTTTGATAAAATTGACTTCCGATTTCAAGTAACCTAAATTTTAGCCATTTTCACTAATGAACAATTCAATGAGCTTGTTCATGAGTCGCCATCAATCTCCCTTATAATCACGATATCTATGCAAAAAAAGAAATAAAAACCATCACAAAGGGCACGTAAACAAAAGATTCTTCATACCATGGATAAATGGCTCCAATCAATCAAATGTGATCTTCCAAGCATCATTATGGAGCAAGCATATTTATACCATTCAGATGATGGGCATGCCTCCTATTATCTCTTCCATGGAACGACCTAGAACAACTATTAGACCAAGAATATACTCCGGGAATAATAATTTTCAGAAAAACTTGTGAGGCCTTGTGGTCATACGAAATAATGTATGAGGCTCCAAGCAGAGATTTTTTTTTCTTGATATCCATTTCAAAGTTTTCCCTAAAAAGTTTGGTTAATTCAAAAATTTCAAGGGTACCCGATTCTTGAGGAAGACTATATTCCAAATTTTTCTTTGAAAGGGTACCAATGCTCTTCTTTCATTTTTCATTTTTCTTTGAACATTTTTAATATTTCTACTCTTCCCTATTAATTTCGTTAAAATGATTTTGACTAGTGTCATCCTCCCATCTTGATTTCTGAGGAAAGCAATACTTTCTATTGGGAAAATTAAAAAAAAATCGTTGAATGAGGTAAAAGGGCTTTGAACATCCTTCTTGTGTGACATCTGCATTTTAGTGGAAGGATAGGCAAAAATTAACACTTTTCTTTACCTCACAATTTTTTAGAATGATGATGGATTGAGGGAGGATGAAGCCGACAACCCTAGAGGGAACCATAATCCTCAGCAAGGAATTTGAGAATCTAAAGTATCTCAAGGTATCATTCAAGGATGCTGAGAACCATGACCTCTCTCCAATTTTGTAGAAACTAAATTAATTATAAGACTTTATTCACATCCTCATTTAAATAGGTATTAGTCCCATTGGGTGAGAAGTTAATTTTTTAGTGACTATATGATCCATGAGATGAATTCATATATGAGAATTTATAGAGGAAATATACTCAAAATTTCTATTTGTGCCTCTACAAGAAAATCCAATTTTTATTTCAGAAAAAAATAGACTAGTCCAAAGTATGAATTCAGTACCTTTTTTGGTCTAACTGCTACATTAAAGGCATCTACCCATTTATGAATGATAATTTATGAATACTTATAACAAGCTTTTGGTTGTTTACCTCAAATATCAATTAGTAAGTTGAAATTTACAGTGATCATAAAAGAAAACTTTACAATGAATAACTGAAGTTCCTTGACTGAATCCTTGGCAAGGAAGACTACAAAATTAATGAAGATGTTCAGTCAATAAGTTATATGTACTTGTGTTGTCGGAGCTACGCCTTTTTTAGATTGATGTATTTTTATTAAAAATCTCATCTAGAGAAAATCCAACAATTATTAAGCATAAGCTTATTTCAAAGTAGGGATTACATTTGCTTCAAGTGAATCATATTTGGATTGACTTTGAAGATTTCAAGTATTCCAATAGTGATTGAATCCAACTACTGAATCCTCAAACTTCATGTTCACACTGAAGTACAAGAAAACGCTAGAGAGTTTTTTTGCATTATATGATTCTACACCCGATGAGACTTTGTAATTTGTGCATGCTAAACATTATATCCATGTAAAGGATTTAATTAAATTCATAGTGAGTTTTGCATGAGATGGGAGAGGCTCATAGTATATATCACTTTTTATTTGGAGATCTATTTTTTGGGTTGTATTTTTGTCTAAATTAATGATGTCATCATGAGTTACATTGACACTAAGAATACTATAAGAAAAATCAATAGATTTTAAGACTAATTTTTTTTACTTCTAACCTTAAATATCAGTAGAGATGTGATGATTATACAGTTGACACCAATGGTTGTATGAATGAAAATATCCTTTTGGGATGACATTTTATAGTGTTAGTGATGATCTCATAAGAGTTTCCCTCCTTTTATGAAGGTTCAAAGATCTTAATTTTTTTAGATATATCCCCAAAAATATTTTATCAAAAAATGGCGGAGTATATGATTTATAATTAGGATTCTGGAGGGTATCATTCATCCTCTAATGTTCAGCCTTCTTGGGCACCCTTAAAAATTTGGAACAAGAAAAGGACTCATACTCCCTCCTATGAGTCCCTTATATAACAATTCCTCAACTTGACCTTGTAAAATCAGATTTTTCATTTAAACTAATTCTATAGTAGGGGAAGTTTGGAAAACTTGACTATGGATAAGGTCAATGTGGTGCTAGAAATCTCTCATGGGAGGTAGTGTTGTCAATGTCTCTTGAATTTGCTCTAGAATTAGTGTAAAAAAGAGGGGTTTAGGGGGGGGGAGAGGGAGCTTGATTCCATCTACTGAATACCACAACTGCACTCTATTTAATTGTGAATAAATGCATTTTTGGTCTATTAGCATCATTTTATTTTCCTTCTTCCTTATAGGGGGGGTATCATCTTTCATTTGGTTCAAATTTTATTTTGACCATTATTGAAAATGGTAAAGGTATTCTTTGTCATGGCCTCCCTATAATGATGATGGCATATAAGCATATTGATGATCTTCCACAATGCTTCATTGAAGTACTTGCCACCAATAGAAAGTTTAACTAAAAACCTCTTGATTACCTTTGGCTCTCTGTGATCTGCATGAATCTAAAAGAGTTAGTACAAGTTAGGATGTCATTCAGCCATTAACCCCAACCTTTTGACAACCCTATAAGTGATTATATTGTCACAATCCTCACCATCAATAATAAGGCTATGTATCTTATTGTTTATAGTCCACTTTGTACAAAAGACACTACATCATTGTGGGTGTACTTATTTTCTTGGTGTATTATATAGAAATCTTCAAATTGGAATGCCATCATCATCTCAATCACATCTTTAAGTTAACCATCTTCTGTGTAGTACAAAAACTAGATTTCTAACCATTTGTGTTACTACAATAATATTTTACAACTAGATTGGAACCATGTAGATTATATCTAGTAGAAATCTTTGTTAGAGGAGTTGAGCTATTCTACTTCAGATTGTATAAATTGGAATGATAATTTTGAATTTGGTACAATGTGTTTGAAATTTTTGGCATGTGTTCTTCTCTATGGCCCATGCAATATAATTTTCCCTCTTTCCATTAGTTGTTAGACATGATAGGCGACAAACATCAGATCAATTAAGGCATTAGAGGACTAAATAGATATCTTTTTCCTCAATATCCCATATTAGAACATTCATGTACCTCGAGATATTATTGGCCTCTTTTTTGTTCTAATGTACAAAAGTTTGGAGGCGATAGAAATCTTTATTGTAAATAGAAACAAATCTACTTAATTGTTTGAAATTCTAATATTTTTGATATGAGATCTCCACATATCCATGTGATAAAATTTCTTCTTTATGAATTTCTTCATCTTCTCCCACTCATAAACAGGTTTCTTACTTGAGAGAGTACCCATATTTTTCTATTGGTCCCTGGCAAGCAGATGCACTTCCCTTAAAATTGAAGCTTGAAAGCAAAAAACTTGTCATGTTTACTTTAAATTTTTTTCTGTAATCAAAGAGTCTCTCAACCTTTGTAGGGAAATCAAGAAATTTTCTATTTTCTATAGACCATGACATTGAGGAAAATAAATCTTGATTTCATATTCATGTCTATCATCATTACCACTATTATTCTTGTCTTGAACCTTCAATAAATAAACCTTGTCTACCTCAGGTTTCAAAACCATAACCCAACTTAGTATGCTGAGATATGTTTACAACATCTACTCCAATGTCTTTGGCCTAGTTTCCAAGTGATCTTTGAGAAATCTCCTTTAACCCAGAAAACTCTTCTCTTGAAACAAAATATACCTCTAGAGAAACTTCAACATGAAATCTTTACACACTATATAAGGGAACACCGATCTTGCTTTGCTATCACTTGACGTAGCCATAGCAAAGGAAAAATCTAGAGTAGTGAATTTTCCACATGTCTTGTGTTCTATACATAGAGCTAGATTTTGACTCCACAAAACTAACCTCTTCAACCCTTGAATGCACAAGGGTTTGTATTTGAAGTCATAAGAAATTTAGCACTCTAAAATAGGGAAACACTCTGAGGGAAGAAAGAAAATTTCTATAAAGGAAATAGCTTTGATAATATATTTAAGGTTAAAATGGGCCTAAAAAAGTAAAGGGTCATCCAAAGCACAAAACCCTTGAAAAGACTTCTCAAAATCTTAAAAATACAAGTATGACGGAATGCATGTGTCAATCAATAGAAATAATAAGATAAAAAAGAAGCATACATGTGTTAATCAATAGAAATGAAAAGATAAAAAAGAAGCGCGCATGTGTCTCAAGGTGATCCTAGAGCAAGTATGAGAGCATGCATGTGTCTCTAGATGATCCTCTACAGATATTATCAAATTCTAGAGATTATCCACTATCCCACTAAGCTTTAAATGGGCCTTCCCATAGCGGGCTTTCTACACCTTGTCAAAAATAGGTCTTGTGCTCCATTTTGGCCTACATCAAGAAATAACATTGGGCCTATAAAGGTCTAATAGGCCTAGAGTGGCCATCTTAAAGTCCCACCTCAAGTTGGAGTGCAGGTGTTAACCTCTCATGAAGATCTCCAAGACATGTGTACAAGTAGAGCTCTAAAAAGACAAAATCTAAGCCAATGGCATGGTGTGGAATGATATGAAACATGGTGAACCTGCCACCAAGTGAGGCATCTTGTACGTGCATGTTCCTGCTCATTGCACAAGAAGACTTTATGAAACTTGAATACATACTTGAATGTTCACACTTATCTCCCTTAAATTTATACTCCTTGTCATCTAGGACTCAATCTCTTGATCTCATATAGCCCTTGATTCTCTAGGAGTCCTTTAAAATCTTTATCCTATGTCACCATGATAGGAGCATGCTTGCTCTTTTATTTTTTTTATATATTTTGGATAGAGTATAATCTTCCTCAAGTTGAACTCTCAAGGCTTCCTTCTCCTTCTCTCATTCCTTGTTTATATATTTCTTCTCATGATTCTCATCACACAATGCTTCTAATTCATTCACGAAGTTCTCATTAACCAATTATGAGCATAAGACATGATGTTTTCAAAAGAATTAAATAATTATATTCACTGATTGTTAAGGAAACTTTTATTAGGCATATAAGTAAACGCATAACTTCTTCATGGAATTTTAAAATTCTCCCTTGATAACATGCCACTTATACTTGTAATTACATGATTATTAGTTCATTTTAAGGCATAATACGTATCATTCTTATGCATTTTATGCATATTCATGATTTTATGAAATTTATATCAAAAATCTCAAAAATATATTATTTAAAGGGTTAATCAATATAATAAGATAATAATATCTTCAATACACTCTTAGATTATTTAGTAACTTGAGTGTATTTTGGAGCTAAAAATTTATTCTCTTGTTATTTCCTAAATTGAAATGCATAAAATGATTGATTATTTAATTTTTATGAAAAAAAAATTGAATTAAAAAAGAGTTTATATTTAAAAGATAAGATTTTTTTAATTTTAAGAGATTTTCTTATAATTTTTTAAATTTTAGGGCAAATGGTACGATATAGCCCAATGTTTCACTTTTGTCTGCGTTCTAGCCCAATGTTTAAATTTTCTGCGTTCTAGCCCGCGCGCTGATCTGGCATCGTGGGAGTCCACATGTCGGTGACACGTCGGTGACACAACGACAGTAGATGACGTGGACGAAGGCCACGTCGGTGACACGTCAGCAAAGGGCAAAAAGAAGCATTATCCAAGCGATTGCCAGCAAAAGCGTGAGCAATTGTAGGCGACGTCACAAGTAATTCTCTAAATCTATATATACCATGAGCAATCACCTGCACAGTTCTCAACCTCCAATTTTCCCCAAGTTATAGCTCCACGAAAGTATCCGATTACCAGAGAAGAAACTCACTTACTTGGGAGTCCATGGTATCCCTGTTAGAGATACTCCTTTCGGGGGGCTCCTGTGTAGTAGATTCTATCTTCGCTGCCATGTCTTCACAAGACGAGAAACTGAAGACCCTCGAGGGGCAACTATCTACGGAATCCAGTGCCTGCTATAGCGCCGCGTGGCGGAGACAAGAGAACAAGAACTATCGCGGAGTGCGGCAGCGGCAGTGGGGAAAGTGGGTAGCCGAGATAAGACTACCTCATAACTGAGCTAGGGTTTGGCTTGGCACTTTTGACTCCCCCCAGGCAGCCGCCTGCGCTTACGATATCGCCGCCTCCATGCTTCGAGGAGAATACGCAAGACTCAACTTCCCCGACATGGAGAATACTAGTCTTGGAGCTCTGAGATCTTCCGTGGAAGCTAAAATCCAGGTTGTGCACCAGGGAATAAAAAAGAAGAAGCAGTAAATGAAGAAGGATGCGGAGCGGGGCCCACAAAATCTGTCTTTCTCCCGCGCGATCAAGGAGAGTTCCTTCGTCCCATGTCAGCTATTGTCGTCGTGTCACCGACATGTGGACTCCCACGACGCCAGATCAGCGCGCGAGCTAGAACGCAGACACTTTGCGAAACGTTGGGCTAGAACGCAAAAAATTTAAACATCGGGCTAGAACGCAGACAAAAGTGAAACATTGGGCTATATCGTACCATTTACCCTAAATTTTATTTCAAATTTTTTATTAAAAACATTTAAAAATTATTTTTAAGTAGGGGCTGACATGGCAGCTGATGTGGCATGCATGCATGCATGTCATCACATGACAATGCGTAGTGGTGCCACATGGTGCACGGGTGGTGCATACTAGGGAGAGTTATTTGTGTTAAGTGCCCTTAATGGGTCAGATTTTTTTCCTTTCAGTTGATACCCTATTAATAGCATTTTAAATAATTTTAATATTTTCAATGTGGGATTAATTTTTTATGTGTAGGTTACATGGTAGCATCAAAGTGTCGGATCCGTGTGTAGAAGGAGATCTAATCCAAGCCATTGAAGATCACTTAAAGACGAGGGGTATGTGACAGTTTCTCATTGGGCATTGATTACCTTTATAAGCATTAAAAAATTTAAGCCATCCATTGAGGGAGTTATAAAAATCTAGGTCTAATGCACTTGATGGACTCCCTTAACATACATGGTGCGATCTATGGTGTAAAAGAAAGATCTACTAGCAATTCATCTTCATGTGTTTATGTCGAGAAATCTTAATGCTCCATCTCAAATTGAAAGGCCATGACTTAATGGCACTGATTCAAATCCCTACAAGGAATTTGAATCGTTGATTGCATCTAAAGAGGTAATCCGATGATTATGCCCAATTGAAACTCTAGTTAAAACTCTCTCTCTTTGATGGTAGATGTATTCTTGGATTTTTTTTATCAATCAAACCTTTTAGACATCTCAATCATTGAATCTCTTGATTCAGTCATGTTCTAGACTCATTTCCAAATCTAAAAAGTGTTTGAAGTCAAGGTTTTGTCGAGAGAATGAGGAGAAATCACCTTTTGAACTCCAAATTTTTATTTTCAAAAGTGCAGAACAAGAAGCCTTGATCAAGCCAATAATTGGATCATTACAAGCATGGTTTTGGGCTAGCTTTTATGCTTTCCTCCTAATATTTTTTTCATATAGCATTAGATTTTTAATTTCAAAGCTAAGATTAGATTAATTGTAGTACATGTCGTCATTTTCTCTCTCTTCATGAATAAATTTCTCTCTCTCACTTCACTCTTCGATTTCTTCACGGATACAAATCCAATTGAAGTGAGTTTTGATTACTGGATAGATCTCTAAGTCTTCTTTCTAAATCTATATTTTTTTTTCTAATTTCTCATCTGAATTTTTCGTCTAGTTTGATTGAATTTGAAAACATTTCAAGAACAAACACTAGCTATCATGAACGACGCTTAATAACCTCTATACTTATTAATCCTAATTAATCTTTAAATTAAGTGATTTTGGTTTTGATTTTGATGCATGAATGTGTGCTTTCAATGGCTTCATGTTCACCCTCCGTTATCTCTATCACCATCTCTTACAGTAATGGTGAAGCATTCACTCACACCTTTACAATCTATAAAAATTCCAAAGGGTTGAGTGAATATTCCAAAGTGATTACCACATCCTCTTCCACATCAATAAGCACTCTCTATTGATATAAAGGTCCTTTGGCAAAGTATAGTCATTTTTGCATTATTTTGTCCTTTAAGGACAAAAAACTCTCTATACAAGGGACATCGCTCGATATTAGTTCTCAAATCAAGTTGTGTATACTATACATAGAATATTCTCTCTTTGATGGAAAAATTTGTATGTGTATTATATTTCATTTTTTGATAGATTAATGTTGTGAAAATGATGGTTTGTAAGGGTTGCAAAGTGGGCCAGGGAGTAACCTCATTTGAGCTACTTCAAACAGGTACACTCATCTTGGTCTTTAGTAAGATTGATGGATGACCTATAGGGGTAGGTGGTGGATTCTTTGCAATCAAAAAATCAAAAAATTTCTTGTGCTTTACAAAATACTCTCAATA
This sequence comes from Lemna minuta, assembly GCA_024174645.1. Lineage (NCBI taxonomy): Eukaryota > Viridiplantae > Streptophyta > Magnoliopsida > Alismatales > Araceae > Lemna > Lemna minuta. The sequence goes on along the minus strand of CM044120.1, from coordinate 4,090,221 downwards.
TTTTGTTAACAAATGATCCTATTTTATGCAATTATAGTTGTGAGGAGAATAATTATAATCCTATCGCTAGGAGAGTATTATGAATTGTCATTACTTTCACAAGGCTGACCGCCTTACCAGCCAAAACCTTTTGAATTCCTCTAGTGGGAACCAATGTGGAAGAATGGGAGCTAACTATTGGAGGAGAAAATAGATTTAGTTTTATCAAGTTAGAAGAGAAATAGAGAGCACACAAAATATCTAGCTCAAAATGTGTAAGGTCTCCGTAGACTAGATCATCCCCCAATTTCAACTCTTCTTGATGTTAGTGATTTTGGGGAATGACTTGAGTGCAGGCATTATAAATATTAAGCTCATAGAGAATTTTGCAAAAGTGTTCATGGTGATCATGGAAAATGGTGGTGCAGGATCAAGACCTGAAAATGGTGTGCTTAAACCCCAACTATATAGGATATGTTCAAATGATTGTGATAAATTTCTTCCATTAGTGTCCATTTCATCCCAAGTGCTCACAAGAAAGGACATTATATAAAAGCTAGTATTTGGGAGGGGGGACCATCTTTAACATCTAAGCAATCTAAGAGTATTATGGATAGTCCATTCATGAAATTGAGGAGACTCAATTGGAGCAAGAAGATCCATGAGATAAGAATGATGCAAATTAATTAGGAGAATTGACTTGAAGCTTGCCTCCCATCCAAAATAATTGGATCCATAAATATTATATCATGGCTCTTTAAATAATAGATAGATGCAGATGGATGTGCTTTGTGGAACAAAAGGTAGAGACATCCATCAATGGAAATGACTTGTAGAGGTGTGGGTACCACATGTGGTATCAACATTAACCAGCATGCACCTTATGGAAAGATCCATCAGCCATTTTGAAAGAGGAGAAATAACTTAATAAGCAAGGGATAGAGGGTTGCACTTTATTTTAGGCCTTTTTTCAAACAAGTGGTGGCCAGGAAGCCTAGGGTTTAGTGAATCGCTGACTATGTAGGGTGAAGGCAAAGAAGGTGTAGGAAAGGTGTCACTTGAAAATCCAAAGCACTAAAAAGTGAGATGACCATGACAAGCCACTAGGTTAGTGCACTGAGATGAGCGCATTGGAAAATGGCTTTGTCTTCTTCCTCCAAGCATTTCATAGCTTGATTTGACAATGGATTTACTATAGCCAATAATTTTGAGATTTCTCTCACCCTTCTCATAGATAAGACAAAATTCAATGGTACCTTTGAGAAGCCTTAGTACTCTCTTCACCTTTGTCTAATGACCAGATGTAGGATTCACCATGTATCTACTCAAGATACTCACCAGATAGGTTAACTAGGGTTAAGTGTGGAGTAAATACCTCATGCTCTTATTTATGCATCTAAACATCGTCCCATCGATACTTCTTCCACCTCCATCCTTCCTCAACTTCAGATGAGTCTCCATTGGAGTCTTGTTTTGATTGAAATTAACCATTAGAAAGTTCTCCAATATATGAGCAGCATGGTTTTTGGAGATGAAGAAATTTAGGACTCACCTTAAAGCACTTCAATACCCAAATAGGAGCTTAGTAACCTAAAATCAGTCATCCCTAAAATCTTTATTATCTTATTTTTGAATTCCACAACTTTGATCGCATTTGTCCCCATGATGATCAAATTGCCCATCCACATACTCACCAAGAATCACTTTTTAGGGAGATAATTCAAGAAATACACACCTTGGTCATTGTTTCTCTTCATAAACCTGATACTCATCAAAGTATCATTCACCTTTTCATTCCACGCTCTTGGTGCTTGATTTAGTCAATAGAGAATCTTCTTGAACTTCAACACATACTCCTCCTTCCCTATCTTCAGAAAGCCTTCAAGTTGAGTCGCATAAATCTCCTCCTTGATTTCACCATTCAAGAAGGCAGATTTCACATCAAGTTCATGAGCTTAGTAACCCGATAACCTAGGACTAAGCTTCACCACTTGATTCTTCTTCATCTTTTAAACCCATTTGACACCTAAGGTCTTAAATGCTTTGGGAGCTTTCACTGGTGTCCAAGTGTTGCTCTTCTCAATTGAAGTGATCTCCTCCTTAATCACTTTTCTCCACACTTCTTTAGAGGCTTTAGAAGAGGTGGTAGGATTTTCGACCGATATAAAACACTCCTCTACACCCATGGGAATAGTAGATTCATAGAGAGACTAGATAGATCAAAATCTTCTCATCCCTTCATCAATAGATGATGAATATTGGCTTTCATCCACGTCTTCATTGGAGGCCTCCTCTTGAACCATACGTTCAACTCCACCTTCATCTTCACCTACCTCTTCACTTGGACCTTAAAAAACTCACTAAGACCTAAAACTTTAAAATATTTAGAGATCATACCTACACTTGGTTGTCTCTTCTCAAAGTTCCACCTCTACTATACTTCAAAAATCACATCCCAGTACTAGTGCAATTTGTATCTAGTAGGAACAAAACACCAATACACTTTAGTGTCTCTCTCATACCCCAACAAGCATCATCTCATTGCCCCTATCATTAAGTTTATTCAACCTTCCAGAGTTCTCACATGTAAAATTGTGCCAAAAATATTAAGATTATCAGTCTTAGGTTTCTATCCACTCCATTTTTCATAGGGCGTCTCCCTTGGCAAGATCTTTGTAGAGGACCCAGTCAACATATACACATTAACAACCTCACCCCATATGCCCACAGGTAAAATCTTCTCTTGGAGCATGCTTATCACAAGACCCATGATGGTCATATTTTTCCTCTCCACAGCTCCATTTTTTAGGCATATAAGGAGCGATGAGTTGCCTTTGAGTGCCACTATCTTCACAACATTTTGAGAATTCTATAAATGTGAATTCTCCTCCATGATTAGTCTTCAAGCACTTAAGCTGCACTTATTTCTTACTTTTGGCATTATTTTAAATCTCATGAAGGCGTCAAAGGCTTCCAACTTGTTCTTCAAGATAGCAAACCACATCAACCGAGAAAAATCATCAAAAATTGATAATAAGTACCTTCCTCCCCCTAATGTTGATGGTGTGATTGGACACCCATCACACCGTACATGATCGAAGATCCATCACCAAATCTCACCATTCTATTCTGATTTTCATCAAGAAAATGATAGTGGGACCTCCTACTAGTCATATGGCTACTCACATTTGTATCAAGATACCACATGTTGTCATATGGGAATCCACCACGTGTTGTCATGTTGTCATGTAGCAACAAATCATCATGCTCATCAGCTAGTACTACTAGGAATGATGATTCCTCCTCATCTTCATGGGCCACATTTAGTTTATCCTTTCCCTTAGATTTATCCCTCTTAGGGGGGATGACACTCATCTACAAAATACCCAAGCTTTTGACAATTAAAGCCATTTATCATGGATTTGTCAAAGGGTGTCTTGGTGGCGTACGACCCCGATCACCACCAAGGCATGACACCACGGCGCCGGGGGAGCCAACACCCACACGCGTCCAACCCCCATGACAGGCAAAGATGAAGGATGCCGAGTTCCACTACATTGCTTGAGGACCTCGTCTCGCCCCACTCCAAACTCGCGCGTGTGGATCTACCTTCTTTCCTCGTTTTGAACTTTATCGGCCCACATGTGTTTTAGAGGGCCCTCTTTTATCTCTATCTCCCCTCTTCTGTGGACCTTTATTATTATTATGATTATGTTAGGCTTTCGGGTCATGGGCCTCAAGTAGGCCCTTTCCCCTCTCGGCCCATCTTAGGCTCTATAAGAGGGAAAGGGACCCCCCCCCCCACAAACCCTAGCCATCATTTGAGAAAGAAAAGGAGTGATCTCCCCTCCAGTGACTGCTCTAGGAAGGTTGTGGGAGAGGTCCTATCGATGCTACTGCCGTCGCCACCGTCGTCGGGCGTTCTTGCACTACTGCCACTGTAGCCACGCATTCTCATGCTGTCGCCGACACCCCTTGCCGCAACCCCGTGAAACCTCGTTGCCATTGTCGCCCTTGCATCGCCGCCGCCGCCGCCCTTGCGCTGCTGCTGATGAGACCAGGTCGTGTGGTCGTTGAAAACACATGGAATCAAACATCAATGAATTTGACTTTGATTTTGCGGAGAAATTGAAGATTAAACAGAGGGGTATTTTCCAAAAATGTAAATCACGAATTAACCAAAAACAAGATTGAAATTAAACTAAATTACAATTTTAAAATGAAATTAAATACTAAATGAAGATAGATTAGGATAAAACACGATCCCTAACCCACAATTGCGATCGAATTGATCCAATTAATCGCCGGAATCAAGGCTATTCATCAAAATTCAGAAATCACGATTTGTGGAGTTCAAGAGTCGATTTCTTCCTCGTTTATCGTCGAAATCTTGATCTTAAGCACTCAGTGGATAGGAAAATGAGTCTAGAAGAGATTAGGATCAAGAGATTCAAGAGATTTGGTGCCTAAACAGTTCGATTTACTCGAATTGCTCTCGAATGCTTTACAATCTCGAAGAACATCTCAATTTATAGGGCAATTTGGGCGTAATTGTCCGATCGTCCTTTAATTCGCGATCAATGGCTCTGATAAAATGCATCGGATGCGAATCGTTACCGTTAATTCGCAGCCGTTGGATTGCCGATTGATGCACGAGATGAAGCCATGTCGCAAGAGTTATAAAAACGCATCAAACCGTCGCCGTCGGATCGCGATCGGACGTTTTTGATGCATTTACATTGGTATAATCTGAGCCGTTATAACTCCTTTGATCAACGGCTCTAATTAAGTCATTTAGAAACTGATTCGCTGACCAATCATGATACGTCACGTACCCCCCTCACTTAAGTGAAGATCAACAGTCACGATGCTTCGTGCCATCGGACGCCCCTTACTCTGCCACATCACCTCATGCGTCGACCGTTCGATCGTGATGCGATCGGACGCTTCAGATTGCACCACATCACTTGCGCATTAAGAAAATTTGGAAAAATCAATTTTAAATTAGAAAAAATCGATTTTTAATTCTGGAAAATCCTTAAAAATTCATTAAAAATTCAGAAAAATTTAGAAAAAAATCTGGAAAAATCCCTAAAAATTAGAAAATTCGTAAATTTCAAAATATAACTCCAAATTGATTAAAATTTCTTTCATTTGATCAGAAATTTAATTATCTATCATTCTAAAAGGTCAAATTTAATAAAAAATAAGAGATTTAATTTTTATTTCAAAAGTACATTCATTTCTTTAAGATTTTAACTTTAGAAAATTAAATGAATGCTTATAAAAATGATTTCTCTCATTATTTAACATTAAAAACTACTTATAATGTTAAGTAAAGATAGGTTATAAAGTTATTTATCTATAATTCATCATAATTAACCCTAAATTAAAGTATTTTGAGATTATAATGACTTTTTTATAGAATGATAGATAAATACTCATAAATATGATAACATGCATAGGAATGAATACTTTTATGCCTTAATATGCATTAATAATCGTGTATTATCATGTCTAATTAGAACGTTATCAGCTACCACCGCCGCCGCCCTTGCGTTGTGCCACTGCCGCCGTTGCGCCACTGCTGCCTCCGCCGCCCCCGCTGCTCTTGCATCTACTCATCACCCTGTCCGCCCGCGCCATTCCCTCTCCATCGTCCAGCCATCTTCTTCTTTCTCCCCCCCCCAAATCCCCCTTGACTGATCCCGTCGTCGCACCATTCCGCCCGTTTCTCCAACGTGTTGCCCTGCCTTCCCCAACGCCTTCACCCACGCACCGAAACCCATCGACCTCGCCAAATTCTTCCCAATGCCTCGTCTCTCTCCTCCCGTAACCTTGCCCTTCCCCTTCCCCCATCGCCCAATTCTCCTCTCCCCATTTTCCCCCCATAATCATCCTTGCCTTCCCGTCGGATTCTTCCTGACGCCCCTCTCCCTCTTCCCGCTGATTTGTTAGCCACCACCTCGTCGCCCCGCAATTACCACTCCATAACCATGCCATTCATACCCGGTCGAATCACCCAACCTCGATTCATTGCCCGTTGCCCCCGTATTCTCATCATGTAGCTATTGTTGCTCATCGCCTGCAGCCAGAATTCACGATCCCACAGCTAGAGTTCGATCACCCCTCTGCACGTCGCGCCCTGCCCGTCCTCGCCGCCTCCTACCATAACCCGCCCTGAATTTGGACGCGCCCGCTGCCGGCTGCACGCACGCCGTTTTGGCCATGCCTACGTCCACCTACGATTGATCTCATGATGTCACTGCATGCTCCTGCCGCGTGGTGCCTCGCCCTTTGGCAACCTGCCTGCACCGGTCCAGAATCGCCCCCGTGACTTGAATTCAGGCCACAATTGAGACCAGAACTCAAGCCACACCCGAGGCCTGAATTCAGGCGATACTCGTGCCCGCACCCGCGTCATCCACCATCGAACCCTCCTAGAGCGCCCCCCGCCCACTCCTATTCGCTTGTGCTGTGCTTGCTGGTCGCCTACGCGCTCTGTTCAGGCCATGCGTACACCCCTCCCCTACGCCTAGCCCGGACCACCTCGCGTCCGCTTCAACGCATCCGTGCCGATCTCTGCCAAACACGCTTGCACCCTACCCTGGACCGCTCCTGCTCTCCACTCGGTTGTGCCCCCGCCCGACCCAAGCAACACACACGCCCAGTCCAAGACCGCTCGTGCGCTGTCCCCCCCTTGGCTGCGCCGCACGCCCTCTTCATATTGCGCTTGCGTGCGCCACCCGACCTGCGTCCATGTATCCCTCACCCCACAGCGACTGCGTCCCGTGCCCCAGCCTGATTGCCTTGCGCTTTGTCGCCCTACTGCCCCGACGCCGTTGTTCAGTCATCCAAACCGTTCCGCCCGTTCCTCTCAACGTCGCTGAACCAGCCCTCTTCTGCCGACCATTCATGACGCGTACGAACAACTCCCCTCGCCACGACCGACCGGGCTCGTGCCCCGCAGGTTAGGCACACATCCCCTCCTATTTTATGTGAAGCTCCTTTATTTCTTTTAGTACTTTTCCGCACTTGTTTCCACCGCCGACAGGACCTAGACTAGGGTAGATAGTAGGGTGATACGAGCGGATTGAAGTCATGGTCCAATCCGTCTCGTTGATTGTCGAGCTACCCTCGACGACCTGAGGCTCTACGCTTGCGTGGACTTGGACCGGGAGGTTTCTTGGACTGACTCTACTCGACGCACCCATGTAGCTTCAGTGGAGATGTGCGGGACGGAAGTTTGTTTGTACGCATTGGTAGAGCATCATCATCATAATAGTTTGCCCTCGATCGTCCACCCCCTAGAATCCCTTTAGTATTTTGTCGCACACCTGGGTCTACCAGCCTGGTCCTGCATCATGTCCTCTCTTCATGCTCTTCATCACTTCCATGTCCTTTTTATTTTCCTTTTTCTCCTTTCCAATGTCCTCTTTTGCATGAATATGATCCTTTTTCATTCTTGTTGGCTTTATTAAAAGTTGGAGAAAGGAGTGCTTGCTTCTTTTCTCTTGAGCTCCTCAGTTGGTGTCTCAACTCATGCACCTTCAAGTGCCCCTATCACCTCCTATATCTTCATTGTCTTTAAATCTCCACACTATTCAAGGGGAAGGATGAGATTCATACTCTTTCGACAAAATGTGAGTTGTGGTGCATGTTTTTATGGTGTCTACACAAGCAATGACATGCACATGGGGGGTACCTCAGTAATGACATACACAAGCAATGACATGCACAAGCAATTAATATGCTTGCCATGAGTGCAACTTGATTCTTTTGATTCACATGCCACACATGATTTTCAGGCACACCCTCAATGCTTACTATAGCGCATGTCGAGGACTCTACTAAGTGCATGTCGTGGTGCTCCCATTCCATGTGCTCTGTGCGCCAGTCGTTCAGTGCCTTGGCTAGTATTGTAGCACTTGCTAAGCACGCGCCATCTGTGTGTCCCACACCCTCACTGTTGCATGCCACGTCAATGATGCCACCGCCAACTGAGCCTACAAAGGGAGAATCACTCCATTCCAGGGTGGGCATAACCTTTTCAAAAATTCATCTCAACTCTAGCTTAAACATTAAATATTTGCCCTTTTTATAGGGGCATACATGGGCTTACAATAAATGGGCCTCATCATTCTATTGAACTATACCTAATTCCATATCAATAGGAGATGTAGTGTGCCAACATGGAAGGAGATGTAGTGTGCCGATAAAAAAGTTAGTGCAAATTCAAAAGAAGCATAATTTCCTCTTCATTATCAATGCCACACGCGCATGTTTGATCTTGTTCAGTCCATTTCAGAAAGCAACAACATTAGGCTGAGTGTTTAAGTTCACATTCCCACTCTTTAGTGATATTTCAGAAGAACTATCGACATATTAGATAGGAATATGACCTAGAGATCAGATTGACATCATCATCACTGTTGAGGTTAATCACAAATATTACTCCATAGAAGAAACTCAAGGTTGAAAGCTCAATGAAATGCCCCAAAATTGTCAAAGACTATTTCACATTTTTGAAATTTTATTTTTGTATCTTTTTGCCTTCTTATTTCATAATTGTAGTCTTGATCGTAGACTACTAAGATTATAATGGTTGAGAGGACTCTAGCTAGGCAATGGGCATTACTAACCACGCAAAGGCTATTTACACTTTAGTAGGACTACAAGGTGTTTGATCAAGCCCTATCAGAGTAGATGGTGTTACTCATTTCTCTATTTCTCTAATGTTCACCACATTTCTCTTAATAGGTGGTTCTAGTTTTGTTGATTCATTTTGTTAGTTTTCTTAAGAGTTCTCAAATCTAAATCTTTTATCAAATTGATTCAGAAAGGCACCCAATGTGAGGAGTGTTCTTCTCAATAATTGGAAATTATGGTAGGTCCTAAAAGGATAGTTCAGCCAATGCATATTGGCACATTTATACTTCTCAATGAAGTGGACTATTGACGGATCGAATTGTTGCGGTTGTTTGAATGCACCCCAATTCATGTCAAAAAAATTAAAACACTCACCAATTTTATGAAATTAATACGGCTTGAGAAGTATAGTGGTGAATAAGGGTCGAATCCATAGAGAAACAAGGGAATTTTGAGAGATCTTTTGAAATTGGATCAAATCAAACGATGAATTGAGGTGAGAAATTAGTGATTTTGATAGATTTGGACAGAGAACTCAAAGACGAATCCACGAAATCAACAATTACTCGATTTGGATCAAGATTCACGGAGAAATCAAAGAGCGAATTAGATAGAAATTTCTGAATATGAAGAGAGAGAAATCCGAAATAAAACCCAAAATTATCTAAATCTATGATTCTAACTTACAATCTAAAGATACAGGATGAAAGATGAGGAGGAAAACACACAATCTAACTCGAGATAGCAATCAAAATGATCCAATTAATCGCCGAATTCGAGGCTTTTCCTTTCGCAATTTTGAAGATGATCATCAACATTCAAGAGGTGAATTCTTCCTATTCTATTGATGAAATCTCACTTCCAACCACTCCGTTGACATAGAAATGAGTCTAGAAGCAATTGGAAGCAAGAGATTCCAGGATGGTGGTGTCTAGACAGTTCGATTACTAGAAAACATCCAAGAATGCATTACAATGTCAAAGAACATATCAATTTATAGCAAATTTGGGTGTAACCGTCGGATGGAACGTTTAATCTTTGATCAATGGCTCTGATAAAATGCAAGAGTGCGAATCGTTACGGTTAAGCTGTGGTGGGTGGATCAGAGATGGATCGTCGAGATTTTTCCATGTTTTGTGCGTTATAAGTAACGCTTGAAACACCATCTGTTGGATCTTGATTTGTCGCTTCTGATGCGCTTTCGTCAGTTTTAATTTCAGTCGTTATAACTCTTCAGATCAACGGCTAAGATTCAATCATTTGAAAAAACGATTCACCGATGAGTAAGAATGCACCATGTGACGATTGATAACATGAAATTATATGATTATTAATGTAAATTAAAGCATAAAACATTCTATTTTTATGCATGTCATCATAATTTGAGTGCATATCTATCATTTCATGCAAATTTAAGTTATAATCTCAAAATGAAGTATTTTAGGGATAATTATACATTTTTAAGACTATATATTTAAAGTAGATTATTTTCCATCTATAGTTGAGATTATAAGTGGGTTTTAATGCTAAATACTAAGAGAAAATACTTTTTCTATACTCATTTACTTTTCCATGTTTTAATTTTTAAAGAGAAGTGAGTGTATTTTTTAAATTAAAATTTATTCTCTGGTTTTTTAAGTAATTTGACTTTAAAGAATGATAGGTAGTTTAATTTCAGATCTAATGAAATAAATTTGGATTAATTTGGCGACCGCAAAAGTCACCGAATGGGTCCGTCTTTTCCTGTAGTCCTGACTATATTTTGAAATTTATGAATTTTCTAATTTTTAGCGATTTTTTTCGAATTTTTCTCAAATTTTTCTAAATTTAAAATTGATTGTTTTGATTTAAATTCATTAAAATAATATTTTTATTTTCGCATGCTGATGTGACAAATGACATGGCGTGAGCAGAAAAAATGCGCCACATGGCGACAGATGAGACCGCCACATGTCGCACAGTGTACGCGTGTGCGAGTGCACATGTGTGCGCGTGTGTACACGTGTGTGCGTGTGTGCGTGTGTGCGTGTGTGTGTAACTTAGGAGAAAGCACCATATTAAGGATTTTCACTAACCCCTTAATTACGCGACCCTCATATACATGCGTCTTCGTTATTTATTTTCGCTAACCCTGTTTCAAGTGCGCATGTGACGTGACAGCGTGAGGAACATTTGATGCACGCATTGAATATGAATAGTTGATCTTCACTTATGGCGGTAGGTATGCGGCACTATCCTATTCGTCGGTGAATCAATTTTAAAAAATTTAATCCTTAGCCGTCGATCTAAGAAGTTATAACGGCTGAGATTAAAACTGAAGAAAACGCATCCTGAGCGTTAGATCATGATCAGACGGATGATGTTTCATGCATTTCTTCTTCACGTGCAACGTGACATGATCTCAGCGGTCCATATGTGATCCAACGGCCATGACTTAACCATAACGATTCACATCTCTGTGTTTCATCAGAGCCGTTGATCCAATATTAAATGCTCCATCCGATGGTTATGCCCAAATTTGATATAAATTGAGATGTTCTTCGACATTGCAATGCATTCTTGGATGTTTTCGAATAATCAAACTATCTAGACACCACCATCCTTGAGTCTCTTGCTTCCAATCACTTCTAGACTCATTTTCGTATCTACGGAGTGGTAGGAAGTGAGATTTTGTCGATCGACTAGGGAGAATTTGCGTCTTGAATACTGATGATCGTCTTCGAAATCGTGGAATGAAAAGCCTTGTATCCGGAGTTTAATTGGATCATTTCGATCGCTATCTCGCGTTAGATTATGTGTTTTCCTACTAATCTTATATTTCTCTCTCTTCATGTTTAGAAATTTCTACTTAATTCGCTCTTTGATTTCTCCACGAATCTTGATCCAAATTGAGTGATTTTTTATTTCCGTGGATTCGTCTTTGAGTTCTCTTTCCAAATCTATCAAAATTCCTAATTTCTCACCTCAATTCATTGTCTGATTTGATTGAATTTCAAAAGATCTCTCAAAATTCCCTTATTTCTCTGTGGATTCGACCCTTATTCACTACTATACTCCTTAATTCGTGATTATTTGATAAAATTGGTGAGTTTGGTATTAATTTTGGCACAAATTGGTGTGTATTCAACAACCGCACCAATTCAGTACGTCAACGATCAACGGTCGTGTTTTAATTACGCGATCAGACGCTCCATGTGTTGCCACATCACCTGCACAAATTAAAAACAAAACAAAGTCCCACATGGCAAAAATAAAATAGAAATCACGTGTATATAAGGTGTGCGTTGACGAGACTAAATTGTATGGTCGTTGAATGCACACGATTTAGTGTCAAAACAAATTCCTCAACTTACTAAATTAGGATTAATCAATTTAATTAGATAGTATAATGGTAATTAAGGGTCGAATCCACGGAGAATTAGGGAAATTTGAGATATATCTTTGAAATTCGGTCAAATCGGACAACGAATTGAGATTAGAAATTAGGTGTTTTAGTATATTAAGAAAGATAACTCAATTGCGATTTCACGTAATCAAAAATCAGGTGATTTGGTTAAGAATTTGCTGAGTAATCAAAGTTTGAAGTTAGGAGAAAATTCGTATCGTGAGTTTGATTAAAAACATAAATTAAAACAAAATTAAACTTAATCTACTATTCGAAATGTAAAATTAACACTAAATGATGAAATATTAAGATGAAAACACGCAATCTAACCCAAATTAGCCTTCGAAATGATCCAATTAATCGCCGGATGCATGGCTTTTCATTCCGAGTTTCCGAAGATGAAAATTAAAGTTCAAGATGTGAATTCTTCTTCCTCTTTCAATCAAACTTTGATTTTAAGCATTCAGTAGATGCGGAAATGCATCAAGAATACAGGGAATCAAATAGCACATGAAATGGTGGTCTAAACAAGTCAAATTTGACAAAAATCCACGGGCAATTCTTTCCGTCGCAAAGAACTGCATTTAAAGAGGCGGATTTGGGCTCAGCCGTTGGATGAAAGGGTGCATCGCAATCGATGGTAGCGATCACGCGTCCATCGGACGAATCGTCGCTTCTGTGTGATGATCGTCCGATCATGAATAAAGGGTCGAGATGCATCCTCATCATGTGAAGAAGGAGATGCGCAGCTTAGATCGCTCGTTGGATTTTAATCCAACGGTCTTGATGTCTCGAGAGATCCACCGATCCCGAGTGATCTCAACCGTTATAATTCGCGAGATTAACGGCTGAGATGGGCTCACTTAAGTGAAGAATTGAAGCACGTGCGCGATCTTTGATCTGATGGACCTCGTGTCCATCGCATCAACGCAATCCGTTAATCACGGATTTCATCCGACGCTCCATGTTGTGCCACGCGCCCTGAAATCAAAGAAATCGAAGGTTAATTGTCCCACATGGAGAAAATGACAGAGAATCGCGCGCATATAATGTATGAGAGTTATAGCGGTTAGCTTAAATTCCAATATGGAATGCATATAAGTACTATAACCTATGTAATAAAATATATATGTAAATGACATGTCACCTTATTGCCACGCAAGCACTCGCGCGCGTCCACGTGGCAGAGCCACGTGGCCTTGCGTGCCATGTCGCATCCATGTGGGCTCGCGCGAAAATTGCCCCATTTTTGCATTTAATTTAATTTTTTTAAAATGTTTAAAAATTCGAAATAAATTCATATAAATTCAGGAAAATATTCTAGAAAAATTCCTATAAATTGTACAAATCATAACTTTCAAAATACAACTCTAAATTAATTCAAATTTGTTTTTGTTGGATTAGAAATTGAATAATCTATCATTATAAAAACTCAAATTATTAAAATAATAAGAGAATGAATTTTAATTAATTTAATACATTTATGTATCTTATAAAATAACTTTATAAAAATACATAAATGTAAATAAAGATCTTTTCTCTTATAATTTAATCCTCAAAACATGATTATGATCTCAATTATAATTAGGATTAAAGATCATAATGTTTAATTATGTATAATAATCCATAAATAGGTATATTTTAAGATCATAACATGAAATAATACCAAATGATAGAAATATGCTTAAAATATGATAACATGCATATAATTAGAATGATTAATGCCTTTAATTGCATTAATAATCTTGTAAATTAATTTAAAAATAGCATGTTATCATGCTTGATTAAGGAGTTAACAAAAATCCTTAACAAAGTGCTTTCTTCTTAATTACACACATGCGCGCACACATGCGCACGCGCACACATGTGCACACACGTGTACTTGCACAAGTGCGCACATGTACATGTGTGCAACACGTGGCGGTCTCATATGTCATTATGTGGCGGTCTCATATGTCACCACGTGTCGTGTTTTTTCCACTCGCGCCACCTCAGCAAGCGAAAATAAAAATATGATTTTAATGAATTTAAATCAATTTTAAATTCAGAAAAATTTAGAAAAATTAAAAAAAATTTTAAAAAAATCTAGAAAAATCCTTAAAATTTAGAAAATTAATAACTTTAAAAATAAAACTCCAAATTAATCAAAATTTGCTTCATTGGATTATAAATTAAAATTTTTTCCTATTCTCCCTATTCTATCGACGAATTAAATTAAAGTTCAAGAGGTGAATTCTCCCTAGTCTATCGATGAAATCTCACCTTCAACCACTCCGTCGATGCGGAAATGATCTTAGAAGCAATTGGAAGCAAGAGATTCAAGGATGGTGGTGTCTAGATAGTTCCATTATTTGAAAACATCCAAGAATGATTTACAATGTCGAAGAACATCTCAATTTATAGAAAATTTGGGTGTAATCGTTTAATCTTTGATCAACGACTCTGATGAAACGTAGGAGTACGAATCGTTATGGTTAAGTTGTGGTCGGTGGATCGGAGATGGACCGCTCGGATTTTGCCACGTCACGCCTGAAGAAATAATGCTTGAAATGCCATCCGTTTGATCTTGATCTAAAGCTTCGGATGCATTTTCGTTGGTTTTAATCTCAGCCATTATAGCTCTTTAGATCAACGTCTAAGATTAAATCATTTTAAAAACAATTCACCGACGAATTAGATTGTGCCGCATACTCCCCCGTCATAAGTGAAGATCGACGATTTATATTCAATGCACGCATTGGACGCTCCTCATGCTGTCATGTCACCTGCGCACTTAAAACACGAAACAAAGTTCCTCATGGCAAAAATAAAAAGGAAGATGCGTGTATATAAGGTGCGCGTAATTAAGGAGTTAGCGAAAATCCTTAACAAGGTGCTTTCACCTTAATTATACACCCATGAGCACACACATACGCACACGTGCACACACACGCACTCGCACACCTGTGCACATGCACACATGTGCGACACGTGACGGTCTCACATGTCGCCACGTGACGTGCTTTTTCCGCTCGTGCCATGTCAGCTGCCACATCAGCGAGTGAAAATAAAAAAAAAATATTATTTTAATGAATTTAAATAAAATAATTCAATTTTAAATTTAGAAAAATTTAGAAAAAATCTAGAAAAATCCTCTAAAAATTAGAAAATTCATAATTTTCTAAATAAAACTTCAAATTAATCCAAATTTGTTTCATTAGATCAGAAATTAAATTATCTATCATTATAAAATTTAAATTTAATAAATAAGAAGAGAATAAATTTTTATTTCAAAAATACACTGACTTCTCTTAGAAATTAAAATTTAGAAAAATAAATGAGTATATAAAAAGTATTTTCTCTTATTATTTAACATTAAAACTCAATTATAATCTCAAATATAGATCGGAATAATCTACTTTAAAATATATTCTTACAAATACATAATTATCGTTAAAATAGTATATTTTGAGATTATAACTTAAATTTGTATGAAATGATAGATATGCACTCAAAGTATGATAACATGCATATAAATGAAATGTTTAATACCTTAATTTGGTTTAATAATCATGTAATTGCATGTTAATATTGCATGTTATCACACCCCCAAACTTGAATAATTGCTAGTCTCTTAGCAATTTACTATAGAATCTCCCTAAAAGGTCCTTACCACTTCTCAATCCTACTACTAAAGAGGTGAAATGTATAAAAGTATGATTACTTTTCCTCATAGTGTGGACCATAATGATCTAGATTCTATTTCTAGGTTGACTTCTTTTAGTGCATATTAGGGTGGTGCTCATCGGGTAATGGTCAAGTCTAATTATCAATTGTGATCGAGGTGAGCATATCTAGGGTTTGATGCTATGGGGATGAAAAGATCCTCACGCTCTTATGAGCAGATGTAATTCCTTACACTCTCCATAGGTACATCACTCCTTCCCTCAAAATAGAGGCTACTTAATGCATTAGAATTCCCCTCAACTCGTTTTCCTCCTAAAAAGAGTGCACTTGCATAGGTATTCCTATCTTTGGGATGCAACGTTTGAGGTGGCTAAAAGAAAGAAAATTAAAAGACACTATATCTAAAGGAATGACGTGGTTAAAAGAAAATATGCATGTAAACAAAATAGATTTCAAAAGCAAAGGTGGTACCACTTATGATAATTTAGCTCCCAAATGATGTGGATGATGATGGATGATAAGGATAGATGGAAATGGTAGAGATGGTGGTGGAAGAAGAGAAGATATTCTCCTAACTTATTCTCCTTCTTTTCAATTCTTCTTATTTCTCTCTTTTTCATTCTTTTTCTCCTCCTTTTATTCTTCTTTCCTTCTATTTTTTCAAAGATACTTCAAATTTTCAAAAGAATTTACATGAAATTAGGATATGGAGGAGTTGTTTCACAGAGTTTTGAAGAGAGTTTGCAAAAATGTTAAGTGTAATGTTTCAAGGGATACGTACACGTGAGAGGAATGTGGAAGAGATGGATGGATGTGTGAGTCATTTGGGAGTGTGATTATCATAAGTGAGGCTGAAATGGGTGTAACTAATTAACTGGAAAGGAAAAACTTGAACTAAATGCCTAACATGACAAAGATAGGTGCCTCAAAAAATTATGACTCATTGCACTCTTTTAATGGAAAGTTTGGAAGCGAAGAATTCCCACACTAAGTAGGTTGGGCTGATGTAAGGTAGAGGCTATGAATTTTTCTTGAACTTCACTGAAAATCTCTCCATTTCAATCCCATAGCACTTTAACTTTCTGATTACTCATTTTTCCTCGACGCCTGTTAGATACCCAACCCCAAAGAAGTCAACCACTACGAATAATCCCATGGTTTATCTTGATCACTTAGTTTTATTACTCAAAATGTAATCATATGGGCTAGAAGGCTCCCACTTCTACATCTCTAGTAGATAAGATCTCAAACTTTCAAGACTTCTAAGGTGGAGAAGAGAGGTGAAAATTTGGAAAATAGGAGTTTTTAGAATTTAGAATTTTAAAATTTTTGAAACATTGTTAAATTTATCTAAGTCCTCACCCCCAAATTAAACTCTTCATTGTCCTCAATGAATTCATTATGCTCATGAAGAAAGATGGAAAGAATATCGATCATGGAGTGAAAAAGATAACAAAATGTGGTGAGGAGAAAATATTTTAGAAAAACTCATTTGGGCTTTTTGATTCTTGTTCATTGGATTTCTCTCCAGTGAGACCCTCATAATATAGTTCATCGATTATGTTTTTATTCTGCAAAAACTAAAAGCAAAAACACAAAAATGATAACTTTGGGTTGCCTCCCAATAAGCGCTAAGTTTAACGTCTTCAGCCAGACTCATTTAAGCTCATCTTCTCCAAAAATTGATGTCGTTATTATGAATCAAAACTCGATGCATGATAAGAAAATTCCTCAAGATCCAAACCATAATTATCCTTGTTATGAATAATAAATCATTATACTCTATGGTTTGAAGGTGAAATTTAGAATTTATGCATGAAATTCAAATCATATCATCAAACTAGATTCATGTAATCACAATTTAATTGGAGGTAATTGATGCCAAATAGGTTGAAAGACCCGACCATACAACAAACACTAAAGGGAATCTAAGGGTGAAGATCTAAAGAAATCTAACTATGATGATAATGCTCTCTCAAAATGTGTCCAAAACAGGCTGCCTCCTCGCACTTCGTCTCTGTAGCTCCAAGGGTACACCGAGTAGCATCAGTCTGTGAAGCCTCCAGGTCCACGTCCTCGCGAGCGTGGGGGAGCCGTGAGTCGTTGATGGTAGCTCGACAAATCAACAAAACAGATGGGACAACGATCTCAATCCACTCGTCCCACCCTACCGACTAACCTAATCTAAGTC
Organism: Lemna minuta; assembly: GCA_024174645.1. Classification (NCBI taxonomy): domain Eukaryota; kingdom Viridiplantae; phylum Streptophyta; class Magnoliopsida; order Alismatales; family Araceae; genus Lemna; species Lemna minuta. The sequence continues at coordinate 4,072,351 of CM044120.1, read as the reverse complement.
CCGACGGCGGTGGAAACAAGTGCGGGAAGTACTGCAAGTAGTAAAGGAGCTTCAAAATAATGAAGGGGATGTGTGCCTAACCTGCGGGGCGCAAGCCCAGTCGGTCGTGACGAGGGACATTGTTCGTACGCAGTATAGACGGTCGGCGAAGGCTGGCCGAGTCGGCAATGTCGCAGAGAGGGCAAAATCCTCGGCAGAGCAGCGGGCCATTTGAGGGCGGGGGGATGGCCGGTGGTGGGCACTGGGAGGGCCCGCAGCACGGCGTGCAGTGGGCGCGTGGAGGGCATGCAGCCGAGTGCGCAGAGGGCACACGGAGGGCGCGCGCCGCAGGGCGCACGAGGGTGCGCAACAGGGCACACAACAGGGTGCGCGGTAGGAAGCCAAGAGGGCGCACGACAGGATGCCATGAGGGCGTGTGGCAGGGCGCCGAAAGGACGCGCGATAGGGCGCTAAAAGGGTGCGCAACATGGCACTGGGAGGGCAATTGACTACATGCATATTTAACTTAAATTTTTTATCTTATTTAACTAATATTCATGCTTATTTGATATAATTATGATACATGTTATCATAGTTTTATGAATTTTCTCCATTGGTATGCCATTTTATTAAATTCTATATTTTTGCATTATTAAGGGTTAATTATGTGTTTTTTTATGTTTGATCTTTTACAAGGTTAAATAATTGGAAATTAACCACTTTCCTTGATTTATTTTGACTTCAGTAGATGATTAAAAGAATAAATTTCAAGAAAAGAATGATGGGATAAAGCAAAATAAAATTCTAAAGGGTTGATTTAAGATTATTTTGAATTCACCCTATTTTCTTGCTTGAATTTATATTTTAGGTGGCATGATATTAAAGATGAAGAAATTTGTGTTCCACTAGAGAAAATTTAAGTTAAAAAGGAGTTATATAAATGAAGATATGAATTTTTGAATTTTATAAAAAAAATTTAGATTTTATTTTGATTTTTCAAGTATTTTTCAGATTTATTTCCTTATTAAAAAAAGCAAAAAAATGGTTTATATTTTCGTGCAGGACCCATGAAGCTGACGTGGTGCAGCGCGCACATGTGGCAGCACCACGCGGACACACGTAGGCACCTACGTGGTGCAAAGGACTTTGGGTTGGCATTTGATGGGCCCACGGGTTAGTGGGCCAAGTAAGATAGGAGGGGCCGTACTAGGCCCATATGGGCGACACACCCCTTAAGGGGGTTCTACCTTTTATACACATCATTCTCCTTTATTTTTCTCCGTGTGAGATTATGTGCTCCTTTTGCATGTGACGTGGTGGCTCAAGATGAGTCGGATCAACACGTGGCAATCGACACATGTCGATCTTGTGGATGCCAATCCACAGGATCACGATCGACGCACATGACATTTTTGCAGTCGTCAATATTATTAATGAAATCATACGGTTGCAATTAATCTTGTACTTGGCTAATCGTAGAAGGACACATGGCTTCATCTGGATGCTCTGATGAAGATCGGACGGCGATTCATAAGGAAGAGGTGGGCCCCCGTCGTGGAAACATGCCCAATAATCACGCGTGACGTAGATGCATCGCGATCGTCCTATCAGCCTTCAGCGAATCGGACGGCTACAAGAGAGAGAGAAGATAGAGATAGGTAAGCTTATAAGGCTAATGGGCTTTACAAGGCCATTGAGCTAAACTCCTTTGGGCCTTAGGGACATAGTTTTTGGATAACCTAGGGACATCTCTTTTTTGTCATTGTGATGCATCTTTTGGGTCACTAGGTCATCTCTTCTGTGGCTAATGAGGCATGCCTCTTTTGGCTCAATGAGAAATCACTTTAGGTTTCTTTGAGGCTTATCAAGGCCATCTCTTTTGTATTCTCTTGGTGTACCCGTTTGGGCTAATGGAGGGACCTTTATGGTTTGCATAAGACTCATCTTTTAGGTCCATTTAGATTACCTTAAACTATATAGTCATCTCTTGGAGCTCCCCTTTGAATCAATAGTTGTATAATAGAGTACATTTTAGATCATCATAAATTATGAATTTCACTAAGCACCTACCTTTTCTTACTCGAGTTGGATTAGACATTGAGCTAAATTACTTATTGGGGAAAATGAAAATGAGATAATGATCTCATTTGAAGAAAAGAGAAGAGCAGAAAAGAGACATATAGGGGAGAGGAGAGAGAGCGGAAAATGTAGAATTACAAAAAGTACTATTATGATCCATACACACACACACACTCCCCCTCAACCTAGAGTGTATATTTCAAACAAGCCTAGCTTGCAAGAAATGGAGTCTTAGGACGCCATGCTTAGTCTTTTTGTTAGAATGTCCGCTAGCTGATGGGAAGAGCTGACATAAGGAGTAGTGATGAAACCATTAGGTACTCGATGGTGAATAACATGGCAATCAATCTCAATATGCTTGGTATGTTCATGAAAAGTAAGATTGTTGGCAAGAAAGATTGCGGCTTGGTTATCACAATATATGGGCATGACACCCTATACTAGAAAACCCAGCTCTTGATGAAAAGAACGTGCCCAAAGCATCTGAGAGGAAGCATGCATCATAGCACGGCATTTAGCTCCGGCACTGGAGAGAGAGACAACAGTTATTTTTTACTCCGTCACGTGACAAGGTTCCCGCCAACGAATGTGTAGTACCCAGAAAGAGATTTTTGATCACCACGATCACTTGCATAGCTAAAGTCAGAGTAGGCCTCCACGCAAAGATGACCGTGTTGTAGGTAGAAAAGACCACATCCAGGAGCATGCTTGAGATAGGCAAGAACACAAAGAGTAGCTTGCCAATGGAACTCTTGGGGTGTATGTATAATTTAGTGACGCCCTCGACCACACCCTCAACCACGCCCTCCATCGTGCCCTCTACCACCATCCTTATGGTGCCTCTTTCCCTTGGAATTGGAAGATAGCAATGTCATACAGTCAAATGATGCAAGGGGGAGGTACAGGAGATGGTAAAGAAGGAGTCCTAGTTGACACCTAGAGAGAGGAAGAGAAGGTCATGGCGAGAGTCAAAAGGCGAACCTCGTTCATTATAGATCCTCGGGTCTGAGAGGAGATCAAGGTGTCAAGGCCTCCAAGAGAGATAGAAAAAGTAAGCTCCTGTCCATAACGACGTTCAATCAAAAGATCAGTTGTATACGGTTGATACAACTCCAACTGAGTGAGAAATCTACGAATGTTGGCATAACAGTCTTGAAGGCTGACGAATCGTTTTCGTGCGTCGTTAAAACACAAAAACGTTGGTCAAAAAAAATTTATAAAACCAAAATCACAGAGATAACATATAAAATCAAGTAATGTGTAAGTATCGGGTCGACCCACAGAGAGCAGGGTTGACTTTAATCGCAGAGTTGACTTGGTCAAACTTAGGTTTAAAAAGGGTTTTAAAGAAGTAAAAATAAGAGGTAATGAGTGGAAATGATATAAATAGACTAAATAAGAATTTTTAAGAATTTAATTCTCGGGTTTGACAAAGAAAAGTCAAAAGTCAAAGTCAAAGAGTTGACTTTGACCACAGTAAGTGTACCGTAAAATCAGAGAATCAACCAGTGTCAGAAGATTACGAAAATTATATATTTGGAAACTAGAGAGAAAATTAAATTTATTGACATATAATTCCTGATTTTTGGATAATAAATGGAGTTACTATGAATTATTGAAAATCAAATATCAGAAAATCCCCAAAATAAACACCTCAGAGGAAATCTTCAAATTGACTGGTCAAATGAAATCCAAATCTTGCATTTATATGTCAATTGAAAGCTAAGACCCAGAGGAATCTAAAGAGACCAAAATGATCGAATTTTGATTTGTAAATTGAAAGTAATTGACCCCGAAAGTCAACATTTGACTTCTGATGAAAGATGAACAGTCCTTGGTCAAACGTCAAATTGAAGGGTCAAATGAGCTCAGAATTCAATGAATTTGCTATCCACCGAAAGCTGATGAAAATAGGAATCCAAAGAAACCAAAAAAAAGTGATTTGGAATTATAATCAGAGAGATATCCTATTTTCAAAATCAGCAATTTTTCGGACTGAAAATTGGAAAAAAAATGAAGAACACTATGAACTAATTTGCAAAATTAAAGATGATATTTTTATAATTGGTTTTATTAATAGATTGATATAAGAGGAAGGAAATGTCCTAAGATTAACAAATAAACCCTAAGTGTCGGTCAATCCGTCTAATCGTGACGCAGTTATCATTATTCTACCGGAGCTTGAATTAGCGCCCAAGCTTGGCGTCTATCACGGTAGAATAATGAGCTGAATAAGCAACTAGAACTCGCATAGTAACAACCTTGCCCCCTATCCTCAGTCCTCACGGGGATAAGACCCTCGCCGTAGCCTTGAGCGGGATCTCAGTGAGAAGGCCCTCTAACTTCCTCGAGATCGATTCAATCGATGGTGATTAATTCTAAACACGATAAGAAGATAAAACCTGATCCACCGGTGCTCCCTTGGCCTTTTGACACGAAAACACTCTTGCCATGGAACAAGCGATCACAAAAGAGGATGCGAAGAAGCAAGTCGGGTATCTAGATGCACTCGGTTCGTCACGCCGCACAATCCTAGATACCAGGCGAACAGACAAGAACATAAGAAGAACAAACAATGACTAAACATACCAAGATAGTTGATCCCTAGCAGCCTTGATCCCAATGGCCAACCTCCATAAGGAGGCTAACTAGAAGATGAATTTTACATTGGAGATGAGGCCTATTTATAGATAAGTTTGTGCGAAATTGGTGGATCGTGGCCCACGACGCGGATTTCACTCCGTGTGATTTCAGCCGTCGGCTCACGCGAAATTGGTGGCTCGTGACGCGGATTTCACTCCGTGTAATTTCAGCTGTCAGATCGCGCGTAATCGGTGGGATCGTGGCCCATGACGCAGATTCCACTACGTGTGATTTCAGCCGTCCAATTACGCGATTTAATCTCGACCGTCTGATTGCGCGATTTAATCCTGACCGTCCGATTGCACGATTTAATCCCGACCGTCCGATATCACTTTTCACGCCACGTAGGCACCACGTAGGCATCCATGTGGGCTTGCGTGGCCCCGCCATGTGTCTGCATCATACCACGTCACCTTCGTGGGTCCCGCACGATTAACTAAATCCTGAAAAATCAAAATAAAATCTAGAAAATACTATAAAATTAAGAAATTCATAAATTCATCTGTATAACTCCTTTTTAACTCAAATTTTTTCCATTGGATCACAAATTCCTTCCTTTTTCAATATCATGTCATCTAAAATATACTTTCAAATAATAAATTAAGATGAATTAAAAATCACTTACTCATTTCTTAAGCAATCTTCTTAATCACATTTTCATCTTGAAATTATCTTTCAAAACATGCACTAAAGTCAAAGTAATTTAAGAAAATAGATCAACTTCTATTAATTTTAACTTTGAAAAAGATTAATCATCAATCAAGCATAAAATTATCCCTAATTTATGCATAAATATCGACTTTAGTGAAATGACATACCAATGGAGAAAATTCTTAAAAAGTATGATAACATGCATCATATTCACATAAAATAAGCATGAATATGAGTTAATTAGGATAATAAATTAAGTTATAAATGCATGTTATCAAAGGAAACGCCTTGATTGCTTCGCCTTGAACAACTACTCATGTACCTCAACAATTCGAGAAATATTAGACTCATAGCCATACATCGAAGCCCATTCGTTCCATATAGCTTTGGTCGGTGTAATGAGCTGCATAGGCTGACTAATCAAAAGAATCACCAGCTTGAGCAGCCGTGCGGTGATGGCTCAATCCTTGATGAACCACATTATACATCTAGGTTCACCAAATGGGGGAGGGTTATCTATGAGAAAAGTGAGACGACCATGAATCTATAGAAAACATTTGAAGCTAGTAGACCAAGTGATATAGGTTGTCTCGTTGAAGATAGTTGACGAAGCGTTTTATGCGGTCGTTAAAACACACAAACGTCGGTCAAATAAAATTTATAATACCGAACTCACAATGATAAAGACATAAAGTCAAGTAAAGTGTAAGTATCGGGTCGATCCACAAAGAACAAGGTTGACTTTTATTGCAGAGTAGACTTGGTCCAACTTAGGTTTAAAAGAGGTTTAAAGAAATAAAAATGAGATTTTATGAATATAAATAATATAAATATACTAAATAGGGAATTTTAAGATTTAAGATCTCGGATTTGACAAAGAAAAGTCAAAAGTCAAAGTCAAAGCATTGACTTTGACCAATAGTCAAATTTCTGTAAAATCAGAGAATCAAAAGATGTTAGAAGATTACAAAAATGAGATATTCAAAATATATATAGAAAATAGAATTTATTGATATACGATTCATGATTTTTTTATAAGAATTGGATTTATTATGAATTATTGAAAATCAAAGATCAGAAAAATCCTGAAATGAACACTTCAAAGAAAATCTTCAAATTCACTGGTCAAATGTTATCCAAATCTTGTAATTTATATATCAATAGAAAGCTAAGAACCAGAGGATTCCAAAGAGACCAAAATTATCAAATTCCAATTTATATTTTGAAAGTAATTGACATGAAAGTCAGCGCTCAAATTCGGATTGAAAATGAATAGTGCTCGGTCAAACGTTAAATTGAGGGGTCAAATGATCTCGGAATTTGATATCCACAAAAAGCTGATGAAATAAGAAATCCAATGAAACCAGAATCACGTGATTCGGAATTATAATCAGAGAGATATCCTATTTTCAAAATCAGCAAAATTTCAGACTAAAATTATGTAAAATTGAAGAACACTAAGACTTAAAACTCAAAATTAACGGTCTAAAACTAATAAAAACTCAAATTACCAGCAGATAATCGATCGAAATCTCACTATTAACCTGATTTCCTCAAATATGGGGCTTCAATTCACGCGGATTGAAGCGAATTTGCTCAATTTTTTCCTCGTGGACGTTCGACATTCAAGGGGAAAATTCAATGAAATATGATGGAAATTCGTGATCAATCCCACTTTCGATTGGATCGCAATCGAGTCTAAAAGCGGGGGGATCACGAAGAACTCAAGATCTTGCTTTAAAATCTCTTAATTTCTTGACGATTCAATCAAGAGTTAAGTTACAAAGGAGAGAGTTCATCGATTTTTAAAGGGGATTTCGCCTGAAAATCTCGGGCCGTTTGATCTGGTGATAGGGGCCGATTGATGGCCACGATCACACAATGATCGCGCGCCATCAATGGGAGGCAATCGTGGCTCTGATTGCACAGCGATCGGGCCACGATCACGTAACGAGCACGTAACGATGAGGTCACGATCGCACGGTGATCATGGGCCTTGATCGTGAGCCATGATCTCCTTGAGATCGATTTCTGCCGTCCGATGAAGGTCGCCCAGCCTATTCACGATCGCGCGTCCGATGAAGATCAGATGCTCCCAAAGCATCCACGCGTTGCCAGGTGAGGCGTCTGATCCATCACTTAATGCTCCCAAAGCATCCGATGCCTGCGATGCCGCCACGTTGCCTGCAGGTGTTAAACTCCGCAGGAACTTGATAACATGCAATCTTAACATGATAAAACATGATTACTCAAGCAATTTAAGGCATAAAACATTACATTTATGTGCATGTTATCATACTTTGAGTGCATTTCTATCATTTCATGCAAATTTATGTTATAGTCTCAAAATGCACTAAATTAGGGTTAATTATGATGAATTAAGGATAAATGATTTTATAACCTATCTTTACTTGAGATTATAAGTAGTTTTTAAAGTTAAATAATAAGAAAAATTATGTTTATAAACATTCATTTAAATTTCTAAACTTAAAATCTTAAGGAAATGAATGTATTTTTGAAATAAGAATTAAATCTCTTGTTATTTAAATAATTTGAATTTTTAGAATGATAGATAATTAAATTTTAGATCAAATGAAAGAAATTTGGATTAATTTGGAGTTGTATTTTAAAAGATATGCTTTTTACAATTTTTAGGGATTTTTCTGGATTTTTCCTGATTTTTATTATTTTAATTTTGATTTAAATAGATTAAAATAAATAAATAAATAAAAGGGCAAAAAGCCCGCAGGTCCTACGCGGGTGCGACGTGGCACGCAAGGCCACGTGGCAGAGCCACGCGGACCCGCACAGCGCGCCTACGTGCCGCATTTTTATACTTATATTATATTTATTTAATACATATAAAATGGGTCTTCAGCCTTCCCTAGATGGGAAGGGTTATTAACCCTCTAATCCGTCGGGCCTTATAAACCTGACGGAGTCCACTCATTTTCACCGTGTCGGACTAATCCACACGCTTCTCTTTTAATGCAGGTGACGTGGACGTACGCAGAGCGTCGGATCGGGCGATTGATCGATCGGTGGGCGTCGATCACGTGGACACGGACCACTGATCGCGATCAAAACACGTGTTTTAAAAAAAGAGTTATAACGGTCGGATGAAGCGAAACGTGGCAGCATCACAACGCTTCGATCGCGTGGACGCATGGACCACCGGAGATGATCAAGCCACGTGCATTAATTAAAACGTTATAACGGCCGAGATGCGTTTACGCGGATCGCATCTCAGCCGTCCGATCGCGATCCAAGGGGCGACAACTGAGGCGTTTTATAACTATCAATCGGGCGGATCATCCAAGCCGTTCATCGGGAATCGGACGGCTACGATTTAAGCGAAACGGTCTACGGTGGACCGTTTCATCGTAACCGTCGATCGAAACGATCGGACAGTTATGCCCAAATTTAGTTTAAATAGACTTGTTCTTCGTCGATGTATGCATTCGAGTTGGATTTCAATCAAATTTGACTTGTCTAGACACCGATCCACTCGTTTCTCTTGATTCCATCCTCTTCCTCTTTCATTTCCGCATCCATGGAGGGGTTGAAATCAAGATTTGGTGGATAATCGAAAGGAGAAATCGCAGCTTGAAGCCGGTCGTGACGCTCTTGACGTTTTCGGTGATTAATCAGCTTAATCACCTCGTTTTGATCGCTAAACAGGTTTAGTGGAAGCGGTTTTTCCTAGATTATCTTCCTATTATCTTTAATTTTCGTTTAGATTAGGTTTTAGATTTCAATTTCATAAAATTTAGCTTAAAATCACGATTTTAATGTCCGAAAATTTCTCTCCACTTCAAATTTTGATTTCTCCGTGAAATCAAGTCCAAATTCGATGATTCTTGATTCCGTGGATTCGTTTTGAAGTTATCTTTCTAAAAACACCATTTTCCCTAATTTCTCACCTCAATTCATCGTCCAATTTGACCAAATTTCAAACGATATCTCGAAAATACCTAAATTTCCTGTGTATTCGACACTTATTTATCATTATACCCCTCAATTCACTCTTAATTCCCCAAATTGGTAAATTAGGCTTTATAATTGACGCGATACCGCATGAAATCGACGACCTCGCAGTCTCGTCTCGTCAGAACTTAGTCCCGCACGGAGGAAAAGGGAGAGAAAGGTGAGTATAAATAGCGGGGTGGTTTAACGCTATTGCGTTACTGCCCCAATACTATTACCAGGGCCCACTAACCCTTGGGCCCTTCACACGCCAGCCCCCCCCTCATGGGCATCCGCGTGGACTCGCGTGGCCTCCAGCCACGTGTCTGCGCCACCCACGCGCCACCTGCGCCTCGCGTGGGCCATGCGCGGCTCTACCAAGTGGCCTTGCGTGCCGCGTCGCATCCGCGCTGGTCCTGCACGCCACGTTAGCTTCGAGCGCCACGTGTCATCCACGGGTTCTGTGGAAAAATAACCCCCTTTTTTTGCGATTTTATTTATGGAATATCATTATAAAAAATTCAATAAAAATCAAACTTAAAATCTGAAAAAAATCAAAAACTTCAGAAATTCATAGCTTAAGAAATACAACTCCTTTTTAATTCAAATTTTCTCCATTGGATCTCAATTTCTTTTCTTTTTAATATCTGCCATTAAAAATATAATTTTAAAAGAATAATATAGGATGAATTAAAAATAACCGAAGGGCATTCATTAAGATCTCTCTCTTTTAATCATGTAATAATTTCCTTCTTATAATTAATCCTTTATATCATTTACTAAAGTCAAAATAAGTCAGGGAAAGTACTTAATTCCTATTAATTTAACTTTGCAAAAAGATTAATCATCAAGAAAGCACATAATTATCCCTAATTTATGAATAAATATGAACTTTAGTGTAATGGCATACCAATGGAGAAAATTTATAAAAATTATGATAACATGCATTATATTCACATAAAATAAGCATGAATATGAGTTAAATAGGATAAGAATTTAAGTTATAAATGCATGTTATCAATAGTCCAGGGACTCTAAAGATGGTGTACAAATGTATTCTTCAAAGAACAGAAGGAAGCAATGATCGGCTGCAATGCACTGCCAGGAGTAAAGATTGGTAGTAATGCCAAAGTAGGGGGTGACGAAGCGTTTTATGCGGTCGTTAAAACACACAAATGTTGGTCAAACAAAAATTTATAATTCAAAACTCTCAATGACAAAGATATAAAATCAAGTATAGTGTAAAGTATCGGGTCGATCCACAGAGAACACAGTTGACTTTGATCGCAGAGTTGACTTGGTCAAACTTAGGTTAAATTAGGGTTTTTAAGAAGTCATAATCATATATAATCAATAGAAATGATATAAATATATGAGATAAGACATTTTAAGACTTAGAAAAATGATTTTAAGAAGAAATATCAAAAGTCAAGGTCAAAGCGTTGACTTTGACCAATAGTTGACTTTCTAAAAATCAGATAATAAAAAGAGCTTTGAAATATTACGAAAATTATATATTGAAAAAAAAGAGAAACTTTAATTTATTGATATGAAATTCGTGATTTTTCGAGAAGAATTGGATTTATTATGAATTATTGAAAATCAAAGATCAAAAAAATCCCGAAATGAACAGTTCGGTGTAAATCTTCAAATTGACTAACCAAATGATATCCAAATCCTGAAATTATAAATCAATAGAAATCTAACAACTAGAGGATTCCAAAGAGACCAAAATTGTCAAATTTCAATTTATATTTTAAAAGTAATTGATCCCGCAAGTCAACGCTCAAATTCGGATTGAAAATGAACAATAGTTGGTCAAACATTAAATTGAGGGGTCAAATGATCATGGAATTTTATGAATTTTCTATCCAAGGAAATCTGATGAAACAAGAAATCTAATGAAACCAGAATCAAGTGATTCTAACTTAAGATTAGAGAGATATTCTTATTTCAAAATCAGAAAAAATCTGGACTAAATTTGGGGGAAAATGAAGAACAAAACAACGTTTAAAGCAAAATTAACTACCTAAATCTAATCTAAATATAAATTATCACAAGATGAACGATCGATTCAAACTACTAACCTGATTTTCGTGAAGATTTGGCTTCAATTCAAGCGTATTGAAGAGTATTGGCTTGGTTTCTTCCTCGGCGGACGTTTGGCGTTCAAGGGGAGAATTCGATCGAATCAAACGATGATTCATGATCAATCCCGCTCCGATTGGAATCATGAAGAACTTAAAATCTTGCTCAAAAATTTCTTAATTCCTTCGCGATTCAATCAAGAGTTAAGTAGAAGAAGCGAATACATCGATATTTATAAGGAAATGTCCCCAAAAATTGTGGACCGTTCGATCTGAAAGAGATATGTTGGATGGCCACGATCGCACGCATGAGATACGCCATGATCCCACAACGCGGGTCCACGATTGCCCGCTCTTTCGCCCGTCTGATTTCGATTGAACCATCGTGATGCCTGCACGCGTCGCCCCACAATCACCGAAATCGCGCTGAATCTCACGCGTCTGATGTTTCACTTACGCGATCAATGGCTCCATTTAGCGCACGTGCTTCTGATGATGATCGGGTGGACTCCGGTCCACACGATTGATGCATCTCCCTCATCTCGATCACATCCGACACCTGTAGTGCTGCCACGTGTCCTGCACATTTAAAATCTCATGGGAACATAGTCCCACACGAAGAAAATATGCGGAAAACTCGCATAAATAAGGTGGGGCGAAATAATGCCCTTGCATTGCCGCCTCGACCATCTAACCAGCGCCCACTAACCCGAGGGCCCTTAACCTGCCAGCCCCCTCACACTGTCACGTGGCGCCACCCGGGCGTCTGCTTGGACTCGCGTGGCCCCTGCTACGCGTCCGCGCCTCCTTTGCGCCACCTAGGCGCCGCGTGGGCTCGCGCGGCTCTGCCACGTGGCCTTGCATGCCGTGTCGCATCCATGTGGGTCCCGTGCCACGTCAGCCTGCGGTTCCTACGGAAATTACCCCCTTTTTGCCTTTTTAAGTAAGAAAATAAATTGATAAAAATCAGCTAAAATCCGAAAAAAATCTAGGAAATTCATAAATCAATAACTGTAAAAATATAACTCCTTTTTAATTCAAATTTTCTCCATTGGATCACAAATTTCTTTCTTTTTAATATCATGCCATCTAAAATTAATTATAAGAAGAATAAAAGATGAATTTATAATGAATTTAAATAATCTCTTAAGAAGTCTTCTTTATATCATCCTATCATTCTCTTCTTGAAATTTATTCTTCAAAACATCTACTAAAGTCAAAGTAATTCAAGGAAAGTGATTAATTTCTATTAATTTAACCTTAAAAAAGATTAATCATCAATAAAGCACATAATTAAACCTAAATTATGCATAAATATTGACTTTAGTGAAATGGCATATCAATGGAGAAAATTCATAAAACTATGATAACATGCATCATAATCATATAAACTAAGCATGAATATTAGTTAAATAAGATAATAATTTAAGTTAAATATGCATGTTATCAGGGGGCACTGTTGGTTGCATTACCAGAGTAGAAGTAGGGATTGGCTAGTTTGTTGGGGGAGGCGTGATGGCAGGAGAGGGAGAAATGGGCAAATATTTCAATGGAGAGTCCTCATTCACCATAATCTTAAGGTGGCGTTCTCCAAATTAATAAGCAGGGGATCACCTAAGACATCAATTAGCATGGATTGTGATGTGCCCCAAAAGTTAGGTGGATAAATCATTCATTTTTGGTTTGTACAATATTCAGATAAAATTTTTTTTAAAACAAAACTTTTAGATCTCAAAATTATGTATCCAATAATATATATATAATCAATTATTTCATTAATTATAGAGAGATATAGGTCCAAACAAAGATTCAATGTGAATTGTTGTGAGTAGAACGTGTTGTGTCAAAAAATATTAGATTTAGATCATCAAAACAGCTGCATATCTAATCGATTTTCAAACAAAGTTTGTAGATCATAAAAAATTTCTTCTAATGATACCTAATACGAAGATTTTAGAGCAAAAAATAAGAAGATATGAACTTTTGAAGATGATGCTCTGAAAACTAACAATTTTCTAAGAAAAAGGCAGGATTAAAGGTGTTAGGTCACTATTTGCGATGCTCTTTGGCTTAAGATGTTTGTTTTTTATGTTTCTAAATCTAATGCAATAGGTTTTAAGTCAATCTGACTTCAAATGAGAAAGATTGATTTGAGCTGACTACCCTGGGAGATACACCGGAGCAAGGGAGAGTCGATGCATGAGAGACGATGGGAAGATCTAGCACTGCCACGAGGAATCCTAAGTTAGGGCTCTCATATCATGTGAAAAATGAAAATGAAATAATGATCTTGAATGAAGAAAGGAAGAAAGGAGAAGAGAGACATAGAGGGGAGATGAGAGAGAGTGGCCAATCTAAAATTACAAAAGTGTTATTATGGCCCACTCACACTTATCTTTACTTTGCTATTGTTTTCCTTGTTAGGTTTAATCTCTATTAAGTTGACATAGTTATGTATTATTGTGAATTAGCTATAATGTAATCCCATTAAGTGATTCAATTAAGTGAAATGAGGGGATTAAGATATTTATTTATGTGTGTAGAGTCTAATTATGTGTAGAGGCAATTAAATCAGTTATTAGTCATTAATGGGGATGACTAATTATTGATTAGAGGCTTAAGTTCTCCTCATATTTTATAAATAGGAGGCCATAGTCCACTTGAGTAACCCAATGCTTATAACCCTCTAGAAAGAATCCCATTTCCTCTAGAGATCAGGAGGTTATCTTGGGGATAATCAAGAAGGATATTCTCCACTATATAAGTCTACGATGATGAAGAATCATCTCGTGAATCCAGGTAAGAGTTTACTTCTGTTTTATGTAATTGATTATGCTGATGAATGATGATGTATACTCAAGTTTCTTCATTCCTTTCATAATGCATAAGACTTCAAGGTATGAATGGATAAAGTAATTGAGAGACAATGTAAATTCAAACTCTTATAATTTTATCTTTCTTCTCAATCTCCTATTCTCACTTCATATGTACCAGCCTTCTTCTCTCTCTATAATTAATCGCATTATCCCTTTCTACAGTAATTATGCATTTTGCTCTACGTCGAGTGTTTGGGTCTAGGGTATTATGGTCATTTTTACCCTTTTTGGTGGCTGTGTACATGAGATACGACTCTCTCGAAAAGATTTGAACACATCCATTCTCGCCCTTATGGATCATAAAGCTTCTCCCTTAACCCTCCTACCTCTCTTAACATCCATCCCCAAATTTCAACATTTTTCCTGCATTCTATCAAATCTCATTAGATTTTCTCACACACTGTTTAATTCTAAATTCAAACTAATGAATCAAGGAATCAAAATGACAAGAAAATATTCTCAAAGTCGTTGAGATATATTTCTAAATTTGAAGCACATGATTTTTGTATGTTTAAACATGAAATTAGAAAGGTCATCAGAGTTTAAAGAATCAGTTTATATACAAATAACAGCCTCTGAAAACATTATCTTCTACAGACTAATTTTGGATTAGGGATTTAACTATGACATCTATTTTCATTTTCCATGAATTAGCTCAAGCTGAAACCTCAATTATAATTCAAGCCAATGAGATTTCAATAATAAATTTGGATTTCAGCCTGAGATGGTGAAATGTGATTGATTTAAATTCATGATTTCAGGAATTTTGATAGAATCCAAATTTAATCATCATTTGAATTAAAGGAGTGTCTCACAGAAAATACGGTCGACAGAAATTCCCTTCAATCAATCTATTTATCAGATTCTAATGTTCACTCTCTACACAATCTTCTCGCACAATTCATTTGGCGAAACATTCAACATGAACTCTTCCTTGGGCTTAAAAATTTGCAAAGAAAACTAGGTAAGCTTCATGATTCTTCAAGATATAAGTACTGATTATCATCAAGAGAATATCTTTATCCGAGGACTTTAAAGGATAAGATTAACTAGTAACATTCAAGGGATTCAAGGAAAACTTTGTTTATCTGAATTTAATACAGGCATAGATAATATCTGCATGAAGGAAGAAATTCATAAGAAACTGGGCCCAAAAAAAGTAGAAACAAAATTTAATGATTCAAGAGAACTTAATTATAATGTTCGATTGTCTCCAAGATTAAAGGATTCAAATAAGGAAGCTGCACCAGATAAAAATTTGATAACTTTAAATGGTCACAAGGCTCAAAAAAATACATTGAAAGCCTCTGCATAAATCCTCATAGCAATGAAATCTACAATCACCGACAGCGCCAATGCCCTCTAGAAGAAAAACATCGAGCAAGTTGAAGTACTAAAAATAGAAGAATGCACAACATGAAGACACATCAACATGTAATTCACAGCAAACATTGATGGAATATAGTTCCGATCAAGCCTTCAAATCAAAGATTATCACAAAGGCAAGCATGCACTCAGAAAGACATGAAATTTCAAAGTGAATAAAGGTAAACCGGATAGCACAAATTCATGATTAGTCTTAAGTGGAGAGGACATAGGAATGACCTGGATGAGATAAAACTGTAAGAATAAAATTAAAATACCCAATTTACCCCTTCAAGTTTTATCCAGGGAATATTGCTTTAACGGATGGAACTTATACAAAGTTTGATCATTAACAAGCAGATAGCAATCTATATCTCTCCAGCTAGCTTGTAACTGACGAGAATGCCTAATTATAGAGTCTTTCCCCTGCACAAAATCCAATGTTTTTGCTATTTGGAGAAATTCTTATGGATCTGACGCCATTATTCCTTGATTGGCTTCATAAACAAAAAAAATCATATTTTTAATACCGTAATACTTAGAAATCATGAGTTGATGATAGGCTCTTCAGCCCTACATGCATTTATATTATGTCGGATCCAATGGTACTTTTTGATGTGCTCAGTCCTGCCAGATCCTGGACAAATCAATTCCACGAATTGACCCCTCTGAAACCAGTTCTTCATGTTGAATCTCATCTAGTAGTATATGAAGGAGAGAATCCGGAATACCTTCTTCTTTTCTTTTTTTGAAATCTTGCACACCTTTCTTTGTATCTTGTGGGTGGCGACCATCAAAACACACCAATTATCTTATGCAATGTTTTCCAATTTCTGTGCAATCTGAGTGATCCCTATAATTGACTTATCCTATCTATTTCTGTCTGCCATTTTAACTTCCATTGATATTGAATTGATTTGCATCATTGAAACTATATTAATCCTACAGAGAAATTTCAGACCCATGATTCAAGAAAGTACTCATAATAAATGCATGCATACCAGATCCAATGCGAGCTACAATCGCAGAAGAATTGGTTCATAGAAAGGGAGAAAACCAAAGGTCTCTGCTGAATCAGTTTAGTTTCACATTTGTAATCCCATAACCGGTCTTCTGGCTCAATACTATCAACTGCTCAACAAACTCTGTGCCATTGAGGATTTCAGTAGCCCCGTAAATGACATTCTTAACAGGCTGCGCCCGCTGCCCAAGCTCCATCAAGCTCCTATACTCAATATAATTTCCCCCGCCTATCATAAAAACAATGGCCTCCCTGAATGGCCCCTTCAAATGGGAAGAAGATGCAGACCTTGGAGACCGGGGATCAAATGAAACATACAAATCGATCTCTGGATTTGGTTTCCCTTCCATCAATGCTTCCACAGTCCTCGTCAGGGCCAGCTGTCGCTCGCCCAATAACAGATTCTTCACTCCCGCAGTAACAGCACTGATTGATTGCCCATAAAGCTTCTCGGCCCAATCCACAATATTGTTCCTGCTTGATGCTGTAGCCGATGAAGCAAATGATGAATTCAGTGATCTGATCTTCTTTACATACTGGAAAGCCCCAATGTCTACTTCTGATGCCAGCAAGGCTTCTTCTATTTGCTCCAATTCTGATGGTGGAGTGGTCTCCATGGATAGAAGGTAAGTTATTGCAAGCCTAAGTTTGTCTGTCTTTTCACCTTTTCCCCTTTATAAGACTAAGCAAGGAGTTCTTATCCACATTTCCTTTTGATAGCATATCATCTTCCAGTGTGCAGTAGGAGTCTAATGATCTTTCCTTAATTTCGCCCAGTAGAACAGTTGCAATATTGGTGTGCTTATCAATCATCTTCTTGCGCTCAGTGAGTTCAGGAAGGGAGTTTACAGCATTCATAAGGTGTTTGGTGTTCCCAATCAGATCAGTGCCATCAAATTCCGCTCCATGGCTTCCACCAGTTTGGCGGTTAACTTCGTTCACATCTTGCTTGTACTTGCTCAATTGAATTTCAATCTCTTCCGCGACTTTGGGGAAGGGAGACCAGCTGTTAGAAATCCAGAATTGATCGGAATCATCCAATTCATAAGACTTTGGTTGCAGACTTCTCCCCTTGAACCATAAGTTTTGTTGAGCTTCAACCCAAGAACATCATGAACGAGCGCTCTGTAACTCCAATCGTGCTGAATTCCAACCGCAAGCTCAAAATTCCTGTCAAAAAGGCAAAGAACTGGGCGCTGGAAGGAACTTCCGAGGTTCCCCCCTTCGACAAACAGATTATTCTTTCACAATCAAGTGATCCCGGATGCGGGAGTCCAGTGCCGATGCCACCATCTCTGCCGGACCGCCACGGGCACACCGTATAACAGGCACAACACCCATCGTCGCCAGAACACAAAACAAACCCCCAGCAATCCTTTCCACAATCTCCTCAATTTCGCGGTCTCCAGCAGAAGGATCATTCATCTGGACATAAACGTCTTTTTGCGCCAATGAGAAAATATTATCCTCTAGAGTTACAAACTCCAAATACTGATCAAACACTTTTGCAATCCGCTGAGATGATTCCGACTTTAAAACACCAACAGCGAGATCCTCCAGAAGGGGTCTCGGAACAGACGACGAGAAATTCAAGTGGAAGCTCTCATAAAGGCCTTTAGAAGCATCGGAAGCGATTCTGGCTATATTCGCAGGAGTAGGCTGGATAAAATAGACCGCAGGAACACCGGGAACAGCCTGTCTTTCTTTATCGATCACAAAATATAACGTTATACCATGCTTGCGGAGATCCTTAACGTGGATCAGGGGCGAGAGAACGTCCCGGCAGAACTTGTCCAGGATCAAGATCTTGTACGCCACTTCGTTGATTGTGGTGACGCCAGCATTCGTAGGCTGATTTAGGTTTAGCATTTTTGCGATGCAGCCTGATGAAGAAGAAGAACGGGGAGAATTTTTCTAAGAAATCGACAGGATACTTCGTAGAGAATGGAAATTATCTTACTTGTTTGCCTTTGCCGAAGACTGAGAGACATCGTCGCGGAGACCTCTGGCAGGGTGATTAGGGAGCCGAGATCTTCCGGAAATGAGAAATTCTTCGGAAAAGGAGATTTAGCGGATTGAATTTCTCCAGGAATTTGCGCGCTCACAGTCTAGATCGGCAATGACCAGTTGACAATCTTCCGCTGGAGGTCTGGACTCATTCCCTTTATACGGTATACCCGAAAACATCTTATCGGTATTCGGTTCGGATCATATTTCACAATTACTGAATTTAAATCATTTAACGCCGTTACTTTAAAAAAAATTCATTTAACGTGTTTTTTTCAATAAACTGAAGGTAAAAAAATTGGCCAATGAGAAGGAGCCGGAAACATCGATCACTGATCGGATCGCCTTGGTCGGATTATTACGATCAAATGAGACGATACGACCAAAGATTCGAGAAAGAAAGCTTCGATCAATCGGCGATCGAAGCTCCGAGGTCGGTCAGTCGGTCGATCGAAAGGATGAGGGTTTAAGTATACCGCCAAAATTGATCTCTAACTGCTGATGATTGTTGATCAGATCGACAATCACGAGGGCGATCTGATCTTCAATCAGCTCAATTACATTACCAATCAACAATCGGATGACTGAACAGATCGATGGGAATCAATTAGTTCGACGATAAGATCAACGATCACAGACGATCTGATTGTCGATCAGCTCGATGACTTCCCATCAATCAACAATCAGATGACAAATCGGGTCGACGGTAAATGATCACTACACCGATCAGAGATCTGTCTCAGTGATCGAAGACTGTCGATCAGATCATAATCATGAATGATTGATCGATCCAATCCAACAATCAGCCAATGGTCGTAAAGGACCAAATAGATCAGACTGGATCACCGTTCCCTGGTTACCGAATAGATTGGATCAGATTGGATCAGATTGGTTCTCAGTTCGGATCTTTTGACAATTATATCGTTTTTAACATTTTCTTCAATGAATTAAACCGAAATTTGACCAATGAGAAGAGGCCGATTTTCCAAATCGGCACTGTAATTTTGTCGAAGACTAAAATTCATCACGACGTCAATGAAAAAGGTATTTCCTCTCAATTATCTTAGATTTTACCATGGCCACGTACCCGCCACCGGTTGACTTCTCCCAGTGTTGGCCACAACAAAAGTAAACGCCGAAAGACAGAAAAGAGAGGGCTGTTTAGAGAGAATTTGAAGACCAAATGAAAAGAAAATGGAGAAAACTGGTGGGTTTCGACTAGTCAACGCCATGAAGATCTGTGGAATGACTAGTTGATTCCAACGAACGGTGAAGTCAAAAAGTAAGGTATGAACGAGGAAATTTGACCAAGCTGGGGATTTGATCCGCGGAGAAAATGTCGTCAAAAAGGAAACGCGTTGACTTTTTCGGGTCTACCCATTCACCGCCTTCGCCTCTGGAATGACTGCGTCGAGAGTCTCCACCTTCCCGTCCTCCTTGGGGATGATGAGTCCATAACCGCCTTCCTTTCTCTTATACAATATGTTGACTTCCCCTGCCACGTCGGATTGACCTCAGTTAATTCTACTAAACAAAGTCAACGGAAATCCAGTCACTCTCTTTTCTCACCAGTTTCGTCGTTTCTGAACCCGTAGAAATCGTGGTCAAGATTCTCCAGCTGTTCCATGGCCTCCGCAAGAGTCAACGGGGGCATTTCGAAGTACTTCGTTCTCACCACCTGCAAAAGTCAACGAAAATACCACGGTCAATGCAAGGCTAACTGAGCGGCAAATTTTTTAAAAACCCAAGAACCTCATTGAGTATATCTTCTTCCCCTCCATCGGGCACCTCCACGACAACCTCATCTTCCTCCTCCCCAGCACTGAGATCCTCTACAACGTCAGCTTCCCGGACTTTAAGCCGACTAAATCCTTTCATATGGCGGCCGTGATCCGTGTCCTTCTCCTTGATCTTCCTCAGTTTCCTCTGAATGATCGACGAAGCCAAATCTATGCTCCCATAAATAGTCTCCGAATCTTCCTCCGCTCTCACAACTCCGTGCTTCTTAGTGAACAATGTCACCTGAAGTAGTTTCTAGTTACTTCCCCTAACGATTTTTCGCTATTTTTAGGAAATAAAAAGAAAAAGATATAGAAGAAAAACGACCTCGCATCGGCGAAGTTTGGGCCCTTTGCCGCCTATCTCTCCCCCCCGAAGGGAGAGTCTGACGTCCACTTCTCTAACGAGATGGCTATGCTTCTGGACGGATTTCCCGAGCTTGTCCTCGACGTGCTTTTTCACAGCTTCAGATAGCTAAAGCAATAATACGGGCTACACGTCAGCAACTAATGATTAAATATAAAAAAATAGAATACTTACCTCGAGGTTTTTGCCTTGGACAATCAGGCGAACGGAAGAGAGGGCACCGTCCCAGGACATGTGAACTCTATTTTTCTCGTGAGAGAGAGGCGATCGGAGTGGCGTGATTGAGCATTTGTTGAGGAAATCAGAATGCAGTAGAGGCGCTCTAACAGCCGCGAATTTCTTGTTGATATTTAAAATATAAGACGAAGTGGACGACGAAGAAGACGAGCAGGAATCCGATCGAGGAGGTAGGCGGAATCCGGTAGCCGAGGTAACCGTCGCCATTGTAGCCAGATCTAGGGTTTCGCAGTAACGCTAAATTCTAGACAGAAACAAGACACCGACGACTTGACGACAGATGTGAGAAATATTTGAGCGATGAAGTAGAGATACGAAGAGAGAAGAAGAAATCTGGGTATTCGAAGGCAAACCAGCGGCGATTCTGACGCGACCATTATCCACATATTTAATCCGTCCCTGTTTATATATTTTCCATGTATCCTTATCCGGGCTTGAGTCGGCCCGAAATAAGGGTTAGTGATGATGACCCGGACCTGTCGGCCCGCTGGCGGAAAATATCTTCCGGCAGCGGATCGAAACGTCCGAAATACTCTGAATCCAACTCCGACGAATCAAAATCCGTTAGGGCGATTCACGTGCAATGCGGCAGACCATGTGTGCGTACAGCGTGCGCATCGGGATCTATTCTTGTTTCTTGATGGAGGAGATATTTTTCGCGGCGAGGAACTGCTCGCACAGAAGCCGTGGCTGAGGGAGTGCCAGTTCAGCAGGAGATACGCTGACCTGGCAATAGCTATCTCTCGGGCTGACAACAAGATATGTAGAGAGAGAACAGGAGAGAGAGAGAGGTGCAGATATTTTTACCTTGTCTGCGGTTTAGAGGGAAGAAGAGGGCTAGAGGAGATTTCGGAGGAAATCGTCATGCTCAGAAAACAAAGCTGTTACCGAAGAGAGAGAACTGAAGAATCACCCTGGATGAAAGTGTTCTTTGTCCAGTCGAGAAGATTAGAGGCAGTTGCGAGACGCGGTGGTGGATGATTTTGCCGTTTGAATCCTTTTTTATCTTTGAGGTCTTGGTGGATTTAGGGGTTTTGTTCTGATTTTTGGCTGAGATTCGGTTGAGAGAGATTATGGCTGAAGAAAAAGGGGAGAGAGAGGTCGATAAGGCTGTAGAGGAGCTTCGCGTTGTGAACTGGGAGAAATTCCTGCCGCGGATGTCCCTTAGAGTGCTTCTGGTTGAAGCGGATGATTCGACGCGGAAGGTTGTCGCCGCGCTGCTGCGAAAATGCGGTTACAGAGGTCGATTTCTCGAATATTCTCTTATGGCGTTATTTCTTTAAACTTTCCTTTTCATTGTCGTCTTTCGTCTTTAGTTGATCCGAGTTGGTTGCGTTTTTTCATACGTATAGAACAAAAAATTTTCTATGCGTGGAAGTTTCTTCTGAATTCTTTAACAGTTTATTCAGCTTCTCTTTGAGATCTCAGTTGTTTCTGTCATTGTTAAGTCCGGAATTCCTTACTTCCCTTGCCTTAGTCGTCTTCTGTAATTGATATTCTCTGAGTTTTGTTATGCTATTTCTTGCGGTTAGATTTACTCAGTATTTTTTATTCTTGACGCAAGTGTTAAACATTGAATTTTCTTCTTCTCCCATTAACAGTCCATTCAGCTTCCGATGGTTTAGAAGCATGGAAGACCCTAAAGGAAAAGCCCCACGATATAGACATGGTCTTAGCTGAAGTGGAACTTCCTAACGTGTCTGGATACGCACTTCTCTCTATGATGATGGAACATGATACGTGCAAAGGCATTCCCGTCATAAGTATAGCTCACAGCCTATCTCATCATCTTATCATTCCTTTCCTTTAAATATACTGAGTTACGCTTTTCTGTGATTACAGTGATGTCCTCACGCGATTCGATGAAGATAGTGTTTGACTGCATGTTGAAGGGTGCAGCTGACTTCCTTGTGAAACCAATCAGAAAGAACGAACTCAGAAATCTTTGGCAGCACGTCTGGAGGAGACAAGCGGTGGGCATAGTGCAAACTTTTTATGATATCACTATTACCCTTTTTCTAATGTAAACCCTTCTTTTTACTTCCAGTCAAATGGAGCCGAGAGCATACCCCCAGTGACCAACGAAGCAAATTCTGATTACAACTCTGCTAGTAATCACTCCAGCTATTTTATGGATTCTAATCACAAAAATGGGGGAGGCTGCGAGAAGGGAAATGATACCCAGGTAAATTTCCCTTTTTAGCATTCCAGAAATTTACTAATAGTAATTTAATTGAACGCTGGCCCTTTGGTTGCAGAGCTCTTGCACTAGACCCGATACGGAAGCTGAGAACAGCAATGATCTTATGACTGATCATAAAGATGATATTTCTTATCGGTTAGAGAGAGAAACACTGGGTAAGCATCATTCCAACTGTATCTTATTTATGTATTGAAGTTATTTGAATTCTAAATGAGGTCATATTATTATAGTTGAAGCAGATCCCGATGAGAGAGAGACTTCTTTAAAAGTTTTGGAGTCAGCCGGCTGTCTTGGTCAAACATGTTCTTCTGGAGATCAAACACCATCTCTGAATGGATTTAAAAGATGTCGTGTTCTTCAAGCTGGTCAAAGTTTTCGGTGTTGACCACAATCCGGCGTTTAGACCACAATCGAAGGTTCGCTCAGCCAGAAATTTTGAGGATGACACCGCAGAGAAGAGAGAGAAAGAAGTCAACAAACTGGTTCACTCTCATTTTTCAGCATTTTCACGGTAAAGTCTCTCACTAAACTTTTCTTTGGAAAGTAGTTAAGTTTTTGACTCCTCGTGCTGCGTATCATGATTCGTACGATGCATGATAATTGAAGATATTTTTAGAAATATTTTTGACAAAAATATCTCCTTACCACTTCAAAGAGACTTGACTATGCAAACCTAAATCATGAGACGAAGAGAGATAAAAAGGAGAAGATATTGTATGTGATAGAGATAAAAGGACATGGATGGATAGAGAGAGAGAGAGAGAGAAGAGTCGACTGCCATTTCCCCTTCTAAGCATTTGTACAGGTTTTTTTCTCACTCTGAGCTTTGTCATCCACTTTCTCCCTCCAGGTACAGCGCTAAATCAACTCTCTCTCCTCTCCCGTTGGCCACCGACGAGAACCCGAACGTCTCCGGCTATCAAAACCCTAATCCGAGTTCCCTGACGGCTGTATCCTACGGCCAGTCTGGTCAACAAATCTGGTCAGCTTTAACGAACCAGTCCGACCTAGAAGCCCTAAATTACGAGGACAAGAAGATGCCGACGCAAGACGACCACTCGTCCATCACGTGCGAGAATGGAGCCCCTCAGGCGAAACTCTGGCTTTCTGTCGAGAGAGAAGCAGCGTTGACCAAGTTCCGTTTGAAAAGAAAGGATCGTTGCTTCGAGAAAAAGGTCGGTCATTTTACCCAGTCTACCATCTTGCTAGATCATGTCTGACGTTGATCTATCTTCTTTACAGGTTCGTTACCAGAGTCGGAAAAAACTTGCCGAGCAGCGGCCTCGAGTCAAAGGGCAGTTCGTCCGGCAGGTCAACCAGGGTCTGTGACTTCCACCGATGGTCAACTAACCTTTTCTTGTAAATATAGTTGACCATCGCCCTTATGTATCAATAAATATTTTGTACCTTAATTATGCAATTTTGAATATCAAACCTTGGCTTTGACTATTCCACTCTAGTCAACTCACATGCTCATGTAAATATGCTGGTCAACGGCCTTTTCGTCTTTTTTTTCATCTTCTCTTTAGCTGCATGTGAGAAGAAACAATGGCGTGGCGGTCAATCATTATTCCCGCACATGCCCGATCATGTGCACATGCCTAATATCTGATGACGTCAGAAATCATCCACCAACCTTTATTCGCTGGACCAATCATTATTCACTGATCTTTATTTACTGATCGGATTGCCATGCCCGATGCAGGCGATCCAATCAACGATGATAGAACCTTTGATCGGCAATTTATCATCCCTTTGATTGCCGATCAGATCATTTTTAAAAAAATTTATATCTTTCTCTCTCCCTTTCTCTGATCGTCCAAGTGATCGATGACTGTCAATTCAATCATGATCCGTGTTGGTTGATCGATTGACTCCCTCAATCAAGTAACTTTTGATCATGATCGGGTTGATCTGATCAGTAGGAGGAGAGAGAACGGTGAATTGAAACTTGGAGAGAGAGATGCTGGTCAACATTTTCTTCTGACTGCAACGGGAATCTTGCTTTAGTGAATGAATATTGAAAGAACATTAACACCAGAGTTTGTATGATCTATCGATAGATCATAGATAGCATTGGTAGATAGATGGATGGATGGATGGATGGATGGAGCCAAATTTCCATTTTGTCGCAGAACAAGCTGTCGGCGCAGATCTCTCCACTGCCACCACTCAATCAGTTCCTCGTCAACTGATAAACCCACCACCCACTTCACCTCTCCGCCGTACCCTTCAACCATGAGCTCAGAAAAGAGCTCCTCTGGCTCCTCCGCCTTCCGCATTATCCTCTTCAGCATCGTCCTCATCGTCATCCTCGCCGGTGTCACAGCTCTAGTTCTTTATCTCATCTATCGCCCTTCCAAGCCCCATTTCACCGTCCTTTCCGCAGCCATCTACGCCATCAACGCCACATCCGACGGACCGGCTTCCATCTCCGCCAGACTGCAGTTCACGCTGGCGATTCAAAACCCCAGCGAGAGGTCTTCGGTGGAGTACGATAGACTCGGAGTTTTCGTGGTTTACAGGAACCAGGCTATCACCGAGGTCACTCTCCTACCGCCCCTGGACCAGGACAAGGACAGCACTGTCTTGGTGTCGCCCGATCTGGGAGGGACGGCGGTGATGGTGTCGCCGGATGTGGCGAAAGGATTGACATCGGATAGGGATTTTGGGCTGGTATCGGTCAAGCTGGTAGTGCAGGGAAGGTTGAAGTACAAGGCCGCGGTGTTCAAGAGCCCCTGGTATGGATTAACTGTGAGCTGTGATCTGATTGTGGGGGTGAAGAAAGGCAAGTCTGGGCAGGTTCCGTTGCTCGGTTCGGGATACTGCTCTGTTCATGCATGATGATACTAAGGAAATGATGGGTCATGTAAATTTGTTTTCTTTTTGTGATATGTTCTGCTTTAAAGGGGTGTGACTAGCTCGTCTCACTTAGCCATTTGTATTATGATGATGCATGATGATCATGGTTGAAGAATAAGATGATATGATGGAATATTATTATGCCCATATACTTCGGGTGGATTTTCTTTCACAAATGTATCTATAGGCATGCTGTTCTCTCCCCAAAACCATTATCTTTCTCCTAGATGGTATGCTATGCTGCTATGAAATCCTTGGATATAATGTAGCAAGAGATATAATGATACAATTTTGAGACAATGGATATCTTTCAATATCATAACATCAATGAAACATAATGCTTGGATTTTTACTATCACCACCCTCTCCACTCCCCTCCATCTCTTCTTTTCCTCTCTTGGAATCAACTCTTCATTTTCTCTCTTCCCACAAACAACCTTTTCTCTTGCTCTTCCTCTAAACCTCTTTCGTTTCTAACACACCCTCACTCTCCCTTCAGCCTAAAATTGATGGGAGCTGCTGATCAATATGCTCTCGAAATTTCGATCAAAACATCGAATGCAATACAATATATTGAATCCCGACATTTAAAACACTCAAACACCAAGAACTGATGATTTTATTATCAAGTATAGATTAGAAATATACTTATAGAGTTCATTGAAGGAGTTCTGAAAGTGGTTTAAGTGTTCAGCCTCAAGCGGTATCAACATAATAGTTGAATAGCTAGATCGTATCTTCAGTGCTCTTCACCAAGAGAGAAAGAGAAGAAAGAAAAGAGTTTCCACAAGACTTGTACGGGCACACGAAGTTTTGGTCATTTTCCTCCCTATTGATAAACACGAATATGTAAAATTTTCACAAAAACCCTTATAATTATGTCTAGATCTATCAACGATTATAGATTTTATGAGTGTGATCATCAAAGTCAATATATCTCGCTAGTTAATAACTCTGTAAACCCAATAACGCTTATTAGGTAACTTCATTAATTATCTATATCAAAAGATAAAATAATTAATGATTGATTTAGCCCAATCAATTGGTTTCATTTGCCCACTCGCTTTAAAAGACATGAAGTGTATATGAACTCTCGTATAAAACCTTTTCATCATCAATTACTATACGCGTATAGTTTTTCGTTCGCATGAGACTTATAAATGATTTAGGGTATGATCAACTATTAAACCCTGATCGATCAATCAAGTTAATATTAATGCGTGGAAGAAATCATCAAAAACATCTTCTCCGATATTTTCACTACATTAGCCAAATATTTTATTAGCATCAAATATCAAGGGTGAACAATCCTATCATAAACAAATAATTATCTTCGAGGACTTTGTATCATATCAAAACTAAAAATTTTTGGAGATCTCGTAGCTACGAATTTATCAGTTATTATCAAAATATTATCGTCCATACACAAAAAGGGCCAATTACATGAATGTGATATGAATTAAATTATAACTAAGTATAAATCTATTTAAAGATTCATATCAATCAATTCAATGAACTTTTACTCTAAATAACATCCACTATCTATACTTGGTGGCTATGCACCAATAGCCATAAGATGAGTCATGCTTATCACAGGGAGTTAAATCGAGTAGTATCCTTTCCAAATAATTTGACGTCTTTCTCAAATATTAATCAAATAATAATGTTTAGAACATATGTTTAAATAATAATAATAGATATAATATGATCTCACTGTAATTTACTTAGTTATTGAATATGCTCATGGACATCGCATAATAATGATAATAAATAAATGTTATTATAATAAATATAAATGAGATATACAAGTGTGATTTTTCTTGTAAGCCACATAAATTTTGTTTTCTTCCCTTTTGGTTCTAACTATGAATAAAAATTAAAAGAAGACTAAGAAAGAAAGTTTTATGTTCATTGACTTGAAAAGTTAAGCTCAATCAAAATGAGGTAAATGATGAACTTTGGCTGAAGGACATGACATTCATGACAATATTATCATAGTCATGCTAATCATGATCTGAATGCTCATGCGAATACCATGTTTTCATCGATGGATGAATAATAAATCACATTTTTATAAAAAACTTAGCATAAATTGGATGTATCATGTGTCAATTTAGTCATGGGTAACCATGACCAACCATGAATTTAGCAGATTATGAGCAAGATAAGGAGAGGAGAGAGAAAAATGAGAGGGGAAGAGGGAGGAGTACTGCAATGACTGCAGTAAAAAGTAGATGATGATAAAAAGTCAACGGGTCAACACTCAAGAGAAGTCCACTGACTTGTTTAGCAGCTTTTAAGACCAATCCGGTCAACTCCAACGGCCACCTGTCCAACCATTTCTCTGACCCGTGATTGACTTCCTCCGCGGTGAACTTGTATGGGCGGAGAAAACCAGCTCAGGTGATTTATTCCAATTGACCTGGACGGCTATGCCATCTCTCTCTCTCTCTCTAATGATCTATATAGCTGCGGCCAGCTAGAGGCGAGAAATTGCAAGAAACTTTCCGCTGATTCGTCGGAAAGCGAGCGACGTAAGATCGAAAGTTCTCAATTTTTTTTTTCTTTCGTCATTCCCTTTCTCGCATTGATCTAGGAACTCGATTTCTCAACGCGTTCGCCGAAGGGTATTTTTGGTATTACTTTGGTTGTTTTTTCTTCGCACTCCAATTTGGGGATCGCCGACTCGCTAGGATACGACTCCCATCACTAAATCTGACTCGAAGAGTCGTATCTCAGGAACAGAGATCTGAAGACCGAGAACCCATTTCTGGATTTTTTTTACATCTCTGCTTGGAAAACACATTTCCGCGATGGCGTCGTCTTTAATGAACGCCACGAGCTTCGCTCGCCATTGGCTTTCCTCATCATTCGATGCGCCTCTTGCTCGAGCAGTAATATTCGGCATTCACGTCGATGGTGTGATTTTTTTTCGATTTGTTTTTGGCAATCTGATTATTGAAGGTTTATCTTGTTCCTAATGAAGGTCACCTTGCTGTGGAAGTTCTTCTCATCGTCGTCATTCTCTTTCTTCTATCTAGAAAGAGCTATAAGCACCCCAAGAAACCTCTCACGGAGACCGTGAATTCTTCAACTTTTTCTCTATCTTTCTGTCGGAGTTTTCCTCTTGTTTATTGATCAAAATTATTCTCTTTATTAGGAAATTGATGAGCTCTGTGATGATTGGGTACCCGAATCTCTTCATCCACCATTAACCCCAGAAATGCTATATGAGCCGCCTACTCTGGAAAGGTGAAAATCGGGAACGTGGTAGGTGAAATCTTGCTATTGTTGATGAATAACGGAATCAGCTTTTTGGATTATCAGTGCTGCTAGGACTCACACCACAATCGACGGAAAGGAAGTTGTAAACTTTGCCAGCGCAAATTATCTCGGATTGATCGGTCACGAGAATATAATTGTAAGAAGAAATTCTTAGAATTTAATTTCTTAATCGTTTAATGATGTCAGAATCACGGCAGGATTCATGTACTTCTTCATTGGAGAAATATGGTGTGGGATCATGCGGTCCTCGTGGTTTTTATGGAACAATTGGTAATCGTTATTTATTTCATATAGTATATGCAGTGGGTATAATTTTATTATGTTCATGAATAATTCTAAATACACTTTTTATTGTAGATGTTCACCTTGATTGCGAGGAAAGGATTTCTAAGTTTCTGGGGACATCAGATTCGGTGCTGTACTCTTATGGTATTTCTACAATTTTCAGTGTCATTCCGGCTTTTTGCAAGAAAGGAGACATCATTGTTGCGTGAGTATCTATGATGATATAGAGTTCTTAATCTCCTTTGTCATTTTGTGATTGGTCTGTTAAATGGCATGAGAGAAATGGTGTGTTTGGTTTCAATTTCAACGATTGACTATGATGCTGTCAAATACATTTTCTTCTCCAACATCAATTCCATTGGTGTCATCCTCATAGATTGATTATTCATTTTTCTCTCATATGCAAAACTATCATTATCGTAATATCAAGAGAATAATCATGTGATGGACTTCAACATTACTGTTCAATTCATTATATTTTCAAAATCATGAGAGTTATCATGTGATTAAGCTCAACTTTAATGTTTGGTTGTTAGTTTTCTCTCCCTTTTGATACTATCAAATTCAAAGTCTTTATCAACATACATCATTCAACTAACATTCTTAATGGCTTCAACTTGAATGATTTATTGTTTTATTTTCTCTCTCATGCAATGCCAAAAAATCAATAACTTCTTCCTCATCATTAAAGTAATTCTATGGCAAGTTTGAACTTTAAAGATTAATTATTCATATTTGCAAACAAATTGATCCAATGTGTTTCAACTTCAAAGATTAATTATTTTCTTTGCTCTTGCGTGTGATAAATCAAGTTCAGAATCTTACTCAATATAAAGAGGGTAAGCATGTGATGGGTTTCAATTATAACGATCGAACAATTATCTTTTTCTCTTTCATTCAACTCTATTAATTTAAAATTCTTCCTCAACATTAGGAGAGTAATTATGTGATTTAGTTTTTTGACAAATTATAGATCTTTTATCTCACATGATACTGTCAAATTCATTATCTTCTTGAACATATTGATGAGCACCAAACTCAGATAGATTCCGGTGTCGAAGTAAAGAACTTGCAAATCTTCTTAAGAAGCGACTAAGTTGCCGTTTATCTCTCTTTGTAGTGATGAGGGTGTCCACTGGGGGGTTCAAAATGGGCTGTACCTCTCAAGGAGCACTATTGTTTACTTCAAGCACAACGACATGGCATCCCTCGAGAGCACTCTTGAACGCATAACCCGAGGAAACAAGCGCGCCAAACGCTTGCGCCGTTACATTGTCATCGAGTCCATCTACCAGGTACCTTGATTTATCAGACCATCTGCTATCTTTACTCCAACCCGGTCTCTCTCTTTCTCTCTCTCTCTCTCTCTTATACACCTGTCTGTGTGTTTTGCCTCTCTCTCTATAGCTGTGCTTGATTTTGATTTTGGTTTGCAATTCATGCTGGTTTCTGTCATGTCCTTGGACTTCTGGCTGAGCTCTGAACTTCAAATGAACTTCTTCATTATGTTCATTTTCTCTTTCTCTACGGTCCTTGTCAATCCTGGTTGACCTGAATTTTCATTAGTGGAACCATGTTTTCTCTTTCTCTACAATCCATTGGATCTGTTGACTTTTTTACTCTAACTAGTCACAATAGAATGGCAACACAGACTCCTTTTGGTCAACTCTCTCTCTCTCTCTCTGTAAATTGTATCATGTAATTTTGACTTAGGTTTTCTCCATTAGGTTTTACCACTGACTTTGAATTTTGACTGGTCGCAGAACTCAGGCCAAGTGGCCCCACTCGATGCAATCATCAGACTCAAAGAGAAGTATCTCTTCCGTGTCATCCTCGATGAGAGTCACTCATTTGGCGTCCTTGGTGCCTCCGGTCGTGGCCTCTCCGAGCATTACAATGTGCCTGTTAGTGATCTCTATTTATGATCAGTCTTATCCCGTACTTCAAAACGAAATGATCAGTCATATCCATTGATAATTCTTCATCTAATCACATTATAAGTTGATAATTTTTTTTTTGTCTAGATTGGTAAGATCGATATAATCACTTCTGGGCTTGGGGGAGCCTTAGCTACTGATGGAGGATTCTGCACTGGGAGTGCAAGAGTTGTCGATCACCAGGTCAATATGCAGCTGGTAGTCTATCTCAGGTATTTGGATCACTGTCCTCACTTTTTCCATTGACTTTCCAGCGGCTCAGCAGCTCCGGCTATGTGTTCTCTGCCTCTCTGCCGCCATACCTGGCAAGTGCTGCCATCTCTGCCATTGACCACTTGGAGGAGAATCCTTCTCTTCTGGGTCAACTGAGAGAGAATATATCCCTGTTGCGCAAGGGTAAATAGTTTGACTTATCTTGCCATCTCATGGAAAAGTCATTGATTTTGACCATTTCACCTTCTCTATGACAACCCAGAGCTTGAAGACGTGCAGGGCTTGACAGTCTCAAGCAGCCCTCTGTCACCTATTGTTTTTTTGACTTTGAAAAAGTCAACAGGCTCCCCTAAAGCTGATCAGCAGCTTCTGGAGGACATTGCCAGCAGGGTAAAAACGTTCAGTCAAAGACAACACTGGTTCTTTGTGTTATTTATTTGTCTGATGGGGGTTTTCTGTCCATTTTGCAGGCGCTGAAGGAAGATGGTGTCTTCGTTGTGACGTCAAAGAGGTCAGCACTGGACAAGTGTCGCCTGCCCATTGGCTTAAGGCTCTTTGTGTCTGCTGGTCACACAAATGAGGACATTCAGAAGGTGGCAGTGTCTTTGAAAAGGGTGGCAGCTGTGGCTCTCACTGAGCAGAGCTGAGTGATTCAATGGTGGTGGATGGACAGATAGACAGATGGATGACTTATTATAAGAGAATCAATAATCAATGATTTGGTCCATGTGGCCCCTGTGAATAGATTTCACACTCAAGTGTAAACTTCCTAGCCTTTCCATTTCTGATTTCTTTCTCTTTAGAACTGCATCCTATTATAGTCAACACTAGAAAACTGTTCGGATCAGGCTACATCCTTCTGTTTTTGTGATATCATGTTCGAGAAAGGAAATACTTTTCACTGCTCTTCTTACTCATCTCTCTCTCTCTCTCTCTCTCTCTGCTAGCATGTATTCTCCCTCTCAGCTAACTAAGAATACAAGCTATATTGTCTTATTTTAGCCTTTTGGCCTCCTACTTTTTCCCATCAGCATCCCATGTTGGGCCCAACAACTAATTCCCAATAAAATTTAAATGAAAAATGGATGTAACCCGTTAAGGTAAAGGCAACCTTCCATCCAAGTAAAGAATAAGGTTGACATTTGTATCTTTCATATGCTCATTCTCATGCACATGCACACACGTACACATATATCTGTGCTCGGGCATGCGCGCACACATTCACACCCACCTACCCATGCATACATTCCCGTGCATGCATACACATCCCGGCACATGCATGTGCACACATATATA
The DNA here is from genome assembly GCA_024174645.1 of Lemna minuta. NCBI lineage: Eukaryota > Viridiplantae > Streptophyta > Magnoliopsida > Alismatales > Araceae > Lemna > Lemna minuta. The sequence continues at coordinate 4,039,214 of CM044120.1, read as the reverse complement.
ATTATCATGTACCATACTCAGTCAAATTCATATGCCTAGAAAAGCTTTTGAGCACGTAGTCAAATTCTTTTAAGAATCACTAGGAAAGATGAGATAGCAGGAAGAGAATAGTTAATGTAGTTTAATAAGGATTACATGAGGAGACCCTCAAATAGGGTTACATGAAAGAGAAAAGAAAGAAATAGGAACAAGTTGGGAAGTATTGGGTTTTCACACTCCCCGTGAAGCCTAACTATGGGTACATGCATGCTCAGCTTGGAACATAAAAAAAGAACAAGATAATTAATGTTTTAGAGTGACCTCCTGTCTGGCCTGCGGAGAAGATAATTACTTGATGGTTGTTGGTGTCAATGCGTGAAAGATGTCAATGGCGATGATGATGCCATTATCTAGTGCAGAAAACCAATGATAGCAAAGTTAGTTTTGAAGATGTGAATGATGATAATAGGGTGTTTGAGTTGTGGTGGTTGTCCAACTTATATAATTAGGGTGTGAGATTTTCTGGGATATAAGGCTCGACAAGCTCTCCAAATTTTTGAGCAAAATAATGATTGCAGCGAAAGATGTTGAATCAAAACATTCAACAAAGTTGAAGCACCAATAATAGATGATCTTATCATACATTCTAGATGATCCTATAATCTATTATAGAATAAAATTCATACTTACATGGATCATTTGATAGAGTTCTTTAACTATTTATGCTTCCGGCATTTAGCAATATCTACACAATCTCTGGACGATCGGATCTCCTCTTTAACACTAGTCACCACAAGAAGAAGAGAAGAGAGGGGAGAATTTCTACTAGGCTTGCATGGGCACCTTTATTATGGTCGTTTTCCCCTATTTATAGACTTTGGGAATATGAATTTTTTGCACAAAAACCCTTATTATTATGTCTATATCCATCAACGTCCATTGACCTTATGTGTGTGACCATCTTGATGGATATTATGTGGCCTATAAGCCAATCACACTTTCATATATCTTTTTATGTTCATTGAAATGAAATTTATTTATTATCATTCTTTTGTGATGTTTGCAATGAAGTCCATGAGCATGTGCAATGACTAAGTGAATTATCATGAGATCGTAATATAGTGATCACTAGTTTTTAAATATATGTTCTAAAAATTCCTATTCGTGGGATATTCGAGAATCACATCGAATTATCTGGAAAGAATAACACTATCTAATCCAACTCATATGATGAGTATGGCTGATCCTGTAGCCATCGGTGTGGAGGCAATAAAGATAGATAGTGGGTGCTCTTTGGAGAAAGAGTACACTGAATTGATTCATATGAATCCCTTAATGGTATTATATCTAACTGTCAATCAGGTTGATTCATGTCATGGTTGTGTATATGGTCCTTTGACTTGAGACACTAAAAATATCTTGTGGATGGATGATCGTATTTTGACAATGACTTACGAATCCCTAGCCATGGGATATCTAAAACGTCATATATTAGATACGACATAAAGTTCACGAAGATGATTGTGTGATCAAGATGGGATCATCCACCCCCGATATTTGAGAAAATTGACTCAAGGAATGAGATGTGATGAAATCTTTGGCCAATGTAGTAGAAATATCAGAGGAGTTCCCGATGATTTCTACATACATCAGTACTAACTTGAGTGACTGATTAGGGTTTGATAGTTGACCATACCCTAAGTCATTCATGAGTCTAATGTGGATGAAGGATTATACATACATGGTAATCGATGATGGGAAGGTTCCATAAGTGAGTTTTTACATACTCTATATCTCCTAGAGTACGTGGTGTAGCTTGGGACCCAATGGGCTGGCAACTCAACCTATCAACTGGGTTAAATCGATTATTGATTAATTAATTTATATGTGGATGTGGATAATTAATTACAGTTGACCAATAAGGTGTTATTTGGTCTATAGATGTATTAACTAGTAAGATATATGGACCTAGAGGGTCTATGTATAAGGTCTATAGATGTTGGTGGAAATAGAGGTAATTGTGATGATTTTTATGAAAAAACCTCATACCAAATGTTTATAAATAGGGGGAGAACAAACACAACTCAAGGTACTCACGCAAGCCTTATGGGAATTATCTCGTTTCTTCTCTTTCTCTCTTGGTGAAGAGCTTTGAAGAGGAGATCCAACCATCCGGAGACCGTGTGGATACCGCTAGAGGCTAGACACTTGAATCGCTTCAAGAACTCCTTCAAGGAAACCCTGTAAGTAAGTTTTCTCATTCATAATAGATGATAGGATCATCTGTTCTTGATGGCATGGTGTTTTGAATATCCAATTCAATATTTTCTGTTGCATTCAATGTTTCGATCAAAGTTTTGAAAGTTTATCGACATTAGAACCCAACAGATCTAAGTCCATATATCTCGCCAGTTAATGACTCTATCGACCCAATAATACGTATTGGTCTTCCTTATTGACAATATAGATTAATTGGCTAAAGATCGATTTAACCTAATTGACGAGTTGAGTTGCCAGCCCAATGGATGCCAACCTACAACATGTGCTCTAGGAGATATATAGTATATCATAACTCCTTCATGGAACCTGACGGAACGAATCGATGCGGTCGTTAATTGCACACCAATTCATGTAAACAATAAAGCCAAATTTATCAATTTAATGATTTAATAACAAATTGAGGGGTATAATGGTAAATAAGGGTCGAATCCACAGAGAAATAAGGGATTTTTGAGATATCATTTAGAATTTGATCAAATCGGACAATGAATTGCTGATAGAAATTAGGGAAAATAGTAGATTTAGAAAGATAACTCAAAGACGAATCCACAGAATCAAAAATCACTCGATTTGGATTAGTATTCACTGAGAAATCAAAGAGCGAAGTTGAGAGAAATTTCCAAAAATCGGAAGAACGAAAAACCGAAATTAAAGATGAAATTAAACTAAAATTACGATCCTAAATTACAAATTGATGATACATGACGAGAGATTAGAGGGAAAAAAGGTATTCTAACCCAAGATAATGATTGAAATGATCCAATTAATTTCCAGATTCAAGGCTTTTCATTCCGCGATTTCGAAAACAATCATCGGTGTTCAAGAGACGAATTCTCCTTAATCGATCGACCAAATCTCACTTTTAATCACTCCGTGTATGCGGAAACGAGTCTAGAAGAGATTAGAAGTGAGATTCAAGGATGGAAGGGTGTAGATAGATCAATTTAGCAAAATCATCCAAGAATACATTTCAAATTCGAAGAACATCTTAATTTATAGGCAATTTGGGCGTAACCGTCTGATCGAGCGTTTCATCAGCGATCAGCGGCTCTGATTGATTGCATTAATGCAAATTGTTACCGTTAAGTCTCATCCGTTGGATCATAGATGGAGCGCTCAGATGAAGCCACGTGATCGCACGTTATAAAACGCTTTGAAACGCATCCATTGGATCGCGATCGGACGCCTCAAATGCGTTTTCGAGAGTTTTAATCTCGACCGTTATAACTCTTGTGATCAACGGTCGAGATTAAGACGATCCGGTGAACCTGAATTTCGCCACGTGTTTCCATCGAGTAAGTGAAGATCAACGGTTGATAAGGATCACGTGGGATCGGACGCTCCTCACGATGCCACGTCGCCTCCTCATCGCGATCGTTGATCGCGATCTGATCAGACGGCTCCAATCATGCCACGTCACCTGCACGTTATAAATATTTAAAGAATTGATTTTTAATTAGAAAAATCGATTTTTAATTCCAGAAAATCCTTAGAAATTCATTAAAAATTCAGAAAAATTCAAGAAAAATCCCTAAAAATTAGAAAATTCATAACTTTAAAAATACAACTCCAAATTAATCCAGATTTTTTTCATTGGATCTGAAATTCAATTATCTATCATCATAAAAAGTCAAAATATTTAAATAAAAAGAGATTTAATTTCTATTTAAAAAAATACATTCATTTCTTTAAGATTTTAACTTTAGAAAATTAAATGAATGTTTATAAAAATGATTTCTCTCATTATTTAACTTTTAAAAACCACTTATAATCTCAAGTAAAGATAGGTTAGAAAATCTTTTATCTTTAAAGCATTTTGAGATTATAACTTAAAATTGCATGAAATGATAGAAATGCACTCAAAGTATGATAACATGCATAGAAATGGAATGTTTTATGCCTTATATTGCATTAATAATCATGTATTATCATGTTAAGATTGCATGTTATCAGAACCCTATCATCACTTACTATGTAAGTATAATTTTTCATCCGCGCAAGACTCATAAATGAATTAGGATATGGTTAACTATAAAAACTTAATGGGTCACTCAATTTAGTACTAATACAAGTAGGAAATCATTGAGAATAACTTTTTTAATGTTTCTATTACATTGGCCAAGGATTTAACTGCATCTCATTCCTTGAGTTGATCTCCTCTTATACTGAGGGCGGATGATCCCATCTTGACGACTCAATCATCTTTGCAAACTTCATATCGTATCCAATGTGGCTAGGGATTTGTAAGTCTTAGTCAAAAGATGATCATCTATTCACAAGATGTCTTTCGTGTCTCAGGTCAAAGGACTGCGTACACAATGGTGACATGAATCAACTTGATTGATAATTTGGCATAATACCACTCAGGGATTCATACCGATCAATTCACTGAACTCTTTCTTCAAAGAGCACACACTATCTATCCTTTTTGTCTCAACAACTATGGCCACATGATCATCCATACTCATTACAGTAGTGAGATCTGATAGTGTTATTATTCCTTAATAATTCGATGTCCTTCTCAAATATCCCACGAATAAGAATATTTAGAGCATATGTTTAAAGATTAGTGATCTCATCATAACTCACTTAGTCATTGCATATGCTCATAGACTTCATTAAAAATATCACAAAAGAATGACAATTAATAGAAGTTCATTTCAATGAATACAAACAAAAGATGAAAGTGTGATTGGATTACAAGTCACATAATTTCCATCAAGATCATCCTAGTCAAGTCTAGAGAAGGGGCATTATATTAACAAATTAATTGATGTAGTATTACCAAACAATGTTGGCCTTATATCATTAGAGATACCAATCAAGTGGGGGCATGAATGGTCTTAGTTGCCTCACACATAGAGTTGTGGGGCATGATCTCCATTTTCATGCACATAGAATTCAACATTGCATCACCAGATAAGCTAGTATAGAGACATCATGTATTCTGAGAATTGTACATGTGATTACTTGATCTCTAATAAAATGATAACAAAGTTCTATATGCTTTGTTCTTCCATGAAATATTGCATTCTTCACCATTTATATTATTGATTTGTGATTGACGAGACGAGACCGCGAGGTCATCGATTTCACACGGTCTCGTGTCAAAAATTAATCCGAACTTACCAATTTGGGGAATTAAGAGAGAATTGAGGGGTATAATGGTAAATACGGGTCGAATCTATAGGGAATTTAGGTATTTTTGAGATATCTTTTAGAATTTGGTCAAATTGGACAGTGAATTAATGTGAGAAATTAGGGAAAATGGTGTTTTTAGAAAGAAGACTTCAAATCGATTCCACGGAATCAAGAATTATCGAATTTGGACTTGATTTCGCGGAGAAATCGAAATTTGAAGTGGAGAGAAATTTTCGGACGTTAAAATCGTGATTTAGAATGAAAATTTACGAAATTGAAGTCTAAAACCTAATCTAAACAAAAATTAAAGATAATAGGAAGATAATCTAGGAAAAACCGCTTCCACTAAACCTGTTTAGCGATCAAAACGAGGTGATTAAGCCGATTAATCACCGAAAACGTCAAGAACGTCACGACGGGCTTCAAGCTGCGATTTCTCCTTCAATTCTCCACCAAATCTTGATTTCAACCCCTCCATGGATGCGGAAATGAAAGAGGAAGAGGATGGAATCAAGAGAAACAAGTGGATTGGTGTCTAGACAAGTCAATTTGATTGAAATCCAACTCGAATACATAGAACGACGAAGATCTCGTCTATTTATAGAGCGAATTGGGGAAAACCGTCCGATTGATGCGTTTAATCCGCATCAACGGCCGAGATTAAACGCATCAATTCGAAACGGTAAGCTTAAATCGTGGCCGTCAGATCTCAGATGAAAGCTCCAGATCTCTCCGCTTGATATGCGTTTAAAAACACTTTGATTTGTGCCCCTTGGATCGCGATCCAACGGTCCAGATGAATAATGCACGATTTAATCTGGACCGTTATAATCCACCTTTAAATCGCACGTGGTCTTGATCGTGATCGGTGGTCCGCGCACCACGCGATCGATGCGTCTGATGCCACCACGTCGCAGGTAATCTCACCGTTATAATTCTTTTATTTAGCACGTGATTTGATTAAATTAGGTCATCCGCGTGTCCACCCGATCGACGCACGGTCTTCATCGCCAGTCCGAATCTGACGCTCCTGCTTTTGCCACGTCGCCTGCATAATACATAAGGTGTGTGGATTAGTCCCACACGGAAAATAATATAGGAAACCGTCCGGTTTATAAGACCCGACGGTTTAAAGGGTTAATACCCTTCCCATCTAGGGAAGACTGAAGACCCATTTTCTTATATATATAATAATACTATAAATATATAAACGCGCCACGTAGGCGCGCTGCGCGGGTCCGCGTGGCTCTGCCACGTGGCCTTGCGTGCCACGTCGCACCCGCGTGGGATCCGCGCGCTTTTTTGCCTTTTATTTATTTATATTTATTTTAAAACATTTTTAAATCGAAAATAAAATCGGAAAATTTAGAAAAAATCCCTACAAATTGTAAAAATCATATCTTTTAAAATACAACTCCAAATTAATCCAAATTTCTTTCATTTGATCTGAAATTTAATTATCTATCATTCTAAAAATTCAAAATATTTACATAACAAGAGATTTAATTTATATTTCAAAAATACACTCATTTCCTTAAGATTTTAAGTTTAGAAATTTAAATGAATGTTTATAAAAATAATTTCTCTTATTATTTAACTTTAAAAACCACTTATAATCTCAAGTAAAGATAGGCTCTAAAATCATTTATCCTTAATTTATCATAATTAACCCTAATTTAGTGTATTTTGAGATTATAACATAAATTTGCATGAAATGATAGAAATGCACTCAAAGTATGATAACATGTACATAAATGTAATGTTTTATGCCTTAAATTGCATTAATAATCATGTTTTATCATGTTAAGATTGCGTGTTATCAGTGATCAAAATAGATCACTATTGGGCTTGATAATGTAAAATTCAATTCTTCCATAATTCTTCTCATCCAAATAGCTTGTTGAGTTACACACGATGTTGATATGTATTCTACTTTTGAAGATGATGAAGTTGTTGTCTCTTGCTTCTTTGAAGTCCAAGCTACGTCACTTGACCCTAATTAAACACATATCCACTAGTGCTCTTTCTATCTTCACATGATTCAACCCAATCAGTGTCTTAATATCCAACGGACTAAAATTTTGAACCTTGCAATAATGTATTCTGAGATCCCTAGTTCCACAAATATGCTTAAGTATTCTCTTTGCAGCTCCAAGATGATGTGATGATGGACAATGCATAAATCTTGAAATCATGCTCACAAAAAACATAATGTCTAGTGTTGTATATGCTAAATACATCAAATTGTCAACTATTTTTCAAAAGAGACATTCATCTATCTTTCATGTCTCATCATGAATATAAAAATTTTCACTTGTGTTTATGGGTGTAGAAATTTTCTTGAAATTCAACATGTTGAACTTCTTGAGCATCCAACATTTATTTCTTTAGAGAAATAAAAATATTATGATCACCTTAGTAAACTTCAAGACTAAGAAAATAATGGAGTATACCCAAATCTGTCATATCAAATTCTGACATCATTGATAATTTAAACTCACCTATGAGATATTGAGACGAACTCTTATAATTTATATAATCCATATAAATTCAAATAAGGAGAATATCATTATCCTTTTCCTAAATATAAATAGTTGGCTAATTCTCACTTCTTTGAAACATACTTTCACAAAGATATGAATCTAATCTCCCATACCATGCTCTTAGTGTTTGCTTCAACCCATAAATGCCTTTTTTTCAAATTTTACCCCTTTGTTTTCATTTTCGTGGATGACAAAACCTTCAGGTTGCTCAACATATAAATCTTCATCTGAATAACCATTTTAAAAGGCCGACTTAACATCCAATTTATAAACATTTCACTCCATTTGAGTAGCTACAAATAACAATATTTGTATAGTTTCAAACCTTACTATAAGAGAAAATGTCTCAAAATAATCAACACCATAGTGTTGAGCATATCCTTTAGCTACCAGCCTTGCTTTGTGTTTTTTAACACTCCCATCAAGATTGTCCTTTAACTTATAAATTCACTTAACTCCAAATACGTCATAAGATATAAGTAAATTCACCAATTCCCATTTCTCATTTCCTTAGATAGCATCAATTTCTTTTTTCATTTCATCTCTCCATTCTTATTTATCTTGTTCTTCTTCATAAATCAATGGTTTTGTGGTCATTAATGCAAATTTACATGAATCATAAATATCTTGCAAAGAGGATATGTTTCCTGGTGGTGGTGAATCATCATGAGAAGATGGCTCTCTGGATGATAATTGATCAAAATGATATCCTTGACTAGTATTATTTTAACTTTAACATTCTTAGAACTCTCATCCCAAGTTTAGTAGCTTGAATTATAAATAAAACTTTTCTTCTAATTTTCAACTTCTTTATCTCTGGATTATAGAATAATATCCTTTGTTGTCATTGCTATAGCCAATAAAAATACACTTCTCACTCTTCTTATCCATTTGGCCTTGAGCATTTTCATTAATTAATTCATATGATACGCATCCAAACACCTTTAAATGGCTGAAATTAGGTTTTCTATGAAACCATGCTTCATAGGGGCTAATATTCCTCATAGACTTTTTTAAGAGAAATATTTAGTATATGAACAACAACAACCACAACTTTTGCCCAATAATTTTTTGGTAATATCTTATTATCTAACATACTTCTTGCCATATCAACAATAATTCAATTCTTCCTTTCCACTACACCATTTTGTCGATGATTTATTCTTATAGTAAATTGTATTTTAATTCCATGATGTTTAAAAAATAAATCAAGTTGATTTGAAAGAAATTCTCCCCCTCTAATTGTTTGAATAGTATTGATAAAATATCAAAACATATTTCCACTAATGCCTTCAATTCAAAAATTTTGTGAAATGCCTTTGACTTCTTTTTCAAAAAATAAACCCATCTCATTCCTATTTAGTCATCCACAATAAGAAATAAATATCTGCTACCATTCAAAGATGGTGTTTTCTTCAATCCACATAAATATCCATGAATCAATTCAAATGGTGCCCATGCACTCCTAGCTAGACCAAGTGGAAACAGAAATCCATGTTGCTTTTCCAAAAATACATCCTTCACAACGTTGATATTCAAATGATATAGATGGTAATCCTCAAATCATATTCTCTAAAAATATTGAAACAAATATTGGAGGCATATTTCTCTTACTGTGCCCAATAATGCAATTATCATTGTCAAAACTAATGTATATCCTCATTCTTTAAGTTTTCCTAAACTCAAGAGATTATGGGCAAACTTTGTAACATAATAAATATCCCTAAGTATCTTATTATGATCTGATTTTTTTCTTCTGAATCTCTAGTTTTGCAATGCCTTCAATTTTCATAGTCTTGCCATCACCTATTCTTATTTCATTTGTATTTGATATCTGATAACACGCGCCTATAATCATAAATGCAAATTAAGGCATAAAATATTCTATTCTTATTCATGATATCATACTTTTAGTGCACATTCATCATTCTACGCAATTTAAATTATTAATCTCAAAATGTTTTATTTTGAGGGATAATCATGCATTAATCAAAGTTAAAATTTTAAGTAGATTATCCCCATTTATATTTGAGGTTATAATTAAGTTTTAAAATAGAAATGATAAGAGAAAATATCTTTATATACACTCATTTATTTTTCTAGTTTGTTTTGCTAAGAAAATGAGAGTATGTTTTAGAGAAACATTTATTCTCATGGTATTTCTTAAATTACTACAGAATGATAAGAAAAAAATCATTCATTAATCTGTGATAAGAAAAAAAAGTATTGAAAAGGAGTTATATTTTGAAAGTCATGAATTTTCTAATTTTTAGGGATTTTTTAAATTTATTTTGAATTTATTTTAGTTAAAAACATTTAATAATTGGTTATTAAGCATGTGTTAACGTGAGTGATGACATGGCATGCGCACTTGCATGTCATCACGTGGCGGCATATGTGGGTGTCACATGGCACACGAGTGACACACACATTGCACACGTGTCATTAGTGTTTAAGCACCCTTTAAGCGCATAAGCAAACCCCTTAGTTTGCTTGAGTATATATCTACAAAAATCTCCTTAATTTTTGTAATGTGGGACTTTACTTTTCTTTAGTTTATCTAGGTGACATGGTGCACTTAGGAGCATCCAATCGGTGTGAAGAAAGGATATTTAATCTGAGCCCTTCATTTTTTACTTAAGTGAAGGCGCTACATGGCAGCATATAATTGGGAATCGATTTGTTTTACTAAATATATAAATCTTGGCCGTTCATATGATGAGTTATAATGGCCTAAATTTGAAGCCCCACTATGAGATCTGAAGGATCAAATCATGATTGGATAGACGAGATCAAATGATTTTCTCTCTTCAAGCAAACACGTGGCACGATTCTAACACTCTGATAAAGATCTAACGGTCGTGACTTAACCATAACGATTTCCCTCTTCAGACTCCATCATAATCATTTATCTCATCAATGATAAGATCCAATTGTCACGCCCAATTTCAAAATGCTATAAATTATCTCTCTTCAAAAGTGTATATATTCTTGGATTTTTAATTGATCTTACCCTTATGACAATATATTCCTTGAATCTCTTATTTTCATCCTCTTCTAGACTCCTTTCGGTATCCAGGGAGTGCTTGATGTAGGATATTTCTAAGATTGATAATATTCCTACAAACTAGGGGAGGACCTATGAATTGATATCATTATGAAAAGGTCTTAGGAAATCAGTGAGAATATATTGAGGTATAATTCAGGAATATAAAGATATATGATGACTTAATGAGGAAGATAAGATGGATAATAAGAGAAGAGAAGAAATATGGAAGAGGAATAATGGGAGAGAGTATTATCGGAATAGTGAGAGAGAATATGAATGATAGAAGAACATATGTTAAAGAATATAGTTAGCGATGATAGAGGAGATACTATTATATATTTGAATATATAAAATAGGGAATGGAAGTTAAGAGGATTAGTTAAGAAGAGAAGAGAGTAGTAATACTAGCGATGAAAAGAGGATAGAGTATATAATAGAGAGAGAATAGGATAGTAAGAAGAATCTAGTGTTGGACTTACGATGTTATGATAGAACTATCATTCACGAAAATGAGGAGAGGATGATACCTGATATTGAAGTGAAGATGATGCTCTGAGATCACTCCACAACCAAAAGAAATCCTCTGCTTGCTCCTTACTTTGAGATGATTGAAAGAGGACAGAAGGGGGAAAGAAAAGATAGGGAGGTAGAATCGGAGTGAAGGAGATGCGGGAGGAATAATGGAGATACGAGGGAAGGACGATGAACACGAAAGGGGTATTGACGTGTCGTTTTCGTGCGTCGTTAAAACACAAAGACGATAGTCAAACAAACTTTAGAAAACCGAACTCACAAAGACAAGATATAATAATCAAGTATTGGGTAAGTATCGGGTCGATCCACAAAGAGCACTGTTGACTTTAATCGCAGAGTTGACTTGGTCAAACTTAGGTTTAAAAGGAGTTTTAAATAAAATAAAATAAGATTTAAGATGTAGAAATGATATAAATAAGATAAATAAGAAGTTTTAAGAATTGAAATCTCAGATTTGACAGAGAAAAGTCAAAAGTCAAAGTCAAAGCATTGACTTTGACCAGCAGTAAGTGTTCTGCAAAATCAGAGAATCAAACAGAATCAGAAGATTACGAAATTAGATATTTAGAAACTGTAGAGAAAATGGAATTTATTTATATATATTTCGTAATTTTTGGATAAGAAATGGATTTATTATGAATTATTGAAAATCAATGATCAGAAAATCCCCGAAATTAACACCTCAAAGGAAATCTTCAAATTGAATGCCCAAATGAAATCCAAATCTTGCAATTTATATTTCAATGGAAAGCTAAGAACCAGAGGAATCCAACAAGACCGAAATTATCAAATTCTGATTTGTCAATAAAAAGTAATTGACCCCGAAAGTCAACATTTGACTTCTGATGAAAGATGAATAGTCCTTGGTCAAACGTTAAATTGGAGGGTCAAATGAAGTCAGAATTTGATGAATTTACTATCCACGGAAAGCTGATGAAAAGAGGAATCCAATGAAACCAAAATCAAGTGATTTGGAATTACAATCAGAGAGATATCCTATTTTCAAAATCAGTGACTTTTCGGACCTAAAATTGGGGAAAATGAAGAACACTATGAACTAATTTGCAAAATTAAAGATCTAAACCTAATAAAAATACAAATTACCTCTTGATAATCGATCGAACCTCACTACTAACCCGATTTCCGCAAGAATGGGGCCTCAATTCTCGTGGATTGAAGCGAATTTGCTCGGATTCTTCCTCGTGGACGTTCGGAATTCAAGGGGAAAATTCGATGAAATCAAGAGGTGAAATCGTGATTATCATGCTTCAATGGCTGCGTCTCTACACTCTTGGAAGCAGAGGATCACGAGAAATTAAGACCTTCCTCAAAACTCGCTTAATTTCTTCACGAGTCGATCAAAAGTTGAAGAACAAGAGAGGGGAAATACATGCTTTTAAAGAGGGAATTAAGCCCGAAAACGTGGGCAATGGAGGCGATCATGGAGGCGGTTTGCAAGGGTCGTGGGAGCGGTTCCTTGGGGCGACGTCGTAGCTCCAGGATTTGCCGCGAATTGGCCACGATTTTTGCTTCATTTTAGCCACGATTATCGCCGCAGTCGATCACGATCGACCACGATCAGACCACGATCAGACCACGATCGGGCGTCGATCGTGCTCCAGATCCTCGATAAGATGCCGATCGATAGTCATGGAATCGATTCCACAACGAATGGAGTGTGATTGCGGCTCGATCGCGCCGCGATCGCGGCTCGATCGGGCCGCGATCGTGTAGTTCTTCCACGACTCGTCGTAGCCGTCCGATGCTCTTGAGGTGAGGGAACGGTCATGATCGCGCGATATAGTTAAGCTCTGATCGTGAGGCGCGTCCTACCGTTAGCCGTCCAATCGAGGACTATCGCGATGAGGATTCGGCGCTCTCGAGCCTCCACGTGGCGTCAGGTAAGAAAAGACACTTGTTAAAAAAAATAACTTAATATATTAACATCAGGTATCGATGACGTGGCTGCGTCATCAAATTCGCTTTCAGCGAATCCGGAGCGGCCACGTCGAGAGGCACAGTTGAAACCGCGTTGCATTTAATGCACGCGGTTTCGTGCATTTAATGCAGCTGTCTGAGATTGCGGCGCAATTAATGCGTCGTTAATTGCTTTGACCATCAATTTTGTCCTATTAGGCGGGGAAAAAACATCAGTTTTCTCATTGGTCCACGTCGCCTCGACCGTTAGTCCTGAAAAAAGGAAGCATTAAATGCGTTTGTCCTATTAGGCGGGAGAAAACTCCATCTTTTTTTTCATTGGCCGCAGCCTTTCTCCCTGACACGTCTCGATTTAATGATCGCGTGGACCCGAGTCCACGCGATCAACGCCATTCTGACTCAATCCAACGCCTGAAAAGCCGCCACGTCACCTGCAAACGTTAAGTGTCGTGTGGGACATAGTCCCACACGGAAGAAAAAAACGAAATGCGCCCCTATAAATTAGGGGGCAGTAAACGCCTATTGCGTTACCGCCCCTAAATACTAACCAGGGCCCACTAACCCGTGGGCCCTCCACCTACCAGCCTCTCGCGCCACGTGGCGCCCCTCACGGGCGTCCGCGTGGCGTGTCCGCGTGGCACCCGGCCACGCGTCAGCGCCACACGCTCCCCGCGTGGGCCGCTCAGGCTCTGCCACATGGCCTCAGTGCCACGTCGCACCCTGGGTGTGTCTCATGCGCCACATCAGCCGCCGAAGTCATCAGCCGGGGCCTGTGGACCAAAATACCCCCCTTTTTCGCGATTTTAACAAGGAAATTAATCGAAAAATCACTTTAAAATTCAAATAAAAATCAGAAAATGGCTAAAACTTTAGAAATTCATATTTCTCAAAATACAACTCCTTTTAATCTCAAATTTTCTCCATTGGATTACAAATTCTTTTCTTTTTAATACCATATCATTTAAAATATATTTTGAAAGAAGAAATTAAGATGAATTACAATTTACTTAAATCATTTCTCATTAAACATTTTAAATCATAAATTCATCATAAAATCATCCTTCCAAACATTTACCAAAGTTAAAACTCATTCAATAACACAGATTAATTTCTATTAATTTAAACAAAAGATTAATTATCTATTAAGCATGAAATTATCCCTAATTTATGCATAAATATCAACTTTAGTAAAATGACATGCCAATGGAGAAAATTCCTAAAAGAGTATGATAACATGCATCATATTCACATAAAATAAGCATGAATATGAGTTAATTAGGGTAAGAATTCAGGTTATAAATGCATGTTATCAGGTAACACGTAACCAAAGAGAACCAATTTTATCAAAATAACATCCTTTTCCGTCGTACAATTTGTCTTTTATAGAAATAAAGATAGGAAGTTGTGGAGAGGCGTCGTATTGCGATAGTTTCCTTTCGCGATGGAACGATGACGACCGTTGATACAGAGACTATCTTTGTCGGTTGGTGACGAGTTGACGGTTGCGGAATTTTAGTGGAATCACACACGGAATTTGTGACCTGTCAGAAGTTTTCCCAAAGTAAATTATTCTCCGTGCGTCTTGTTATAAGCGATGTTCTTCGCTTTTCGGATAGGCTGGGTGTTTGGCATTCCGTTTTGATGTTGAGAAGCTCTCGTTAAATCTTGGGTCTATCGACGGCCTTCGACGAATGTGGTGATTTGTAAGTCGGCGTTGACCCGATGTCGCTGATGATCTTGAATCACTACGTGTTGGTTGACCGGTTGATCTGGCTGGGGCTCCCGGGCAAAGTAAGGAAATAGTTCCGCCGATACCGTCTGGGAAGCTCGGTCAGCTCTTCTTCCTTCATTATTTCGTGACGATGACAGGTGAGAGGGACGATGTTCATGCGCGTGAAGAATAGTGCGTCGGAGTTATTTCTTGCGATTGAATCCTTCACGCTGGTTCTGTCTGATAACGACCGATTCAATAATCCGAGTGAATCCGAATTCATGTTGTCTTCTAGTGAGCTTGAAGGTTAGATGTCTTCTCTATTGGATCGCCAGTCTTCTTAGTTTACTGGGGATGCTCGTGGGCTTGCTGTCCTTCACGTACGAAATCTCTTTTATGCTACACTGTCTTCATTATCCATTGAGATGATGATCATGTGAGAGGTAGACTATCAGTAGGCAGTATGAGATGACTTCTCCTTGCTCTTTAAAGTTGCTTCTTTTGCTAACCCCGGAAGAGAACAAATAAATCCTTGACGTATTCAGGATTATATTAATCCTCATTAAGATAATACTCATGCATGATCCACTCGATGCGCTTCCCCATTAGGCGGCCTTCCATGATGAAGACTAGAGTTTTCTTTGTTGAAAGATTCTTCATACTTGATAATGTCATGGTTGTACTCATGCAAGGCTTTGTCTTGAGGTAAATTAAGAAGGTAGATTCTTCTATTAGATCTCTCCTAAAATCTAACTATAGGTGGTATTCAAAGGGAGAAGGAAAATAACAAATATGTTTCTATTATTTTCTTTGAGATCATTAAATATAACTATACCAGGTTACCTATGACATAGTGGATATGGTTTGGCAAATAGGAATCTATATCAAAGATAAAAGGGTGGTTGACTTGGTCTTTCAAAGAATTCTAGGTTTCTAAAGATAAGGATTAAATATTTGACCAAGTCAATCTTTAGATCAGTATAAAATAGGGAAAGGAGGGAAGGTAATTCCCTTAGAATCTACACTCTCTTTAATTATTTAGAGAGGTCTTCTTATCCATTTAATGAATGGATAATTTCTCAAGTTGGTGAATAAGGAGGAGGAGAAGGAGGAGGAGGATGGTTCCCTTAGAACCCTTGTGTTCATGTATAGAAATAATTCTCCATCACTTATAGAGGAGAAGGGGTTGGAGGACTTCATCTCCGAGGAAGTGTCTTTCATATATAATAAAAGTCAGAAGCAAATGAGGGGCATAATGTAGTGGATCATGAGAAGCAATTCAAGAAGCATCACTTATTGTATTTCCATTCCATTGTAATAAAAATAAGTAATCATCCTCTTTAGAATCAGTGATAATAGCTCGATGATCAATGATCATATCTATAAGTCCAACATTAGACACAAGAGGAGGAGAAAGAAAAGAATTTTGAAAAAGTTCACTTTCAAGAGGATAGGGAGATGAAAATTTTCAATAAGTATATCATTATTATCATGAAAGTCTACTAAATCCAAAGTAGTAAGTGGAGTAGATATGCCCCAATAAATATGATACCAAATATGAGTATTAGTTTCAAGAGAAGTTTAAAAGGAACATAGTTTTTAAGTTGAAATTTAAAAGAGTTTTTAAGAAGTTTAGGAGGGTGAACTTTAGTATCTACTAAATCACTTTGTTTAAGAATTTTATATCTTCTAGGAAAAGCAATAAATGTTTTATATCGTTTATATGATGATGCAAATTCTTTCAAAACAATGTCATGACTGATATGATCATGCTTAATGGATATTGTCTTATCTAATTCATGAATTTCATCTTCTAATTTAAATTCCTTGCTATCATTAGTAGGTAAAGGATTAGAATCATCCATAACTATGATCATTTTAGAGCAATTAGCTTTAACATGCCCGACTTTCCTGCATTTATAACACCTAATGATCCTATTGGATCTAGGGGTAGGGTTTATGCATTGGATGGTCTTTGGAAGGCTAATAGTCATATCCTCATTGAGGTATTCTTTTGGATCCTCTACTTCCTTAAACATAGGGATGTCCACTCTAACTTCATTATACTGATAATCAGTCATATCCCTTAGATATTGATCATTAGAAGGAACAACAGTATAGGAATCAAGATGATCATTAATAGGCTCCTTTGGAATCTCTATTTGAGGAGAATTATCTTCCAAAAAATCTGATTCATCCGGAGACTCTAGGTTCTCAAGAGTATTGTCTAGCCTATCTAAAAGTATAGTATTGGCTTGCACACTAGTAGTAAGGGCTTCCAAACTCTCTAAAAGTTCTGCTGCCCAAGAAGTCATGGGTTCATCTAGAGATTCTAGGTTCTCAGTCCTATTGTTATCTTGATCTACTATGTCAATAAGGGCTTGTATACTCTCTATCATAACTCTAGCCCAAGGAGGCATGGGTTCCTCTTGGGTGGGATCATCACGGATATGCAAGGTGTTGCTAGTAACATTCATGTCAGCAGAAGTGTTAGAAGCAATGGGTCTTGATCTAGTATCCATAATGATTTATATCAATGATGACATGATAATGATTTCCACTTAAATGATATCAATTCAAACTGAGCTCTGATACCAAATATGATGTAGGATAATTTCAGAAATGATAATGTGTATGAAGATAATGATATGGTTAAAGAAATAATCCTACAAGTGAAGGAGGATCTATTTCGTATCCTAATCATCGTCACCGTCACCTGTAAATCTTTTCGATCATTTACGTGAATAATATTTCGTATCCTGAAATCCGTAAGTCCAACTTTCTTGTCTCTATTCGCCTCCGCCTTCTTTCTCTCTACCCATCATCCGATATCTTATAATACGTATTATAATATCCTCACAACAATAACCTCATCGCGATCTCTCTCTTATCTCTACCCCGCATCACACTCTTGTTATTCTTTAACCTATTATTTTCTTCTCCTCCTTCCTATATTCTATATTTTATCTTCACTATCCTCGTTGTTCTTCCTCCTCATCTCATCAACTACCTAATATTCTAATCTTCATAATATCTATCCTAAATATATTCTACATTCATCATCCTTCTTATATATTCATTAACCCATATTATTAAACATTCATAGTGATATCATTTCATAGATCCTCCTTCACTTGTAGGATTATTTCTTTAACCATATCATTATCTTCATACACATTATCATTTCTGAAATTATCCTACATCATATTTGGTATCAGAGCTCAGTTTGAATTGATATCATTTAAGTGGGCATCATTATCATGTCATCATTGATATTTAATCATTATGAATACTAGACCAAAATACATTGCTCCTAACACTACTGCTGATATGAATGTTATTAGCAATACCTCGCATATCCCTGATGATTCCACCCAAGAGGAACCCATGCCTCCTTGGGCTAGAGTTATGATAGAGAGTATACAAGCCCTTATTGACATAGTAGATCGAGATATCAATAGGACTGAGAACCTAGAATCTCTATATGAACCCATGCCTTCTTGGGCAGGAGAACTTTTAGAGAGTTTGGAAACCCTTACTACTAGTGTGCAAGCCAATACTATACTTTTAGATAGGCTAGACAATAATCTTAAGAACCTAGAGTCTCCGGATGAATCAAAATTTTGGGAAGATGATTCTCCTCAAATAGAGATCCCAAAAGAGCCTATTAACGATCATCTTGATTTCTCTAATGTTGTGCCTTCCAATGATTATTATCCAAGGGATATGATTGAATATCAGTATAATGAAGTTAAAGTGGACATCCCTATGATTAAGGAAGTAGATGACCCAAAAGAATACCTCAATGAGGATATGATTAGCAGCCTTCCAAAGACCATCCAATGCATAAACCCTACCCCTAGATCCAATAGGATCATTAGGTGTTATAAATGCAGGAAAGTAGGGCATATTAAAGCTAATTGCTCAAAATTGATCATAGTTATGGATGATTCCAACCCTTTACCTACTAATGATAGCAAGGAATTTAAATTAAAAGATGAAATTCATGAATTAGATAAGGCAATATCCATTGAGCATGTTCATATCATTCATGATATTGTCTTGAAAGAATTTGTATCATCATATCAAAGATTTAAAACCTTTATTGCTTTTCCTAGAAGATATAAAATTCTTAAACCAAGTGATTTCGTAGATACTAAAATTCACTCTCCTAAACTTCTTAAATTCTCTTTTAAATTTCAACAAAAAAATTATGTTACTTTTGAACTTCTCTTAAAACTAATACACATATTTGGTATCATATTTATTGGGGCATATCTATTTCATTTACTATTTCAGATTAATAGAAATTCATGAGCATAAGGATACACCTATTGAAAATTTTTTCATTTCCCCATCCTCTTGAAAATGAAGTCCTCCAAATTCTCCTTTTTCCTAATCTCCAAAATTCTTTCCTTTCTCCTACTCTTGTGTCTAATGTTGGACTTATAGATATGATCTTTGATCAGTGAACTATTATCACTGATTCTAAAGAGGATGATTACTTATTTTTATTACAATGGAATGGCAATACAATAAGTGATGCTTCTTGGATTACTTCTCATGATCTATTGAATTATGCACCTCATTTGCTTCTGAATTTTATTATATATGAAAGACACTTCCTCGGAGATGAAGTACTCCAACCCCGGGGGAATGATGGAGAATAATTTTGAAAACATGAACACAAGGGTTCTAAGTGAACCTATCCTCCTCCTCCTCCTCCTTAGCTACCAATTTGAGAAATCATCCATTCATTAAATGGATGAAGAAGCCTCTCTAAATAATTAAAGAGAGTGTAGATCTTAAGGAATTTATTTTCCCTCTTTCCCTTATTTTATACTGATCTAAAGATTGACTTGGTCAAAGCATTTAATCCTTATCTTTAGAAACCTAGAATTCTTTGAGTGGACCAAGTCAACCACCATCTTACTTTGATATAGGATCCTTAATCTCCAAACCTTATCCACCATATCATAGGTACCTTATATCATTTAATTAATGATCTCAAAAGAAAATTAATAGGAATCCTTTTTATGTTAAATATCCTTCTCTTTGAAAACCACCTTTAGTTAGAAATGTAGGAGAGATCTAACTACTACTATTATCCCCGGGATCTACTTCAAGTTAAAATCATGCATTATTACACCCAAAGTCAAGGCTGTCCAAGAGATTAAGAAGATCATAAGACATCCCCGGTTACTGAAGAGGAGGATAAAAATGATATCACTACCATGGTCAAAGGCCCTCATTGAAGCCAATATTCCGAGGTCAACCCTCTACAGAAACGTAGCAGCGGGAAGACCTACACATAACGACTCCAATTAGGAACAGTGTGGAGAGAAGCTGACAAGTTCCCTATTCTAAGAATCTATTTCATCAACACCGAGGAACAGACTTGCGGGAGCTTTAAATACCTCTCAAGTAAGCGAAACGTCCCGACACCTGACGCGCTTGAAGATTCCGCCGAAGGCTCTTGCCGATTTCAATACAAGAGCGCACGAGTACTGATGCCATCCGACTACAGACAAGTGTAAATAAAGCTCTCCTCGAAGAAAATCCAGGAACGTCCGAGGTCATTGCATCTGAAGAGAAGCTCCACCTCCACAACGGTCAACCGAAAACCTCAAATATAGGAGACAACGCTGAAATACTCCACGCCATCTTCGTCTTGCTGTCGTGAAACAAGGTGAGTGCCTTGGAGTTATGAGAGAACTGCTGCGAAAAGAAGCTCCATTAGTCCACCAATCTGCGAGCAAAATCCCGTCCAACGACACACACGAGATCTAAAAGGAAATGACGAGATGTTCTGAACTCCTTCCAGTCAAAGCCTTGAGAAAGCGCAGAGATTATTCAACGAGAGGTCAACGTCAGTAATGGAGTTTCTGTCTTGTCGAATCACGAGCACCAAAGAAATACGCGGGGAATCGTTAATTTTCTCAGCGGATTCCACTCATCGTCAGACTTACGAACAGCTCGTCCGTCAACATCTATCCTGGAGATCTGCCTTTATTCCCTCAGTTTGAAGATGATATGTTCACGATTTTAAGGATTATAACGACAGCAAAAGCCTGAATGAATTAGTACGAAGAACGGCCATTTGAGAAGCTGAGACGACGAAAACCGAAAGCAGGCTTTCAGTGAAGAGAGGAAACATCCAAAGAAGTTCCGGAGGTCCCTCAACGTATCTTGGAGAATCGCGGAATAGTTCGGTCAACAAGACATCAGCGACGAGCTGCGACGACGTCCTCGAGCACTATCCAAGATAAAATCACGAAACAACGCTGCCGACCTTCTCGCAGATAAATCGAGACTTCCAAAGAACCCAGTCCACTGGTTACCGCGGAAAATCTACGGAAGTAAAGAAAACGTCCGCGAGTTATACAACTTTTCACACGCGGAATTACTTCTCTTCATCTCACTCAAACGGGTTTTATCCACGGCTATCATCATCCAGAGTTCAGTTTAATACTCTGCGACTCACAATCTTGCAATTTTGGAAGAAGGAAAAGACTAACGACTGTCCACGTAACGGGTGCATAACTGCCGCGACTTCTTGTCTCTTCCGAGGCGTCTCTTCGTGGCAACTCCCCTATCTTTCTCTTCTCTATAAAAGAAACAAATTGTAAAGGAAAACGATGAAGTTATTTTGATAAAATTGGTTCTCTTTGGTTATGTGTTACCCCTTTCGTGTTCATCGTCCTTCCCCCGTATCTCCATTATTCCTCTCGCATCTCCTTCACTCCGATTCTACCTCCCTATCTTTTCTTTCCCCCTTCTGTCGTCTTTGAATCATCTCAAAGTAAGGAGCAAGCAGAGGATTTCTTTTGGTCGTGGAGTGATCTCAGAGCATCATCTTCACTTCAATATCAGGTATCATCCTCTCCTCATTTTCGTGAATGATAGTTCTATCATAACATCGTAAGTCCAACACTAGATTCTTCTTACTATCCTATTCTCTCTCTATTATATACTCTATCCTCTTTTCATCGCTAGTATTACTACTCTCTTCTCTTCTTAACTAATCCTCTTAACTTCCATTCCCTATTTTATATATTCAAATATATAATAGTATCTCCTCTATCATCGCTAACTATATTCTTTAACATATGTTCTTCTATCATTCATATTCTCTCTCACTATTCCGATAATACTCTCTCCCATTATTCCTCTTCCATATTTCTTCTCTTCTCTTATTATCCATCTTATCTTCCTCATTAAGTCATCATATATCTTTATATTCCTGAATTATACCTCAATATATTCTCACTGATTTCCTAAGACCTTTTCATAATGATATCAATTCATAGGTCCTCCCCTAGTTTGTAGGAATATTATCAATCTTAGAAATATCCTACATCAGTGCTTGAAATCAAGATTTCATTGATAGAGAATGAACAATTCGCTGATTGAACTCAAAATTTTTGTTTTTCAAAATGTGGAATGAAAAAGCCTTGATCTGACAATTCATTGAATCATTTTGAGCAAGATTTTAGGCGAGATAACATGTTTTCTTTCTAATCTTTCATCCTATATCATTAGATTTTAATTTTGATGCATAAATTATATCAATTTACTTAATTTCATGATTTTCTCTCTCTTCACAATTGATTTCTATCTCCTTGCTTTACTTTTTGATTTCTCTATGGATAATAATCCAATTTGAGTTTTTTTTTGTCTAGCAGATTTGTCTTGTGGAGTCTTCTTTCTAAAAAAAATCAATTTCCTTAATTTATCATCTCAATTCATTGTTCAATTTTGATCAAATTCTGAATATGTCTAACTTTTTTTCCTAATTCTCTGTGGATTTGACCCTTAATCACCATTATACTAATCACTTCATGATTAATTCTCTAAATAAGTGAGTTTGGAAAAAAATTTTGCATGGGCGTGTGTTTTCAACAAACTCATGCTCTTGTTTCGTCAATATCTTTATGGATCAATATAGTCTTCTATCATGTATCAATTATGGATCAATAAATTATTATTAAAAACATAATCCAAGAACCAAATATTATTTCTATCAGCCAATGAATTGGTGCTTGAAAGAAACATATTGACTCAGCCAACTTCATCTATATTTGCTTGTTCACAAACGCTATGATTTAGTGCGGTCGTTGAAACACACGATCGTCGGTTAAACAAAATTTATAATTCGGAACTCACGATGAATTGAAATTAGAAATCAAGTACAACAAAGAGATGGGGTCAAACCACCAAGAGCACGGTTGACTTTTATCGAAAGAGTTGACTTGTCAAACTTAAGTGTACTTAGGGTTTTCAAGAAATAAAAATGATATATTATCAGTGGAAATAATACCAATATATGAGAGAAGGTATATTATGAATTTTGAAAATTATTTGGTGAAGAAAAGTCAAAAGTCAAGGTCAAAGCATTGACCTTGACCAGACTATGACTTTTTATAAAATCAGAGAGAACAAAAATGAGAAAATATTAGGAAAACTATATTTTTAGAAAATAGAGAGAAAATGGATAATTTTAATATAAAATTCATTATTTTTAGAAGAGAATTAGAGTTATTTTGATTTTTCCAAAATTAGTTAATGGAAAATTCGTGAAATTAAAATCTCGGTCAAAATCATTAAATTGACTTACTAGATGATATCCAAATCAAAAAAATTGCATATGAATAGAAAGCTTATGACTATTGGATTCCAGAGAAACCAAAATTATCAAAATTTACCTTGTATATTAGGAGTTATTGCCCTTGAAAGTGAACTCCCAAATTTGGATCATTTTTTAACAACAGTTGGTCAAACGAGAAATTGAGGGGCCAAACCTTGGTGAAAATCGACGAATCAGATATCCACTAAAAGCAGATTGAACAAGGAATCCAATGAAACCAAATTTTTTTGAATTGGACTTAAAATCAGGGAGAAATCCTTATTCGTAAATCAGCAAAAATCTGTGATCAAATTTGGGCGAAAGAACAAAATTTCCGATTTCTAAACTCTAATTTCCTATCTAAATCTAATCTTAATTATCTAAATTGCAGGGATTACGAAGGAATCACACTACTAACCCGATTGACGTGAAAATTGAGCTTCAAATTACTTTGATTTCTGCGTATTTATACGATTCGTTATTCGTCGTGCGTTTGACATTCAAGGGGCGAATCCAAAAAATTTCTTGCAAAATTTTGTGATTAACTTGCCTCAATTCATGCGCAATTGAGTTTAGAAAGCAAGAGAATCATGAAGAACTTAAGATATTCCTCCAAAAATGCTTTATTTTTTCACGCTTCAATCAAAAGTTACATTTTAAGAAGAGAGAACATCTATTCATAGAAGAAAGGATTGCGAAAAATCTTGGCCGTCCCATTCACTGAAGAATCATCAAACGGTCTCGATGCATCCACGTCGCGCGCAATAAATAGACACATTCTGCGCGATGCGGGCCCACCACCTTGATTTTCATCGTCTGATCTTCATTGGAGCGTCGTCGAGCAGCCGCGTGTCTCTCCATAAGTCGCCAAGTGTGCGATTAAATCATGACCGTCGGATTTCACTTAAGCGATTGACGGCTTTGAATTACACACTTGCTTTGATAGCGATCTGGTGGACAAAGATCCACCAGATTACTTAGCGCGATTTTATCTAACACACCATGCGTTGTCTCGTTGCCTGCGAAAGCTGAGAGAGGAGTTAGTCCCACACGGAAGAAAATGGGAGAGATTATCAGGTACATAATGGGAAACTACCTTAGGCATTCGCGTCACCCATTAGACCTTAGTATGCCCCCCTATCCACATACCTGGGACCACTATGTCCGTGGGCCCAAACGACTTAGCCCAATTTATCCTCCGCCCCATGTAGGCGCCCACATGGGTCCGTGTCGGCCCCCGTGGCTCCGCCACATGTCCACGTTGTGCCACATCAGCTCGTGCGAGTCCAGTGCATAAAAAATCCCTTTTTGCGATTTTTTAGCTTTTAAAATTTTGAAAAATACATGAAAAATCAAAAATAAAATCCGAAAAAATCTATAAACTTCAGAAATTCATAACTTCATTTCTAGAACTCCTTTTTGCCTCAAATTTTCTCCATTGGATCACAAATTAATTCTTCTTTAATTCATGCCCCTGAAATATAAATTTTAAGAAGAAATGATGAATTCAGAATAATATAAACTTAAGGTTCTACTTTGATTCATCCCATTCTTCTGTTGTTCTAATCTCTTCTTTTAATCATCCACTAAAGTCAAAATAAAATGAAAGAAAATGGTTAATTTCAAGTTGTTTGACTTTGAAAAAGGTCAAACATCAATAAAACACATAATTAACCCTAAATAATGTAAACATGTGGACTTTAGTAAAAATGACATGCCAATGGAGAAAATTCATAAAACTATGATAACATGCATCATAATTACATAAGATAAAGCAAGAATATTAGTTAAATATGATAAAAATTCAAGCTAAATATGCATGTTATCATTCTTCTGCCTTATTCCACCAATAAGAATCAATATTTCAAAATATTTGACAATATCGACACTACATTGGCATATAATTATTGTTTTGACCTTGTGATTACCAATTTTGGGCATTTCTTCCTTGTCCACATTCAGGTTGTCCTCCTTACCCATATTGTCCTCCATCTATAGAACTATGTCCACGTCCTCAACTTCTTTGATCAAATCATTTGCGACCATGTCTACCAAAAAAAACTACGTCCACGTCCTATACCAAGTTGAGTATAATTACTCATACCTGAGGAATTAGAAGTGCTTCTTCTAATGATCCAAGGAATTTTTTTCATCCTTTCTTCATGAGCAATCAAAGAGCCAATCAATTTATTTGGTGTTTATGTTGATAGATCTTTGGACTCCTCAATGGTAGCAACAACATAATATAATTTTGGTGGAAGACTCCTCAATATCTTTTCTACAACTTCTATTTTAGATATATCTTCATGTAGCTTCTCATCTCTTTGACTAGATGATAAAATCAAATAATACATTTTAACTCACTTTTTTTTAGCAAATTACTTACTTAGATATGCCTACATATAAATATATATATATTTGTATATATATGTATATATATAGATCATCTAAAAATTATAAGTAAACGAGAAAATATTGAGATGATGTCCCGAAACAACAACTATGGCATTTCAACATGAATTCCAAGAATTAGATCATTGCATCCACTTGATGTGGGGTCAAGTGGACCATTTATTTGGTGAATTTGGTGTAGTGCAGGGATCAAGAATGAAGCATATGGGAAGTCTATTTAGGAGGGAAGATCCAAAGATTCCCATTAAGGAGTATTACCAGATTGCATGGGCTGGACAAACTTGGAGATATCACTGCGAGCAATCATTGGAGGCCCACCGAGATTAGGGTTTCAGGACCACCCTATTTAAATCCTTCTCATATCTGTCATAAGGGCATCTTGTAGTGCCACTCTCGACTTTTGATTTGGAGGAAGAAACTAGTGCTCTTGAGATCCATTCTTGTTGTCATGAGTGAAAAAGGGAAATCACTGAGAAGATGAGGAAGAGAGCATCACCCGACTAGCAAGGGGGTGACAACGATGTGAGTGCAGTCTCTTCCCTTCATCGAGTCAATTTCAATTTGATGTGGGAAAAAATAGGAGAATCAAAATTTATCAAAGAGAAGTGCAAGGTATGGTGTTTTGATAGAGGGATGTTGTGAATTTTTAATATTGGTGACCTTGAACTCCCTAGGTTTAATCTCACAATTGGAGAGGAGAGAGATCATTTTTAATAACCTTGATGTGGAGTTTCTATTCAATGAATTAGACCAAATTTCACAACCAATGTGCATGAATACCCAAATATATGATAAGAGGCTATCCTAGGGTTCACAAAAATCGTAATAGAAAGAGATTTTTGGGGAAGGATGATCTATTACACAAAATGAGAGGAACGAGAGTATCTTGATGGAGATTCTTGACTGATGTGACCTTGTTGGGGAAAATTTTGAAATCTCCTTCTTGATTACTCCTTTTTTTGAGAGAAAAGAGAGAAGGGAATGAAGAGGAATGATGGAAAGAGGGAAGGAGGAGAAGAATGAGAAGGGGGAATGAGAAATGAAGGGTGTGTGTTGTGGAGAGGAAGAAGAAGAGGGATGGAGAGGAGGAAGTTGTGGATTGGTGTGTGGATGAGAGAAAATGAGGGGGGGGGAGAATTAGTGGAGGATGAGAGAGAAAGAGTGGGGGAACAGTAAAACTTCAACTTTTTCAAATTTCAAATTATGAGAGAGAGTTTCACAAGATCCACATAAATAGGGGAAGAGAGAGAATTGTTCAACCCTTGAAATGGTGTGCCTCTTCAAGGGGTCCCACGTTTTGAGGAGAAATTTTGACCCTCTTGAAAGGATGCCTTAAAAATCCACTTGTCAAGATGCAAGGGTGCCATTTGGAGGGTTTTAATTGGTGAAAATTTTAGCGGTAATTTGGGTATAATAATCTGCCCTAAAATCATGGGTTCAGGTTGACTTGGTCAACGAAAGATCTATGATGAAAATAACTTGAAATTTGGGAATCTAAAATTGCTTTCTACAATATAGGGAGATGATTTGACTTGGTCAAAGGGGTACCTAAAATTTTGGAAAGTTGTTTGATTTGGTCTAAGGCTCAAAATTAAAGATTTTAGGTCAAGAGTAGGGTTTGGCTAAGTGGAGGGAAGTGTTTTAAGGATTCTAAGGATTAAGGGGTAGCACCCCCATCTTCATGGGCTTGATCCTCTTCATATCTTAAAAGTCTTTTGATATAAACGTGTCTTCTAATGATAGATTCTTAAATTTTCTTCGACAAGATAAGCATATTGTTTACTTGAGATGGATGACACCGAATCTTTGCATTTCTCCATAAGTTATAATGCTTTGGTGCCTCTTGAATTCTTTTATTGTTATTGAGGTGTCCCTAGAACAATCCCTCATCAAGTGAGTTATGGAGTCTTGCTGAGAAGAACCAAGAAATCTTGTTGCCTCTCTTCAATTGTGAAAAATTGAGTAGAGTTTTGGGAGGGCGTATACCTTCTAGCCTGGACTTAGTCCCGATAACTAGAAGAGGTAAGAAGGGGCTGTCTTTGGTGCCCTCATCTCTCTCTCTCTCTCTTCTTTTCTATGTCTGCCTATGAAAGATTCCTATTGCCTAACATTTTTCCCCTCTCCTACCTCCATTTCAATCTTTTACGTCTCTTTTCCGACCATTATCCCCTCAAGATATCTCTTCAAGCTAGGTATTTGAGATATCACAAAAAATGAAAGAATGAAATAGATATTCCTATTGCATGCTTGATCATGTTCCTTGTGGATTGACCCTTACTCACATGTTCTTGTAAGGAGAGAATATTTTTGATCGAGCAAAGATCCTTAAACAACATTTCAACTCCAATTCTAAGATGATCACAAGAATAGAAACCCTTGAAAAATAATCTTGAATAGTTTCCTTACTTTTCATATTCATGGTTTCAAACTCTCTTCTAAAATTTTATAACTTCACAATTGTAATTTTCTCTTCTCTATGTAATTCTTTTTTCAAGATATTACATGCTTCATAAGGTATTTGTGTATCAAAAACTGATTGACTCAAAATAAATATTTCCTCTGTATCCTTCTTCTTTAATTCTTTTAACTCATTTCTCCTTGTCTCATCCCATGATTCCAAAGCAACTAAATAAGCCTTAATTCATTTAATCCAAAACTCAAACTTCTCTCCATTAAGTGGAGTTATAGATAATTGATAAAACTCTATAATAACTCTAGTTTCCATAAAAATTAATATTCTTCAAATAACAACTTAAAAGTTCTAGGAGAAAATACACCCTTAACATCAGTAGAGAAGCTCCACAAAAAACTCCCAAAAAAAATCTTGACTCAAGCTTTGATACCACTCGTAGCACTTGGAGGATGAAATAAGCTCACGAGACCCTCAAGAGATTGCTAACAAGCAACTCAAAATCACACATCTATAGGCTGAAATATGAGAAAGAGATAGAGCAAAGAAGAAAAGAGGAAGACTCTCACTAAAACATAAAGAAAATAGATTCCTATAACTCTCTATCAGTTTTTTTTCATTAAAAGACCTCTATTTATATGCTTACAAACAGAGGCTTTAACAAACAAGAAAATGGTAAGTCGATTAAAAGAGGCGATTGAGGCTAGTTGGTGAATAGGTAAAAGTTTTCTTTTCTTTTATCTTGTAGTGCTGATGTGGCAATCATGCATCAAACTTCAACACTAGACTCATGTCTTAATGGAAAAGGAGATGATCTAGGATGTGAGGTTTACATTGTGCATAAAATTCTACCAACACGTGCTCTTCACTTGCGAAGAAGACATAACTCTTACGTGAGTCGCTTCAACCACATCCTCTGAATCTACTTAAAACTCATCCTGTAGCCTTTTTTATGTGTTGCAATCATCATTCCCAAATGGAAGTTTACAAAAAGGGCAAAATATTGGAGGACGTGTGATAACATGCATATTTAACTAAAATTCTGATCTTATTTAACTCATATTCATGCTTATTTTATGTGATTATGATGCATGTTATCATAGCTTTATGAATTTTCTCCATTGATATGCCATTTCACTAAAGTCCATATTTATGCATAATGTAGGGCTAATTATGTGCTTTATTGATGATTAATCTTTTGCAAGATTAAATTAATATAAATTAATTACTTTCCTTGATTTACTTTGACTTTAGTAGATGATTAGAATAATTAATTTTAAGAAGAGGATGTTTGGATAATATGAAATAAATTTCTTATAAGAATCACTTAAGTTTATTTTGAATTAACTTTATAGTCTTCTTCTTTTAATTTATTTTAGATGGCATGATATTAAAAACAAATAAATGTGTGAGCCCAATGGAGAAAATTTGAGTTTAAAAGGAGTTATATTTTTAAAGATATGGATTTATGAAGTTTTTGGATTTTTCTAGAATTAATTTATATTTTAATTTCTTTAAAAAAATACAAAAGGGGGTTTATGTCTCCACAGGAGCCGCGGAGCTAACGTGACGCGTGGGACCCGCGCAGATGCAACATGGCACACAAGGCCACGTGGCAGCGCCACGAGGACCCACGCGCTGAGGTGGCACGGACGCGTGGCAGGGCCACAGGAGTCCACGCGGATGCCTGGGTGGTGCCACGTGGCGAGAACAGCTTCGAGATGGTAGGTGATGGGCCCACGGGTTAGTGGGCCCAGGTAAGAGAATTGGGGCGATAACGCAAAGGCGTTATGCAGCTCCACATTTTATACTCACCCTTTCCGTCTATTTCTTCCGTGTGGGACTATGTTCCCTCTTAACTTCTCTTGTGCAGACGATGTGGCAGCGCTGCGGGCGTTGGATGCCATCGCGTCATGTAAAGCGCGTCGATCGCGTGGACTTAGGTCCACGTGATTACCATCAAGGCACGTTCGTTATAAGACATTTAAGTAAACGCGATCGATGACTCACCTTGCAACACATGGCATTGCGAGGAGACTCCGATCAAGATCAGACACGCGAAATCAGCACTGAGCGTGGGTCCACATTGTGCAAATGTGGGATCGTGGCCCACGATCAGCGTGCGATAGTGACCGTTGATCAATCTTCACCGAATCAGACAGTCCGCGTTTTTCGCGCAGAAATCCCTTATAAATATCGATGTTCTTCTTATGTATCCTTAACTCTTGATTGAATCGTGAAGAAATTGAGCAGTTTTTGAGCAAAATCATGAGTTCTTCGTGATCCCCCCACGTTTAGACTCGATTGCGATCCAATTCAGGGCGGGATTGATCAGGAATTGTTGCTTGATTCGATCGAATTCTCCCCTTGAACGCCGAACGTACGCCGAGGAAGAAACCGAGCAATACTCTTCAATCCGAGTGAATTGAAGCCAAATCTTCATGTCAATTGGGTTAGTGATATGAATCAATTATTCATCTTGCAAAAATTTGTATTTAGATTAGATTTAGCTAGTCAATTTTAGTTTTTAAATCGTTTTGTTCTTCATTTTTGCCCAAATTTGGTTCAAATTTTTCCTGAATTTTAAAGAATGATTTCTCCCTCATCTTAACTCTGAATCATTTGATTCTATTTTCATTGGATTCTTTGGTTCATCAGCTTTCCGTGGATAGAAAAATATTAAAATTTCATTGTCATTTGGCCCCTCAATTTAATGTTTGACCATCTACTGTTCATTTGTAATCCGAATTTGGGCATTGACTTGCGGGTACAATTATTTTAAAAATACAAGGTAAATTTGATAATTTTGGTCTCTTTGGAATCCTCTAGTTGTTAGCTTTCCATTCATATATAAATTGCAAGATTTGAATATTATTTGGTTAGTCAATGTGAAGATTTACACCGAAGTGTTCATTTTAGGATTTTTCTGATCTTGGATTTTCAATAATTCATAATAAATCTAATTTTTCTCGAAAAATCACAAATTTTATATCAATAAATTCCATTTCTCTCTAGTTTCTAAATGTATAATTTTTTTAATATTTTTATTCTCTGATTTTCAGAAAGTCAACTGTTGATCAAAGTCAATGCTTTGACCTTGACTTTTGACATTTATTCTTAAAAATCAGTTTCTAAAATCTTAAGATATCTTCTCTGATATAATTCTATCATTTGCATTAATAATCTTATAAATTCATATCTTCAAAACCCTAATTAAACCTAATTTTGACCAAGTCAACTCTACGATCAAAGTCAACTGTGTGCTCTATGAATCGACCCAATCTTTACACTATACTTGATTTTATATCTTTGTTATTGTGAGTTCGGAATTATAAATTTTGTTTGGTCGATGTTTGTGTGTTTTAACGACCGCATAAAACGCTTCATCAACGTGCGTCTTTGATCGGTAGAGATCCGTGTTGAGGTGGAGTGAGTAGAAGAATACCTCAATTAATGGCCAACCTCACATGAATGTTTGTTATAGCACACATTTAAAATTCAAAATTAATTGCATCCACTCTAATGGTTATTCAAATCAATAAAAATGATTGAATACAAGTTGAATCCACATCAAATTGGGTTGAAGACAATGATACATGTAAACCTAGTCAAGTAAACTAAAATCAATGGACGAAAAAGGTGAGGAAATAAGGTTAATAGAAGATTTGTGAAACTAGGCTATCTTGGAGGTTATCAGTCACAAAAATATAAAATAATCACTACTCTAAATGCTTTATTCACAATATCTACTATTTTGTGTAGGTGATTTGGCAATTAGCAACATCTTATGTTTAAGCATTTGACTCCATATTGCACTTGAAGTTGCTTGATGAACTAAAACTCGGTTTGATTATATCTTTGTTGTGTGTTCTAATTCATGCAATACATTTATAATACCTCACTTAGGACAGTAGTAAGCAAGGGTCGATCCTCAGGGAATCTAGGTAATGAGGGTTGAGACGAAAGTAGAAGAAAGGAAGAATTCCTATAGTGGAGAATATTAGAAATTAGAAGAGGAATTTTATAGAGATAATAGATGTAATTGGGTAGATTATGTTTCTGTAGTCCGTATTAGAGGAGAAGAGATGAGAATTAGAAGGGTAGAGATTGATTAAAGGTGGAGAAAAGAGAAGTGAAGGGGTGAATAGAGAGGTAAAATAGTATAGAGATAAATGAGATGGTTTGGGTATGATTTGTGGAAACAAATGCAATAACCTACGATTAAAATAGAAGAAAAGGTCCTACATTATCCATGGAAAAGGCTTACAAGAGAATCCCGCCTCAGAATCTTCCCACAAACCCCGTGTTGGTGCCAATCCTAGGCCGGGTGGTGCTTGATTCGCTACGACGTCGATCTCCTCTTGTTCTCCCTTCTCCAGAACAAACTCGAGCATCCGATGATGCCTAGCTTGGGCCTAAGCTTCTCCCCCTTTCCTGCTGGTGACCTGGTGTCAAGAGAGAGCCAAAAGACAAGAGAATTCGGAATGGAGGAGGAGAACATTTAGGAGTTAGGGCTTCCTCCCAATCCAAACGGTTGAGATTGATATTCGGGAACTTCGGGAGTCCGATGGAAAGTTCAACCGTGCAGATGGGAAGAGCACGGTGAGATGAACTTGTCGTCAAAATTTCAGCCCGATCGGACGGCTAGATCATGAGGTATCACCCTTTCTTTTTCGAGCATTTCTAGCCGTCTGATCGGGTGATCTCTTGCATCAGCGGTCCTCCTTCATCAGACTCCCGAGATCGCACCACGTCACTGTAGAGCCAACCGCCAGATTTCCTCCATGTCACCTGCAAAAGTAAGTGAGAAAAGGACAAAATACGCAGGTGAGTCACCCTTCTCCTTTGCGCGAATAAGAGAGCGCCACGTCGCTCTCTTATTCTCGCTTCGTGGTCAACAAAGGCGGCGCCCTCACTCGCACAGGTAAGTAAAATTAAATACTATTTTAATAGGGAAAACATTTTGAGGAATCTGCGGCGATTACTTTCACCGCAGATTCCTCATCGAGCACCAATAAGAGAGCGCCACGTCGCTCTCTTATAAGGCTTAAGGAGAAAACGACAAAATGAAGGTAAACAAAACGACAAAAGCTGGAATAAAATAAACGATGAAACGAAGAAATAAAACGACGAAACGACAAAATAGGAAAAGGACAAAATGCCTAAGTAAGGCTAAGCGACAAAACAGGCGCCTCTCTCTCCTTCCTCCTTTGCATCAACAATGACGGCGCCATCCACGTCATCTGCACGGTGAGTACGTCAAACAAACTAACTTTTAAAATAATAATAAAATAATAATAAATCTAACTAAAAACGCCGCCACCAGATTGCGACACGTGTCGCGATCTGGTGGCTTCTACCTGACTTACCCTGTACTTCCCAAAATTGTAGATATGCCCCTGACGCTCATAAATAGGCAAGAAATGATTAAATTAATTAAACATATACCCTAAAATTCATTTAAATCATTTCTAAAATTCTAAAATATATATATCTTGCTTTCACAATTCATTTCCTTGTCAGTTTATAATCTGAGAGAGATATTTAAATATTATAAAATCCAGGAAATTCCATAAAAGCATAATGAAGCAAGATTGAGCAATTTAATCATAATAACACATAAATATATTCCTTTTAGGCCAAATGTTCATGAAAATTCAGAGTTAAAGGTCATAGATTTATGTGTTATCATTGCTCAAGGTCAAGATTTCTAAGATTTATCTAAACGTATATGTATTGTTGTGTTCTGATGATGATCTCTTGGATACTTGTTTCCTAATTGGATGGCTTTACTGTTTTCACCACGGTTGCAAACCGTCTTTTGTATATAGAAACGTGAAGCCTTCTAATTCTATGCTCACTCAAAATTTTGAAGGTAGTAAATTTTGGGTTGTCTAGATCTTTTGAGGATGAGAGAATTACTTTTTCCTACATGGTAATCATAGGCACTCTTGGATACCTAGATGGCGAGTAAGTCCTTGATAATTATTTTCATCACTCTATTTATCAATTTTTTTCCAGATTTTCCTGTGATTTTTCTTTGACAACTGTCAACAAAAATTAGATTATATGAGATGAGTGACATCT
Organism: Lemna minuta; assembly: GCA_024174645.1. Taxonomy (NCBI): domain Eukaryota; kingdom Viridiplantae; phylum Streptophyta; class Magnoliopsida; order Alismatales; family Araceae; genus Lemna; species Lemna minuta. The sequence goes on along the minus strand of CM044120.1, from coordinate 4,004,504 downwards.
ACATTTTCTAGATTTTCTTATTAGAACTTGTAACGGGGAAATTTCAGATCAATAGTGGCAAAACCTATAAAGATAGGAAAAAAAAGGAACCTAAGATGTTGAGTTCGTCACCAATATCACGTCCCTGTTTGCTCTACTATTCTTGGCATATCCTTAATGCATTGATAAAAAAGCTCCAGTAAAACCCCAAAGCAAGGGGTAATCACTAGGAAGTCGCCCCATGAATACCTAATGAGGATACCAAGAAGTAGCCTCAAGAAGAAGAGAAGGAAGATAGATCCATTTCAAGAAGAAAGACTCAACAATCAAGCTCTCGCCCTTGATCCAAAAAACAAACCCGAAAATTGGCACTCATGTGTTCTGCGTCTTCCCCCTTTTATGCGGATTGTCTAGTCAACCCCCTTCCTCTGTCACATTGCAAGCACTCCATTTCCATCAAGATAATTGCAACATGTATCAAGTTCAAACAATACATGAACTTCTCCCTCGTGATGACCTTTGTCCACACCAATGGCATACTCCTTTGTGTAAACCTTCTACAAAATAGTCTCTTCATATTTCATCCATTCATGGATCTTGGGATACTACATATTAATGTACTTGGACCGTGTATGGTAGGTCTAGTTCTGCACCAATGAAATTGCACTTTGACTGGTGCATAATAGAAGACCTTTAATTTGATGAATGTGTATGCACGGGTGTATGCGTGGGTGTGTGTGCACGAGTGTGCGCGTGTGTGTGAGCGCACGTGAGCGCACGTGTGCGCACATGTGACGGGAGAGATAAAGCTTCTTTTTCAGGATAACGCTATCTCCCTATGATGCACATACCTTATATACGCGCCAGATTTCGTAATTTTTGCCATGTGGGACTTTGTTTTTTTGTTTTAAAGGGGGAGGAGGAAATTTTCTCCTCCTCTCCTGCACGCACACATGTGCACCCGTAAGGAGAGAGAGGAAGGAGGAAAATTCTCCTCTCCCCTTGCACACTCATGCGTAAAGGGGAGGAGGAGAGTCTTTTTCTCGTTCACTTCCCCTCACGCCCGTACGCGGGTGAGGGGAAGAAATTGTTCCCCGTCTCTCTTTCTTTCTCCCTTCCTTCTCCATTTTGCCCTCTCTCTCTCTTTCGCTCATCACTACGTCTTCCGCATCTTCCTCGCCTACACATGTTTGAGGAGAGAAAATGGAGAAAAGATAGAAAAGGGAGGAGAGAAGTAGAGAGAAGAGAAGAGAGAGGAGAGAGAAAATAGAGGAGAGAGCTGAGGGCATTTATGATGTAGGATATTTCAGGTTAATGCAGTGAGATGTATGAAGATAATGATTTAATAAGAAAATGACCCTACAAGTAAATGGAGGACCTATGAACGATATCACCAGAATTATTAATAATAGGGGTTAATGAATATATAAGATATAATATAAAATAGATAAGGTGATAGTAAGAAAATCACGTGAAGTGATGAAAGAAGAGTTAACCGAATGGGATATTATTTAAGAAGAATAAGAAATATATGCGTGGGTATTAATACCGAAGATGGAATGGCAGAGTACGGATAATAGAAAAGAGATGATAAGAGCGGGGAATTATGAGAGCAGATAAGGAGGTAATATTATATATTTAATAAAGGAAATGGAGGAGGAGAAGAGATCGGCAGTGGAGAGAGGAACGTGGAAGAGAAGGACGGAGTGAAGGGGTAGAGAATGAGGGAATCAAATGTTGGACTTATAGTTTATAGAATGAGAACTATTATTACTAGTAGAGACAGAGGAGTGATTACCTGTTCGAGGCGGGAAACGATGCGCCAGATTACGTCCAACGATAAAAAAAATATCCTCAATGAGTCTGTGACGGAATAGAGTGGAAAGCGACAGAACGGGAGGGTGAATAGAGGGGGAGGATAGAATCGGAGAAGAAAATGATTGCGGGAGAACGGAGGAGGCACAGGAGAACATGAACACCAAGGGTTAAACAAACCCAAATAGTAACCGGAAATTTTATCAAAAACAACATCTTGCTTCGGCGTTTCTTACATTTTCTCTTTTATATAGTAGGAGAAGAGGGAGAGAGGATGAAAGGGTGCGTCGCATCTGGTGGAAGCGGTTACGGTAATGTGACTTCTCGAAGTAATTTTTCATCGTCTTCATTCGCGTAATCTTCACACGGGAAATTCGCGTAATTTATGTTGTTGTATTTCCTGCATGTCGACGCCCGCGAGAAATTTCCGGAAGTCAATGCCTCCCAGAGAAGTTGTCGGCAGAAGTGATTTTGGGTCACGCGGTCGCGTGCTGGGAGCGGTAAGAGTCTTCGAAACAGATAAAGGATACTCCAATGAACTTTTCGATCTTCTGACGTCGCGTTTCCTCCTCACGAAGGAGCAGCATCACGGAGATAGAAACCGCACTCATGGGAATCTTCAGATGGGTTGGTGGATAACGTCGTCAGCAGTAGGGGAAAGAGCAAAGAGTTCGCCGCGACGATTTCGTGAATGGTCGCAAAGGAATTTCTCGTCTCGCGTGCCTTTATTCTTCTTTTCAAGATATTCAGCCAGCTCGTTGAGGACGATAGTAGTCTTAGTTAATAGCCCCTGTCGTTCGCCAGAGTCGCCGCGGATCCCCGTGAAAAAGTTTCCGATCATTTTTTCTTCCTCCTTGCTGATCGATGGCTGTCGTGGCTGCGGTGGCGGTTTCCTGGTCTTCCGAAGGAGAGAAACTCTCGAAGATAGTCTTCAACGTTGACCGTGGAGTGCTCAGCAGTCTTTGGCTTCTTCACGGTTCCCTGATATTCTTCAGAAATAGGTCGTGCTCCTGATGTGGTTTATTTAGGAGTCATATCTTCGAGGGGAATCCACTGGATTCATCTTGGGGAAACCTTTGCTGTCTTTTCTCTTGAGATGTAGAGGTGTTGGTATTGGAGGCCTTTTCTTTAAGCTTCTTCTTAGCTGATGGGAGATACTTCTATTGCTCGTGGTTGTTATATTCGGCGATAGCCCATTGTTCCTTCTGTTATGGAATTCGTGGTAAGCGGCAGTCTCCTTAAGTAACTGGTGATTTCACTATTTATGAAGCTTGTAGACTGAATTCCTTCTTCCATTGTGAGGCTTCATTGTTGTTGGTCTTCATTGTCTTCTTGGCTTGGACTTGAGCTGCTACTGACGTTAGCTTCTCCTAATAGTAATAATATATAGATCTCTTATAAAAGTCTCACTATAGGTGGTAGTCAACGGGAAAAGGAATTTAATACCAAAAGGATTCCTATTGATTTTCTTTTGGAGATCATTAATTAAAATTATATAAGGTACCTATGATATGGTGGAGAAGGTTTGGACAATTGGGAACCTATATCAAAGGAAAAAGGGTGGTTGACTTGGTCCACTCAAGGAATTCTAGGTTTCTAAAGATAAGTCTAATTTCTTTTGACCAAGTCAATCATTAGATCAGTGTAAAATAAGAAGAGGAGGGAAGATAGTTCCCTTAAGATCTACACTCTCTTTATTGATTTAGAGAGGTCTTCTTAATACATTCAATAAATGGATAATTTTTTCAAATTGGTAAAAAGGAGGAGGAGAAGGAGGAGGATAGGTTCACTTAGAACCCTTGTGTTCATGTATAGAAATAATTCTCCATCAATTTAACATAATTATTTTGAGTTTAAGCAAAGTATGACTAGTGCAGGTTCATCAGAGCGTATTGACCAGCACGATGGGAGGAGAAACAAGATCAAATCAACGGTCCCGATTCATCAAAATTAAAAGCTTGATATCCGACGATCCTGATGGAGTTAGGGGCTGAGATTTTATGGGCATGATTTTCATTTCAAACTCCACGAAATCTGCTTAGGATGGTTTAATTCTAACAAGAAAAAGGGTAATGAATGTTTTATTTTATGCTTTTTAACATTGGCTAGCCGAAGGAAAGAGAGCAACGATTGATCATTCTTCATGTGTTGAACATCATTCTCAGTGAGTTTCTTCCCTTTTTTATTCATTCCTCATGTTGGATGCAAGACGCCAAGTCTAGGAAAAATATACAGCTTTGGAAGGTATGTTTTGATTAGGGAGCATCATTGGATTGTGTTTTCATCACGAATATTTAGATTAGGATCATTTTTTATCCATATTTTCTATTCGCTCATCTTTTCATCCACATTTCCATATTTAAACACCCTAAAAACCACTTTTCTACCATCGATCAAGGGTTTTCAATCTTCGAAAAGAAGTTTGGAAACGTTTGATTGGTTCATTTTATTCCCATATACATCTTCTTCCTTTAATCGATCATTTCCGCTTTCTATATCTAAAAACACCAATTATATTTCTCAAATTTCAACCTTTTAACCTTCCCCCCTATGGATTCGACCTCGACTGGCCACTATTCTAATTGAAAAATCAGATTTTGAAGAGTTGAGTATAAATTTGTTTGATTTATAAATTTGCGCATTCAAAAACCGTATTTTTACGCATATCAAAGGGATTTTGTAAAAATATGGAAGGGAAAATAAATGAAATATGGAATGAACAAAAGTATACATAGATTTATATTAATATTATATGAGAAATAAAAAAAATTGAGAATGGAATGATGAAATGGAGAGATGAGAATGATGAAAGAATGACGAAAAATCAGGAAATCGGGTAATGATGAGAGATTGATTGAAGAAAAGAGAAAGTCTAAATTAAAAAGGGAAATAGGCTTAGACTATCCATGGAGGGGATTACAAGAGAAAATAAAATCAAAATCCTCATATGAACCCTTTTTTTATGCTAGTCTTAAGTCTGGTGATGTTAGACTCGTTACGATCTCAATCCTCTGCTTAATCTTTCCTCCAAAAAAACTTGAATACCAAATAATTCCAACCTTGGGCCTCAGCCTCTCTATTTCCTTTTGGTAGCTTGATGCTAAGAGAGAGCAAAAAAAACAAAAAAAGGAAGAAGAAGATTATTTTATATGTTAGGTTTAGACATTCTCTTAGTTTAATGGTAGAGATTTAGTCTTTTTGGGTGCCACTAAATTAATGGTGAAGATTAGATCTATAGGTCATGACTCTAACTACCTCCTAACGAGATAAGAGAGTCCCTCCTAAATAGGTGGGCTCCACAACCACCTCCTAAGGGGGTGGGTTAACCACTCTCTAATAGGTGGTAACTGATAACATGCTAAATTAACATGATAAAACATGATTATTAATGCATATTAAGGCATAAATGATTTCATTTTCATGCATGTTATCATATTTATGTGATTTTTTCTATTATTCCATGAAAAAGTCATTATAATCTCAAAAATACTTTAAGTTAGGGTTAAATATGGTGATTTAAAGATAAATAATTAATAACCCATCTTTTCTCGAGATTATAGAGGTTTTTAAAGTTAAAATAATGAGAGAAAATGTTTTATAAATATTTATTTATATTTTCTTAAGTTAAAATCCTTAAAAAATAAATCTATTTTTGAAATGAAAATTAAAAATCTCATTATTTATTAATTTTGACTCTTTAGAATTATAGATAATTAAATTTTGGATCAAATGAAAGAAATTTGGATTAATTTGGAGTTATATTTTAAATGTTATGAATTTTCTAATTTTTAGGGATTTTTCCAGATTTTTTTTTAATTATTTTTTATTTTTAAACGATTAAAACAATTAAAATAAAAGAAAAAATCAGGTTTATTTTCACGCGGGACCCACGTGGGTGCGACGTGGACGCAAGGCCATGTGGCAGAGCCACGCGGGCCTACACGAGCGCCTGCATGGCGTAGAGGTGACACCGGACATTATTTATATTTACTCGTATTATATAGGGTGATAGTACATATAAGCATCTGATATTTCGGATATTAGCTAACCCTCTAATTAGTCAGTCCTTATATACCCGTGTGGGACTAAGTTCCACGAAGTTTTAAACGCGCAGGACACATGGCTGAAGGGGAAGCGTCGGATCAAACGGAGCATCAATCGATGTGCGTGGATCGCATGGACTCACGGTCCACCGGATCACCATCAAGCGCACGTGCCTTAAATGAATCATTATAACGGTTCAGATTTAACGCATAGGGAGTACATCTAGAGCATCGGATCGCGATCCAACGGCGGCGAGACGATGCGTTTTTAAACGCTATTCGCGCGGATTAATCTGAGCCCTTCATCAAGATCGGACGGCCGTGACATTTTTGAAATGGTCCACGATGGACCATTCCATTGTAACCGTCGATCGTTTCGATCGGACGGTTACGCCCCAAATACCCTATAAAACAAGGTGTTCTTTTGATTTGTAAGCATTCAAGTTAGAAATCAAGAAAATTGATCTGTTTAGACACCTCCCTTCTCGAATCTCTCGATTCCATCTTCTCCTCTCATTTCCGCACCCACGGAGAGCTTGAAATTGAGATTTGGTTGAGTGGATAAGGAGAAATCGACGCTTGAACTCCATGATCGCGTTCTTCCCATTTTTGATAATTAAGAGGTTTAATCGTGTTAATTTGATCGCTATTTGGGGTTAGTGGAAGCGGTTTTTTCTAATCTATCATCCAATCATGTTTAATGTTGATTTAGATTAGGATTTCAAGTTTGATTTTGTTTAAATTTAGTCAATTTCACGATTTTAACGTTCAAAAATCTTCCTCAACTTCGAACTTCAATTTCTCCGCGAAATAAAGATCAATTTCGATGATTCTTGATTCCGTGGAAGTATTTTGAAGTTATCTTTCATAATATACCATTTTCCCCAATTTATACCATCGATTTATCGTCCGATTTGATCAATTTCGAAGAAAACATCATAAATTTCCTTATTTCCCTGTGGATTCGACCCTTATTTACCATTATACCCCTCAATTTGAATAATTTTCATCAAATTGGTAAGTTTGGAATTACTTTTGACACGAGACCGTGTGAAATCGACGACCTCGCGATTTCGTCTCGTCAGTAACCTTCTCACTTTCTTATAGAGGTGGGCTTGCTCTATCTCCTCCTATAAATATGGATTCTTTAAAAAATTAAGAAAGATCTAAATTTATTTATAATAAATAAATATAAGAAATTTGACCTCTTTGACCCTTCAAGAAAGCCTTTGACCACCTTTGATTTATCCAGACTCACTTTTTCACTATTTGACTTCTAAGGAAAAAAGAGTGACTAGTCTATCTAAAAAGTGGAATGGATTGAGCCCACATAATAAGGTGGTTGACCAACTGCCTTCAAATGTGGAAAATTTTGATCAACCTCCTAAAAATATGGCTTGGTTTGACTAACCTCCTAAAAATGTGAGAAGGTTTGACCAAGATCCTAAGAAGGTAGAAAGACTCGACCATCCTTCTAAAAAGGTGGAAAGCTTTGAAGAACCTTCTAAAAAGGCGGAATCATCAACCTCCTTAAAAAAGTGTTTAAGGTTGACCAACCTCCTAGAAAGGTAGAAAGGTTTGAGTAACTTCCTGAAAAGGTAGAAAATGTTGACCGACTTCCTAAAAAGGTAGAGTACATGTTGTCTTCTTCTCTTTCTGGATAATTTGCATATATTCTCTCATTATACTTTACCTAAGTCCTTACATCCACATAACTCATAAAAATCTAAGAATTCAAGAAGTTAAATGAGATTAGTCTAATGATATAATCAAAATGTAAGAAATGATGTATGATATGACTTAGTCATATTTTCACCACATTGAACTAAATAGAAATAGATATTCTCTTTGTTACACTCTTTATTAACACATCAACATGATAAATGATGTATGAATTTGACTTATATTTCAAAGTTGTCATAGGCCCTCCTATAGTAGTTTCATGGGTTCTCAAAGAGTGCCTCTTCCCTTAGAGAATCCTCTTCTTTAAAAGATACTTCTCATTTCTGCTAAAATCATTCCTTGTCTATTTAAGGATTTCCTTGAAGGAAGAAATCAAGTTGTACGTAGAGAAATGCCATTTTGAGGAAAATGTATTATAAAAGTGATAAATCCTGAAATGGTAAATAGATTGGCCAGTTTAAGAACCCAATATACTAGATAAAAACAAGTGATGTGCAGTTATAATCATTTTTATGGTTTTTTGTCACAGCTTATGCTTGACCACACACTCCCAAAAGGGTGAAGGGTTCCTCTATATGTGAAAACATTATTATTTCAAGACTTGTCAAATATTAAAAGTAATATAAATGAATTGCATTTTTGAAAACCTTTATAATGTAGAAAGGATCGTCCTCTTGTTAGAACTAAGAACTTACCACTATTTAAAAACATGTAGCTCATAGCAAGGTTGTGACGAAGCATTTTCATACGTCGTTAAATCACAAAAACGCCGGTCAAACAAAATTTATAAAAACCGAACTCACAGAGATAAGATATAAAATCAAGTCATGTGTAAGTATCGGGTCGATTCACGAGAGGCAGGGTTGACTTTAATTGCAGAGTTGACTTAGTCAAACTTAGGTTTAAAAGGGATTTTAGATAAGTAAAAATAAGAAGTAATGAGTGGAAATGATATAAATAAGCTAAATAAGAAGTTTTAAGAATTTAATTCTCAGGTTTGATAGAGAAAAGTCAAAAGTCAAAGTCAAAGCATTGACTTTGACCAATAGTAGGTGTTCTATAAAATCAGAGAATCAAACAGAGTCAGAAGATTACAAAAATTATATATTTAGAAACTAGAGAAAAAATGGAATTTATTGATATATAATTCGTGATTTTTGGATAAGAAATGGATTTACTATGAATTATTGAAAATCAAATATCAGAAAATCCCTGAACTGAACACCTCAGAGGAAATCTTCAAATTGACTAGTCAAATGAAATCCAAATCTTGAAATTTATATGTCAATAGAAAGCTAAGAACCAGAGGAATCTAACAAGACCAAAATTATCGAATTCTGATTTGTGAATTAGTTGACCCCGAAAGTCAACATTTGACTTCTGATGAAAGATGAACAGTCCTCTGTCAAACGTTAAATTGGAGGGTCGAATAAACTCGGAATTCAATGAATTTGCTATCCAGGGAAAGCTGAGGAAAAGAGAAATCCACTGAAACCATAATCAAGTGATTTGGAATTATAATCAGAGAGATATCCTATTTTCAAAAGCAAAAATTTTTCGGACTGAAAATTGGGGAAAATGAAGAACACTAAGAACTAATTTACAAAATTAAACTTCTAAATCTAATAAAAACTCAAATTACCGCCTGATAATCGATCGAATCTCACTAATAACCCGATTGCCGCAAGGATGGGGCTTCAATTCTCGTGGATTGAAGCGAATTTGCTCAGATTCTTCCTTGTGGACGTTCAGAATTCAAGCGGGAAAAATTCGATGAAATCAAGGAGAAATTCGTGATCAATCCCGCTCCAATTGCTTCGCAATCGAGTCTAAACGCTGGGGGGGAGGATCATGATGAACTAGAGATCTTCCTCGAAATTCGCTTAATTTACTTCACGAATCGATCAAAAGTTGAAGAACAAGAGAGAAATACATCGGTTTTTAAAGAGGATTTTGGCTCAAAAATCGTGGGCAACTGACGCGGTCGTGGGAGCAGATTGGATGCGACGTGGGAGCGATTCCCTAGGGCAGAGTTCGTGGCTTCAATCCCACGACAAAGCAGCCCTGATTTACCGTTGAATTTGTGCTTGATTTTGCCTCAACGGAGCCACGATCGCGCCACGATCGCGCCACGTTCGTGCCACGATCGTGCCGCGATCGGCCCACGATCGCGCGTCGATCGTGATCTTGAGTCTCCACCGACCGCCATCCGATTTAGCTGGAAGGATCGTGGCCTTGATTCCACGCTGAAGGAGCCACGATCGCGGTTTGATCGTACTTTCGATCGTGGATTTCTTCCACGAAACTTCCCCGCTGTCTGATGGAAATCCGGTGCTCCATGCGTCTCCATGAAGAGAATAAAATCGGGCTTCACTGTGGCCATCAGATCGCAATCGTGCGGTCTTCACGTTGATGAAGATAATGTCCCTCGTGTCTCCACGTGGCGTCAGGTAAGCCTTTCAATCGCCGTCACTTAAGTTACATTTTGTGCACGTGTTGTAATTAAGATCGCGTGGACTCGCGTCCACGCGATCTCTGCCGTTCTGATGGAATCCGACGTCCGCTGAGCCGCCACGCGTCCTGCACAGGTAAGAAACGTGTGGAACATAGTCCCACACGGAATAAAAAAAGGAAGTTCCGCGTTTAAATAGGGGGGCGCGGTAACGCATTTGCGTTACCGCCCCCAACTTCTTACCAGGGCCCCCTAACCCGTGGGCCCTTCACCTGCCGACCTCACCTGCCACGTGGCGCCCCACACGGTTGCCCACGTGGACCCGCGTGGACCGCGTGGCCTCCTGCCACGTGTCCGCGCCCTCTACGCCTCCTGCGCCTCGCGCGGGCCACCCGCTGCCTTGCCACATGGCATTAGTGCCATGTCGCATCAGCGCGGTGGTCCCGCGCACCACGTCAGCTCGCCAGCCGGTCCCGCTCGCCACGTCAGCTCCTGCGGTAAGTACACCCCTTTTTCGCGATTTAAATAAGGAAAAATTCATAAAAATAAATTTAAAAATTAAATAAAAATCAGAAAAAGGGCAGAAATTTCAGAAATTCATAACTTTAAATATACAACTCCTTTTTAATCCAAATTTTCTCCATTTGATCACAAATTCCTTCTTTTTTAACATCATATCATTTAAAATATATTTTCAAAGAAGAAATCAAGATGAATTATAATTTACTTAACTCATTTCTCACTAAATATTCTAAATCATAAATTCATCTTGAAATTATCCTTCAAAACATGCACTAAAGTCAAAATCATTCAAGAAGAGAGATTAACTTCTATTAATTTAAATTTAACAAAAGACTAATCCTCTATCAAGCATGAAATTATCCCTAATTTATGCATAAATATCAACTTTAGTGAAATGACATACCAATGGAGAAAATTTTAAAAAGTATGATAGCATGCATCATATTCTCATAAAATAAGCATGAATATGAGTTAATTAGGATAATAATTTAAGTTATAAATGCATGTTATCAGCTTGCTACTTTATTTCTTGAAAAATCTGAAGTCTCACCATGGTATTTAGCTAGTGCAAGATGTTGAAAGTCATGTCAACAAGCCACCCCACCCCCCAAATGCATGGCTAGCACCTAGACACAAGCATGCCTATACGCTCAACTCATGACTCTTCATGTGCAAGGATTTTACTTGGTTAGGGGATCTAGTGTCCTTTATGTCCCACCTCCTATGAAAACAATTACAGGTGAACGCGAGATGATCATTGTGTTCCCATTTACGGCCTATGTGTTATGGGCATGTCATTAACCAACTCAACTTCTCAAATGTCTTCTATCAAAATCCTAACTATGTGAGGGTTTGACAAGAGTGCATACGAGTCAGCAATCTATATCAAATGCACTAATATTTTCATATATTAATGGGAGTTTCCGTGGATGATCTCTTATAGCTCAAGTCACTAATAAAAGGATAAGTGAATTCAAAGTATGGATTACAAATGTTTGAAATGATTGACCTTGGTATATAGAGGGCACATTGGATTTTGGTTTGATGTACAAGATAGGCAAAAACCTTCACTTGTTTGTTTAGTGATAGTGACTATGTCGATGATTATGAAGATAAGAAGAGCACATCTGGTGTTTTCTATTTCCTATAAGATAATGGGATAACTTGGGCTTCAAAAGCAAAAATATTGTCACTCTATCTTCAGGTGAGGCAGAGTACATTGCACTCACAATGGCAGCTTGTCAAGGAGTTTGGCTTAGCCTTACTAAAGGTCAAGCCAGTGAAGATTTATGTCAATAATGAATAAGCCATTGAAGTCATGAAGTACCCAATATTTTACAACATTGATAATGCGATAACTTGGGCCATAGAGAAGCAAAAGATTGTCACTTGATCTTCTTGTGAGGCAAAGTGCGCTGCACTCGCAATAGCAGATTGGCAGGGAGTTTGGCTTAGCCTTACTAAGGATCAAGCCAGTGAAGATTTATGTCAATAATGAATAAGCCATTAAATTCATGAAGTACCCAATATTTTACAACAGATCAAAAAATATTGATGTTTGTTATCACTTTGTTAGACATGTGTAGAAGACATGACGATGATGATTTTTACACAAGAAGATGATGATCGAACATGTTCTGTCTGAAGGTCAGTTTGTGAATATTATGACCAAATTGCTTCAAAAATAATGTTTCAGCAATTTAAGAGAGAAAATCGGTGTATGCGACGTCGTAATGAATCTCCAAGCTTGAGGGGATACATGTTGGAGTTAATCTAGGCATAATTCACTCCTCCACCATTGAGGAAGGCAGCGTTCGATGAAATGCCTAATACTAAGCTTCCGTTTCTTTCACGTTTGAATGTGCATCGTAATTTTCTCTCTGCTTTTTCATGAGGTGTAATCCTAGCCTTTCAAAAGCATAGTTATAACAGCTCAGATCTACCAGCGTGGCGGCAGGCATTGCAACGGTATGGGTGGTCGTTACTGTTGTAGCTTCCCCTAGAAGTGTTCAGCGTGTGCCTATTACAGATGAGAGTATTCCCGCATCTCTAGATCTGTGATCTGTTCTTGAATCTCTATGAAATTTCCTTTGTTTCTCCTCTTTCCGTTTTATTCTTGAGATTTCACCAGGATGTGAGGTTTTCCAACACCTAATCGACTATATGAACTGCAAGGGATCCATTACACATATTTGCTGATTTTTACACTAGCAGCAGAACTTTACAGATGTGACATTTTTTAGCATAAGCATCGAATCGGAAACTTCGAGAAACAAATTTTATTCGAGTCGAAGATCTCACGATTGTTTCAACCACTCGGTTTTGCAGAAGGCGGGCAGTCTTTCTCGCTGCATCCATTGAAAACCTTATCTTGCGGCAGGGCTAGCGTTTGCCACTGAGTAGTCTGTGTTCAAGGGAAAGGTTCCCGAACTCATACCGCTGTGGAATTCCCTGGACGTTTCAGCTGCCAAGCACTTCTTCAACTGAGCAGCTACATCACCTATGGAGGGTCTTTCGCTCGAATTAAACGACGCGCAAGACAGTGCAATGTCTATCACCTGCCACATGGAATTAACGTCATAGTTGCCCTGCATTCTTGGGTCCGCAATTTCAGCTAAGTCTCCTCTTTCCACTTTATCCCACACTTCTTTGGTGATATGGGTTACGTTTATGCCCCTACTAAACGGTGGTTTTCCCGTTACAAGTTCTAACAAGACGACGCCGAAGCTGTAGACGTCGCTCGTCTGAGAAAACCTACCTGTCTGTTGAGACCTGCGTACCAAGAATCACAGGAAAATCACAAAATTATAAAACTGAGGTGAATTTTCATGGGCTTACTCGGGATCCAGGTATCCAGGAGTGCCTGCAACTCCCGTGGGGGCGTAACTGCTTCTCCCTACGTCGAAAGATCTCGAAAGCCCAAAGTCTGCTATTTTTACTTCAAAATTTTCCGTGAGCAGAAAATTGGAAGGCTTCACATCTCTATGAACGATAGTAGGCTTGCAACCGTGGTGCAAGTAATCAAGCCCTGCAATAATGGGACAAGTACCTCAAAAAATCATCACCAAAATTCAGATTAGTCTTAAAAATCTTGACCTTGAGCTGCTTCAAGTGCTATCCGGATTCGGGTGCTCCAACTTAAGATGCTGCTATTAGCAAAGTCACCTGCGCAGTGCAATGCATACTGTAAACAAGCGTTTAAAGCGGTGACAGTTCTTTTTTTGCCAAAGATAACCTGAAAGGTGATCTGCGAGAGAGCCCAGTTTCACATACTCGTACACAAGCGCCATGCTTTCCTTACAATATCCCAGAAGCGAGACTAAATATTTGTGATGCACTCTCGTCAGCAGTTCGGCCTGCAATTCCGTGATACCCATTATTCTAAACCCCAGAGCAATGTTGAGGTTATCGTGACCGCTTAGATAACCCACCTCAGCTCTAAACTGTCTCTCTCCCTGAACTGATGATCTTGACAATTGCTTCACGGCAACTTCTGTTCCATCTTCTAAAGTACCGTAGTAGACAGTTCCGAAACCCCCTTTTCCGATAGGCCGTTTGAAGTTACTCGTGATATTTCTAATATCCGCTTCCGAAAATTGATTGCTTTCGGAACGCAGACCCCTCCCTGCGCTTGCCCACTGGGGAGTGCTAGTACCGTGGTTCTGGCTACCATTCAATTCCCCTGTAGAGAAAGAAAATGTGAACTCTAGTGCAAGACTCTCTTCAAGTGAAAGTACCTAAAATAGGAGAACGATATACCTTGGTGATTGGCTTGATTTCCTGCTATCTTTTTCCTCCTCAATACAAATAGTGTGACGAAGATGGCGACTAGCACCAGAACGCCGGCTGAGATGCCTATCGCAATGGGAACGATAGGTTTCTTTTTGTCCGGCGTCGGTGTGCTGCATAGATCGACTGTACCGCAGATAATTGGATTGTTGCTGATCCTAAAAATAAACGATGAAAAGATTTCAAGCTATGAAATTTACTTTCTTTTGGGACGCAAGATTTTACAAAGAGAATAATCATAGGTTAATTAAAATTTTTGCAGATATACTAATTTAAATAATGTGTAAGCTTCAGGGTTTAAAATAGAGCACTTATAACTGCATTCCCTTCAAAATTTACACATCATTCCCCTTCATATAAAAATCTGTGAGGAATTATAGCTTCTATATAGAAATCTGACCTTAATTCCAATGATCCGTTTTTAGATCTGTCTAAAATAGTCTTCGGAACAGTTCCACTCAGATTATTGCCCTCCAAATTTCTGCAGGCAGATTTTTTTTCAAAAAAATCTAAATAATAATAACAAGAGCCTGATTCTTGGATGACTCAATTAAAATGCAGAAGTTTCAGGCGTACAGAAATTTGAGAACCGGTAATTCTCCAAGGAAAGCCGGTATTTCTCCAGTGAAGTTGTTAAACGAAAGATCGCTGCAAGCGAAGCAAGAGTTGATTCATTTTGCTTTCCATCAAGCAAGTCATTTTGAAAAGTTTCTAGAAAAAACTTACAGCGACGTCAAACTTATGAGGTTGGCAATTGATTGAGGGATTCTTCCACTCAATCCGCCGCGAGACAGATCTCTGGCGATCAAAGAATCATTCAAAACTGGACAGAATACCGGAATTCAATTCGATTAACTGTATCAGACAACTCACAGAGAAATTATCCTCGAGTAATTAGCTTCACCGTAGCCGCATCCAAGGCCTTTCCATATTAAATTTCGCGGAACACAAGGATCTCCCTCCCACTCTCTGCTTCCGTTAAACAGTTTCTTCAGTTCCAGGATCGCTTGGACTGAGAACACGAGAAAACTGATGGAGAGTGAGCAATTATCTAAAGTAACCTTCAAGTAGATATTGAATGAATCACCGTCGCTCCTGTTTGTCGGCATGAAGGGCATGGTTATGAGGGTGAATATCTCGACACCGTTGATAATCGGGGGAAGAGTTGAGTTCACCGTGGCTCGAATGGAATAAGTCATTCCCCCTGGTTTTCCGGGAAAACGCGTGAAGAGAAGACCTTCTTGAAGATACTCAGGTCTATATGAACTGTAGAGCATCACGTTGTCCCCGAAGATGCTGAATTCTCTGGTCTCGTTGCTTCCCAGCTGCTGAAGCTCCGCGAAATACATGTACACGAATGTGGCTTGATTGGCGCTTCCGGGAGTCGAGATTTCTAAACTCTCCGAACGAGATGACGCCTCTGACGCCGTCCGGAGGACGACCTGCGGCGCCGGAAATCTGTCGCCTCCCAGCGTACTGACGGTTTGTGTGGTGTTTATGCTTTTGCCCAGCGACTTCGGAACCCAGACTCGATCGTAGATGTCGTCCGGGAACCTAAAAAACCTAAGTAAAAAATAAACCCATATGTAAATACATTTAAGGGAGAGAGGTAGGACCATATCACGGATTTGCCGCCGTAGTTTTTCCGGGTCTGGTAGAAGACGATAGCGGAGGACGAGTCGTTGACTTGGTTGTACATGGAAAAAGGAAGGGGCCGGAGATCGATCTCGGACACGAAGGGTTTGCCTATTCCAGTGTTGACAAAGCAGACCTGTACGCTGTCAGTATCGGCGACCGTTATGATTTCCGCCCGGTTGAATTCTCCCGTTTCAATGGTTTGCCAGAAGTTGACGCCGAGATAAAGATTGAAAGTCGGAGGGCGACGCAGGCCGTCGTAGTTTCCGTACAAAAACTCCGCCCCCACTCGGTACTTCAACCCGGACTGCACCGGTCCCAGCGTGTAGCAGTTGCGGACGCCATCGGGGAAGCTTCGGAGAGTAGCGTAGACAGGATGGAGAGAACTCACGTTGGTTTCCGGGGAGACTTTCTGATTCACTCCTGTGCTGGTGTAGGGCTCGTCTGAGGAATACACGAGCCCGTTAGTGTTGTCCGTGTACGTGGAGTTGCCGTCCAGGCCGCAGTCTATGCTGATAAATCCTAGAAACCGGAAAACAGGGAGGATCAGAATAGTACGCCGGATGGACGTTTCAGGGCCAGGTCTCGTTCGCTTACCAGCCGTGGAGGGCTTCTGCGCCGTGGACGTCACCGCCAGAAGCCCCAATAGCAGCGCGAGGAGCGTCATGACCTCGTTCATCGTCCTTCTCGTCTTTTTGTCTGGATTCTTTGCCGATGAGCGGCGTTTGCTGATTAAAGAGAAATTCCTTCACAGACTGTCCATTCTGGGGGTTGTTCAGATGCCTGCGTCTACTTTTTGTGGGGAAGCAATATCCAGGAAATTTCATGAGATAACCGAGTTGACTTTTTGTTCAGAATAATTTGGTACAAGCCTGGCATGATTGGAACGGTCTTGATCGTACGCCTCTTTCGCTTTCCTCGGTGGTAACAAGAAAATTGATGAGGAATGAGACCTAGATTAGGTAGGTCAGAGAGGCCATAAGGCCCGTTTGAGCATCTGGTTAGAGCTCGTTATTCCGTCCCCAAATCTCTCATGCTCATGGACGTCATGGAAACGTGGGGTAATAAGGACGGGACGCACCGTCGAGAAAGGCGTACGGTTCACTACTTCACCATACTTTATTTATTATTTTCTGAATTATCCCGCTGACGTTGAATATAATGGTTGTGGCTGGCAATTTCTGGGGGTCGTCTGTAGGGGGCGTTGACAAAATCGTGAGCACTGAACAATTCTTCTTGGAGCATGAATGCATAGGCCGAAGACCCTCAAGCTTGAAGAAGAGGATCAAGAATAAGATTGCTCTAAAATATAGCTAGAACACTCAAAAGGAAGAGAATAAGAAGATGGAACAAAAATAGTTAGAGTCAACTCATAGTCTTTCCAAGGCAGCAATGGGTAAATATTTTTAGGGCTAAAATTTTAATAGCACACTTCAGAATACGGAAGGACCATAAGAGAAGAGGAAGAGACGAAGAGACATATCGAGAGGGCGATTTCAAAGCTCATCTGAAGAAACGCACTATGCGTTTATCTCGCCGAGGGGGATGAAATGTCAACACAAGAAACAGAGGCCTTCTCCTTCCCATTGAGGCACCCTATCACAAATTTGATAGCCATTCCTTGATGATTTTTTCCTCAGGGATCAGCCGAGTCCTGTCTCTATACCACTTCTCCATTTTAGAATCTACAAACTTGGGATTCAATCTTCATGGTTAGAGTAGGGGATTATATCCCAACCAAATTGAGGAGGTAGGATGATCAAGAGGTCGCAGAAAACATTACTAGAGTGCTACTTCAATCCTCTTAATCAGATGAGAACTAAATCTTGATAAGTGCCCATTCAAATATTTTGTTAAATAGGTCCCACACTTTGTATTAAATTAAATAGTCACTCCAATTTTCAAGCAAGAACAAAATAGCGGCATCTGATGTTAAGAGGGTTCACAAACTTGGATGGAGGAGATCTTGTGGACCTATTCCACAAGATTGGATGTCTCTGATGCCGCCACATGAAGGCCTATTACTCCCACATTGAAAATATTTTAAAGTATCAGCCCATTATGGGCTATTAATGATAAAAAGTTTAAGAACTAATAGTCCCCTGAATGGTGTCATGCAAGCACTGACCATGTGCCACATGACACCACCTCGTCGTGCCATGCATAAGCGTGCCACGTTAGCACACACAAATAAAATCAATTTTCTAATTTTTCAATATCCTAAAAAATACTTAGAAAAACCAAAAAATTTTAGAAAATTTCAGGAAAAATCATAAAATTTTGAAAAAATAAAAAAATCCAAAAAATCCTTAAACTTAAGAGTATTCATATCTTTTTGTATAGAAAACTCCTTTTTGGATGAAAATTTTCACCATTTTTCTCCTTTTTTCATCTTCTTTTTCATCATATCACCTGAAATCAAAATATAAAGAAGCTAAAAAATTAAATCTTCATTAAGAACCACTTGTTTTCTTCATTTCTTCATCCTAATTGTCCATTCTTCATAACCTACAATCGCAAAACTGATGCACATGCAATTATTTCATCCTTGTTTGACCTTGAAACATGTCAAACATCAATTATGCATAAAATTAATCCCAATTTAGTGCAAATTCAGCTTATGAACGTCACAATATCATGAATGCAAAAAAATTATCAAAACATAATAAGAAGATGCAGATTATTATCAAAACATAATAAGACAACATCATGAATGCAAAAATTCAGCAATAGCCCTTTGGGGGGGTGGTTGCAACGACCAATAGAGATGTTGAAGGGTAGCTCCTTTCTAGCAACGCTAACACAGAACAAATAAATCAAAAGAAAAACCTTCTTGCTTCAAAATTCAATCTCATGCCTATTTATAGGCCTTAAAATTAGTGGAATACAATTTTTTTAAAAATCCCCCAAAAAAGGAAAATGGTTGTTGCCCAAACTAGGACGCCAATGGCCTATCAGCTTGATGAACTTTCAACCTACTCTTTACCAATCCTTGCAACAGCTGTGGTTTCTCCACCTATTTTGTTGTCTTCCATTGTGCCCTGGTGTATGAGTCAGCAACTGACTCATGCATTGGGGTAGTCAACCTCCTTTGGTGTTATCATGGGTGCTCCAATTGATGTTATCGTTGCCGTGGTTTCTAATGGTGTCATGGCCATCTCCACCGACAGCACCATAATCCTTGGCACTGATGAAATGAATGCATATGGTCTTTGAATACACACGATGTCATGTCAAAACAAAGTCCAAACTTGCCAATTTAAATATTAATTCACGAATTGAAGGGTATAATGGTAAATAAGGGTCGAATCCACGGAGAATTAGGGAAATTTGAGAGATATCTTTGATATCTTCAAGACGATGAATTGAGTTTAGAAATTAGGCAATAATATTAAGAAAGATAACTCAATTGCAAATCCACAGAATAAAAAATCGAGTAATTTGGATTAGAATTCGCGGAGTAATCAAAGTTTGAAAATAAGAGAAAAATTCGATCGCGAAATTGATTTAAAACCAAAATTAAACTGAAATTAAACTTAATCTACGATTCAAAACATAAATCTAATGATAAATGACGAAAGATTGAGATGAAAACACGTAATCTAATCCTAAGTTGCGCTCGAAATGATCCAATTAATTTTCGGATGCATAGCTATTCATTCCGCGATTTAGAAGATGAAAATTGGCATTGAAGATGTGATTTCTCCTTACTCCCTCGATCAATTTTTGATTTCAAACACTCCTCGGACACGGAAACATGTCAAGCAGGTAAAGAAATCAAATGACTCTCGAATTGTGGTGTCTAGACAGTTCGATTTCACTCAAAAATCCAAGGGTGTCTTTTTCCGTCGCGAAGAACATCGAATTTATAGAGGTAAAGAGGCGTACCATCGGATGCAACTGTTCATCGCGATCAACGGTCAGGATCACGCGTCATTTTGTGAATCGTGGCGATTAAGTCGCGTCCGTCCGATTGGCAATGGAGCGTCCACAGTGAGGCACGTCGTGCGTGTGAAGAGATGCGTCGATTCATTGCGTTCGTTGGATCTCCATCTGAGGATCGCAATAAGTTGAGGAGTCCACCGATCAGAATTAATCTCTACCGTTATAACTCGGTTGATGGACGGCTGCGATTAAAGTCCATTTAATCAAATCAACAGCTCACGAGATGTTGCCACGTACCCCTTGAGTAAGTGACATCTGACGCGCATGATTAAATCACGCGATCAGACGTCTTAGATATCGCCACGTCACCTAAAATTAAAATCAAAGGAACATAGTCCCACACGGAATAATATATTGGATTTCATCGGGTTTATAAGATAGATGATATTAAATACAGTTAGCTTAAATCCTTAATTGGATGCTCCTAACCCATTTATATATCTCGCGCACACCTGTCACGCACACACATGTGTGTCACGCACACACGCACACACGCGTGTCCACGTGTCACATAGACACGCAATCACGACTCGCCCACATTGCTTCGCTCCACCACGTCAGCGCGCGGTAATATAAAACCCTTTTTTTTTTTTATTTAATTTTAAAAATTGAAAATACAGTTAAATAAATTCAAAAAAATTCTAGAAAATTCCAAAAAATTGTAAAAATCATAACTTTTAAAATACAACTCCAAATTAATTCAAATTTATTTTGTTGGATCAGAAATTGAATAATCTATCATTATAAACGATCAAAATATTAAAATACTAAGAGAATGAATTTTAATGAAATAAATATATTCATGTATTTTCTAAAATAACTTAAGAAAAATACATGAATATAAATAAAGGTCTTTTTCTCTTTTATTTTCATCATTAAAATATAGTTATGATCTCAAATATAATTAGGATTAAAATCATAATATTTTAATGATGCATACTTATCCATAAAATGATGTATTTTTAGATCATAACATGAAATTATGTAAAATGATAAAACTATACTTAAAATATGATAGCATGCATACAATTAGAACAATTAATGCTTTTATTGACATTAATAATCATGTAAATTCATGTATATATAACATGTTATCATAGTGCTCCTATGCCAGCTCTCACCACACCGGCGCGAGGAGAACCAATAGACGACCCTCTTCCCACCGAGATAGTGAGACGATACCTCAGCGATTACGCGAGAACGATCATCCAGAGGCAGACTATGCGAGTCAATGCTCCTCTTCAAAAAGGTACAAATTTTAAAATTGACTCACATATTCTTAGCCTTTTACCCACTTTTCATGGACTCCCATCAAAGGATCTGTATTGACATATGGATGAATTCAGCTAGGTATGTGAATTCAATCAGTTCCATAATGTTCCCTCCAAGACGGCCAAGATGCGCTTCTTCCCCTTCACACTTAAGGAAAAGGGCAAAGGATTGGGTTTTCACCTTAGGTTGTGAGTTTGATTCTTGGAGAGATATGAAAGACGTATTTTTGTGTAAGTACTACTCGGTAGGCAAGACTAGTGCCGTGAGAAGAGCCATACGTGAATTCTCACAAGGGCCGGGTGAGGCTTTGTATGAGGCGTGGGAGAGACTTAGAGATCTTTTGAGACAATGCCCCCATCACGGTATACCGAAGCATGAGATTACCTAGATTTTTTATGATGGCTTAGGTGCGCATGATCGATATTTTGCTTGATGCCTCTAGTGGAGGCACATTTATGAGCAAATATGATATTAAAGCCCTCGAGTTGATCGAGTTGGTGGCGGAGAATAGCCACCATCATGCGGCTAAATCTTTCGGAGGACGGAGTGCTCCCGCAAAGGGAGGGATGTTGGATGCGAAGGCGGTAGAGACAGGTATGCTTTTGGATAAGATTGAGAAGCTAACCAAGACACATAATTTGATTATGGATTCGCTTAAGATCTGACCCGGTTCTGATGGCCTCGCACGAGTAGCACATAGCGATGTCTCTCTGTGTTCACATTGCTCTATTTTTTAGCACGTCGAGTTGGACAACCCCTTGATAGCAATTCAGGGTCTATTTCCATTTCAACAAAACCCTACATTCTATCCAGGGTTGAGCCTTGCGGGTAGGTCTCACTACTCGAATCAGGGTTATAATAATGAGCATAACCTATCTTATGCGCAGCAGCGGAATGGGCAACACACTTCATACCATTAGCCCTTTGGATCCGCTCAGCAGCATATGGGGAACCCAAGGCCGACACCGTTCACCTCCAGTCCTCCCCGAGTGGTAACACTGCCACCAGCAGTATCACCTCCAGCACCTTAAGTTGATCCCGTCATGAGTGCATTAGCATAAATGATGAGTAAACTGACCGAGGTTAGCGATCGACTGGATAGAGTCGAGGGGGCTAAGGCCCAATGCTCCGATGCTTTCACTGAGCAGAGGAAGAGTAAGCAAGTAGAATTTGTAGATCAATTACCTTCCCAACCTCTAGCAAACCCTAGGAATTTTGGGCAAGCATCATCAAGCCACGCCCACAATGAGAACCAAGTTCACATTGATAGTGCATCAAAGGAGGTACATGCTATTTTGGGACTACATAGTGGCAAGGTCTTAGTGGATCCACATAAGGACCACATGCGCCACAAGGACCGGCTTGAGGAGAAGGATGACCAATCCTCTCCCATGATCATTCCAGAGGAGGACTCCGATGATGAGGAGCAGATAAGGGCAGAGCCCAATCCCGAAGTTTATAAACCTCCGGTGCCTTATCCTCAATTATTGAGCCAGCCCAAGGTCTCGATGAGTGAGAGCAACGATATATTGCGCTAGGCCTTTGAACAGGTTACTATTACCATCCCACTTGTTGATGTGATCCAGCACATACCATCTTACGCTAAGTTCTTAAGAGGACTTTGCACCCCAACGAGGAAGCCAAATCGTATCCCTATGAGCGAGACTATTAACTCTATTATGTTGAGTACGCTTCCTCGCAAGCGACGTGATCTGGGAGCTACCATGATTAGTTGTGAGATAGGGGGCAAGACTTTCACTTGATCTCTTCTCGACACGGGGGCTAGTGTTCATATCCTTCCGAAGGAAGTGTATAATACTTGTCCACTTGGAGAGTTGCAGCCCTTATTTATCTAGTTAAGCTTAGCGAATGAGTCCGTGAGACGACCTCACGGTATTGTGAACGATGTGATAGTAAAGATAGAAAGCTGTTACTTTCCGGTAGAATTTATTATCGTAGATATAAAATTCACGAAGGATTTCACTGACGCTCCCATCATACTAGGGAGACCATTTTTATATACCACAAAAGCTATTATGGATTGGGGCAAGGGAGAAGTCATATTTCAGGTGGAAGATAGCACTATGAAGGTGAGCATCAATAAATTGATACGACATCCTTCACATGAGACCAATGAGGTAGGCGCCATCGATATTTATGAGGATCCAGATATTCAAGTTGTGTCAAGGAGATGATGGCAGCTATCAAGGACGAGAGCATCGAAGAGCCCAAGGACGATCCATTTCCCTCCAGCGAGATGGCACCCGAGCTAAAACCCTTACCTTCTACTTTAAAATATGGATTTCTTGATCATCATTATGCTAACCCCATGATTATATCCTTTCAGCTAGATAAGGACCAAGAGGAGAGACTACATGAGGTCTTGCGAGGAAGGAAGGAAGCAATCGGATAGAGCTTATCAAACCTTAAGAGGATTGACCCCTCTTTGTGCACTCATTGGATTTTCCTAGGAGAGGCACAAAGGAGGCTTAATCCTAAGGTATGGGATGCCGTGAAGGATGAAATCCTTAAGCTACTAAAAGTAAGTATCATTTATCCCATCTCCGATAGTCTATGGGTTAGTCCGGTGCATGTAGTCCCCAAGAAGGGGGGGGGAATCACCGTGACGATAAATAACAAGGGGAAAGAACTTCAAATGCGTCTTCCTATGAAATGGTGAGTATGCATTGATTATCAGAAGTTAAACATAACGACGAAAAAGGACCATTTCCCCTTGCCATTCATTTACCAAATTCTAGACAAGCTTTTAGGTCAAGGATATTATTGCTTCCTCAACAGATACTCCAAGTATATCCAGTTGGCGATTCACCCCGATGACCAGGAGAAGACCACCTTTACATGTCCATTTAGCACTTATGCATTTCAATGCATGCCATTTGGATTATGCAATGCTCCTATCACTTTCTAGATGTGCATGATGGCCGTCTTCTTTGACTTTATAAGAGAGAGTCTTGAGGTCTTCATAGACAATTTTTTAATTTTTGAGCAAAGCTTTGATACATGTTTAGAGAACTTAACGCGAATCCTCGATGTTTGCGTTAAGAAATGCCTAGTTCTTAGTTGAGAGAAGTCCCCCTTCATGGTTAGAGAAGGTATAGTGCTTGGGCATTTAGTCTCAAGCAAAGGATTAGAAGTGGACAAGGCAAAAGGTTGAGGTGATTCAAAACCTTGTACTCCCAAAGTCAATAAGGGAACTTAGAAGTTTCCTTGAGCCTATCGGCATTTCCTTGGGCATGTGCCAAAGTTTCAAAACCATTGACTTCTCTTTTGTGCAAGGATAAATATTTCATCATCGAGGACGAGGGGAAGCAAGCCTTCATGCAACTGAAGCAATGATTAGTGGAAGCGCCTATTCTACAAAGTCCAAATTGGGACTTACCTTTTGAGATTATGTGTGATGCTTCTAATTTTGCAGTTGGAGCAATTTTGGGGCAACGGATCGACAAGAAGCTGACTGCCATTTGTTATGCAAGCAATACATTAGCTGATGCACAACTCCACTACACTACTACAGAAAAGGAGTTGTTGGTGGTCGTCTTTGCTCTTGAGAATTTTAGGCCTTATGTCTTGGACAGCAAGATCATTGTGTATACGGATCATGTTGCTTTAAAGTACTCGCTGTCCAAGAAAAGAGGCTAAACCGTGACTGATTCGATGGGTTCTCCTTCTTCAAGAATTTGATTTGGAAATTAAGGACAAGAAGGGAAGTGAGAACTCAGTTTCTGATCATCTTTCCTGACTTCATATCACATCTTTAGGTGAGATTAGTGACACATTCCCCGACGAACAACTCCTCACTGTCGTGAATAAGGTATCTTAGTTTGTGCATATTGTAAATTACTTAGTCACAAAATCAGTCCTTGAGTATTGGAACACGCATTAAAAGCAAAAATTCTTCCATGATATTCGATATTATTTTTGAGAAGAAACCCAATTGTTTCATGTAGGGGCTGATCAGATTATATGGAGATGCATTCTGGAGGAGGAGCAAGTTCATATTTTATCGATGTGTCACTCGTCCTTATGTGGAGGTCATTTTGTGTCGAGAAAGACTGGAGCTAAGGTGCTACAAAGTAGCTTATATCGGCCAACTCTATTCTAGGATGTCATCAAGTATTGCAGGGAATGTCTAAAGTGTGAATCCGCATTAAACATCTCAAAGTGAGATGAAATGCCCTTGCAAACCATCCTTGAGGTAGAGATTTTTTATGTTTGAGGGATAGATTTTATGGGACCATTTCCACCCTCGGAGGGAAAAGAGTATATTCTTATAGCGGTGGATTATGTGTCAAAATGGGTCGAGACAATACCGACGAGGACAAATGATCATAGAGTGGTTAATAAGTTTATTGTTAGCAATATATTTTCTCGATTTGGTTGTCCTAGAGCGATTATTAGTGATGGTGGATCTCATTTTACTAACTCTTATTTCAAGACTTTACTTAAGAAATATGGAGTTCACCATCGCATTACAACCCCGTATCACCCCCAAGAAAATGGCCAAGTAGAAGTCAGCAATAGAGAAGTCAAGAACATATTGAAGAAGATAATTCGCACGGATAGAAGGGATTGGGCATCGAAGCTACCAAATGCTCTATGGGCCTACCGCACCGCATTCAAGACACCCATCGAGATGTCTCCATTTAGGCTCATTTATGGCAAACCTTGCCACCTCCCCGTCGAATTAGAACATAGGGCTTATTGGGCTATTAAAAAGTTAAATCTATGTCTTGATCAAACTGGAAAAGAAAGACTTCTGCAACTTCAAGAGCTCCAAGAATTACATAAGGAGTCGTATCAAAATGCCAAGATTTATAAGGCCAAAAAAAAAGCCTTTCATGAAAAGCATATTAGTAGGAAAACTTTTCATAATCATGACAAGGTATAGCTTTATAATTCTCATCTTAAACTCTTTCCAGGGAAGTTGCGCTCTAAGTGGGATAGTCCATATGAGGTCCTTGAAGTGTTTGACAATAGATCGGTCTTGATTTTAGATCCTATGACCAAAAATTCCTTTAAGGTAAATGGGCATAGATTGAAACCATAGATTGAAACCATACATTGGTGAAGAAGGACCACCACCTCTCCATAATAAAGAGCTGCAACTTCTTGAGATATCAGCCACTAATTAGTTTCTAGAGAGAGCTAAGTCTGGCTTAAGACGTAAAACTTAGCGCTTGTTGGGAGGTAACCCAACCTTACTTTTTTTTGCATTTACTTTTTACCTTACTGTTGTTTTTGTAGTTGTCTTTACCCTTATTTTGGTTTTTGTATTTACTTTTACTTTTATTTTTGTATTTGTATTTGTTGTTTGCTTTGATGTTTGCTTTTTTTTTTCTATAAGCTCCATGTATGCTAAAGAGGAGAGAACAACAAAATAAGGAAATTCATCCCAAAAGAACTCCACAAATGAAGAGAAGAATGCAACCAATGCAGAATACTCGCTAAGTTTTTCTTCTAGCGCCTTTGTCTCATTTCCTTTTTTTCTTGCATGTCATACATCATGATTGCCATCTCTTGTCCATGAGCATGCTGATTTTTATTGAGGACAATAAAAGGAATGAGTGTGGGGGTAAATTTTCTAGAAAATTT
This sequence comes from Lemna minuta, assembly GCA_024174645.1. NCBI lineage: Eukaryota > Viridiplantae > Streptophyta > Magnoliopsida > Alismatales > Araceae > Lemna > Lemna minuta. The sequence goes on along the minus strand of CM044120.1, from coordinate 3,977,756 downwards.
AAAATTTTTAAAATTTTTGCATTCCTTCATTTGGTATTCTATGTATAATCTGATTTTTAAACCATGTGAGCAACAACATGATCTTTCCAAAACCACATGAAATATGAAAAACATAGAGTACATTAACACCTTAAAATGCTTAGAAAGCCATGAGAAGAGCAACCTTAAGTATTATGTTGAGGAGGTTGTAGAGTCGACGGAATTATGGATCTAGGTATTCCTCTGGAGAACCATAAAGTCTAATCCAAGAATCTACTCAAGCTCATAGTATGATTTTTCAAAAATTTCTATACTTCTCATCCGCTCATTCTTCTTTCTAAATCTTGAGTAATGACTCTTTGCACGCATATCCTTCTGCTCTCCATAGCAAGTCATAGCTTGTATCATCCTTTTCTTAGCACTACTATTATTGACATAGTGAAGCTCCCTGATCCATAGAGATGTCAAAACCTCTTTGGGAGAATAAGCTGCATGTCTACTAAGGACGACACATGGGTAAGGTGAGCACCATGAAATGAGTTAATATTATTTTTCAAAAAGTTGCATAACAAGCATTAGAAATTTTAATTTTGCACTTACTCTGCATTATCTAATCCCTTTCCTTATAAAGGCTTGCAACAACTATAATTAAGCGGAAAAAAAAGTAGAATTAGGATGAAAGAAAAAGAAAATATGTAAAATTAGAATGGTAAGCTGCCTCCCATGTGTTTTAGCTGATTCTATTTTATAGCAATTATGTATAGAAAGGATGATGCTTATTTCTACTTCTTGTGCTTTTATCATTTATTTTCATAGTGCAAAGAGGAATCCACAATTGATTTGGTAAGGTGAATCATTCTTTTAAGTTATGTATATCTTTATTAGTATGTAGAGCAAGAGGAATTCTTAGTTTATTTGGTGGACTAAAGTGTTCGCCGAAGGAATGTCGTGACCCTAAAATTTCTAGTACACTACTTTCTTCTTGACATCATTTAAGGTATAAAATTCATTTCAGATTCTATCAATGCTTAACCCATGATTTTCTAGTGTCATTTTTTAGTCTTATTACACATTCTTTATGTTTTCATAGCTAACGGGACTAGCAATGATTTAAGTTGGGGGGTGTGATAACATGCATATATAACTTTAATTCTGATCATATTTAACTAATATTTATGGTTTATCTTATGTAATTATGATGCATGTTATCATAGTTTTATGATTTTTCTCCATTGGTATGCCACTTAACTGAAGTCCATATTTTTGCATTATTTAGGGTTAATTATGTGTTTTATTGATGTTTGATCTTTTGCAAGATTAAATAATTAGAAATTAACCACTTTTCTTGATTTATTTTGACTTTAATAGATGATGAAAAGAATAAATTTTAGGAAAAGAATGATGGAATGAAGCAAAATAGATTTATAAAGGATGGATTTAAGATTCTTTTGAATTAACCTTATTTTCTTGTTTCAATTTATATTTTAGGTGATATGATATTAAGGATGAAGAAATTTTTTATCCAATGGAGAAAATTTGAGTAAAAAAGGAGTAATATAAATGAAGATATGAATTTCCAAAAAATTTTTAGAATTTTTTTGGATTTTATTTTGATTTTTCAGGTATTTTTCGGATTTATTTCCTTATTAAAAAGCGCAAAAAGGTTTATTTTATTCACGCGGGACACGTGCAGCTGACGTGGCATGACGCGCACACGTGGCAGCACCACACGGACACACGCAGGTGCCTACGTGGCGGGAAGAGTGACTGGGCTGGCATTTGATGTACACACGGGTTAGTGGGCCCAAGTAAGAATGGGGGGGCGTACTAGGCCCACTGGGCGACGCAACAGCTTAAGGCCGCCCTACCTTTAATACGCCTCTTTTTCATGAATTTTGACCGTGTGGGACTAATCGCTCTCACAGAGTTTGCACGCATCGGATCAATGCGCGCTAATTGACAGGTGTCGATCTCATGGAATCGGGTCGACCTGATCATCATCAATGCACATGCGTAAATATGAGTCGTCGATCGCGTAAGTGACATATGGCAGTCGCTGTTTAATCACGCAGTCAGAGAACCACGAAGCGACACATGGCCGCATCTGGATACTCCGATGAAGATTAGATGGGCAACAAATAAGGAGACGTGGGATCGTGGCCCATTGAATTCGTGCAATCTCAGCCGTCCAAAGCATCTTCAGCGAATCGGACAGCCCACGTTTTTCGTAGGGATAAAAATGATGTTCTCTCTTTGTAAACTTAACTTTTAATTGAATTGTGAAGAAATTAAGCAATTTTGGAGCAAAATCATAAGTTCTTCGTGATCCCCTTGAGTTTTAGACTCAATTGTGATCATATTCAGGCTAAATTGACCACAAATTGTTGCAAGAATCGATCGAAATCTCCCCTTGAATGCCAAATGCACATCAAACAAGAAACTAGATAAACACTCTTCAATCCACGCGATTTGAAGCCCAATCGTCGCGCCAATCAGGTTAGTGGTGTGATTCGATCGTAATCCTTGCCATTTATGTAGTTTAGATTAGATTTTGATACGTAATTTCATTTTAGAAATTAGAATTTTCATTGTTTCCCCCAAATTTAGGTACAGATTTGTTTTGATTTTGAAACAAGGATTTCTCCCTGATCTTCAGTCTAAATAATTCAATTTTGGTTTCATTGGATTCTTTATTTCCTCAGCTTTCTATGGATATCTAATTTATAAAATTTCATCACCATTTGACCCTTTCAATTTGACCATCGACTGTTCATTTTCAATCCGAATTTTGACGTTGACTTGCAAGGGAAATTTCTCTTAAAATACAAGGTGAAATTTGACAATTTTGGTCGTTTTCGAATCCTCTGATCATCAGCCTTCTATTGATATGTGAATTGCAAGATTTAGATATCATTTGGTTATTCAATTTGATAATTTTGACCGAGGTGTTCATTTCGGGATTTTTCTGATTATTGATTTTCAATAAATCATAGTAAATCCAATTCTTGTCTTAAAATCATGATTTATATAAAAAAAATTTCCATTCTCTCTCTAGTTTCTGAATATATAATTTTTGTAATATTTTACCACCTTTTTCCTCTCTGATTTTACAGAAAGTCAATGGCTGGTCAAAATTCAATGCTTTGATGTTGATTTTTGAATTTTCTTTGTCAATTCATTTTCTAAAATTCTTAAAATATATTCTCTGATATATTTGTATCATTTCCATTAATTATGCATCACTTTCAGTTCTTAAAAACTCTAATTAAACCTAAGTTTGACCAAGTCAACCCTTCAATCAAAGTCAATTGTGTTCGCTATGGATCGACCCGATCTTTACACTATACTTGATTTCATATTTTAGTCCTTGTGAGTTTGGAATTATAAAATTTTTTTTGACCGACGATTGTGTGTTTTCAACGACTACATAAATCATTTCGTTAGTTGACTACTCTCTAATAGGTGGTAACCTTCTCACTTCCCTGACGAGGTGGGCTTGCTCTCTCTCCTCCTATAAATATAGATTCTTCTAAAAAAAAGGAAAGATATAAATTTATAAATAATAAATAAAAGATAAGTAACTTGACCTCTTTGACCATTCAAGAATGTCTTCGACCAACTTTGAATTATCAAAGACTCACTTTTTCGATATTTGACTTCTAAGGAAAAAAAAGAGTGACAAGTCTCTTAAAATAGTGGAATGGGTTGAGCCCACCTAATAAGGTGGTTGACCAACTGCCTTCAAAGGTGGAAAAGTTTAATCAACCTCCTAAAAATATGTCAAGGTTTGACTGACCTCCTAAACATGTGACAAGGCTTGACCAAGATCCTAAAAAGGTAGACAGGCTAGACCATCCTCCTAAAAAGGTGTAAAGCTTTGATAAACCTCCTAAAAAGGTGGAATTGTCAACCTCCTTAAAAAAGTGTTAAGGTTGACCAACCTCCTAGAAAGGTAGAAAGGTTTGACTAACTTCCTAAAAAAGTAGAAAATATTGACCAACTTCCTAAAAAGGTAGAGTACACCTTGTCTTCTTCTCTTTCTAGATATTTGCATCTATTCTCTCTCTCTCTTTATACTTTACCTAAATCCGTACATCCACATAACTCATAAAAATGTAAGAATTCAAGAAGTTAAATGAGATTAGTCTAATGATATAATCAAAATGTGAGAAATGATGTGTGATATGACGTCATATTTTCACCACATTGAACCATATAGAAATAGATATTCTCATTTCTACACTCTTTATTAACACGCAACATTATAAATCATGTATGAATGTAACTAATATTTCAAAGTTATCATGGGCCCTATTGTAGTAGTTTCATGGGTCCTCAAAGAGTGCATCTTCCCTTAGAGAAACTTGTTCTTTAAAAGATACTTCTCATTGCTCCTAAAATCATTCCTCGTCTATTTAAGGATTTCCTTCAAGAAAGAAATCAATGTGTACGTTGAGAAATACCATCTTGAGGAAAATGCATTTTAAAAAGTGATAAATCCTGAAATGGTAAATATAATGGCACGTTTAAGAAGTCAATATACTAGATCAGAACAAGTGATGAGCAGTTATAATCATTTTTATGGTTTTTGTCACAGCTTATGCTTGACAACACACTCCCAAAAGGGTGAAGGGTTCCTCTATTCCTCTATGACATCGTGTATAAACATGTGAAAACATTATTATTTCAAGACTCGGTAGATATAAAAAGTAAGATGAATGAATTGCATTTTGAAAAACTTTGTAATATAGAAAGGATCGTCCTCTTGTTAGAACTAAGCACTTACCACTATTTCAAAGCATGTAGCTGATAGCAAGGTTGCTACTTTATTTCTTGAAAAATCTGAAGTCACGCCATGGTATTTAGTTAATGCAAGATGTTGGAAGTCATGCCAACAATCCACCCCCAAGTTAAATGCATGTCTAGCACCTAGACACAAGCATGCTCATTGTAATTAGCCCAAATTTTGGATTTCATACCACTTTTGAGGATCAAGTGCATTCCACTATTCGAAAGCTATATTGATGGCAAGGGTGTTTCTTCATTTCATATCAAAGTCACCCCATAGCATTTAATTAAGGCAAGATGTCTGAAGTTATGCCAATAATTGTTAATTCATAAATAGACAAAATTATCTCAGACGGGAGGAATGAATACTTAATTAAACATCTTGAAGTTTTCTATATTGATTTTTGGATTCATTAATTATACGGTCACCTCATGACTCTTTGTATACAAGGATTTTACTTGGTTTGGGGATCAAGTGTCCTTTATGTCCCACCTCCTATGAAAAAAAATACAAGTGAACGCGAGATGATCATTGTGTTCCCATTTACAGCCTATGTGTCATGGGCATGTCATTCACCAACTCAACTTCTCAAATGTCTTCTATAAAAATCCTAACTACATGAGGGTTTAACAAGAGTGCATACGAGTCAGCAATATATTTTTTTAAATGCACTATTGTTTTTCATATTTTAATGGAAGTTTGCTTGGATGATCTTTTACAGCTCAAGTCACTAACAAAAGGATAAGAGAATTCAAACCATGGATTACAAATATTTGAAATGATTGACCGTGGTACATAGAGGGCACATTGGACTTTGGTTTAAGATAGAAGATAGGCAAAGATCTTCACTTGTTTGGTTTAGTGATAGTGATTATGTCGATGCTTATGAAGATAAGAAGACCATCTGGTGTTGTCTATTTCCTAGCAGATAATGGGATAACTTGGGGCTCAAAAGCAAAAGATTGTCACTTTATATTCAGGTGAGGCAGAGTACATTGCACTCACAATGGCAGCTTGCCAAGGATTTTGGCTTAGCCTTACTAAAGGTCAAGCCAGTGAAGATTTATGTCAATAATGAATAAGCCATTGAAGTCATGAAGTACCCAATATTTAACAACAAAGATAATGCGATAACTTGGGCCTTAGAGAAGCAAAAGATTGTCGCTTGATCTTCTTGTGAGGAAAAGTACATTGCACTCGCAATGGCAGCTTATCAAGGAGTTTGGCTTAGCCTTATTAAGAATCAAGCCAGGGAAGATTTGTCAATAATGAATAAGCCATTTGTCAAAAATGGCAGCAGGCATTGCGACGGTATGGGTGGCGTTACTATTGTAGCTTCCCCTACTAGTGTTCAGCGTGTGCCTATTACCGATGAGAGTATTCCCGCATCTCTAGATCTGTGACCTGTTCTTGAATCTCTATGAAATTTCTTTTGTTTCTCCTCTTTCCGTTTTATTCTTGAGGTTCTCCAGCATGTGAGGTTCTCCACCCCTAATCGACTATATGGACTGCAAGGGATCCATTACACATTATTGATGCTTTTTCTCACAAGGAGCAGAATTTCACAGATGTGCACTTTTTTAGCATAAGCATCGAATTGGAAACTTCGAGAAACAAATTTTATTCGAGTCGAAGATCTCACGATTTTTTCAACCACTCGGTTTTGCAGAGTGCGGGCAGTCTTTCTCGCTGCATCCATTGAAAACCTTATCTTGCGGCTGGGCTGGCGTTCGGCACTGAGTAGTCTGTGTTCAAAGGAAAGATTCCCGATCTCATACCGCTTTGGAATTCCCTGGACGTTACAGCTGCCAAGCACTTCTTCAACTGAGCGGCTACATCGCTTATGGAGGGTCTTTCGCTCGAATTGAACGACGCGCAAGACAGTGCAATCTCTATCACCCGCCACATGGAATTAACGTCATAGTTGCCTTGCATTCTTGGGTCCGCAATTTGCAGCTAAGTCTCCTCTTTCTACTTTGTCCCGCACTTCTTTGGTGATATGGGTTACGTTTATGCCCCTACTAAACGGTGGTTTTCCCGTTACAAGTTCTAATAAGACGACGCCGAAGCTGTAGACGTCGCTCGTCTGAGACAACCTACCTGTCTGTTGAGACCTGCGTATCAACAATCACAGGAAAATCACAAAATTATAAAACTGAGGTGAATTTTCATGGCCTTACTTGGGATCCAGGTATCCAGGAGTGCCTGCAATTGCAGTGGAGGGGCAAGTACTTCTCCCTACGTCGAAAGATCTCGACAGCCCAAAATCTGCTATTTTTACTTCATAATTTTCCGTGAGCAGAAAATTCGAAGGCTTCACATCTCTATGAACTATAGTAGGCTTGCAACCGTCGTGCAAGTAATCAAGCCCTGCAATAATGGGACAAGTACCTCAAAAACTCATCACCAAAATTCAGATTAGTCTTAAAAATCTTGACCTCGAGCTGCTTCAAGTGCTATCCGGATTCGGGTGCTCCAACTTAAGATGCTGCTATTCGCAGAGTCACCTGCGCAGTGCAATGCATTTTGTAAACAAAGCGTTTAAAGAAGTCACAGTTTTTTTTTGGCGATAGATAACCTGAGAGGTGATCTGCTAGAGAGCCCAGTTTCACATACTCGTACACAAGCGCCATGCTTTCCTTACAATATCCCAGAAGCGAAACTAAATATTTGTGATGCACTCTCGTCAACAGTTCGGCCTGCAATTCCGTGATACCCATTATTCTAAAACCTCAGAGCAATGCTGTAGTTATCCTGACCGCTAGGGTTTCAGTCGAAGCTTAGATAACCTACCTCGGCTCTAAACTGCCTCTCTCCGTGAACTGATGATCTTGACACTTGCTTCACGGCAACTTCTGTTCCATCTTCTAAAGTACCGTAGTAGACAGTTCCGAAACCCCCTTTTCCGATAGGCCGTTCGAAGTTACTCGTGATATTTCTAATATCCGTTTCCGAAAATTGATTGCTTTCGGAACCCAGGCCCCTCCCTGCGCTTGCCCACTTGGGAGTGCTAGTACCGTGGTTCTGGCTACCATTCAATTCCGCTGTAGAGAAAGAAAATGTGAACTCTAGTGCAAGACTCTCGCAAGTGAAAGTACCTGAAATAGGAGAACGATATACCTTGGGGATTGTTTTGATTTCTTGCTATCTTTTTCCTCCTCAATACAAATAGTGTGACGAGGATGGCGACTGGCAGCAGAACGCCGGCTGAGATGCCTATCGCAATGGGAACGATAGGTTTCTTTTTGTCCGGCGTCGGTGTGCTGCATAGATCGACTGTGCCGCAGGTAATTGGATTGTTGTTGATCCTAAAAATAAACGATGAAAAGATTTCAAGCTATGAAATTTACTTTTTTGGGACGCCAGATTTTACAAAGAGAATAATGATAGGCTAAAATAATTTAAATTTTTGCATATATACTCATTTAAATAATGTGTAAGCTTCAGGGTTTAAAATAGAGCCCTTATACCTGCATTCCCTTCAAAATTTACACATCATTCCCCTTCATATAAAATCTGTGAGGAATTATAGCTTCTATATAGAAATCTGACCTTAATTCCAATGATCCGTTTTTAGATCTGTCTAAAATAGTCTTCGGAACAGTTCCACTCAGATTATTGCCCTCCAAATTTCTGCAGGCAGATTTTTTTTCAAAAAAATCTAAATAATAATAATAAGAGCCTGATTCTTGGATGACTCAATTAAAATGCAGAAGTTTCAGGCGTACAGAAATTTGAGAACCGGTAATTCTCCAAGGAAAGCCGGTATTTCTCCAGTGAAGTTGTTGAACGAAAGATCGCTGCAAGCGAAGCAAGAGTTGATTCATTTTGCTTTCCATAAAGCAATTCATTTTGAAAACTTTCTAGAAAAAACTTACAGCGACGTCAAGCTTGTGAGGTTGGCAATTGATTGAGGGATTCTTCCACTCAATCCGCCGCGAGACAGATTTCTGGCGATCAAAGAATCATTCAAAACTGGACAGAATACCGGAATTCAATTCGATTAACTGTCTCAGACAACTCACAGAGAAATTATCCGCGAGTAATTAGCTTCACCGTAGCCGCATCCAAGGCCTTTCCATATCAAATTTCGCGGAACACAAGGATCTCCCTCCCACTCTCTGCTTCCGTTAAACAGTTTCTTCAGTTCCAGGATAGCTTGGACTGAGAACACGAGAAAACTGATCGAGAGTGAGCAATGATCTAAAGTATCCTTCAAGTAGATATTGAATGAATCACCGTCGCTCCTGTTTGTCGGCATGAAGGGCATGTTGATGAGGGTGAATATCTCGATACCGTTGATAATCGGGGGAAGAGTTGAGTTCACCGTGGCTCGAATGGAATAAGTCATTCCCCGTGGTTTTCCAGGAAGAAGCGTGGTGAGAAGGCCTTCTTGAAGAAACTCAGGTCTATATGAACTGTAGATCAGCGCGTTGTCCCCGAAGATGCTGAATTCTCTGGTCTCGTTGCTTCCCAGCTGCTGAAGCTCCGCGAAATACATGGACACGAATGTGGCTTGATTGGCGCTTCCGGGAGTCGAGATTTCTAAACTCTCCGAAAGCGATGACGCCACTGACGCCGTCCGGGGGACGACCTGCGGCGCCGGAAATCTGTCGCCTCCCAGCGTACTGACGTTTTGTGTGGTGTTTATGCTTTTGCCCAGCGACGCCGTAGCCCAGACCCGATCGTAGATGTCGTCCGGGAACCTTAAAAACTTGAGTCAAAAATAAATCCAAAAGGTAAATACATTTAAGGGAGACAGGTAGTGTAAGCACTAAGACACTTGCAAGGTTAATAACTTAACCTTCTCTAATAGAGGCACACTCACAATGGAGAGTTTCTAAACAAAAGACTCTCTAAACTACTTGCTTGAAGTTCATAGTTACAATGAGGGTCTCACCCTCCTTATATAGACACAAGTAGAACTCTCTGGAATAAGCTAGATAGTTTGTGTGAGAGAGAGATATCTAGAAATATCTTGAAATGACATTGCTAAGATGTCATTTCAAGAAACTCACGCACCTTCCAGAAAATTCTGGAAAAAGGCATTAAATGCTTGATGCCTTCAGTCTCCCTCCCAAGCATGATGCCTTTTCTAGACTATACGTATGCCCAATCTTTGGCGGAGCTCTTCAAACTTCAGTCTTCCCAATGACTTTGTAAACAAGTCTGCCAGTTGATACTCTGAGCTTATGAAGTCCAGCTCCCTCTTCTTTTCTTCCGAGCAAGTCCTTATGAAATGAAATTTGGTCTCAATATGCTTGGACCTATTATGAAACACAGGATTCTTTGACAGTGCAATGGCTGATTTATTATCAACCATTAGCGTCATAGATATCATCTCCTTGTTCATCAATTCTCCAATTAATCTTGCTAACCATATTCCATGACAAGTTGCAGTGGTGGCTGCGACATACTCAGCTTCACATGATGATAAGGCCACGATCTTTTGCTTTTGAGAGGCCCAACATATCAAATTATTTCCTAAGAAGAAAGCCATTCCCGTGGTGCTGTTCCTATCATCTGGATCTCCCGCATAATCACTATCACTATAGCCGACTAGCTTTATGCCTGCTTCATTTTTCTCATAAACCAAACCGAGGTCTAATGTACCTTTTACATACCTCAAAATCCTCTTTACGGCAGACATATGTTCGGTTGTCGAATTTTCCATATATCTACTAAGATACCCCACAGAAAATATAAGATCTGGTCTTGTATGGGTTAAGTACCTGAGGCTTCCCATTAACCTTCAATATGTTATAGGGTTTACTCTTGGATGTGACTCTTTTCCAAAATTGCATCGGCTCTCTAGCGGAGTATGTGCTAGATTACATTCTTACATGCCACTTTGTTCCAAGATCCTTAACGCATAACTTTTTTGACTTAGTAGGATTTTTCCTCTTTCTTGTTTCACTTCAATTCCAAGATATGAGGTGAGTAGACCAAGGTCACTCATCTCAAACTGGTTCTTCATTTGAGCCTTGAAGTCTTCGATCTGATGATTCTCTGTCCCTGTAATAATTAAGTCATCAACATAAACACCAATAATCAAGCGTGAGGTACCTGATCTTTTGAAGTAGACCGCATGCTCTTGAGAACTTCTCGTAAAATCAAGAGATCTTAAACACTTGTCTAATTTAGTGTACCATGCCCTAGGTGCTTGTTTTAATCCATACAGTGCCTTCTTTAGTCTCATCACAAGATGCTCTCTCCCTTTCTTGATATACCCATCTGGTTGTTTCACATAAACTTCTTCTTCTAACTCGCCATTCAGGAAGGCAGATTTAACATCCATGTGATGGACTTGCCATCCTTCTTGTGATGCAAGAGCTAAAAGTACTCGAATAGTCTCCATTCTCGCCACTGGAGCAAAAACTTCTTCGTAATCAATGCCAAACTTTTGAACATATCCTTTAGCCACGAGTCTAGCTTTGTACCTCACTATATCACCATGAGAGTTTCTCTTTATCTTATATACCCACTTAAGACCAATAGGCTTGCATCCTGGTGGAGGAGTCACCATCTCCCATGTTTCATTCTTCTCAATTGAGTCTAACTCTTCTTCCATGGCTTGTCTCCAAACACTCTCTTTGGATGCTTCATTATATGAACTTGGCTCTTCTTGAGTCAAATAACATGATTCAGGGTCTATACTAACATGCTTTGTCGCTTCGTATATTCTATCAAGGTCTGCAAACTTTCTCGGCGACCTTTCTTCTCTAATTATATGACCGTCTTGCCCATTATCAGGAATGTCATTGAGGCTTCTCACGTCTTCATGATAATCATCTAGTGGAGCCTCTTGAATAATATGTTCGTCATCTATGTCAAAGAAATTTGGAGAATAAAAAGTACCTTCCTTCTTTTCCATGTTTGACTTTCTCCAATTCCAATGGCTTTTCTCTTCAAATATAACATCTCGACTAATATATACTCTGCCAGTATCTGGATCATAACACTTATATCCTTTGGTCCCAACTTCATACCCAATAAACACCATGGGTTTGCTTCTATCTTGCAACTTCTTCAATTTTTCTCCGAGTACCTTCACGTGACAAAGGGATCCAAAGACTCTAAAATGTTCTACGTTTGGCTTTACTCCTGTCCAAACTTCATATGGTGTGGCTCCATCCAAGCTTCTTGATGGGGCTCGATTCAATATATATACACTAGTATTCACGGCTTCTCCCCATAGCTCATGTGGAAGATCCTTGTCTTTTAGCATGCTCCTTACCATATTCATCATTGTCCTATTCCTCCTCTCAACAACTCCATTTTGCTGAGGAGAATATGGGCCTGAAAATTGTCGTTTGATTCCATGTTCGGAGCAAAACTTTAAAAAAATTGATGAAGTAAATTCGCCTCCTTGATCGGTTCTCAAACACCCAATTTTCATTCCCTTCTCGGCTTCGGCTAAGTTTTTGAACTTAACAAAAGCTTGAAATGCTTCACTCTTGTTCTTTATCATTGCTACCCACATGAGTCTAGAGTAATCATCAACTAATAATAAGAAATACTTACTCCCTCCTAGTGTGGCACGTGAGATTGGTCCACAAATATCTCCATGGACAAGCTCTAAAAGGCCTCGCTTGCCCTATACGAGGCTATAGAAGGAAATGGACTTACGTGCTGCTTGCTTGCAATGCGAGTCACGACATATTTTTTTAGGGATCTCTAATTTAGGAAGCCCCCTAACAATCTCTTTAGAAGATAATCTCCTTAATGATTGAAAGTTTAAATGTCCATACCTTTTATGCCACGTCCAAGTTAACTCTGAACTATCATCTGCGACCATGCAGCTCAATATTAGATTTAGCTTCAAAAGTTAAAGTCTGCTTAATATTTTCTTCACCTTCACTAGGAGTCTTCCATGTTGATCATAGATGGTAAGAAAGCCGCCCTCCATTAATATTCGGCACCCATGCTCATCGAATTGACCCAAACTTAAAATATTAGCTTTTAATTCAAGGACATAGAGAACATTATCTAACCTCATTTGTCCTCCATCTTGACACTGAAGCATGATCCAGCCACGTCCTCCAATTTTTTTCGTAGATCCATCCCCAAATCTCACTGTTCCTTGTGAGACTTCCTTCAACTCTTGAAACAAGCGGCGATCACCTGTCATATGGTTACTTGCTCCACTATCAAGATACCACATACCTTCGTTCATTGCTTGCTCATTGACTCCTTGGAGTAAACTAACTTCCGGAGTATCTATAATCGCCATCGAAGGGTGGGTTGTGGCTTTTCCTTGACTTCAGCAACTTGAAGTTTCTCCTCTTTCTTACTCTTACGACATTCATATGCGAAGTGTCCAAGTTTCTCGCAATTATAACATTTTACCTTTGACTTGTCTCGAGGCCTCTCTTCATCTCCATGCTCGTTTTGTTTGCCATCACCTCTACCTCTTCCTCGTCCTCCTCTCCATCCGCGGCCACGACCTCTTCCACGAGTGCTACTTTCTTCATATTTCTTTTATTTCCCCGCGGCTTTAGAGAGAAGAAGTTGCTCCTCTCTCCGAGCTTCCCGATCTCGGAGCTTTTCTTCATAGATCTTTAATGACCCAATTGCCTCCTCAAGTGACATTGAGTCCATGTCACCAAATTGTTCAATAGATGAAGTGATAGCATCAAACTTTGCAGGGGCTGATCTAAGGAGTTTGGCAACTAACACTCCATCATCGATCTTCTCCCCGAGGCTTCTTAGTTGAGTTGCAACCTTAGAAAGCTTTCCAGCAAAGTCGGCCACCGATTCTTCTTCACCCATGAACATAGTCTCAAACTCACGTCGAAGGGCTTGAACTCTAGCCTTGATGACACGAGCGGCTCCCATATGTATTGTCTTCAAGAATTCCCAAATCTCCTTGGCAGTCTTGGAAATATCTAATCGTGCCACAATATCTTCTGATAGTGCCCCAAATATTACTGACAAGGCTTGGCGATCTTTTTTTATCGGCACCGCGTCGGACTCGATTGCCTCCCACAAACCATATGCCTCTAGATGCACTTGCATCCGTATTGCCCAAATAGGGTAATTAGTCTTCGATAATACCTGAAGAGGACTTGGGGAGATTGGATCACCCATCCCCCTACTAAAACCGGCATTGGTAGCTCCAAACTCCTTCTCAAAAGAAGCCCTACCAAACTCTGATGCCGCCTCTCCTCTTCTCGGCATGATGCTCCCCTTGGATCATACTCGCTCTGATACCAAATGTAAGCACTAAGACACTTGAAAGGTTAAGAACTTAACCTTCTCTAATAGAGGCACACTCACAATGGAGAGTTTCTAAACAAAAGACTCTCTAAACTTCTTGCTTGAAGTTCATAGTTATAATGAGGGTCTCACCCTCCTTATATAGACACAAGTAGAACTCTCTAGAATAAGCTAGAGAGTTTGTGTGAGAGAGAGATATCTAGAAATATCTTGAAATGACATTGCTAAGATGTCATTTCAAGAAACTCACGCACCTTCCAGAAAATTCTAGAAAAAGGCATTAGATGCTAGATGCCGTCGGGTAGGACCATATCACGGTTTTTCCACCGTAGTTTTTCCGGGTCTCGTAGAAGACGACAGCGGAGGACGAGTCTTTAACTTGGTTGTACATGGAAAAAGGAAGGGGCCGGAGATCGATCTCGGATACGAAGGGTTTGCATCTTCCAGTGTTGACAAAGCAGACCTGTACGCTGTCAGTATCGGCGACCGTTATGATTTCCGCCCGGTTGAATTCTCCCGTTTCAATGGTTTTCCAGAAGTTGACGCCAAGATAAAGATCGAAAATCGGAGGGCGACGCAGGCCATCCTAGTTTCCGTAGAAAAACTCCGCCCCCACGCGGTACTTCGAGCCGGACTGCACCGGTCCCAGCGTATAGCAGTTGCGGACGCCGTCGGGGAAGCTTCATGAGAGTTTTGTAGACACGCGTTGATAGAACTCGTGTTGGTTTCCGGGAAGACTTTCTGATTTACTCCCGTGCTGGTGTAGGGCTCGTCTGGACCGTGAATGTTGTCCGTGTACGTAGAGTTGTCGTCCAAGCCGCAGTCTATGCTGATAAACCCTAGAAGCCGGAAAAGAGGGAGGATCAGTATAGTACGCCGGATGGACGTTTCAGGGCCAGGTCTCGTTCACTTACCGGTCGTGGAGGGCTTTTGCGCCGTGGACGTCACCGCCAGAAGGCCCAAAAGCAGAGCGAGGAGCGACATGACCTTGTTCATCGTCCTTCTCGTCTTATTATCTGGATTCTTTGCCGATGAGCGGCGTTTGCTAATTAAAGAGAAATTCCTTCACAGACTGTCCATTCTGCGGGTTGTTCAGCTGCCTGCGTTTACTTTTTGTGGGGAAGCAACATGCAGGAAATTTCATGAGAGAACCGAGTTGACTTTTGGTACAAGCCTGGCTTGATTTAAACGGTCTTGTTGGTACGTCACTTTCGCTTTCCTCGGTGGTAACAAGAAAATTGATGAGGAATGAGACCTAGATTAGGTAGGTCAGAGAGGCCATAAGGCCCGTTTGAGCATCTGGTTAGAGCTCGTTATTCCATCCCCAAATCTCTCTCGCTCACGGACATCATGGAAACGTGGGGTAATAAGGACGGGACGCACCGTCGAGAAAAGCGTACGGTTCACTACTTCACCATACTTTATTGGGGTGATAATCCCGAAACCCCCAATGTTTGGGTTTTGTCCACTTTCCACCCCAATGTTTTGTCCACTCACCATACTTCTATCGCGCAGAGCTGGCAGCAACGTGGACACCACGGCAGTAGCTGACCGGACGCGGAAGCCACGTGGCTACCATGTCAGCACAGGGCAAAACAAAAAAAGGCGGGGAGAGAGGATAGCGGAGGGGAGCGGCGGCAGAATGAGATCTGCTGACGGCAGGAACTCGACTTGGTGCGTCACGAAGATTACGGTCTTCGAAGCCAGCATCGTCAGAACGCACTCCTGGAAGAGATGCGTCCCCGTGTGGGCGTCCATGGCGCTGAAGGGATCGTCAAAGAGGAAGACGTCGGCGTTGTGGTACCATTGCGTTGTGGTACCCCTTGGCCTTCTTCAGCCTTCTTGGCCATCGCCTCATCATCCAATGGCCTTCCTCCGCCATTATCGCTCGCGATAACTAACCTCTACTCACCAAATTATTTTCTTCTTGAACCCATTACCTAATTCAACATTATTATTTTTACATCAGTTTCTCCGAGGCCTCCGGATCTGGATCCAAACTCATTCATAGTGAGAGAAACACAAGCAACGCTTCCACTTCAAAGATTTTTGAGTTGTGACCGTAGCAACATCTACTCTGATATTTGCGTTCTCAATGGCGATATCCACACCAACCCATCTTCTTCTTCAATTTACATATACACTCTGAACTTGACTTGGAGTGCAGAGTCAGAGAAAATCCGCCCGTACATGAGAAAATGGGACTCCAACGTGATGCCCAACATTAAAGAGCTCGAACTCTCTATCCTCGACAACTCCAGCAGTAATGCCCATCACTGTCAAGTAGTACACACTGTCCCTGCCGTAGTCTTCGACGCCGGTGGCTTTACCGGCAACGTCTACCACGACTTCAACGACGTGATCATCCCTATCTACATCAGCTCCCAGCACTTCCAAAAGAAGTGATATTCGTTATCCTCGAGTATCGCTCATGGTGGCTGAACAAGTACAAGGAAAATTCTCCCATCTATCCGCGTATCCTCCGGTGGACTTCTTTCGAGAGAATATCACCCACTGTTTTTCTCACATGACTGTTGGACTTCCCTTCCACAATGATCTCGCTATCGACCCATCACTCACGTCGCCGCCAAATATCACTATCCGTGACTTCCACCGTCTACTATGAAGGCATCAAGCATTTAATGCCTTTTTCCAGATTTTTCTGGATGGTGCGAGAGTTTCTTGAAATGACATCTTAGTAATGTCATTTCAAGATATTTCTATATATATCTCTCTCACACAAACTCTCTAGCTTATTCTAGAGAGTTCTACTTGTGTCTATATAAGGAGGGTGAGACCCTCGTTGTAACTATGAACTTCAAGCAAGAAGTTTAGAGAGTCTAGAGCGAGTCTGATCCAAGGGGAGCATCATGCCGAGAAGAGGAGAGGCGGCATCAGAGTTTGGTAGGGCTTCTTTTGAGAAGGAGTTTGGAGCTACCAATGCCGGTTTTAATAGGGGGATGGGTGATCCAATCTCCCCAAGTCCTCTTCAGGTATTATCGAAGACGAATTACCCAGTTTGGGCAATACGGATGCAAGTGCATCTAGAGGCATATGGTTTGTGGGAGGCAATTGAGTCCGAAACGGTGCCGAGGAAAAAAGATCGCCAAGCCTTGTCAGTAATATTTGGGGCACTATCAGAAGATATTGTGGCACAACTAGATATTTCCAAGACTGCCAAGGAGATTTGGGAATTCTTAAAGACAAGACATATGGGAGCCGCGCGTGTCATCAAGGCTAGAGTTCAAGCCCTTCGACGTGAGTTTGAGAATATGTTCATGGGTGAAGAAGAATTGGTGGCCGACTTTGCTGGAAAGCTTTCTAAGGTTGCAACTCAACTAAGAAGCCTTGGGGAGAAGATCGATGATGGAGTGTTAGTTGCCAAACTCCTTAGATCAGCCCCTGCAAAGTTTGATGCTATCACTTCATCTATTGAACAATTTGGTGACATGGACTCAATGTCACTTGAGGAGGCAATTGGGTCATTAAAGATCTATGAAGAAAAGCTTCGAGATCGGGAAGCTCGGAGAGAGGAGCAACTTCTTCTCTCTAAAGCCGCGGGGAAACAAAAGAAATATGAAGAAAGTAGCACTCGTGGAAGAGGTCGTGGCCGCGGATGGAGAAGAGGACGAGGAAGAGGTAGAGGTGATGGCAAACAAAACGAGCATGGAGATGAAGAGAGGCCTCGAGACAAGTCAAAGGTAAAATGTTATAATTGTGAGAAACTTGGACACTTCGCATATGAATGTCAAAAGAGTAAGAAAGAGGAGAAAGTTCAAGTTGCTGAAGTTAAGGAAAAGCCACAACCCACCCTTCTGATGGCGATTATAGATACTCCATAAGTTAGTATACTCCAAGGAGTCAATGAGCAAGCAATGAACGAAGGTATGTGGTATCTTGATAGTGGAGCAAGTAACCATATGATAGGTGATCGCCGCTTGTTTCAAGAGTTGAAGGAAGTCTCACAAGGAACAGTGAGATTTGGGGATGGATCTACTGTTGGAAGTCAACATCCTACCTTGAGAGAGAAAGAGGAGGAAGAGTTGCATCCTTGCTACTGGCTATAGCTTTTGGCACAGTGGTTGGCGCTCAACTCCAACAAGTGGTATCAGAGCCGAGGTTGGGGGTTCAAATCCTGCGGCTAACATCTCCGTTGGGCCAAGTCCAAGTGGGGCGTAACTCTGTGTGTAGGCCATGTGGCAGATGTTGAGGGGGAGTGTTGGAAGTCAACATCCTGCCTTGAGAGAGAAAGAGGAGGAAGAGTTGCATCCTTGCTACTGGCTATAGCTTTTGGCACAGTGGTTGGCGCTCAACTCCAACATCTACAACAAAAATTGGAGGACGAGGCTGGATCATGCTTCAGTGTCAAGATGGAGGACAAATGAGGTTAGATAATGTTCTCTATGTCCCCGAATTAAAAGCTAATATTTTAAGTTTGGGTCAATTCGATGAGCATGGGTGCCGAATATTAATGGAGGGCAGCTTTCTTACCATCTATGATCAACATGGAAGACTCCTAGTGAAGGTGAAGAAAACACTAAGCAGACTTTATCTTTTGAAGCTAAATCCAGTATTGAGCTGCATGGTTGCAAAGGATAGTTCAGAGTTAACTTGGACGTGGCATAAAAGGTATGGACATTTAAACTTTCAATCATTAAGGAGATTATCTTCTAAAGAGATTGTTAGGGGACTTCCTAAATTAGAGATCCCAGAAAATATATGTGGTTACTGCATTGCAAGCAAGCAGCACAGAAGTCCATTTCCTTCTATAGCCTTGTATAGGGCAAGCAGGCCCTTAGAGCTTGTCCATGGAGATATTTGTGGACCAATCTCACCTGCCACACTAGGAGGGAGTAAGTATTTCTTATTCTTAGTTGATGATTACTCTAGACTCATGTGGGTAGCAATGATAAAGAACAAGAGTGAAACATTTCAAGCTTTTGTTAAGTTCAAAAACTTAGCCGAAGCCGAGAAGGGAATGAAAATTGGGTGTTTGAGAACCGATAAAGGAGGCAAATTTACTTCATCAATCTTTTCGAAGTTTTGCTCCGAACATGGAATCAAACGACAATTTTCAGACCCATATTCTCCTCAGAAAAATGGAGTTGTTGAGAGGAGGAATAGAACAGTGATGAATATGATAAGGAGCATGCTAAAAGACAAGGATCTTCCACATGAGCTATGGGGAGAACCCGTCAATACTAGTGTATATATATTGAATCAAGCCCTATCAAGAAGCTTGGATGGAGCCACACCATATGAAGTTTGGACAGGAGTAAAGCCAAACGTAGAACATTTTAGAGTCTTTGGATCCCTTTGTCACGTGAAGGTACTCGGAGAAAAATTAAAGAAAGTTGCAAGACAGAAGCAAACCCATGGTGTTTATTGGGTACGAAGTTGGGACCATAGGATATAAGTGTTATGATCCAAAGACTGGTAGAGTATATATCAGTCGAGATGTTATATTTGAAGAGAGAAGCCAATGGAATTGGAGAAAGTCAAACATGGAAAAGAAGGAAGGTACTTTTTATTCTCCAAATTTCTTTAACACAGATGATGAACAAATTGATCAGGAGGCTCCACTAGATGACTATCATGAAGACGTGAGAAGCCTCAATGACATTCCTGATAATGGGCAAGGCGGTCATCTAATTAGAGAAGAAAGGTCGCCGAGAAAGTTTGCAGACCTTGATCGAATATACGAAGCGACAGAGCATGTTAGTATAGAACCCTGAATCATGTTATTTGACTCAAGAAGATCCAAGTTCATATAATGAAGCATCCAAAGAGAGTGTTTGGAGACAAGCCATGGAAGAAGAGTTAGACTCAATTGAGAAGAATGAAACATGGGAGATGGTGACTCCACCAGGATGCAAGCCTATTGGTCTTAAGTGGGTATATAAGATAAAGAGAAACTCTCATGGTTATATTTTGAGGTACAAAGCTAGACTCGTGGCTAAAGGATATGTTCAAAAGTTTGGCATTGACTACGAAGAAGTTTTTGCTCCAGTGGCGAGAATGGAGACTATTCGAGTACTTTTAGCTCTTGCATCACAAGAAGGATGGCAAGTCCATCACATGGATGTTAAATCTGCCTCCCTGAATGGCGAGTTAGAAGAAGAAGTTTATGTGAAACAACCAGATGGGTATATCAAGAAAGGGAGAGAGCATCTCGTGATGAGACTAAAGAAGGCACTGTATGGATTAAAACAAGCACCTAGGGCATGGTACACTAAATTAGACAAGTGTTTAAGATCTCTTGATTTTACGAGAAGTTCTCAAGAGCATGCGGTCTACTTCAAAAGATCAGGTACCTCACGCTTGATTATTGGTGTTTATGTTGATGACTTAATTATTACAGGGACAGAGAATCATCAGATCGAAGACTTCAAGGCTCAAATGAAGAACCAGTTTGAGATGAGTGACCTTGGTCTACTCACCTCATATCTCGGAATTGAGGTGAAACAAGAAAGAGGAAAAATCCTACTAAGTCAAAAGAGTTATGCGTTAAGGATCTTGGAACAAAGTGGCATGACAGAATGTAATCCAGCACATACTCCGCTAGAGAGCCAATGCAAGTTTGGAAAAGAGTCACATCCAAGAGTAAACCCTACAACATATCGAAGCTTAATGGGAAGCCTCAGGTACTTAACCCATACAAGACCAGATCTCATGTTTTCTGTTGGGTATCTTAGTAGATATATGGAAAATCCGACAACCGAACATATGTCTGCCGTAAAGAGGATTTTGAGATATGTAAAAGGTACATTAGACCTCGGTTTGGTTTATGAGAAAAATGAAGCAGGCATAAAGCTAGTCGGCTATAGTGATAGTGATTATGCGAGAGATCCAGATGATAGGAACAGCACCACGGGAATGGCTTTCTTCATAGGAAACAATTTGATATGTTGGGCCTCTCAAAAGCAAAAGATCGTGGCCTTATCATCATGTGAAGCTGAGTATGTCGCAGCCACCACTGCAACTTGTCAAGGAATATGGTTAGCAAGATTAATTGGAGAATTGATGAACAAGGAGATGATATCTATGACGCTAATGGTTGATAATCTATCAGCCATTGCACTGTCAAAGAATCCTGTGTTTCATAATAGGTCCAAGCACATCGAGACCAAATTTCATTACATAAGGACTTGCTTGGAAGAAAAGAAGATGGAGCTGGACTTCATAAGCTCAGAGAATCAACTGGCAGACTTGTTTACAAAGTCATTGGGAAGACTGAAGTTTGAAGAGCTCCGCCAAAGATTGGGCATACGTATAGTCTAGAAAAGGCATCATGCTTGGGAGGGAGACTGAAGGCATCAAGCATTTAATGCCTTTTTCCAGATTTTTCTGGATGGTGCGAGAGTTTCTTGAAATGACATCTTAGCAATGTCATTTCAAGATATTTCTAGATATCTCTCTCTCACACAAACTCTCTAGCTTATTCTAGAGAGTTCTACTTGTGTCTATATAAGGAGGGTGAGACCCTCATTGTAACTATGAACTTCAAGCAAGAAGTTTAGAGAGTCTTTTGTTTAGAAACTCTCCATTGTGAGTGTGCCTCTATTAGAGAAGGTTAAGTTCTTAACCTTGCAAGTGTCTTAGTGCCTACATACTAGATAACGCATATCGTGCTCCCATCCAGTTATTATCGAATCCAGAGCTACCCAAGACGGAAAAACGGAACCTCGTGATCATCTCCAGAGGTGGGTCAAGTGCGATAGAGAACGAGGTTGCTCTAGTGAAACTCTGCGAAACGATAGGTTTTCAAGTACAAGTTCCCAGGCCGGATATCATGATGGATTTGGCTATAATTTACCAGGCTTTGAACTCCAGCGATGTAATGTTGGGAGTGGTAGGATGCGCGCTGACCCACTTATTATTCCAAAAGTCGGGAGATGTGTTCATTCAGATAAAGGTTTTGGGAACGGAATGGGCGGCGGAGAGAAGCTACGGTTGGCCGGCGATGAAGATGGGCCTCAAGTATATACCCTATAAGATAAAATTTTCGGAGAGCTCTCTGTCGAGGACATTCAAGAAGGATGACCCAGTGCTCATGGATCCTGATGTCGTGGCAGGTAAGGGATGGGATGTAAGGAAGAAATTTTATCTTTACCAGCAGAACGTTCGGCTAGATCTAAAGAGGTTCTCTAAGTACTTGACTCGAGCCTACCAGTACACCGCTGCCCGGAAGAAGTTGTAGTTGTGATTTGTGAATTAATGGTGGAAGGAGAATCGAATACCCTTCGCTGTAAAAAAAAAAGAGAGGTACGAGCAAATGCTTTTTTTTAGAAAAAGAAAATTCAGTCAACTTGACTCGTTTTGGCCATTGATGAGAAAAGAGTGGGTCCGGCGGGAAGGTGAAGTGGTTTTCCTCCTGTCATCCTTGGCTCTTTCTTGATCCTTGGCTCATCCGCTCCCTCTCGCCGCTGCTCCCCTCCGCTATCCTCTCTCCCCGCCGCGATTTCTTTCGAGTGGCGCCTTTTTTGTTTTGCCCTGTGCTGACATGGCAGCGACGTGGCTTCCGCGTTTGGTCAGCTGCTGCCGTGGCGTCCACGTCGCTGCCAGCTAAGCGTGATAGAAGCGTCGGGGTACAGCCTCCACTCCTTGTCAAACATTGGGGTGGAGGCGGGTGTTTCCAAACATTGGGGTGGAAAGTGGACAAAACCCAAACATTGGGGGTTTCCGGACTATTACCCCTACTTTATTTATTATTTCCTGAATTAACCCATTGACGTTGAATATAATGGTTGTGGCTGGAAATTTCTGGAGGACGTTTGTAGGGGCGTTGACAAAATCCTAAGCACAAAATAATTCTTCTTGGAGCATGAATGCATAGAGCCGAAGACCCTCAAGCTTGAAGAAGAGAATCAAGAATAAGATTGCTCTAAAATATATCTAGAACACTCAAAAGGAAGAGAATAAGAAGATGTAACAAAAAGAGTTAGATTCAACTCGTAGTCTTTCCGAGGAATCAATGGGTATATATTTATAGGGCTAAATTTTAATAGCAT
Source organism: Lemna minuta (assembly GCA_024174645.1). Lineage (NCBI taxonomy): Eukaryota > Viridiplantae > Streptophyta > Magnoliopsida > Alismatales > Araceae > Lemna > Lemna minuta. The sequence continues at coordinate 3,954,758 of CM044120.1, read as the reverse complement.
ACTTCAGAATACGGAAGAACCATAAGAGAAGAGGAAGAGACGATGAGACATATCGAGAGGGCAATTTCAAAGCTCGTCTGAAGAAACGCACTATGCGTTTATCTCGCTGAGGAGATGAAATTGTCAACACGAGAAACTGGGGCCTTCTCCTTCCCATTGAGGCACCCTATCACAAATTTGATAGCCATTCCTTGATGATTTGTTCCTCAGGGATCAGCCGAGTCCTGTCTCTAGACCACTTCTCCATTTTAGAATCTACAAACTTGGGTTTCAATCTTCATGGTTAGAGTAGGGGATTATCTCCCAACCAAATTGAGGAGGTAGGATGATCAAGAGGTCGCTGAAAACATTACTGGAGTGCTACTTCAATCCTCTTAATCAGATGAGAACTAAATCTTGATATGTGCCCATTCAAATATTTTGTTAAATAGGTCCCACACTTTGACATGTATTAAATTATAGTCACTTCAATTTTAAAGCAAGAACAAAATAGCGGCATCTTATGTTAAGAGGGTTCACAAACTTCACATTTTTTAAGAAAAACACTAGTAAAAAGATGGAATGTCCCAAAATTTGTGAAGAAGTTAGATCTTCTGTTCATTGAGCTATTTAGAGCTTTATAAGAGTTTCTTCCTGCCACTATGGATAGAATTGTGTTAGAACAATGAGTGTCCAATGAACTGATGAAACTTCCTAAACGATATGAATTTCTAAATTGATTCATGGAATTTCAATGTCCTCAAACACTTTATGAAGACAAACAGCCAATACACCACATTTGTGTCCGCGTGCACGTGTATGCAGTGTGGGATAAGTGTATAATTATCTATTACACATGGTGCATATGTAATTTAGATATATCCTTTTTATTAATTTTGAAATATATATATATATAGGCATATATGTATATATAGAAAGTATATTTCATATACATGGAATATTGGTAATGAATATAGATATGCAGATTTGCGGATATTTAATAATACTTATTTATATGTGTGGGTTTTGACTAAAAATTCATACATACGCATATTTTTATTTCTTATATAATATCAAGCCATAAAAAAATTATATTTTACATTTTAATAAGTAGAAGTTTTTGCTCACTTTAGAAAGCACACAAGTATTCTTTTTTTCTCTCTCAATTGATCTCCTAATTGACAAAGCGAATCCACGCAGTCATTGAAAACACGCAAACATGCGTCAAAAAATTTACCAAACACCAATTTTAAAGATTAATCATGAATTAGATAGTATAGAGGTGAAATAAGGGTTGAATCCAAAGAGAATTAAGGTATTTTATAAGTGTTCTTTGAAATTCGATCAAATCGGACAATGAAATGAGGTGAGAAATTATGGGCTTTGATAAATTTTTAAAGATAACTTGAAGGAAAACCAACGGAATCAAAAATCACTGAATTTGGATCAAGATTCTCAGAAAAATCAATGAGCGAATCAAAGAGATTTCTAATCAAGAGAATCACGAAAAACCGAAATTAAAATTGAATTGACTAAATCTACGATTCAAAATTAAAATATAATGTTATAGGAAGAAAGATTAGGACAAAACACAATTTCTAGCCCAAGATAGCGCTTGAATTGATCCAATTTTTTTCCAGAACAAAGGCTATTCATTTCACGAATTCGAAGGCGATCGTTGGCATTCAAGAATTGATTTCTCCCTATTCTCTTAACGAAATCTCACTTTCAAATACTTCGTGGACGTGGAAAATTGATCTAGAAGTGATTGGAAGCATGAGATTTCAGGATTGTGGTGTCTAGACAGTTCAATTACTCAAAAAACCCAAGAATGATTTACATCGTCGAAGAACATCACAATTTATAGAAAATTTGGGCATAACCGTCGGATTTGGCATTTAATCTTCGATCAACGACTTTAATGAAATGAGTGCAAATTGTTATGCTTAAATCACATATGTTGGACCGAAGATAGACCGTAGAGATTTTGTCACATCGCGTGTGAAGAAGAAACACATGAAACGTCATCAATCTGATCTTGATATAATGCTCTGGATACATTTCGTCGGTTTTAATCTCAGCCGTTATAACTCCTCAGATCAACGTCTGAGATTAAATCATTTTAAAACAATTCAACAGAGTGATGCACGTACCCCTTCACTTAAGAGACGATCGACAATCGCGATTAAATCACGCGATTGGACGCTCCACACGATGCCACGTCACCTGCGCACATAAAAACATAAAAATAGTCCCACATGACAAAAATTAAGGCGAGTTGATGTGTATATAAGGTATGTGCATAATAGAGAGATAGTGTTATCTTGAAAAGGAAGCTTAGTCTCTCTCTCATCACACGCACTCAAATGCACACACACATACCTATACACACGCGAACACACGCGACGTAACGTGGTGTGTCCATATGCCGCCTTGTGGCGACACGCTTTTTTGCTTGTGCCACGTCAGCTGCCATGTTAGCATGCTATATAAAATTATTTTTGTATTCATTTAATTCAATATAAATCAAATTAAATTCATAAAAAATTGAGAAAAATTCCTAAAAAATCCCTAAAAATTAGAAAATTTATATCTTTTAAAATGAAACTCCAAATTAATCCAAATTTATTTCATTAGATCAGAAATTAAATTATCTATCATTCTAAAAAGTCAAATTTAATAAATAACAAGAGAATAAATTTTTATTTCAAAAATACACTCATATTTTTAGAATTTAAAACTTAGAAAAATAAATGAGTGCATACAAAGTGATTTCTCTCATTATTATACAAAACTAATTATAATCTCAAATAAAAATGAGGATAATCTAATATCAAAATATTTCTCTTCAATATATCATAATTATCCCTAAATTAATGTATTTTGAAATTATAACGTATTTTCATAGAATGATTGATAAACACTAAAAAATATGATAACATGCATTAGAATGTATTTTTTTATGCCTTAATTTGCATTAATAATCATATATTTTCATGTATAATTTGTATGTTATCACTAATTCCCTAGCAACTACACCATTTGATGAGTGTGAAATGGAAGAGAGTTAAAACATATGTTGGAAACAGTTACACGTCAAAGAAATAACCTAATATATATATCTAATGAATAACAAAATCAAGTACAATGGAGAACACATGTCGTCCATAGAAACTTGGATTAAGAGTGACAAATTGATGAGAAACCCTATAGAATTAAATCAATTCAAAGGATGAGATAGAGAAAGAAATTAAGTAACATAGGGGAAAATAAAAATTTAAATTTTAGGCTAATCACAGTCAAATTGAGGAAGATAACAAAGAAGGAAGTGCATCATGATCTCATGAGATAGAATCATGGATTTTTATGATAAATTTCTTAACGTTGTTAGTAAATATAATCTAACATTAAATAAATCATTAATACATAGAAAAGGCTTGTACTTGTCTTAAGGCAATGCAAAAATGACCCTATATGTGTTTGATAAAGGTCTCCTAACTACAATTCTTTGATATCTGTCTATCCACTTTCATGTAATGAAATTTTCCTGAACTCAAGTCCAATCAACAATATTTTACACTCAGTTTTTTTAGAAACAAGAGAATAATAAAACCTAGTCATTATTGGAATTATACATGTGTATTCTAAATTTTCCTATTCATAAAATATTTCTAAAGGGCATAAAATACATGGATGGAATAATACTTCTTGATTATTGTCCCATGATGAGGATAGTTGATCATGTGACCGTTTGTATGGAGATATTGAAAAGGGTTGTGTAAAGGAAACTCTAATAATGTATTATGGGAAAATGAGAGATTATATGAGTTCACATAAAAGGAGAAAATAAGATAAATGGAAATATTAGGTATGTGAGAGCGAGAGAAGTGGGAAGACATAGTCAAACATTGGACCTCATGGGCCTCCCCTTCACAAGCTAGATAGGATATCCAAACCATCCCCTTTGACATGAAGTGTATAAGTCAAACATGCCATAAATTTTGTATGGTACTCAAGGTATCACACAAGATATTTGTTCTTTTATTGGAAGAGACCCATGTAACATAGAGAAGAGACCTTGCAGTAATTTTTCAAGGACGTAGTGGCCATCAATCTCAACGATTTTCGTGTGTTCATGAAAGATAAGATTTCTACTAACGAGTATTGCAACCTGATTATACTACATGTGGATATGCATATGGGGAGTCACTATTGAGATCTCATGCTAAATAAGCTTTCAAATTTTCAATCAACGCATTGAAGGTAGCTAAATAAATTGAATCAAACATTTATAGCATTGAGGCATCTAGAATTGATGATCATATCATCTAGTATAGATCAAAATCCATACTTATAAGGTTCATAAAAGGAGTTATTGAAGTTTTTTAAGCGTCTAGCCTTTAGCAACATCCTAAAAATTTCCAAATGGTTGGATCTCCTTGATAGAAATTATGTGTCCTATAAGCCAATCACACTTACATCTTTTATTTATATTCATTGAAATGAACTTTTATTCATCTTTTATTTACACTTACATTCTTGTGTGATATTTGTCATAAAGTTCATGAGCATATGCAATGACAAGTGAATTATGATGACTTTAGTGATCCCATAATTCACTTAGTCATTGCATATGCTCATGAAATTTATGACTAAAATCACAAAAGAATCATAATAAATAAATTTTATTTTAATAAATTTAAGTGAGATACATAGAAGTGTGATTTATCTCATATGCTATATAATATCCATTAGTTAGACCCAAGTTTTTATTGGAGATTGGAGCTAAACTATCTCATAAGTTGTCTTAGTCATATGCTTTCCAATGAGAGACCACCTTTTTCTTCCTCAAGGGCCATGTAGATTGGTGCCAAAATATTTGTGTTAACCTATTATCAACTTTCAATCTCTTTGGTCCCCATTATACCCAAAGTCATAATAAGCCTTGGTACAAGAATGATATGACGCATATAGATGAGCCCCATGAGCCGAAAATCACAAAGCACCTTCTTGATGAGTGCTTTAGTGTGTACTAAAACCCATAAGCACCTTCTTGATACACCTAAAGAGGCTCCCTCATGAACTAGCTGAGGACATCAACAGCATAAACCATGTCAAGGTGAGTTATTATAAGTTAAATCAACTTTCCCAACTATCATTAATAGCTGTTTATGGCTTTCAACATTGCTAAATCTTCATCCTTCAACATAGGAGGACCTTTTAGTGATGAAGCTTCAGGTTTGCAGCAAAGCATTCAAGTTTCTTGGAGTAAGTTAAAAACACATTTTGCATGAGAAAGATCTAAATTTCTTGTCTAATAGGCAAACTCAATCACTAGGAAGTAACTTAATGTTCCTCATATTTTATCACAAATTTTTTATATCCGTAGGGAAGTAACTTTATGTTCCTAGATTTTCATCACAAATTGCTAATATCCATATGTAGTGACTTAAGTTAGTCTTTTGTGGCACAAATCCTCAAAACATTGCTACTAGCCATGAATCGCAAGAATCGAGAAGTCCTCGGGGTGGGAAAGAAAGGAGTGTTTTCATCAACATAAACAAGGAGGAAAAAATAACCATGGATATGTCATTTTGCATTACTAGGGATCCATAGTCCAAGGATCAAAATCAAAGAAAATGATCAAATGGCTCAACTTCAAAGATCATGAACATGAGACTTGTTTAATGTCATATATGGCACTACAAACAAACAAACCTTAGAATAATCCTCTTGAGAAACATATCTTGGAGGTTTCTCCACAAACACTTGCTCATAAAATTTATCATAAATAAAGGCATAAAAGCATCTGTTTGATGGAGAGATAAGGCTTCTTGAGTTGCCTAATAGAGAATTTTGATGAAGAAAGTCTATAAAATTGGGGAGAAAGCCTCATTGTAATCAATACCATTAGCTGAGTGAAACTATCAGAGGAAGAGTTCAAAGTAACAACCCACTAGCCTGCAAAAATATAGTCATCATTAGGAAGATATATAAGCCCCCATTGACCACAGCTCACAAGGCTAGAAATCCCCACATCCATTCCAATCTTCCACTCAAGTACCTTGAAAACTTCAAGATACATATTAGATAATCTCTGAGGGGCTATGGGAAAAGTATAAGTGAACGAAGGTAGGATGAAGTTATATAAAATATAATGAGATATATGGTAGTGGATGCATGAGCATGTACCTTGACACAAGACAATGGGAAGATCAAGATTATTTAGGGTAGAGATGAGTGTTAGAACAACCAAAAGAAAGGAGATATCGGTAGGGGTTTTTTGGATGATGATCCATTTAATCATAAAGTTTGTATAACAGTCAATGTAGACACTTCGATGGACTCACAAGGGATGGCTAATTTGCACTAAATAATTCCCAAACTAATCCAATAAAGACAGTATACATTTATATCTTATGAAAAAAACCAAGATGTTTATTACTTTGTTTAGTGGTTTTCAAGTAGAATCTAAGCGGTATTCAAAGTTAGAGACGGATAACTTAAAGAACAAGGTAAAATAAAATGAATACCTACCGTAAATTAATTTACATTTCTTGATCTCTAATATTATGCAATTTATTATTGCAATTGCATGATTATTAGTGGATTTGAATTCACATTATGACATTTATGGTGCACATTAACATGCTTTTTTGTGCAATTTCATGAATTCTATATCATTTGTATTAAAGTCTCAAAATACATTATTTATGGTTAATTTTATTTAAATTCACATAGTTTGACTGTTCAAAGACAATATTATTTTGAAGATTGAGAATTCTTGACTACACGTGAAAACGATGATTAATAATATACAATTGGGATTCAAGGATCTAAATGAGAAAATTACAGTCCTAGATCAAAATAAAAATGTTATAATCTATGGAATCGTGATCAAGAATTGACTCTAGTGATGCTCCCACACTGATCATTTGTTCAAGGGCCTCTACATCTTGCTTGGGTGTGGTGGCTTGGATCTAACACAAGGAATGAATAGAAAGGGAAGAAACTTACTAGAAATGATGTCCAATATACGAAGTATTATTGATCGGTGCTATCTTTTCTCCAACTAACCAATGCCAGAAGTATCCAAAGAAACGTCAAGGGCCGTAATTTTGAAGGTTCTTTATTTTGATCAGCTATGGTGCATATATAGTGCATGAAATGACAAAACTGGCCCTAAAATTTTGACACCAAACTCCATTATGATCATGAGTATATGATGATTTCAATTTTAAGTATTTCTAGCCATTGGATGCCTTGTAAATGATCAAATCTAATTGCTTACTATTTGATCAAATCTGATTTAACTGAGATCAAAAGGCTTGAGATGGTGATAGATCTGACTTGATCTATCACCATTTCATTTGTTATGACTTCTAAAAAAGGCTAGTATCAATGCCAACCATTGGATCAGGCTTTATCAAAGTCAAAGGGGCTTAGATTGTGCCAAATGACATGCAATGATTTTTCACAATAAAGATCCAAATCAAAAGTGATCTGAGTTCTTGATCATGTAGAACAAGATTTGGTGCTCTAGAACGTGACACATGGTGCAATGTAGAAAAGGACAAAGCAACCATTGTCCACTGATCTTGTGGACTGGTCCACAAGATTGCAAAGCTCAAATTGGCACACTAATCAATGCATTTCAATGTTTCCCCCATGTTCTTGCAAAAAGAAAAAGTTTAGTCCCCATTGAAAAATTCAAATTTGGAAATTGGTAAAAAAAATAAAAGGTCATTATGGTAGTTTGACAAGTGTTTTACGCATAATGACTCTATTACTGTCTAAAGCTCACATTAGTCGCACTATGCAAGCATGCTTTTGCCTCATGAGACATTGTCTAGTTGCGCCACGTGTGTACGCTGCCACATCAACCTACCACTTGTGTGTGCAAATATTAAAGTTACTTTTTTCAGTTTTAGCCTTGAAGTAATTATATAAAACTCATTTTGACATGAAATTTTCATAATTTAACAAGATAAAAACTGATAAATTGCATTCTACCTGCTTCATGTTATTCTTGTTTTTGTCCATTTCATTCTTTGCTCAAGGCCTACAACCCAAAAACTCACAAAAATTTGCTTAATTCACACCTATTTGACCATGAGAAAGGCCAAACACTAAGTATGCATCAAATTAATCCTAAATTAGTGCAAAATGAGCCTATGAGTGAAATAACATGATGAATACAAAACCTTCACTAAAACATGATAGCATGCATAATTATGATGTGAATTACACATTAAAACGCTAAAGAATCAAGCATTTGCACATACAAAATGCATGCTATCACTTTTCTAGAAATGAGCCTTAAAGCACCATCCATATGGTGTCTTTTATATTTTTGAGATCCATATTTTGTGTTTGATACACCCATAGGATGCCTTGTATGAAATAAAGAGTTGTGTTGGAAAAAAATAAAAATTGATTATGGATATCAAAAAAACCAATTGAGAAAAAATGTTCTAAGAAAAGTTTAGAAAATTTTGTATGGCCGTTCTCCTTGTGAGGATCCCTCCACAAGCTTAGATAAACAAAAAAAATCTATAATATGTAAAAATAACATTTTTTATGTCTTATCTGGATCCATGAGGTCAACCCCACATAAATTAAAAGATCTCTACATCAAGGATGGATACATGGAAATTTTTCTTAATGAGGTGTTTATTGTGTCATTGTAAGAATTTGTAGAAAAATGGTGTGCCTCCATGAAGATGGTGGGATAATCAAAGCCTCATAGGAGAAATTCATCCCAAGTCTTCCTTTTTTGTGTAATGCCCTCAACAAGTTGAACATTGACGCATAAATAAAATATGAAGTTGTTCCTGGTGGGGCACACATTTCTTAGTAATCTAATCTACTCTTAAGTGGAATATTTTTGGTTCATACTCAAAATTGATCCTCTCTTGACTCCAAAAAATAATTAGGTGCTGGTCAAGTTAGCAAGATATTCACTACAAGTGAAAAACCCAAGGCACCCTACTAGAAACAACAAAGAGCTTCTCAATAGGAAACAAGCCATTAAATGTATCCACTAGATCCCATTTGGAGTCAATAAAGGTGATATATCATCGAGTTTTTTGCAGCTCTTATTATCCCATTATTTCTTTGTCGAGTTCTAGGATTAGCTGCACCGTTGAATTATTTGGAGTTCTGCTTCACTTCATTCTTCTTGAGAAAGTGCTTTGATGTTGCATAGTCAATATATGCAACTTTTTTGCTCCCTCAACTGTAAGGTCTTGCTAGTGTATAAAATAATCACTCGCTTCCTTTTCATCCTTTTTCCTAAAAACAAAATCTCAAAAAAAAAGAACATGAAGAATTACTGATGATCTCAAATGGTATGTGAAATTTGGACTTAGAAGAATCAATGTTTCCAACAAAGCTTGCTTCAATTTATATCAATATATATATATATATTTATATATGATCGAATTGATAAGAGGAAAGTATTCCTTCTTTGGGATTCAATCATTAATGATTTGAATTCTTCACATGCAATTATCTTCGCATACTCCTAATTAGGTCTAGTACTTAGATATTTGTATAAGTTAAACATACATGGATAGGCAAGCTCAAACATAGTGTTCATTTGCGATCTCCAAATTTTTTCCTCGAGCATGATTTTCTCTTTATGGTTGTGTTCATAGCGAAGAATATCTATCATGAGGCACCCATATGGGCCGAAAGGCGGATATAACTACATTTTAAGTAATTTTGTGACGTTTCTTGCATTTTGTCGCCGAGGAAAAACTTTTGATTTTCTTCTCAACTGCTTATAGATTCATAAGGTATGTTGTGACTTTGTGAAAATGAAAACATAAAGGGGGACAATGAGAGCAATTAGGCATTCATTTTCCACACCCCATTAAAAATCATGTTTTCTCCTTAGAAAACATTATTTTCATATTCAATAATTAGAAATTTTAAATATTTCAATTAAGTCATTTTTCTCATACAAGTATCAAGTGGTTTTCGGTAACTTCACCGTCGGTATCTGTATTCATCTCAGAGGATCAGTTCAGCGACAGGCAGCAGCTTCGAGTATTTTTTTTGCTTATCCACTCCATCCCTGCAATCTTCTTCCTCTTCTCCCTTCCCAACGCCATGGCGACAGCTCTCCTCCCTCTACCTCGCGTTTCATCTCCTCCCTCAGAAAAGAGCGGGAGCTTTACATCCTCTCTCATCCATTCTCTCTCATCCTCCGTATCTTTCTCTTCCCAGCCGCTTCTTCGCCGAGAGCCCATCTCTCTCCGCGGAGCTCGCTCCTTCTCCGTGAAGGCTATGGCTCCTCCAAAGCCAGGAGGCAAAGCCAAAAAGGGTAAGACGATTTTCTTAAAAATCTTCCATTTCTCTTAAAAATTTTTGGCTGTTAAGTGGTGGCCCTTTTTCTGTAGTTGTTGGAGTAGTGAAGCTGGCTTTAGAAGCGGGGAAAGCTACTCCGGCTCCGCCTGTGGGCCCCGCTCTGGGTTCCAAGGGTGTAAATATCATGGCTTTTTGCAAGGAGTATAATGCGAAAACGGCTGACAAACCGGGCTACATTATACCAGTGGAAATTACTGTCTACGATGTGAGTCTTCTTCTTCTTTTGGTAATCCGGTTAGTGCTAATTTGATAGTCAATTCTTGGGCTTTTTGGTTTTCATTTATTGAATATGGGTCTAAAATTTATTTCTTAAAAACTAAGAGTTTAATTTTTAACTTCTGAAAATTTGATTATGTCGGAGCAGGATAAAAGCTTCACCTTTGTTCTTAAGACGCCTCCTGCCTCGGTTCTGCTATTGAAAGCTGCAGGTACTATCCGGTTCATCAGTTTTTTTTGTCTTTGTTGTTAATTGGAGAAAGTATAATTTCTTTATGACGCTATTTTCTTTAGAATTAATGTAGTAGGGGTTTGATGTTCCTTTCCAGAATTGGCCCCTCTGCTGAAAGGTCTTATCAGAACTATAAGTTCCCTTAGAATTTGGATATCGGACTTCTTTAAAGCTTGATTTTCCTTGATCATGATAAATGCATGTATATGCATTTCTGAGTGATTCGGGCATCAGATAAATGCATCATTTAGACATTATTTAGGTTTCCTGTATCGAAGTTTTAATGTTTTTGCTTCATTAGTGGGATTCTTCTTGCGCTATATCAAAGTCAATGGTGAGAATGTGGGTTGAACTAAAAAAATCAAGCCTAAGTTGAACGGGTCGTTGTGTTTTGGTCAAACGGGGTTCGCAAAGGGTAATGCATGAAAGAGATATCATATTAGTTGATTTGATTGTGCCTCCATGCTTTCAAAAGTTGATTTTTTTCTGCCTCAGTAGCGGGTTTTTCTTCCTTTATCTTTGAGCTCCTGTTGTTTGGCTTCATCAAAGTCAATTATCAAAAAATATCTGAAGTTCAACAAGGATGTCTAATGGTTCTCTGTTTCTTGGGTCAAACAGGTGTTGAGAAGGGTTCAAATGAGCCAAACAAGCAGAAGGTGGGGAAGGTGACGCTGGAGCAGGTCAAAACAATTGCCACGGAGAAGCTCCCAGACCTGAACTGCACCACTTTGGAGTCTGCCATGAGAATCATTGCTGGGACAGCAGCCAACATGGGCATTGACGTTGACCCTCCCATTCTTGAACCCAAGAAGAAGGTTGTTCTGTAGAGCCTTGGATTTGCACTGATTCTTCATTTTGTCGCACATCTTACTCTATTTACCATGTTCATTTTCATTCACAATGAATGGAGTTGAAATTTTTTGCTTTACCCCCACCAAACATCATCAACTGTTGTTTCTAGATCTATACAATTGACTGACTTGCACACATGAGAGAGAGAGAGAGAGAGAGAGAGAGAGGAGGGCAAAAGGTTAACAAGATGACCAATTGATCAAAAATCCATACCAAGACAAACATGGTTTAAGAAAAAATAATTTGTTTAAACCAATCTTCCAATCATTATGAGATGGATGGAAGCTATCAGGATACATGAAGCAATCATGGTTGTCAGTGTTTCTCAAAGGATGAGGGCATCCTTCTCTTATCCACCATTTTCCTCCGCACTACTCATTTTTAGATGCCCTAACTATGGATCACTCTGCAGCCAACATCATTTATGATTGTGCTCGATGTTTGGAAAGTTGACCTCACAGGGTTCAATGAGCAAAAATCAACCTTTTGTGGGTGTTGAGTTTGGTCAAAGCTCCCTTATTGCAAGGAACCATGCAATCGTGACAGGAAGAATGGTGACTGTAAAACACAAGATTGAATTTAACTGAACTCAACTTGCTTAAAGAAAACTTAAGATTATTGATAAGTCCAATCTTAAGTCGTTGTTTATGTCGTTGTTTGGATATTTTGGACTCATGCAATAGAATTTATAAACTTCCATTAATATCTAGGCTATACGAGGTATAGGGCTCAGTAGGGGGTCGAATCCGGGGGAGGCTGCACCGCAATTCCAATTTTACTGATTCAGAGGAGGAATTTTGTCGAATTCAAGAAATTCTAAAAAAAACAGAAAATTGGCCCAGAATGACTCTTTTTACTTCACAGAGTGGATCAATGCAAGAAGTCACCACTGAAAAGGTGAATTAAAATGATCTCATCATTTTCCTGATGAGATAAGATATTTCCTCCAATTTAGCGCTTTAGTTTGTGAGGAAAATCAGTGGCATTGGTCAAGAAAAGCAAATTTCGCCTGATTGAAGTATGAATTCAAGATTTCAGTTATTTAAAACCTTCATATTAGTTTTTTTAGAATGGGCAGAAAATTGAAAATGCAATAAAATTGGCTTTTCTTGCAAAGAAAAACCAATTTTCACCGAAAGAGAGAAGTTTAATAGAGATTTGATGATTCAAAATCCTAGAATAGGTTTTTAAAGTTTTGATTTATTCCCAAATTTAATGAGAATTTATTTATATTTGAGTTTATGAATGCAAGACATGCAATGTTTGCTTAAATTTATTCTTCCTCGAACAAAGAAGAATCGATTTCAACAAAATAGGAAAAAATGGGTCTGTAAATTGGGAACTGAAATTGTTTGAATAATCTCATATGTCATTTATGAAGATTAAGAACTAAAAAATTTTTAACTACGAAAGTTGCGAAAATCGAAAATGGACTGAAATTAATCCAAAATCAGAAATTTCAGAATATCAAAGTCAAATTGAATGAATTAATGCATTAATCTATGTAAATCTAGTGCAATAGAAGCATTCACACCTGAAATCAACCTCCAACAAGCCTCGTCGCAACTTTAAATCACATTCATCATGATCTTCGAGGAAGAAATTTCTGATCAAATCTTAGTGATCGCCGACGCTTGAAGATAACGATTTCAACCTCAAATGTACCAAGTTCAGTTGAAGATTGATGCTAAAGGATCTTAGCATATTCTTTATATCCTCTAAGCCAATGATCGGTTAGGCGAGATTTCCTCCTTAATTTTTCTTATATCCTCCAAACTTATGAAGAATGCATTTGTGACTTAGTTATGTGCTCCCGTACATGTCACCTTGCACACACAACTGTACTGTGCACCGTAATTGCTCTAATGATTTATAAACGTGGTGTGTCTAGCACTACCACACATCAAGTGAGCTGAGCATTGAAAAATTCTCTGTACCCGATGGTTTATACGCATCCTTCCGCGTGGACCGGTGATTGGTCCACGCTGCTCATGTGCATGGCCTGTCCAATATCTCCAAAGCCGGTCAGTCACAGTTTCGCCCATCAAGGGCAGCAATTAAAATGATGAAAATTGAAAGATTTTTCTGAAAAAAACTCAATAAATGTAAAAAAAAAATTATTTAGAGAGGAAATCAACTTGTTTTTTTGCTTTATTTAAAAATAAAAATATGGATCAATTAAAGATATTAATAACCTATTAAATTTTTTTATCTACAAATTCTCTCATATGCCTCTTTAAAATATCATAATTGACCTAATTATTTGTCAATAACTCCTTTATCTCATTCATCAATAAAAATCTTCATTTTGACATAAAATCATGATAACATGCACAAAAATGAATGGTTTTGACATTATAAGCCTAGAAATGTGACAAGACATGAGCACTTTAAAGGCCCATTTTTGCATTTTATCAATTATCATAGCACCAGAGTGAGGTTGAATCCTCATGAAATCAGGTTTGAGCCATGAAAAACAATAAAACTTAGTTCAATTCAGAAAATAAGATAAGGAAATGGGGTAAAAACATAGGAGCAAAGATACTTCATCAAGATTCTGGAGAATATGGGTATCTCTAATACATTCAATGTAAGTGATGTCAATAAGCACTCTGAGCAAAATTCATTTAACTTGATGACAAGTTTCTCTTTTAGATGATGCACTTGATGTAGTTAGAGAGCCCACTTCATGAGTCATGTTAGGAGATGAGTGGATCCCTAGTGGAAAATGTTTTTGGAAGGTGACAACATCTCAAAGAATCACGTGAGAACTTAGAATATATTCTTCAAACTAAAGATGTCTTTTTTTACATTTTGGAAGTTTCTAGAAGTTGTAGAAAGTCAAAATCTTCCACTTTTTTCTTTCAGTCTGTTCTTTAATATTTCTGCCTAGAAGCAGCTATTATTGATCAATTTTAATTTGATTTCCGTGGGTCCTTGAATTTTTTTATTACCCTTCACTTTTTTAGGCCTATATAAGGCTTTTCATTCTAACCTTTGAAGACACAATTTATAGTTATCTTCATTAGAGAGCTTTGCCTTCTTCTCCTTGAGTGTTCTTCATGTTTGAGAGTGCTCTAATTCTTTGTGGATTCTAGGAAAAAACCCTAGTGTATTCTAGGGTTGAAGAGGCTTGCATTATGGATACCAGACTTAGCATCTTCTATAGATCTAGGTTTTTTATTCAAGTCTCAATTCTACATTGTTCTTGGGCTAAGGGTGCATCAGCGAAATGAGGCAAAAGGAGGGCTTCAATTTCAAAAGGGAAGAGAGCCCCTATAAAAAAATTAATGATCCCATTAAATTAGGCTCGATACAAATAGAAGAGCGAGAATCAACAACCAAAATACAAGAATTAAACATAAACATATATTTCACGCTCCCGTCCAATATACAACATAGATGTCAAAAATGCTGAACTGACCACAAAGAAACTCATATGGGTACCTTGTGGGCCCTTTAGTCTATATATATATAGCATTTTCTTTAAAGTAATAGTATATGGCGTGGTGATTAGCCCAAATAGCTCTGTATCCTTGAAAAGTTCAATCAAACTAAACATGATTGATGCACTCATGAAATCTTGGATTGTTTGGAGATAAAAATAGAAACCAGACTGTCACAGTTCATGTTTATTGCTCTATAAACTAGAAAATAAAGATGGATAACTAGAGTTCATATTCAAATTATCTCATAATTCCATACTCAACCTTCATGCAAGATCTGAAAATCAAAGAGTTTTTTTTCTCTTGGATTTCAAGGTAAGCATGCCACCTCCAAGATAATACAATGTCTATATGAGGATCTCTTATATTCAGGATTTCCCTCATAGTCAACATAATAGAGTGACTTAAAATGAAGGCATCTATGGAACTTATGCATGATTCCTCTTCAAGGAGATTTTCTTGAGACATGAAAAGGCTCAAAGTCATCGGTTTAGTGAGCTTATCGAAGGCTTGACCTTGAGATGGATAAAAAACCCAACAATAAAATCAGAATTATGATGAGTCACAATTAGTGTGGTAATCAACCTTTAGTATTGGCTAAAATCAATTAAATAAAATATAATTATCATTCCAAAAAAAATTTAGGAAGTCACATGTTCAGTCACTTGGATGTCATGCGAAAAGAGAGAACTTCAAATGACCATATAGAGAATTTAACATTAGGAATTGCCATTGAAAAGAGAAAGCACCTGACGTTGAGGATGGAGGTGCTTGAGAAATGCATAAAAATAGAGGGGAAGCCTATGTTTTCCTTTATGGGGCTCCATGAACTCCTAAAAAGCCAGCTTTGATACCATGTGGAAAAGGAAAAATGATAGAATGAGGAAATTCACTAGGATAGTTGGAAGGTTACATGAGAAGTCCCTTATATAGGGCTACACAAGAGAGCAAGGATACAAAAAGGTAAGTGCTGATCTCCAAAGGGACCCCGCATGGAGAACGTAAAGCTCACTAGGAGAAATCATTTTGTGATAGA
Source organism: Lemna minuta (assembly GCA_024174645.1). NCBI lineage: Eukaryota > Viridiplantae > Streptophyta > Magnoliopsida > Alismatales > Araceae > Lemna > Lemna minuta. The sequence goes on along the minus strand of CM044120.1, from coordinate 3,938,623 downwards.
GATAATGTCAATAACATAAGATGATTTTTCTAGACGTTTGGCATGTGTAAAATGCATCATTATTGGAAAAACATGTTGAGACATCAAAGAAATACTCAACTCATTGAGTTTATGATTCAAGTTGAGTGTAGCAGTGAGTCAAGGTTGAATCAACATGTACTATTGGCTTTAATGAAGAGGATTGAGGATCACTCGACCTAGTTGAGAAAAATTGAAGCATGAAATGAGATTAAAATATTAGAAAAAAATATATTTAGAAACTATACGGATAAAATAATTCTATGTATTTAAATCTCATGAAAATTATGAAAAAAAGGCATAGATATCAAATAAATAAGTTAGATATAGAAGATTAGATGAAATGTGAAATAAAATAGAAAATAACAACCCTAATTTCAATACAATTAACGAATGCAATCCATATAAAGCCTACTTTTAATTGATTAAACTTCTCTTGACAGCTAGTTTTTCAGAGATGGACCAATTAATTTTGGCTTGAGATTATTTATCAAAAATCGTCCCCAAAAATCTCTAAGAGTTCAAGCAAAAAATGTGCAATCAAAGTTATCAGTCCCCAAGAACTTCTTGACCAAGATGGGTGCACAATTCACTCAAAATGTTGACAAGTTCATAGTGTCAAAAGAGAAATTCTTCTAACAGATAGGATTCTATTAGACTCACAAGATTTAAAACCTTCCAATAAGAAAGAAGAGCACAAATGAGGTGCGCATTAGATTGAGTGGGACAGCTAGGAGATGGCCATCATGCCCCTAGAAAGAAGGAGAAATGAGAGACCATGCATACTAGACCATGTGATCATCATTTGGAGAAGGCCAATCCTCTAGGATGCCACCGCATTGCTCACAAATAAGAGAGGAGAGAGATGGAGAAGTATTGAGAACTTCACAAGCTGTCATATCCTCTTCTTGGGCACACAGCGGAAAACTGATAACATTTCATGTTGTGATTAAAGGTCTTCAAGATTAAGTTGTGGCCCTCCGATGGACTTTAAGTGATATTGGAGGGCTCTGATGGAGTCACATGTCACATGTCGATTAGATATTGATAAGATTAAGTCATGGGCCTCTAAAAGTTTTTGAGTGAAATGATATGCTTCAAAAGTTATCACTTTGCCATTGAAAGGGTCCCACTATCTCATTAAACATGAACCATTTCTAAATCTTGAATATATAATTAAAAATTGTGTAATGTGACCCAAAATGTGTTCATTATATTTTTAATACTTAAATATTCAATGATTTGATGCTCCACATGCTTCCACACCATGCAATACAAACCAAGGACATTTATAAGTTAAAAATTAAATTAATCAAAGGCCTCTATCTTTCTCTTCAAATTCCACATAGAACCTACATGTGCACCTCAAAGGCATGGCATGGAGCCAATTAGGCTCACCCATTTACCCCTCATGTGCATGTCCTAAGCATCAGGTTAGCACACATTCACGTCACTCTATCACGGCACTAGCTGTCTCTGTGGATGGCTAACATAATTTTAAAATGGAAGTTCTCGCATGAACTTGGAGAAGTTCCAAGAAAATTTGTCTGAATTTCAAGAACTCACCATTCAAAATTTAGAAATCATTTCAACAAAAAAATTTCTATTTTTCTCCAAATTTAGTCTTCTTCATTTATCTTGTGTAATTAATCAAACATTGTGGAGTAAAAACTCAATAAAATTTCTTCTCTTTTTTTCTAAAAATAGTATCTTTAATCAATCCATGGAAGTACAAATATTGAGATGACAAGATTAGTCCCAACGTGTTTGACTCTAAAAAATATCTTACACATTTGATGAACATAATTACTCATAATAATCATGTGAGATAAGCATTTGAGTAAAATAGCATGATGAATGCAAAACATCTAGAAATCGTAATATTATGCATCAGTTCATACACATTATGCTTTGAAAGAAGCTATTTTTCATGATAATATAAGCATAAAGGATATTTAATCAAGGTTTACAGTTATGCAAAAGTTCCTTTTTTTGGAAATAAAATGGTTTATGATCCCCCAAAGCAAATTGAACTCCACCATGCAACGTATGAATCACAAAAACATGAATAACAAGATGATATTTTTCCCCACTTCTAAGAGAAATGTTTGCATCCCCACTCAGGAAGTTTATGTTTTGCACAAAAATTCCTTGATTGTATGCCCATTGTGAGACGTCACCTCATATATTAGCAGTGATGACCTCCAATGATGTCTTGTAGATGAAAATGCTTATCGACATTTTGAAAAATGATATTTCTATTTTATTAAGTCTAAAATGTTTGTATTTCTATGAAGAACAAATATATCAAGTACAAAAAGGCCATCGATCTCAATTTTTTTTCCATTGCATCTATCATCAGTCCATGCCATCAATAATAGAATGATTGACCGATTCATCACAAGGAGATATTGTCTTATCTAGGGACTCATCACAAAGGTGTGTGCTCTAAAACTTAGGTCAAAGGGAACGTTGAAGACATGAAACCAGCTCAAACACTACCATGGAGGAAGCTCGATTAAGTTGTAATGTACAAACATAATACTCGTGCCTCGACAAGAAAAGGGGACGAGAACATCTCTCCGAAATGAATCAGACAATTTTTTTCAATTATGGTGTAGAGAGAATGATGTATACGCGTGGAGAAATTGGAATTGCGAGGAATGGTGGAAATTTTTTAGGTTGTCTCTTTTCATAAAAGAATTCATCTCTAAATGGACAAAATTACCCATTGGAGTGATCCTATTTGGTTAGATCTTGGGATGGGCAAAATTCCCCATTGGAGATCTTAAATTTGGTGATCAATCAATCATGCATCGATATGTAAAAAAAATTAAAACTTTAATTATAGGAAAATTCATCAAAATTTACTAACAAAGTTAATCAAATCATAGAAAAAAAAATATGGTCATTGTCATTTTTCTCATTAGCCATCCAAAAGCTCATAACAGCCTTGCTGATTTGAAAACAATCAGCATAAGGTCAATCTCAATCATCATTAACACCACCATCTTCTTTGTCCTTGTCATCACATCATAGCCATTATCACATCAATAAATCATAATTGTCATCCTCATCATCTAAACATGTTGCCTACCATGTCCCTGCTGATCTTGCTTCCTGATGATCAATTGTCTAGTGTGAAAAAGGGTTTCACATGCAGAAGGTTAAGGATAAAAGGCAGAATTCACAAAGAAGTTGCTAGTGTCCAAATCTTGAATTGATTTTTCTAGGAATTGCTATATTTCAAACTTTATTGAAGGCTAATAAAGATAGTTTCATTTTCAGTGCAATTTATTTAAGGGCTAATATCATATATGAGTCTAAACTTTATCACTTGTACCAGATATGAGTCCAACCTTTTTTTTTGTCAGATATCAGTCCAAACTTTTTAAAAAGTCCACATATGAGTCTCATAAAAAAGTCCCGCTGCGGAGAGTCCACGTGGTAGCGATGTGGCAGCCACGTCGTTCCAGCGTCTCTCTCTCTCTCTCTCTCTCTCTCTCTCTCTCTCTCTCTCTCTCTCTCTCCCTCCCCTCCCCTCGCCCGCCCGTCTCACCCTCCCTCCCGTCTCACCCTCCCTCCCCTCCCTCCCCTCCCTCCCTCCCTCCCTCCCCCGCCTCACTCTCCCTCCCCTCCCCTCGCCCGCCCGTCTCACCCTCCCTCCCGTCTCACCCTCCCTCCCCTCCCTCCCTCCCCGTTCTCGTGAAGCGAAAGCACAAGGATTATCTGATCAGGTTCCACGAGCTTCCTGAGATCTCCCCGTTCTCGTCCTACGCGGATCTTGGAGGGTCTCCGGAACTGGCGGAGAGGAGGGCTTGCGCGGTGGTAAGGGGAAAAGTAGTAACTGAAAAAAAGCATCGCACGTCGTTCCGACGACTCTTTGTAGACGCAGCGTCGCAAACTTCTCGCAGTAACCGTATCGTTCGGTTATTCCGAACGGGTGCCATGTGCAAGGCTCCCACTGACAACCTTCTGGCCGTACTTTCCGCCATCGAAAACCCATCGTCGAGTACATCCATCTCACTCTCTGTCTGCACCACTATTCTCGGCTCCCCTGATCCTTCTGGAAGTCAAGCTCTCTTCCTCGCTGCAATAAAAATATTACAAAAACCAAAAAAGTCCCCAAAATGAGACTCACATTCTCAAGTACTAGAGCTCGTCCTCCGCAGCCGTGTCTTCATTCGAGGGCCCGGGGTCATTCTCCGGCAAGTCAAGCTCGTAAAACTCCCTCTCAATGTCGGAGAACATCGGATTAGAGGTGTCCGAGGCGGGAGAGACAAAGTCGACATTCCTCGGGGAGAACGACCCCGGTGTTGGGTTCTTCTTTAGTTTTCTTCTCCTTGAGATCACAAGAGAGTTTGGGGATCCTACACCCGGGCTGCACGAGCCCAGGCTGCACGAGCCTGAGCTGCACAGTTAGAAAACACGTCGAAAGGGTCACTCACGATTTGAAGGCCGTGGTCACCACCTACGAAGGGAGGCACAATTATGATGTTCCCATCTCAATAACAAGCAACCGGAACGGCCCCGAGAGCTCCATCCACGGCGACCTCAACGCCCAGTTCCAGAGGAATATCTCAAGGTGCTTTGGTGGAGATCTATTTCATCCGGATAGTTCCACTTATGGAAAAGAAATCCCTCTTTCTTTCCCCGCGAGCCTCCCTATGCCTTCTTTCTATCTTACTCCTAACCTTGGAGATGGGATAGCCTTCAAGCTCCCCTGAATAGAAGAGGCGAAGGGGCCTTCGGCTTTTTCTTTCATGCACGGGATTGAAAGCTTCTCATAAGACCGGTTTTCGTGTTGTTCATTCATTTCTACTGAAACAAAAATCTAGTATGTTTTTACTTTTACAATGAAAACGATCACCATATTTTTCTCGTCTCCGAGCTCAAGTGCGGATGCGTCGTCCAAGGGCTTCCACAGCTCCATTTCTCCCTCCTCCAACTCCTCCCCTACGGTAAAAATCTTCCCAATCATCTCCCACCCCGACACGAAGACATCATCCAACGGATCATCGTCATCATCGTCATAGTCATAGCCACTACTATTTTTCTTCTTCATAGCCATGATCTTCTTCGTCGTCATCGCCATACGCAGATCTTTGTTCCTTCTTTTTCTCATCCTCTTCCCTTCTCGGAGGAGCTCCATCAACCTCTCCTTTAGCTCAAAACTCTCGTCCTTCTCTTTCAGCCTCCCCCTCTCGTCGTACCCTTCCACCAAGAACACCGAATCTCTCTCCCCTTGAGACTCACGTAGAACATCTCCGGATGCCGCACCAGCATGCTCCTTAGCTTGTTCGGCAGCCCAAAGTCCCGTCTAAAATGCGTCAGATGATCCACCAGCGTTCTCTTCTCCCTCGTCATCCCTAAAATCTCCCTTACCACCGCGCAAGCCCTCCTCTCCGCCAGTTCCGGAGACCCTCCAAGATCCGCGTAGGACGAGAACGGGGAGATCTCAGGAAGCTCGTGGAACCTGATCAGATAATCCTTGTGCTTTCGCTTCACGAGAACGGGGAGGGAGGGAGGGGAGGGAGGGTGAGACGGGAGGGAGGGTGAGACGGGCGGGCGAGGGGAGGGGAGGGAGAGTGAGGCGGAGAGAGAGAGAGAGAGAGAGAGAGAGAGGCTGGAACGACGTGGCTGCCACATCGCTGCCACGTGGACTCTCTGCAGCGGGACTTTTTTATGAGACTCATATGTGGACTTTTTAAAAAGTTTGGACTGATATCTGACAAAAAAAAAGGTTGGACTCATATCTGGTACAAGTGATAAAGTTTAGACTCATATATGATATTAGCCCTTTATTTAATCATCTCAGAGTATCATCTTTAGAAGCTCTTGAGTGCAATCCTTGCAAATTCTGTGAACTGAAGATCCAATTTTTCCCAATTTTCAACCCTTCAAAAAATTAGTTTGATTTAATTACTTGAACATTGCCAGTTAAATTTTTAACCATGATTTTTTCATGAATTTAAAATTTTGAAATTTCATGGCTTAGAATATCATTAATTTTTACAATTTTAATCTTATTGATTTTTGAATTCAAATAGAATAAATTACCATGCTATTTTTTAACTTATATAATTCCAAATAATCCCAATTTAATTTCTTCAAATTAGATATTCAATCATATTCAATGCCCTTTTACTTGATTTGAATGTTCAATCTTCTAATTTTTGCAATTTCAAATTCAAGCAATAAAAAATTGAATTAAAAATCTGACTCTAGAATTTAGCAATTTCAAATTTACCTCTTAAGTATTGGGCGAACTAGGTCTAACACGTCCACTCGAGCCCTCGGCGAGCCGCAAACTCCATGGACAGGTCAATTCGAGTAGGTCCTGTGGACCATGCCTTTTTATCCCTGGGAAGCGTGCGCAAAACCGGAGCTCCTCTCTCTCTCTAGCTTTCTATCTCTCTGTCCATCTATCTCCTCTATCTATGTATCTATCTGTCTCCCTCTCACTGCAGCTATCTATCTCTCTGAGTAGTCTGTCTCTCTCTCTCTCTAAATCTACGTCGCTGATGTGACGCCCTAACTCCAGCATACACGCATAATGCAATTTGATATGATGTTTCTGAAGTACAGAGAGAGAGAGAGATGAGAGGGCCATCACCCTCCTCCCCGTCTCCCTCCACTGCTGCAGTGACCTAATAGGCAATCCCCCACAGTAACCGCGATACTTCTGTCCACGTAGGACAGTCTGCCATGCAGCAGACAGAGCTCCAAGCACGGCAGTCCTCGGGTCAAACGCCGCGGTAAGATTCCCTGCACGCCCTTTCCTTTCACGTCACCTTGGCTCGATAATGGCTATGGCGTTGACTCCAAAAGTCAAAGCCAACGGGTCTCAGCTTGAGCTGACGAGGGAGAAAATTTGGTGCACCGCTCCCGCTATCTGGTCAGCCGAGCTGAGAGCGCATTGCTCCTCCATCTGTCGAAGGCGGACTTCTCAGGGTCAGAGTTTGACGGTTCACGTGGACTTAGAGTTTGACTACCTTTAGATTGAAGGAGATGAAGACGGAGTCGTCGACGGAGGTGACGTTGAGGTGGAGCACGGTCAACCGGAGTTCCTCCAGCGCCGCCACGACTCTGACCAGCTGACCCCTCCGCCGCCAGGTCAGCACTCTCAAATTAACGTGGTTGTGCACCAGCATGGCCTCCACGTCGGCTACTCTCTCCGAAGTCAACGATGCTGACGTGTACGAGGTGTACTGCGGCGAGTCAAAAAATTCTCGGAAGGGGAAGTTGCTCCTCGAGCGCCGCCACTTCTCCACCAGGAGCGACTGAAGGAGCTGCTCGATTTCCTTGACAAAGTCGACGGCGCCGCCCACAATCGAAGCCTGGTCTCCCTGAAAGACCGAAAGTCAACCAACGAAAAAAGTCAACGGAAGAGCTGACTTACGCGATGGACGAAAGAACTGGGCATGAGGGAGCGGAGAGCCGTTAGGTGGTCGTTCATGAGACGGCGGCGGTTTCTCTCGACGGCAATATGCGTCATGCGTTGACTTTCTACCTCCTCCAAATTTCTCGGAGACCGCCGAAATCTCTTCCTCTTCCTCTTCGCCGGAGAGGTGTCCGACGTGTTGGTGACGGCGCTGACAGGCGGCGACGGCGGAGGAGGTGCCACCAGACGGCAGCGCTCCTCCTGCAACCTCAGGAGCAGCTGGAAAGTTCCAAGCTCGGAATGACTTTCCTGGCGATCTCCTTCCTCCAGAAGCATGTGAAGAAAGGGCATCTGGAAACGAGAAGACGAGAGAGAAAGAGAGTATCAGAGTCTTTCTCTATAAGATGGAGGGAAGAATACGCACCCTTGTAGCGTGAAGTGCAGAAGCTACTTCTTTCTCTTTCTATCTCTGGATTTCGTTCCTTTAAGAGGAGAGAATAAGCCGCAGTAGGGTTGCTTCCATTATTCCCAGAATGCCTGGAGAAGTAAATGGAGGCGTGAGGAGGGAGGAGGAAGAAGAAGAAAAGGTGGGTTGGAGAAGAGGATACAGTGGATAGGGCAGAATAAATAATAAGAAAGTGGTCTAGACAGAGGCACGCAGAAGAGAGAGAAAGGGAGGAGCTAGGGTTTTGGGAGGGGTGAAGAAGACGACAGGACCTCCATTCATCCATCATTGCTTACTGTTGGATAGCAGGCTTGTCTTCTCTCTCCCCGGTGAAAAAGAAGGGTCTAGGAGAATAGGGATCGGACGGTTATCTTTGCATCGCTGCAGCAGCGGATACAATCCGAAAAAGAATACAGAAGAGAGAGAAAGGGGTTTTTCTGAGCGACCTCTGCATGGCTGCTGACAACATCGCTGTAAACTGTGAATTTTCCCGGTTGACCGACTTATCTCCGCCACCGGTAAACCCACTTGAAAACGTCATCGAAGTTTTAGAGATAGAGAGAGAGAGAGAGAACAGAAGACTCTATCGTTTTACTTCAAATCTGTGGTGGGGAGATGCTTCAAATGATTCGCGTTCTCAAGCGCCTCTGCAGGGTTTGGTGGACCGAATCTGATCGCCGAATCCAGGAACATCAAAAGATATCGATATCCAATGATGCCGATTTAGAGATTATATCTTCGCTGCCGAATTCGCTCTCTCTCTCTCTCTCTTTCTCTCTCTCTCTCTTCCGGTTCTCTCTCGCTCACTACAGATTGATTGATCAAAACGAGGAAGCGATCACTTTTGTGATCAATTGTCGATCACTCCCGTCGATCAATCGTCCATCAAATTTTGGGCAAATTTTGTTATATTTAATCCTCTTTATATTGATTTTACATTTTTATCAGATTTTGAGTGGTGATCCTTGAGCAGATTAATGATCAATGATCATGGATTCATCAATGATCTCATAATCAATATGAAGAATGGACTTCTATCACTACATTGATAAGATCATCGAAGTGATCATGAAGATCATGATTGGATTGTCGTTCCCCCAGTGTTGATGACGATCTTAAGGGCAATAAAAATAAGGATGAAAGATGAATTTAACAAGTGTAAAATTTTCATGAAGTAAATTGATCTTCTTCACATAAGAACTTATTGCCGATGGATAATACGTGGCCTATAAGCCAATCACACTTTTATATATCGTGTTTATGTTTATTGAAATAAAATTTATTTATTGGTATTCATGTGTGATGTTTGCAATGAAGTATATAAGTATATACAATGACTAAGTTAATTATGATAAGATCATAATATAATGATCACTAGTCTTTAAACATATGTTCTAAACATTCATATTCATAGGATTTTCGAGAAGGACATCGAATTATCTGAAAAATATAGCACTATCCAATCCAACTCATATGATGAGTATAGTTGATCTTGTAGCCATCAGTTTGGAAACACTAAGGATAGATAGTAAGTACTCTTTGGAGAAAGAGTTCATTGAATTGATCTGTATGAATATCTGAATGGTATGATACATAACCGTCAATCAGGTTGATTCATGTCATGGTTGTGTACGTGGTCTTTTGACTTGAGACGCCAAAGACATCTTGTGGATGTATGATCGTGTTTTGATTATGACGTACGAATCCCTAGCCACGGAATATCTAAAATGTCATATATTAGATATGATATAAAGTCCACGAAGATGATTGTGTGACCAATGTAAGATTATCCGCCTTTGGTATTTGAGGAGATTGACTCAAGGAATGAAAAGTGATGAAATCATTGGCCAAGGTAATAGAAATATCAGTTAAAGAGTTCCCGATGATTTCCTATACGCATCAGTACTAACTTGAGTGACCGATTAGGGTTTGACAGTTGACCATACCCTAAGTTATTCATGAAAGATTATACATACATGGTAATCGATAACTGTATGGTTCTATAAGTGATTTCTTATATACTTCATATCTCCTAGAGTACTTAGCATAGCTTGGCACCCAACGAGTTGACAACTCAGCGTATCAATTGAATTAAATCGATCCTTGATTAATTAATCTATATGTTGATATGGATAATTAATTAAGATTTACCATTAATATTTTATTTAGTATATAGAGTTATTCACTAGTGAAATATATAGACCTAGAGGGTCATACACATAATGTCTATAGATGTTGGTAGATATAGACATAATTATGAGGGTTTTTTATTAAAAATCCACATACCAATTGTCTATAAATAGGGGGAGAATGACCACAACTCAAGGTGCCCGTGCAAGCATTATAGAAATTCTCTCTTTTCTTCTCTTTCTTTATTGGCAAAGAGCTTTGAAGAGGAGATCCAACTCAAGAACTCTTTCAAAGAAACCCTGTAAGTATGTTTTTTCATACATACTAGATGATATGATTATCTGTTCTTGGTGACTTGGTGTTTTGAATATCTGATTCAATCTATTTTGCTGCATTCGATGTTTTGATCAAAATTTTGAAAGTTTATCGACCTCAGAACTCAACAATTGCCACTTCATCTCCTTCACAAGAAATGAAAAGAAGATAAAAGAAATAGGAAGCACACGAGTCTTAGGACCACTTTGACTGAATTTTCTATTTATGAGCTAGACATTTGATGGCAATCCCTTTGATGAGTGAAAGTTGAACCACCATAACCATAATATGATTCTTTTACAAGTGTGAAAGAATAAAGCTGAAGATCTTCAAGCATCATGAAGAGGTTCAAGAATGAAAATCCTCCAAGAGAAGATTATAACACTCAATGGAATAGAGAGCAAGAAGATAGAACAAGAATGATCCAACTATGTTCTATGGAGATTTACATATTCATAGGGCTAGAATTATAATAGCCCAATAGATTAAATGAAAGGAAAAAAATAAAATAAAGAGACTTAAAGGGCCACAAATATAGATGGCTATTTCGAGGCCCATCTTACAAAAAGACTTAAAAGAAACTCCCTAATAGAGATAGCAGAGCAAGGAGAGGAGAGGAGACAAAACTCAACCAAGGAGTAGCTGTCATGATTATTTGTTTCAAGTATTCTTTGTCATTTTGGAATTATAAGGATTAATGAAAATCTCATGTTAACTAGCTCATGAAAATTTTAAGATTGTTAGATTTAGGAACTAAGAGTGTTGAGTATTGTTTTGAAAAAAATTGGTCTTTATATTATATGCTGAATATATGTAATTTTTAAGTTATGTGAGTAATATCAATGTTTTGATCTAGTTGTAGATGGAGTTGACTAAGAGATTTAAGTGTATGGAGACAATTTTATGGCCTTAATTTCAGTTCCTAAAATCTACAATACTTCTCACCCTCTCGTCCATCTTTCCATTGGAGTTTTAGAAAACATTGTAAGAAAAAACTCATCGTCTAGAAAATTGTCATTATTCATATAAATCTATTAATTTGATGAAATAAAAGGTCATGAAAATCATATTTTGAGTTTTCAAGTAGGAAGGATAGACTAACATAAACTGTATGGGATGCTTCAATTTTCATCACCTATTCTCCTTCCTCATTCTCACTTCCTAAGGTTTAGCCTGTCAACTTGTTTTGGAGTCCTCTTATCTCTATGGTTTCTCCATTGCCTCAGGTAACCATTAAGGCACTTCTCTAACCTCACGAGTTTCATGATTCTACCACAACCAACTGCAAGCAATGGTGGACCAAAAATGCTATCAACGTTTTCCTTGAGGATAAGGATGCAAACCCAAAGTTCATCGCAAAAGCGACATGCTTCATCTATCGTTAATATAATAAACTTGGTTATCTAGGGTGGTGATGAAGAGCTTTGCCATTCTAAGTTCTATAGCTCTCGAGCTTAAGGTAGGCAATGCATCCATGATGGCAAAAATTATTATAGCGACAAACACATGGGCATAGGAGAGATGGTAGTTTCCATAAAAAACAAGATGTGATTGATGAGATTTTCATCACGTGCACCACTAGGGGTAATGGAGGAAAATATCTAAGGATGAGTGGGAGCTATTGACTACATTTTGACACATTCTTGGATTTTCGTGCATCTTCTCCCAACTAGTCAACAATGTATACGATCGCACCATTGTGACATCCTCCGCATTATTTCATGTTTTCCTCAACACATCAATGGAGTTGTTTCATGGACCATGGATCATGCCTCTTCAGTGGTGTTAAGTTCTTGGGAGTGGAGGATCATCATCAATGGAAGAATTTGCATTTTGACGAAGATGAAGGTCAAATAGTATGAGGAGGTCTTTTTGGCCAACAAGGCTATCACTGCAATGTTCAAATGTTCTTTTTTGGTCAAATGGTCTTTTTGATGAAGATGAAGATGAAGGCCAAAAACTATCCCTAATAGATCCCTTTCACAAGAGCTCCATCTAGACAACAAGATGAAGGAGCCCACCATTTACATTATCCAAAATTTTTTCCTCAGGATACAATAGTGTTGCATGCTAAAAACCAAGGGCAGCCTTAGCATGCAAGGGATGAGCTATGTTCCAAGTTGAGGGGCACAATGAGGAGGAGCGAGTGCATGTTGAGCTCCTTGATGGTGGGACAAGAATTTTCCAAATATCTCAATGAGGTCTTCAAAATTAGGGAGGAGACACCACAATGAGTTGGTCTCATATGGCTTGAAGTGATTCCCCAAGGTTTCTTTGGTGACAAAGGAGCTACTATCTGTGTGTGCCACTATTCCTCCTTCAGAGTAGTTTTTCTTGGTTGGCAATAAGATAAAAAAGCCGATGTCATAAGAGGTGGTGTGGCATCAGCCAGAAGACTCAAACATTGAAGATGTAGTTGGTGCATTCGTTAGAAGTAACTAAACTATCTTCCTCATTTCCCCATTGTTCTAAAATAAAATATCGTAAATTTAATAGTCTCATTGATTGTTTTCATTTCTTTACTATGCGCAAGATGAGCAAGTGTTTGGGGCCATTGACATTTGATGAAAGCCCTGCACATGGAAATCCCTCAATGAGATCATCAATACAACATTTTCATGATAGGAAACCGAATGGGATGGGAAAAATGTTTGTTTATTGAGTTTTACCGTTTTTAAAAATAATATGTAATTTTTTTTCATTCTCATAAAACCATAGGATTTTTTCATCAATTTTAACATAAAAATATTTAAACTTTTTTTAAAAAGAACTCTTCAATTTTTTATTTAAAAATTATGAAAATTAGATTTAATGTATATAAGTTAGTAAGTCATTATGTGCACATGAATCTTACTATGAAATAAAACAAACAATTATTACAATACTCTTAACTCAATTTTCTCCACCTTTTTCGCTTAAAAAAAAAGATGAAAAAGACAAATTTGTATATAAGTCACTAAGAGCACATAACTACATAAATGTGACTAAGGTGTGTATTAAATAATTTTTTATGTATTCATCTCTATTATAATGATGCTAATGCATCTAAGAGGAATTTAAAACAAACCTTGGAGAAACTTTCAAATAGAGTCTCAATGGTGAAAAGTCAATATATTCATTAGAACTAGAAACCTCATTTTAGGAAATCAAAATTTTTTCTAGCAAAATGATTATATTTTGGTAGAGATTAATTTTGTAAGATTTTATGCATTTTCAGAGATTTTTAAAATAAAAAGGACAAAAATAAATTTGAAGTTGACCTAGTCCAATGTTCTATTTTTCTAAGCCTATAGGCCTAATGATATTCATAAAATGAAATGACAGAAAGAAATAGAATATTAAATGCATGATCAAAAAAATTTGAAGAAAAATAATACATATTTTGGAAGTTATGAGTTTTATATTGTTTGATAATATTTTCCAATTTCATTGAGTTTTTCAGAAACTTTTTTAAAGGAAAATGAATTTTATAATGTTTGACAATTTTTTAAGGGCATTTTAGTTTTCTTGAATTTTTTTTTTAAGAATTTAATACAAGGGAAATGAATTTCTAAGATTTGATATCTTTTGGGTTTACTTAGGAATTTTCTTGATTTATTAGGAATTTTTTATCTTTTTAGGAAATATGTACAAGCAAAATGAATTTTTTATGGTAAGACCATTTTTTATTTTCTTAGGACTTTTAAAAAAAATTATAAATGATTATTTTGATTTTTAAAGGGTTTGAATTTTTTATTTAGGAACTTTGTTGAATTTTGGGACTTACTATAGCTTTTTGGGAAATGAATTTTCTAAGATTTCATTTCTCTTTGTTTATTTAATAATTTCCTTAATTTTTGAGTTTTTTGGCTCTAGGAATTTTTTTAAAAATAAATAAATTTCATAGGGTCAGATATTCTTTGGTTTTCTTAGGACTTTTTAAATTTAGGCTAATATAGATTAAACACATAATTTCCTAAAGGACTTTTCAATTAGTCAAAATCATTTTTCAATATTGAGCATTGAGAATTCATATATTTTCCAATATGCGATATTCGCTGATATCTCACCATGCACTAGGGAAGGCCAAAGACCGACCGAAGGTCGGTCGACCGGACTGAACTGAGACCGTCGATCCCACAAAATGGGCCAGACCGGTCTCGATCCAACTTCGGTCCGGTCCTCTTCAGGCCTTTGGTCTTGGACCAAAGGGCGAAATCCAGCATTCCTGCATCCGACATTCCCGCATTCCCGCATCCCGCATTTCTAACCTATTCTCTCTCTCATGCAGGTGATTCACGGAAACTGAATGTCGAAACTCGAAAGTATTTGAGATCCCAATGGTTGGTCTACTTGTAAAGTTCATGTTCCTTTTTGTTCCAGATTTTCATAGCTTGTGGGCTGGGGAATGGCAGGAAGACCAGACCTGATGATCCATTCCGCAAACCAAATCCGGGCATGTGGAGGCTGATGGAGAAGAACTTCTACTCTGATGTGCAAATCGACATGAAAAATTTAGAAGGATCTCTCTCTCTCTCTCTCTATCTATCTCTTATTCTTCTTCGCCCTCCCTTTCTCTCTCTCTCTCTCTCTCTCTCTCTCTTCTTCTTCTTCGTCACTCTCTCTTTCCTTCTCTCTCTCTCTCTCTCTCTCTCTCTCTCTCTCTCTCTTCTCACTCTCTTTCATTCTCTCCATCTTTGCATTCCTTGAAGGATTTCTTGTAGATGACCAAGATTTCTCTCATCACTTCAGGAGCTTTTATGTAGGGGATGCAGTAGGAAGAAAATATGATCACAATGATGCAAACATAAAATTTGCCAAGGTAAGGATGTCGGATGAGTGATACTCGGTGAGGCTAGTATTTATTTATTTGATCATTATCTAATACACTCCAGCTTCTTATTCTATCGAATTCAGGCTGTGGGGTTGAGATTCTTTGTGCCTGAGGAATTTTTCTAAAGCTCATCAGATGGGATTCTAAGTGATCAGGCAGAACCTACCCTTTGATTATTATGGGTGTTACAAAATAGCTTGCAGTTAAGGCGATAAGTATCCTGGTCAGGTTAATTCTCTTCTTTGTGCGCCTTACCCACTGGCATTGAGATGGGTCCCTTTTGGACAAGAACAAGGGTTGTGTGTGTGAGAGGGAAACATGTTTCATCTGAAATGGAAAAACCGCGAGCTTTACCTATTTTTTGTGGTCTTTTCTTCTCCCTATTGAAACCTAGACTTGTACGATCCACCGGATCAAAATTTACAAGAGTGAACAGATAGCTGCCTGTATCAACTTTACATATAAACCCAAATGAATTGTGGGTTCATATCGACTGAGATTTTTCTGGTGGGCGCTCAAGCAAATACTCAAGCATTGAGAACGTGAACGTCAGTTTATTGACAAATGACCTAGTTTTGATAGAATAAATGTTTTTCGTCCATCAGTAGTCAAATTCAACAAGTTCTAGAAAAATTCAAACATTATGGAAAACTTTGTAAAATGTCATGACTTTTTTTATAATTGTGGGAAAACTTTATTGATACTTGGGAAAACTTAGATCAAATTTGACAGATTTTTTTAATTATGTTGTTTTGATGGATGATTCAAATAGAGAATTTTACTTCATAATTAGATTTTTTACTATAAAATTTTAATTAGATTTTTACTTAAGGTTTTTTACTATAATTTTTTTTATTAATGGACATTGATATATTTATCTCTTTTCAGGTATGCATATTCATGGTCAAGAGAGACCGAAGTTAAGACAGAGACCGAACCGTGACCGAGGTGGACCGAGATCGAGACCGAGACCGAATTCAGATTTGGACCGAATGGTGTGCCAAAAACCGGACCGTGATCGGGACCGCCCAACCCTACCATGCACAACGCCTTCCATCATCGGATATTCGTTATGTATTGATATCTGTCCATACCCTAGTTCTTTTGTCATCTGTCATCCATTTGATATTTGTCATCAATAAAATTTGACGATTGATTGCTCTTCAAATCCAAGTTAGTCTTAGATCAGAATTTTGACTTTAGTTTTATAGAGATTTCCGGTTAGTTTTAGATCAAAACTTTGAACTTAGGTTAAGAGATGGGTTATTCGGTAAAGAGGCGTTTTGAGATTTAATTGAGAGGTATTTTAGTAGTGTGTTTAAGAGCAGATATTTAGGCTAATTGAATAAAACCATTGCATCTTGGATATCACATCCAGAGAGATCGTCAAGATGGAGAAAACCACTCATTAGCATCATTAAGTGGAGCCAAGAAAGAGAGAGAAGTGTCCACTAAACCCTAAAAGGACTGATACCATGTAGAAAATAAAAATGTATTGCATTAAGAGAGAAGGTAAAACTTCATTGGTTTATACGAAAGAGAGAAAAAGGAGAGGCCCTTGTTGGGCTGTCCATAATGGGCTGGATAATATCCTCTCATAGAGAGGAGAATACAAATTCTCTCATTTGATGTCTCATTCTCTCTCTTCCCCTTTGTTGACTCTCTCTCTCCCTCCCTTGGTTGGCTCTCTCTTCTGTTTTTCCCTTTTTCATCTACATCTCTCTCTTTATGTTTGCCTCTCTCTCTCTCTCTCTCTAACCCATTATAACCATCAAAATATAAGAAAACATCAACTAAATTTTGACACTTTTATCAAAATTTCCTCCCCATCATGGCACCTCTCTCTCTCTTGCTTCTTTACTATCTCCCACTCCTGTTCTGCATCTCTCTCTTTATGTTTGCTTCTCTCTCTCTCTCTAATCCATTATAACCATCAAAATATAAGAAAACATCAGCTAAATTTTATACTTTTAACAAAATTTCCTACCCATCATGGCACCTCTCTCTCTTGCTTCTTTACTATCTCCCTCTCCTGTTCTACATCTCTCTCTTTATGTTTGCCTCTCTCTCTCTCTCTAACCCATTATAACCATCAAAATATAAGAAAACATTAACTAAATTTTACACTTATATCAAAATTTCCTACCCATCATGGCACCTCTCTCTCTTGCTTCTTTACTATTATCCCTCTCCCTGTTCATTACTTTCTCCGATTCTCTCTCTCTCTCTCCCTCCCTTTCGAGCATCTCATTTTTCATAGGAGGAGAAGGAGGGCATCTTGAGCAACACAGAAGTTGAATCAGATGATTCCGCTTGCATTTCGTAAGAGCCTCGGAAAAATATATCCACGTCACTCCTGTGCCACGTCATTGGTCGTCTGGATCGCACGCGGGGCCCACGTGAGCGAGCTCTTTGTGGCCGGCGTTTCCCATTTCCAAATACCGAAAATACCCCCGTACTTCTCTTAATCGCTGTTTCGTCTTCTGAGGCCGGCGGGGACGCCACGTGGTATAAACAGTAGAAAAGAGACATCTCTCGGTCAAGTGGACCCCACTCTTTCGCCTATCCGTGGCCGCACAAAGAACATCCCTCCACGTTGCAAAAAGGAAATACCGATAATACCCTCCCTCCGGGGCCGAACTTGTGGCCCGAAACGCGCTGCGGCAAAAAGCGCAGGGGACTTGTTCGTAGCCATTAGAAAGCCGCCGCGTGGGCGAAATCTGGGGTGCCCTCTCTCTCTTACATGTCCAGAAATTTTCCTCGCCTAGAAATCCGGCGAAAAAAATAGTGGCTGAGATTTATCCAGTTCGCTCTCCCTCGAGAAAACCTCCTCATAGCGACATTCCCTTTTTTTCTTCGATTTTTCCTTTCTCCCAAGAGCTGGAGATCAGTCTCAGTAAATTATTCCTCAATCCCGCGTTCCTTTCTAGGGAATTCAGGGTTTAAGATAGCAAGGCGATGAGAAAAAAGAGAAGAAGAGCCGATTAAAGATGCTAATTGTCTTTGTGTTCCAGATTTAGGTCCGCCGAGGTACGGTCAAAGCCCTATTCTGGATCTTGAATTTAGTTCTTCTTCATTGGTGATTCGATGATGCTCACTTGATTTCTGTTTTCCCTGGTCCTCCTGCAAGGCGGAGCCGCTGAGGCACCGGATTTTGTTTAGTGAGGAATCCAAAACTTTTTTCCCGTTATTTGTACGGTTTGCAGTTTTCGTTCGAAGTATTGGTGTAATTTGTCTCGTCTGATGGAAGACATGGAACGAAGATAGACGAAGTGAAGCGGCTCCTTTTTTTCCTTTTTTTTTTCCTGCGAATCGCTGCGATGGATACTTGTTCCTCTGGGGAGGAATTGATCATAAAGGTATCGACAAATTTATTTCAATTTTTTGGAATTTTGTTATGTAATTCTTACGTCCATGTAGCCGAGGAAACCCTACACTATTACCAAACAGAGAGAGAAATGGACTGACGAGGAACACAATAGATTTTTGGAAGCCTTGAAGTTATATGGAAGAGCATGGCAGCGGATAGAAGGTTGGTAAATTAAACAATATTTGTGTCCTGGCCAAGAAAATCAATCAGGCTCGCTCAAATTCACTTGCTTAAGCTCGCAAACTAAAAGGGTCCTTATAGTAGTAATTAAGCGCCAAGAACATTGATTCTCGCTTCGGAAGATTTTTTTCCTTTGTTGAATAATTGAGTATCTTGGGCATTGAACAGAACATATTGGCACAAAGACAGCTGTGCAGATAAGAAGTCACGCACAAAAGTTCTTCACTAAGGTGCGAGTGCGAATGATTTTCTTTAAGTTGGTTCATTGATAGTGCTTTCTTCATATTTTGCATGCCTATCATAATATTTAGAGAATAAAATCCAAGCAGTTTGAAATTGGGAGAGAGAGAGATAGACTGAATATGGTGAGAGTGTATGTGGAGGATAGGCATGCGCCAGTGCCAAGTTCCTTAAGGGCATGTAGGCCGTGCTGTGTGCGTGGGCTGCATCTGGTGGGTTGTAGTCAAGATGCAGGTCTTGGGGGGAGGATTGTGGAGAAATTTCAACATCCCTTTAAAGTTAGGATCTGTAGGTGTTTGCGTTGTGGCTAGGTTAAAAAATAAAGTTATGGGCTATAATTTTTATCACAGTGGTTAGTACTTCATCCAAACGACTGGTTATTGGGCTATTTCTTAGAGAGAGATAGAGAGAGAAAGTGAGAGCTGAAGATCAATTTCTTAAACTGATTCTCATTTGAGACTTGAAACCATGTCTTCAACTCGAAAGGACCATCAATGATAGCTCAAGAAGTTGATGATGTTCATCAGCGTCTGTGGTCACTGATAGCATTAAAAGAAAATATTTTCAATTATGGGTAAATTTTTGGACAGAGTTACATTTTCCTTAGATTATTTTTAGTGATCCGGCATAGTGGTATGATGAGGCCTGTGATTGCTTTTAGTAACTTCCCCCGTAAGAAAAGAGCAGTTTATTTCAGTGACCTGGTATGATGAAGTCTGTAATTTCTTCTAGTTACTTACTTCCAGTTAGAAAAAGAAGCAGTATCTAAAGGCGTTCCTCTGGGTCAAGTTCATGACATTGATATTCCTCCTCCGCGCCCTAAACGAAAACCGAACAATCCCTATCCTCGAAAGATCGGTGTTGGCCCCAACTGCCCATCTGGCGGAGATCGAGACGATAATAAACCATTAATGCACCTTACTTCTTCTTTCAATTCAAAGGGAAAAGCCGAAGATTTTCTCACGGACTCTTCTCACGAGGTACTACTTTCTCAGAGCTCTGTGTGTGTGTGTCTCTCTCCTTCCGCCCCTTCTCTCTCACTTTCTCTTTGCTCCACTCTCTGAACAGAAGCCAGTTGGGATGAAGTCAGAGAAAAGAGCCAAAGAGGCTCCAGTTGCCCTCTCTCTCTTCCACGCGGCGCCTTCCACCCCTTCCTCCAGCAAATCTACCATTCCTTCATCAAAGAACGACAACGCAGAAGATGAAAAGAACCCCGACATAATCTTTGACTTGACCAAGCAGAGCTGCCCTGTTGACGGAGTCAACGCAAAGCCCCAGGACGGTCAAACTTCCATCCCCGTCAGCCATATCCTCGGTCCACCAATCCCATCCCTCCTTTACTCGCCCATTCAGCTGGTCCCATGTCCCACCCGCTTTCTCCAGCCACCTGACGTCAGCCCTACTTCAGAATCCAGCGGCGCATGCGGCCGCCAATTTGGCGGCGTCTTTCTGGTTGACTGCTGACGTGGAAGCCGCTTCCTCCGTTGACTCCGCCAATGGAGGCGCTGCCAACAGCTGTTCATCTGCCAACATGGTGGCTGCGGCGGCTGCCACTGTGGCGGCAGCATCTGCTTGGTGGGCTAGCCAAGGTATGCTCCCCTTCTGCTACCCTCCATTCAACGGCTGTTTCGCCGCCTTTGCACCGCCGCCAATGAGCACTGCTGCGTTGAACGAGACGACCCGAGTCAAAGTCAGCCCCCGTACGGATAAAGAAGAAGACGATGAAAAGGATCTCCATCAAGCTTTCGACCCGGGCATGTTGTTGACAGCAAAGGGGTCGCCTTTATCGTCGACGGACTCCAACCCGAGTGAGAAAGAAGAGATCAACGGCGAAGGGGAAGTCAAAATCCGATGTCTGACGCAGAACCAGCAGCAGTCCACGCTGGACGCCGAATCCGCTAGAATGAGTGGGAAGAACCAGTTGGAACGCTCTTCGTCAGGATCAAATACGCCCGGGAGCGAAGTAGACAACGAGGCTGTGGGGCCCACAGAGGACGAGAACCCCAAAGACGACGACCTCCTCCCCCTTCATCCGGATGCCTTTGACCCCAGCCGCCGAGGAGTTGACCCTCGAAAAGAAGTTTCCAAAGAGGTGACCTTCTTCCTAGATTTCCTCCTCTTTTCTTCTGCTAATTTCCTTTCCTGCTTTCTGTCACAGGGGCGCCTCGCCTTTCAAGCCCTCTTCTCAAGGGAAGTGCTACCGCAGAGTTTTTCCCCCACCGAGGGAGAGGAAGAGAAAGAGCACAAGTCAGCGGCCGCCTCCCCACCCCCGGAAGTCAACCCAATACAACCCTTCCAAGTCAACCCCGTCGACCGAATCTCCTTTGAGCTTGGTCAACGGAGGCTAAAGCCTCAAAGCACTGGATTCAAGCCTTACAAGCGGTGCTCGGTGGAGGCCAAACAGACGGAGCCCCCGCCGGAGGATGACAAATGTAACAAGAGGATATGTTTGGAGAGGGAGGCCTCCACGTGAGCTGGTCAAGGGTCAACGGAGGGACCCTTGTCCTGATGCACTCTTACTTTCTTCCATGTTGGACTCTGGAACTGCCTTTTTCTGTCCACATTCTTTCCCAAGGGGCTTGCCATTATTTGCGGGTCAATTCTGCTAATGTCGCCGCCTAGTCTGTAAGTACTCTCTCTCTCTCTCTCTCTCTCTCTCTCTCTCTCTCTCTAAGTCATAGTTTGTAAAGATGGGCCTCTTTCTTCTCACCTGATCTGTGGACCTGCGTTGACCATGGTTGTTCTTGTCTGATTCACACTTGTTTGATGGTTTTGAAACTCTTCCCACCATTAATCATCAAGTGTGTGCATGTATTTGGCTTGTCGCAGGGGAAACCAGTGTATTTATATGACTTGGGTTGAATTCGACGCGAACTTCCTCGAGTTAGAACTTCCATTGAACTTATCTGATGCTTCTCGAGAACTTTTATTGTTGGTATATATTTCTTTTATATAGTTTTTATCTGTGATTTTAGTCAATTTTTAAAATTATTATTGGGTAAAGCGCATTGCGCCGAAAGACTATACCATTTTGTATTCATTTTAATTAAAGGGGTAGAAGAGGCATCATATGAATAAGATCAAACCGTGTACTTTGTCCTTTCGGTGTCTTGTTCGCTAGGCATTTTTTTTCGGATTCGAAGAAGTATTCTTCTTCAAATCCACGAAAATCGGCAAAAGAGTGACTTCTCATTGATCTTTGGAGTCAATTATGTAAAGCGAATATTATTTTTGTCTACTAATTAATAGCTTTCCACTATACTATGCTCATATGTCTATCAATTGAGATGTCATTCCATCATGAAGAAACTTTCTTAGTCAACTCTCCTAAAAGTCAACTAAAATGCATGGCATTTGACTTTTCTACTTTCATACCAATTGTTTCTTTCATTCATGGTTTCAATCCATAGACCACTCTGAATTTTGTTAGGAACATAAACATGCTTTCAAATGTCTTCTCAAAGCACTGAATTCAATGAACATTGTAGGAGCCTAGAGAAGTCAACATCTGGTTAAAGTACAAATGAGGAGTACTTCTTGATGAATAATCAAAACTTAAATCTTACGTCATGAAATAAAGACCCCTAAAAATAGATCGCCATAAAATCAACTGATTGAGACTCATATTTTCTACATTAAATGAAATTTTTTTATTGAAGAACTCAATGGGCCCTATCAATGGCCATTAAGCTAATTAGGAGGGGTTTAATGGCTTTTGGAGGAGTGTAAAGTTAAAGCAGACAACACAAGGCCCAAAGCTTCTTTCTTTATTTCCTTATTTCTTTCTTCTTTTACCTAATTTTATTCTAGGACTTCATCCCCTTCTCTCTTTAGGAGTCTCCTCTCTCTCTCTCTTTTTCTTCCCCCATTTCCCCGCTCTTCTTCTTTTGATCACCAACCTCTACCTATCTCTTTCTAACTCTTTTTGTGCTCTCTAATTTAGTATCCTTTGTGTTTTTCCATTCTTTCATTCATTTAGTTATTTTTACCTTTCTCTCTACTCATTGTTTTATGTAATTCCCATACCATTTCTTCTTCTCCCAATTTCATACATATTTTACCCATTTCTATTAATTTTTGTCGTCTTTCTCTTTCTCTCTCTTCTTTCCCTTTGTGAGACAGGGGGGAAGTTCAAGCAGGCGGTGGCGACACCAAGCTGACATGATAGCATGGAAGTAGTGCTTGCATGGTGCAAGGTGGTACCTTTGTGGCACACCAGTAGCATGTGGTGCTCAAGGGAGAGGAACATATGTAAGTTTAGTGGCTTTTTTATAACTTATCTAAATGTTTATTTTTTAGCTTATCTAGAGTGGGCTTAGAGAGAGGTATGCTAGATGGTGTGAAGAGAGATCTTATAAGGATGTGGCTCATCATAGGCTTCTAATGACATGTACACGTACCGTCGATCTTTACGCAGATGGGGTACATTACATGGAACAAGAGGTGATTGATATTTTGTGGACTTCAAGCCAATCACACTGTCATAGCTTGTTTTTATTTAGTGAAATGAAATTTTATTCAATATTAGTCATGTGTGATGTTTGCAATGAATTCATGAACATATGTAAGAATTAAGTGAATTACGATGAGATTATGGTACATAGATCACTAGTATTTAAACATATGTTATAAGAATTCCTATTCAAAGGATACTAGAAAAATATATCAAAGTATTTAAAAATATACCATTATCTTATTTCACTCATATGATGAGTATGGCTAATCCTATGACCATTGGTGTAGAGATGCTAAAGATAAATAGTGGGTGTTCTTTGGAGAATGATTTTATTGAATTGACTTACATGAATTCGTGAATAGTAATATACCTAATTGTCAATCAAGTTGATTTATGCCATAGTGGTGTAAGTGGTCCTTAGAGTTGTGACACCAAAGACATCTTATGAGTGGATGATTACATTTCCACTATTAAATACAAATCCCTACCCGCAAGATCTCTATAAGCCATTCATTAGACAAGACATAAAGTCCTTATGGTCAATATAGAATCATTTCCCTCAATGTAAGAGGAGATTCACTCATGGAATAAAAATGTAATGAAACCCTTGGCCAATGTAATAGAAATATTAGAGAAGCTAAATTTTTTAGGAGTGAAAGAATCATTCGTTGAAATTATTATTTAATTGTTAATATCCATTGAAAATTAACAGCTCATCAATGGGTGATATAATATTAGAAACCATAAATTCAAATAGAGGAAAAAGAGAATAAATGCTTTATTAATTTTTAATAAGATATAAAATACAAAATAGATAGATAAATTGATAGAAATTAAAATGCTCATAATATTTGAGGGAATGGAGATTGGGAAGAGAGAGGGGAAGATACATTTTAGAGGAGATGAGTGACATAGGAGGGAGAGAAAGATAAATAGGTAAAAATCTAAAATATTTAACATGAAAATACAAAGGAAGATGTAAGAAAAGAGAAGAGAAAGAATTTTATTAAGGATGATGAAGATTGTGAGGGAAATTTGTAATAATAAAGAGGAGATGATTGATAAGTAGGGAGTGCTGAGGGAAAGTTTCTTCATGTGAATTAGAGAAGAAAAGAGAATTCAAGGGAGAGAAAGAGAAATAATTTCTAGTTGTGGATGGATCTAGCTTGAGATAGATCAGGCTATGGATGGATCTAGTTTGAGATAGAGATATCTGGTTGTGGATGGATCTAGCTGGGGACAGATCAGGTCATGGATGGATATATCTAGGGAGAGTGGAACAATAAGTAGTTTTAATTCACAAGGAGAGAGGTGATAACATGCATTTTTATAAAGTTAAATAATGAGATAAATCATTTTTATAAACATTCATTTAATTTTCTAAAGTTAAAATCTTAAGGAAATGAATTTATTTTTGAAATAGAAATTAAATCTCTGGTTATTTAAATATTTTGAATTTTTATAATGATAGATAATTGAATTTCAGATCCAATGAAAAAAATATTGATTAATTTGGAGTTATATTTTGAAAGTTATGAATTTTCTAATTTTTAGGGATTTTTCTAGATTTTTCTGAATTTATTTTTTGAGTTTAAATCGTTTAAAAACAATTAAAAATTAAAAAAAGGGGGTTTATTTTCGCGCGGGACCCACGTGGATGCGATGTGGCACGCAAGGCCACATGGCAAAGCCATGCGGACCCACGCGAACGTCTGCATGGCGCGATGTGACATGTATACAAATATATCATACACGCTAATATGCATTATTTGTCACGCCTTATAAACCCGCTCTTTCCCTTTAATTTTTTTTCGTGTGGGACTAAGTTCCACACGAAGTTTTAAATGCAGGTGACGTGGCCGAAGGAGGAGCATCAGATCAAAGGGCTTATCAATTAAGTGCGTGGATCGAGTGGACTCGTGGTCCACCTGATCACCATCAAGCACATGTGGCTTTAATAAGGAGTTATAACAGCTCAGATTTAAGGCGCGGGAGGGCATTTGGAGCGTCGGATCGCAATCCAACGGCGGCGATGTGATGCGTTTCATATTGCTTATCCACGTGGATTGATCTAAGCGCTCCATCAAGATCGGACGGTCACGATTTAAGTGAAACGGTTCACGGTGAACTGTTTCATCTGAACCGTCGATTGAAGTCCATCCGACGATTACGCCCAAATCACCTATAAATTAAGGTGTTCTTCGATTTTGTAAAGCATTCTTGGATGATTTCATTAAATTGATCGATCTACACCCCTCTATCCTTGAATGTCTCGCTTCTAATGTCTTCTAGACTCTTTTCCGCATCCATGGAGTGATTAAAAGTGAGATTTCGTCGATTGATTAAGGAGAATTCGTCTCTTGAACACCGATGCTCGTTTTTGAAATCTCAGAATGAAAAGCATCGATCCGGCGATTAATTGGATCATTTCGATCGCTATCTCGGGTTAGAATATATTTTTCCCTCTAATCTTTTGTCATGTATCATCAATTTGTAATTTAAGATCGTAATTTAGTTTAATTTTATTGTTAATTTCGGTTTTTTGTTCTTCCAATTTTTGGAAATTTCATCCCACTTAGCTCTTTGATTTCGCCGTGATTACTAATCCAAATTGAGTGATTTTTGATTCCGTGGATATGTCTTTGAGTTATCTTTCTAAATCTTCAATTTTTCCTATTTTCTATCACCAATTCATCGTCCGATTTGATTAATTTCTAAAAGATCTCTCGAAAATACCTTATTTCCCTATGGATTCGACCCTTATTTACCATTATACCCCTCAATTCGTTATTAAATCATTAAATTGGTAAGTTTGGTTTTGTTTTTGACATGAATCGGTGTGCAATTAATGACCGTATCGATTCGTTCCGTCAAGAGGAACAAGGGAGAGGACCTTCACGTGAAAGATAAATAATATAATCTAAAAGAGAGGGATGGTGACATAAATTAAAGAAAGAGACAAGAGAGGTAATAAGAAGAATTTCCATGAAATAGCTATCGTCATTATAATATGGGAGATAATTCAACTTGAACTTGTCAATCAATAGTCTTTCTCACATTTGGAATCCATGTAGAATTTGACCTTTTATTGGGATTACAATTTTTCATCCATATTACTCATGGAAACTAAAATAATTTTCAACAAAATTATGCTATTTGACTTTTGGTTTTCTAAATTCTTTCCATGGAATTTTCGAGAACTAAGCAATCATACAAGTACAACAAGAACTAAATATATTGAACTTGGATAACACGATGGTCAAATAAATTGGAATGGTCAACCATAGGTGTTTATTTCCCACATAACTAGATCACATGTGAAGGAGCTAATTG
Organism: Lemna minuta; assembly: GCA_024174645.1. Classification (NCBI taxonomy): domain Eukaryota; kingdom Viridiplantae; phylum Streptophyta; class Magnoliopsida; order Alismatales; family Araceae; genus Lemna; species Lemna minuta. Next base: position 3,911,939 of record CM044120.1, on the reverse strand, counting down.
GAGACTTCTTTGGGTGAAAATTTATTGGAAATTGGAAGAAGTTTTGCCTGAAAAAGTCAACACAAGAAAATTTCTTAGGTGAAGACAATTTTGAGGTTAACTTGATCAACATGTGAGAACTTGGAAGCACAATCTATAAAATATGAATTTGACCTTAGTTTTGGGTTCTTTTTATATGGAGGCCCCAATTATCCAAGCTCCTTTACTCCATTTATGACACAAGAAGTCTAAAACATAGATTCAAGACCTTGAGCCAATAATTAGAGCCTCATTTCTAGAATGATAACCTCTCAATATCTCTCAACAATTTATCTAGAGCTAATTTATTATAAATTCATCTTATAGATTGAGTTTTGAATTCTCTCTATCTCTCTATCTCTCATCCTCCCTATTTCTTGGTCAAGGGGTTTACCTCAACCAGTCATTCATATCACCCACTAGAAGAAAGACCTCTACATGGTAGAGACACAAAGGTCAACCTCCCCCTCCAATTAAGGCTTATAACCTTACTAACACGATCTTATAACCTTATTAACATGAATGTAGGAACATTCATTGATACACAAAGTGATTCAGCAGAACTTTCCTACTCTCAACTCTAGAAAATTTGTAATTCTTTTATTCCTTTAGTGTTCTCCCCCATTGATCAATTATTTTTTTGAAAAATTTGGGAATAAGTGACGATAATTTATATAATTACCTCAAACCTCTTCCAGAAAGCTATGACCTTGGAGGGTCAATGTGAAAGTAAATCAACATTAATCTATTACTACGATTGTTCCTCTTACCTATCAAGTTCTTGAATTCTTATTAATTTATTTTCCATACTCTATGCTTAGGTGAGAAAAAGAAGTAAGACATTAGAACTAGCTTATAGAACCACGTCTTGGGTATAGAGGGAAAAATTTACAATAGACAAGGCTTATCCTCTATATCAATGTAGATCATCTCCACGAAAAGTTTATCTACGATTTTATCTATGAATTCAGTTTTTTTATGAAAATAAACTCCAAATGAAATCAAGGAAAAGTCAATAAGTGTGAAATATGAGGTTTCTCTTAACATGGAGCTCATTTTATCTCATCTAATCCATCATAATATTTACTTGATACTTTCATTCCCCGCTCATCACATTTATTCTTCATGAAAATATGATACATAGGATTAACTCATTTTGGTTCAAATATCTTTACAAAGAGTGGATTGAATTCATCTATTATAATCCAGAAATATTTTACTAGCTGAAAAAAAGAAAGAAGAGAACGTAATGGGAATATATTAATATATTGAAAGATGTGGAGAAAAGAAGAGAAGAGAGACAAGAGAGGGAAGATATGAAGAGGGGAAAAAAGAAAACATAGTGTTTAAGAACTCCTATATGAAAATTTATTATCATTGGTTATTGTGATGTATAATCCTTCATCTACATGAGACTTGTAAATGACTCAGGGTATAGTCAATTGTCAAACCCTAATCGATCACTCAAGTTAGTATTGATGCATAGAAGAAATCATCAAGTCCTTCTCCCATATTTCCATTATCAAGAATCACATCTCATTCCTTGGATGATCCCACATTGACCACACAATCATCTTCAAGGACTTCTATCATGTCCAATCTATAATGATTTTTTAGAGTTCCCATGTTTAGGGATTTATAAATCATAGTCCAAAGACTATCATCTATACACATAATGTTTTTGGTATCTCAGTTATAAGGACTATAAAAAAAACATGAAAATTATCAACCATACTAATCATACGACTCAAACCAGATATTTCAATGTCCTTATTGAATATTTATTGAATAGAAATATTTAGAATATATATTTAAAGACTAGTGTTCGTTGTTTCATGATCTCATTAAAATTTACTTAGTCATTGTAAATATTGATGGGCTTCTTTACAAACATCATGCAAGTATGATATTAAATAAATTTTATTTCAATAAATATAAATGAGACATGGAGCTGTAATTTGGGTTGAATATTTTGTACTATCCATCAATATTAACACGATAAAGTTTGCCAATGACTCATTTTTATTTATATTTATCTCATGTAAGCACCAGTTTTGGGTTCTAGTTCATTCCTTTGTGGGACATGGTTATGGTGCCTATTGCCTTGCTCCAATATATTCTTTATCCTCATTTATACCTTATTGATTTTTGTGCAAGAAGTGATTTAGATTTTTCTAGAATATCCCTTGAGATTAGTGATATCTTACTTTCACATATAAATTCTCAAATCTGCATGCCATGTCATGTAAAATGTGATTTGAAGCTCGAAGTTTTTTATTGTATCATTTTCCCTTAGTTCTTGATAGGAAATGACATATAATAGCTAGGTTCAATGAATATCTTTCAATGAAGCTCTCATTGGTTGAGTTTAAAAACCTTTGTAGTGTCAATTACTTAATTTCTAGAAAATTAGCATCTTTAAAGTGGATGTTTAAGCTGACTAGGAGGCACATGAAATCTAATTATTGCCCTAAATATGATTTTTATCATTCCCTTTGGCCCATTCTCTAGAGAGATAGGTAAATTTTGTTGGGATTTGAGGTTGATAAGCCTTCTAAAATTTTGATCAAAATATCAAATACAAAAAAATATATTGAATCATATATTCAAAATACTGAGGCATCAAGAATTGATTATCTTACCATCTAGTCTGTATAAGAAAACATACTCATAGGGTCCCCTTGAAAGATTTCTTGAAGCTATTCAAATGTCCAACCTTTAGCAGTATCCACACAATCCTTGTAATGTTGGATCTCCTCTTCAATGCTCTTTACCTAGAGAGAAAGAGAAGAAAGGAGAGAATTCTCACAAGGCTTGTATGAGCACTTTGTTTTGTGGTTGTTTTCCCCTTGTTTATAAATATTGGGTATGTAAATATTTTATAAAAACCCTCACAGTTATATTTATATCCACCAATGCCTATATACCTTACATGTGTGACCCTGTATGCCCATATATCTCACTAGTTAATAACTCTATAAACCCAATAACACCTTATTGGTCAACTTTATTAATTATATATATCAATATATAAATAAATTAATTAAGGATCAATTTAACCCAATTGATAAGTCAAGTTGCCAGCTTGTGGGGCCAAGCTACATTATGTACTCTAAGTGATATGCAGAATGTAAGAACTCCCTTGTATAGAGCCTTTCTGTCATCGATTACTATATATATAATATTTTGTCTACACAAGACTCATGAATGACTTAGGGTACGGTTAATAGGAAAACCCTATTTAGTCACTTACGTTAGTACTGATGCACGAAGGAAATTGACGAGACGAGACCGCGAGGTCATCGATTTTACACGGTCTCGTGTCAAAAATTTATCCGAACTTACCAATTTGGGGAATTAAGAGTGAATTGAAGGGTATAATGGTAAATAAGGGTCGAATCCACAGGGAATGAAGGTATTTTCGAGATATCTTTTGGAATTTGGTCAAATTGGACGATGAATTGAGGTGAGAAATTAGGGAAAATGGTGTTTTTAGAAAGATAACTCAAAGATCTATCCGTGGAATCAAAAATCGCTCGATTTGGATTAGTAATCACGGAGAAATCAAAGATGGAAGTGGGATGAAATTTTCGGAATCACGAAGAACACACATTGAAATTAAAATGAAATTAAACTTAAATTGAAATCCTAAACTTAAAATTGATGATACATGACGATAGATAAGAGGATAAACTTGTTTTCTAACCTGAGATAACGATCAAATCGATCCAATCGATCGCCGGATCGACATCTATTCATTCCGCGAATTCAATCGTGAACATCGGTGTTCAAGAGACAAATTCTCCTCGCACGACCGTCGAAATCTCTCTTATAAACACTCCGTAGACACGATTTTCGAGTCTAGAAGCGATTACAAGAGAGAGATTCAAGAAAGGAATGGTATAGATTGATCAATTAGGTGAAATCCCTCGAGAATGAGTACAAACGACGAAGAACTCGTCTATTTATAGGGCGAAATGGGGAGAGCCGTCCGCTCGGTGCGTTAAACTCGATCAACGGTTCAGATCAAACCGCCGGAGAGTGAATCGATATGAATATATTGCGATCTTCCGATCGCAGATGAATGCTCCAGATCAATCCTCATGTTATACGTTATAAAACGCTTGGATTTGTGCCCCTTGGATCGCGATCCAACCGTCTAGATCTGATCTGACGAAATGCTTTAAAAAAATGTTTCAAATAACGCCCTTTGGATCGCGATCGGACGGCCATGATTCTCCCTGCGCGATCGAATCTGGACCGTTAAAACTCTTTTAAATAGGTACGTGTTTGATTGATCTCCGGTGTACCACACGTCCACGCGATCGGCGCGTGTGATGTCGCCACGTGGCCTCTAATATGGCCGTTATAACTCCTCTAATTTGGCACGTGTTTTGATCTTTGATCCGTGGACCGTGCTCACGCGATCGACGCCCGAGATCTTGTGCGCCGCCCAATCCAACGCTCCGCGCACGTCCACGTCACCTGAAAGGTAAGTACAACGTGTGGATTAGTCCCACACGGTAATAATTATAGAAAACCGTCGGGTTTATAAGACCCGATGGTTTAGAGGGTTAATAACCCTTCCCATCTAGGGAAGGCTGAAGACCCATTTTATGTATATATGTAATAAATAAATAATATAGATATAATGCGCCACGTAAGCGCTGCGCGGGTCCGCGTGGCTCTGCCACGTGGCCTTGCGTGCCACGTCGCACCCGTGTGGGACCCGCGCGCTTTTTGCATTATTTATTTATTTATTTTAAACGTTTTTAAATAGAAAATAAAATCATAAAAATCAGGAAAAATCCAGAAAAAATCCCTAAAATTGTAAAAATCTTTTAAAATACAACTCCAAATTAATCCAAATTTCTTTCATTTGATCTGAAATTTAATTATCTATCATTCTAAAAAATCAAATTATTTAAATAACAAGAGATTTAATTCTTATTTCAAAAAAATACATTCATTTCTTTAAGATTTTTAACTTTAGAAAATTAAATGAATGTTTATAAAAAAATGATTTCTCCTTTTTATTTAACTTTAAAAACCATTTATAATCTCAAGTAAATATGGGTTATAAAATCTTTAATCTTTAATTCATCATAATTAACCCTAACTTAACGCATTTTGAAATTATAACATAAAATTGCATAGAATGATAGAAATGCACTCAAAATATGATAACATGCACATAAATGTAATGTTTTATGCCTTAATTTACATTAATAATCATGTTTTATCATGTTAAGATTGCATGTTATCAGAAATCATCGAGAACTGCTCTAATATTTCCACTACCTTGGCCAAGGATTTCATTGCATCTCATTCCTTGAGCCGATCTCCTTAAATATCGAGGGTGGACGATCCTATCTTGATCACATAAGAATATTCGAGGACTTCATGCTATATCTAATATATGATATTTTGGATATCTTATGGCTAAGGATTCATAGGTCATAATCAAAATACAGTCATCTCCCACATGACAAAAATTAAAGCAAAATATTGGGTGTATAACTTGTGTGCGTTAAGTGGGTATAGAGAATATCGTGAAAAGGATGTTTAACCAACTAATCACACACGTGCTCACATGTGCACACATGCGCACACACACATACCCACACACAGAGCCACACATACGTGTGCACCACGTGGCACATACACACTTCACCACGTGGCGACATGTCATTCACCTGCTGTGCCAGCTGCCACGTCAACGCACGATATAAAAAAATGATATGTTTAATTTTTAAAAAAATAAAAAAATAAATCTTAATAAATTCAGAAAAAAATTTAGAAAAATCTAGAAAAAAATCCCTAAAAAAATTAGAAAAAAATTCGTAACTTTAAAAAAATATAACTCTAAATTAGTCCAAATTTATCTTGTTTGATCAAAAATTAAATAATCTATCATTCTAAGAAGTCAAATTTATTAAATAACAAGAGAATAAATTCTTAATTTAAAAAATACGCTTGTTTCTTTTAGAAAATAAAGCTAAAAAAGACTATATATACAAATATTTTTCCTTAGTATTTAACATTAGAACTCAAATAAAATCTCAAATATAAAGTGAGAATAATCTAATCTGAAATATCCTTCTTAATTATTTATGATTATCCCTAAAATAGTACATTTTGATAGTATAACTTAAATTTTCTAAGAATGATCGATATGAACTCAAAGCATGATAACATGCATAAGAATGAAATGTTTTTATGCCTTAATTTGCATAAATAATCATATAATTATTTTTTTATAGATTCTGTGCAATCAATAGGCGCCTTGGTTATGATCGTTCTCCCCTTATTTATAAACTTTGGGAATGTAAATTTTTAGAAAAACCCTTATATTTATGTCTATATCTTTGAGCGCCCATTGACCTTATGTGTGTGTCTTTTTTGGTTCATATATCTTGCTTCTTAATGACGCCATCGACCTAATAATAGTTATTAGTCTTCTTTATCAATTAACTTTATCAACAAATAGATTAATTGATTAAAGATTGATTTAACCCAATCGCCAGCCAAGTGGGTACCAAGCCGGACCGCGTACTTTGGGAGATATGCAGTTTGTTAGAACTCCTTCACGAACCTTTGTTGTTATCGGTTACCGTGTACATATAATCCTTCATCTATGCGAGATGTATAAATGACTTAGGATCTGGTCACTCAATTACGTATTGATGTGAGTTAGAAATCATCTTTTTTGATATTTCTAAATCATTGGCCATAGACTTAACTCCATCTCATTCCTTGAGTCGATCTCCTCTTATACCAAAGGTAGATGATCCCATCTTGACCACTCAATCTCCTTCGAGGACTTCATGTTATATCCAATCTATGACGTTTTGGAGATTCATAATTCACGATCATCCATCCACAAGAAGTTTTTTGTGTCTCAAGTTAAAGGACCACAAACACAAACGTGACATTAATCAATCTGATTAACAATTATGTATAATACCATTCACGGATTCATGTAGATCATTTCAATGAACTCTTTCTCTAAAGAGCACGAGTTTTTTATCCTTAGTGCCTCTACACTAATAGCCACAAGATTATCCATATTCATCATATGAGTTGAATTAGACAGTGCTATTCTTTTTGGATGATTTGATGTTCTTCTCAATTATTTTATGAATAAGAATAATTAAAACATATGTTTAGAGACCAGTGATCATTATATTATGATCTTATCATAATTCACTTGCTCATTGAATATGCTCATGGACCTCATTGCAAACATCACACAAAAATGACGATGAATAAAAATTAATTTCAATGAATAGAAATGAAAGTGTGATGGGCTTGCAGGCCACAAAATATCCATCCCTCGTCATATGAGTCGGTTCACATACTATTATTCTTTTCCGATGATTCAATGTCCTTATCGAATATCCAACGAATAATAATGTTTAAAATATATGTTTAGGACTAGTGATCATTGTATTATGATCTCTCATGATTCACTTAGTCACTATATATGCTCATGAACTTTATTGAGAACATCACACAATAATAATAATAAATAAATTTCATTTTAATAAATATAAACGAGATACATGGAAGTGAGATTGGCTTTAAAGCCACATAATATTCATTAGATTTTCTCATTGGTTGGAACTTCAAGCCATCAAGTCATGTTTCCCACTTTTTTTTTGAGTTAATTAGGTGCACTCATTAGCATTTGATCGAACAACTAAGATAAAAGGGAACTTTTGAAAAATGATCACCAAACTCAAGTGAATTTTTGGATTTTTTATATTTTGAAAAAAAGGAAAATTCTTAAATTTTTTTGTGTTGGGATCTTAAGGTGTGCAAAAAATTAGTTTTTTTTGGGCTTAAATGATGACCAATTATGTCCATAATGAGGGGATATTTTCATTTTTCCCAATTTTAGCTCCTATTTGGATTAAAAATATAGAAATATAAAAATGAGAGGATTATATAGTAGGCCTTGAGATATTTTTCATGGCTGGAAATTTCTTTCCAAATCTTGTCATAAAACTAGGAATTTTTGGCAATCAGAAGTGTTTGAATTCAGCCACTAACGTTGATAATTTTCTTTTATTTCATTAGAATGACTCACCTAATTACATTTTGGGTTTATTCAAATGGTGACATCATTGAGTGGATGCAAGGTAGTACTGCACCAACAACTTGACAACCCTATCATGAATTTGGCTTGCTAAGGAGCTGTGCGAGATCTTAAATCATATCTATGGGCACCAAAATATTTCTAGGAAATTTGAGGTGCAGGAGAAATCATTGAAATTTCAGATGGATGATTATGCCAAAGTATGATCTCCCCCAAATGATCTCAATACCAACTAGGTCTTGCAATAGACACTATCATCTAAAAAAAAGCATTGAAATGGGTTTATATTAATAGCCAATAATCAATATCCTCTCACCTAAATTGGCATTTAACGTTATCCCAAACTTGGATAAATTATTTTATGAAGTCATTAAACCCACTGGTCTCTCCTCTTTAATGAGTGTCGGCCTTTGACTATGGCATATTGTTTCCGTCTAGGACAAGCCCACGCAACTAATTGCGATAGTTGTTGTTCTCTTCTTGAGGAGAATTCCTCAAGAGCACTTTGGTTTAGACCAGTCATCCGGCAAACTACTGTTGCGTCAAGTATGGGAAACTGACACGGGCACAACCAGTATCCAATCCGGATCGGCCTCCCTAGTCATGAGTAAGTCATAGAATGAAGTCCAGCAACCTTGGGGGAAACTCCACGTTCCAGACCCTTCATGTAATATCTTAGAACCCCCTCAGCAACCGATTCTTAGATGCAGAACATCTGCTGCTGACTGTTCGCGCCTAGAGAGAATGATGCCTCTTTGAGTGAGACTTTATCCTCGAAGCTGTCGTAAGAAGATAATGGAAGGAAGCCCTAAAGTTAGCAAAAGACAACGAAGGTGGTGAACCCAAAGCTTTAACGCCAAGATGGATTGCGTGTTCAGTAAAAGCCCCAGCACGGCACCGGTAATCTGTGAGAAGGAAGCAATTGTGCAACCCTCGTTGCTTCCAACATCAACAAAAAAAGGCAAAAACCAGTTATCCGTGATGGTCGAACAAATTGAGAAATTGATTCCTAAAGGCACGAACAAGGATGCAGATAAAAAAGAGAGAGAAACAGGATACAGGGAGGGAGAGAAATCAATAGAAAGAGGAGGGGAGAGAAGAGGGCCTGCGAGAGAGGGAGAGCGACTGATAGGGGCTGAGAGAGAAAAGCCAAGAGAGAGAGGCGATATTTTTAGTCGGCGTGTTTCGTTCGGAATATTCAAATATCTATTTATTCGACGATGCTCCCACTTACGACGGCTCGCAATCCGACGTCGGTGACTGAGATGCGATCAGAGGTTCCTTCTGGACCATTTCACTTGTCGGTTAACTCTGCGAGTGGAAGTGACTAGACACAGACTTTCACCCGTCGGCCTGCGCTTTAGAAAAGATTTTTCGAGAAACTGTGCTCCGCCGTCATTCTCATCCATCTTTTTGCCCCACAGTTTTATTCCTCTTTGGCATCTTTTTGGTCTTAAAACAGAGAAACCTGGTGAAGGGCAGGGAGGGAGAGAGAGTGAGATGGATTTATCGATTTAGGTATGTTGATAGATAAAGGGAATAGATAAACTGATAGAAGAATAGAAAGAGAGATAGGCATATAGATAAGTAGACACAAAGGCAGACAGATAAATAGATAGATATGCAGACAAACAGCGAGAAATATAGACTGATAGATAGTTAATTAAACAGATATTTAAATAGATAGAGAGACATGCAAAGAGATACTTGATATGGCTTTAAAGAGGTGTGTAGATAAATAGATCGGTTTTAAAGAGGTGCGTGAATAGATATGGCTCAAAGATAAATTAATAGATGGATAAAGAGAAAGATGTACATATATCTAAATAAAGAGATAGAAAGAGATAGAGAGAGAGACAGATAAATTGGTAGATAATCAGAGAAATAGAAGATAGATAGATTGATATATAAAGATAGATAGATGGCCAGAGAGAAACTTAGAGAGGTAGATTGATGAAGAAATAAAGACTTAGAGAGGTGGATATAAATATGATAGATAGGTAGAGAGGTGGAGATGTAGATAGAAACATAGATAGACTGATAAATACATAGAGAGGGGGATAGATAGCTAGATCTAAGGATAGATAAGCTGGCAGATAGATGGAGAGAGAGTGATATTACATTCTAAATTACAAATTTTAGACGGTAATTGATAAGTTGATAGATGGATAAACAGAAGGATGGAGATATCGATAAATAAAGAGATAGACATAAAGACAGATAAATAGACTGATATCGAGATGATTAGAGAGACATAGTTAAATCGATAGATAAAAGATCAAGAGGTAGCCAAAGAGATGTAGATAGATAGAAATATAAATAGACAGATAGATATAGATAAACATAGATACATAGAAAGAGAGGATGAGAGATAAATAGATCTATGGATTGATTGGCGAATAGATAAATGGAGAGAGAGAGATATTACATTCCAAAAAAGAAATTATTAACTTAAGATTTATTTCTCAAAACGCATACTGAATACTGGCAATTTATACACGCGCTAGACAAGCTGATATTCTCCGATGCAGGTCTTATAACGGAAACTACATGATGGTGCAAGCATTAACATTATCATCGGTGAAGAGAACAGCAGCATCGTCGCCAACAATATGGGAATGGGGTGCATCGGGAAAGTATCCCTGTGAATCAGAGTTATATCCATGGCGATAGTAATTGTAGGTAGGGAAGAAGAGCGGGCCCTCGAAGTATTCACTGGCGTAGGGATGGAACCCTCCGTCGTAAGGGTTAGGCCAGAACTCCGCCTTTCTTCCGGTCCTCCTTACTAATTTTAGCACTTTTCCCGGGTCAACGTATCCCGTCACCGTTACTTTCTGCAGGTCCATGTCTATCTCCACGCTATCTACACCTGCGCGCGAGAGAAGTCAATTGATACCGAGGGAATTGAGAGAGAAGAGACAGATAGATTAATTAATAAAGAGATGAGTAGAAGATAAGACGATAGATGGATTGATAGATAGATAGATAAAAGGATAGATAGATCACCGAAAGATGGATCAAGAGGGAGCGAGAGAGAGACTCTGAAAGAGGGAAAGAGTGAGAGAGAGCGAGAGACATAAAATAGCACGAGAGATTCAGAGAAAGTGAGCGAGCGAGAAACATAGGGAGAGACTCAGAGAGAGAGAGCGAGAAACTCAGAGAGAGAGAGAGGGCAAGAAACATAGAAAGAGCGCGAGAGACTCAGAGAGAGAGAGAGAGAGAGAGAGCGAGAGACACAGAGAGAGACATAGAGAGATAGAGAAACTCAGAGAGAGAGAGACAGAGGGAGAGAGCGTAAGAAATAGAAAGAGCGCGAGAGACTGAGAGAGAGAGAGAGACAGAGGGAGAGAGCGTGAGCCATAGAAAGAGCGCGAGAGACTGAGAGAGAGAGAGAGACAAAGGGAGAGAGCGTGGGACAGAAAGAGCGCCAGAGACCAAGAGAGAGAGAGACAGAGGGAGAGAGCGTGAGACAGTAAAAGAGCGCGAGAGACCGAGAGAGAGAGACAGAGGGAGAGAGCGTGAGACAGTAAAAGAGCGCGAGAGACTGCGAGAGAGAGAGAGAGCGAGAGACTGAGAAAGAGAGAGATAGAGAGAGATTCAGAGAGAGAGAGAGCGAGAGACTCGGAGAGAGAGAGATTCAGAGAGAGAGAGAGCGAGAGACTCGGAGAGAGAGAGATTCAGAGAGAGAGACATAGAAAGAGAAGCAGAGATAGAGACAGAGAGAAACTCAGACATAGACACTTAGAGAGAAACTCAGAGAGAGAGAGAGAGAGAGATTCAGAGAGTCCGAGAGAGAGAGCAGGGAGAGAAACTCAAAGAGAGAGGCTCAGAGAGAGACACACACAAAGAGAAAGTCGGAGAAAGAGAGAGACACAAAGACAGAGAAACTCACGAAGAAAGAGAGACTCAGAGGAAAAGAGTTATATACACAGAAAAAGACCCAGAGGAAAGAGTGACATACAGAGAGAGACTCAGAGAGAGAGAGAAGAGAGAAAAGGGGAGAGAGAGGAGAGAGAAAGGGGAGGGAGAGAGCAGAGAGGGGAGAGAAAGAGAGGGGAGGGAGGAGAGAGAAAGAGAGGGGAGGGAGGAGAGAGAGAGGGGAGAGACAGAGCCGAGAGAGAGAGGGAGGGGAGCGAGAGAGAGAGCTTGCCATCTAGTTTGGATAGTGCCTTTCTTATTCTCTTTTCGCAGCCTTCGCAGTCCATATGAACGACGACCTCGACGGTCTCTTAGAAAAAAAACAATGAAAATAACTCAGGAGGGAAATGATAAAAGGGAGGATGTTAGGATAAGGGAAATACGGAGATGGAGTCCGGCAAGGACTTTGGCGCGAATAGACGGAACATCTTGAGGAGATCGAAGAAGCAGCTGTATATATAGACTAACGTGAAGAGAGGAGGATTTCTGATTTTCCAAAGGGAATATCACCGTGTACGGAGAAGATAAGCTCAGTTGAGAAAAGGTCAGGAAACTTATTCGTGAAAGGGATAAGACCAGTCTCTGATTCGAATTGCTGAGAAAGTAATGCGAATAAACGTGCCTTTCTTCCATAGCTTTCTTCAAGAGCATCTCACGGAATCTAATCTTTTATCTTTGAATTCTCACCGCTTCTAGGGATGCAAAGAGTAGGATGACGGCCATATATCTGGATTTGACGATTTCAAGAGAAAGTGACGCATTTTATGGGATTCTATCAGACTAATATGTAAAATTTTAAGGCCTATATCTGTATCATTGCCCGTTATAAAAGCTCTGTGGTCGAAGTAATCGAAAAAATTCAGAGTGTAGGGAATACTCTAGCTTTGTAGACCATGGTGTTTCTCAACATGTCCATACGGATCATAAGACGATTCCTTAGCCATAGGATGAACACCCATGATAATAAAGTAAAAATTCGTATTAACTTACGCAGATTGTAATAGAATGAAGATTAACTTATGATAATGATAGAAAGAAACCCCTAGATTATAGATCGGCGAGTAGGGAAGAAATGTGGAAAATAGGGACAAATTCAATGTAATTGTTCCAATTTATGGCCGTTCTTTCCCTGATTTTCTCCAAATAAACATGTTTCTGTTTTGAAAGAAACTAAAAACTATAATGATACGAGGGTATGACCAAAGAAAAAAAACAAAATAGCTGATTTGTCAATGCTCAAGCTCTGCAATGAAGATTCTTCATGCATGGCTTGCCGAAAAGGGCTTTGAACCTAGGCATTCTCATTATTCTTCAGTATCTATATAGGGAATACAAAGTAAGCCTTAATCCAGATTTTTCTCAATCACCTGCCGATCTATGTCAACATTCTGCATGCAACAATGCTTGACCACAGTCAAGGGCACTATAAATATCTTTGTTCCTCGAGGCTTTATTTGTCTTTTGGGCCAGGGCTTGCAGATCTAGACTCCGGGCGTGATGGGTATGCCGTTCTAGACTCCGGGCGTGATGGGTAGGTTTTGCTGTTCTAGACTCCGGGGGTGATGGGCATGTTTTGCTGTTCTAGACTCCGGGAATGATGGGTATGCCGAACCGAGTGGTTGGTCTAAGAGAATCAGATGCCTATCATTCTTGAAGATTCATCTAAGGCTCTGCTCCTGCTTATTCATGCAGGATTGAAAATTTGAAAATATCAAGGGCTAAAAAATAATGCTTTGTGATTTTCTCCAGAGGCAACAATGATGGATGATTAGGAACGTGATGAGCGAGAGAGAAGTCCAAAACTGATCTAACACTAGTGTACACCTTGCCTTGGACTTAATTTTCTTGATATTACATGGATTCTTGATTATCCTATGTTAGCAATGTTTTTATTCTACATTATCCCTTTGATTAGGTTCTTTGACCGTGATTTGAATTCCAAGGCAATTGACCAAGGCAAGTTTGGGAATTTGAGTTATTGTCTTCATTTTGTTCAGATCAGGCTAAAATTTTGACAGTTAAGTTTTGATGATCGGATTGCTGTTTTTAATGACGGGGTAAAACCCTTAAATATAAATTATGAAGGTTTGAAAGTCTTTGATGACTCTAGGACCAGTGAATAAGAGATTTTTTACATATCGAGAGGGAATCAAAGGCATACTTTCATAGCTTCATTGAAAACTAGGTATTCAAGAGTGTTAGAAAGACTTCAAAGTTTAACTTGTTTCTCTTTATGAAAATTTTAGTATTTGCAGAATTTAATGTAACCATGTAGTGCGGAACATAAAAAGAATGAGTGGTACGAAACTCAAAACAGGGATGGAGTGTTAGAAAGGTCTCTTGATTAAAAATGATTGCATTTCTTTATTCAACATTTGAATGTATCAGGTAATTACCTTTAAAATGTAATTTCATTATTAAATTTATGCATTTTTCATTACATTTTTCATTATTAACTTTTAAAAATTAAAAGTAAATGTCAATTGATTCATGCTTTGATACATATATATATATATATATAATAATAATAATAATAATAAAGAAATCTCTTTCCTTTGGTTGCACTATTTATATATGAAATTTTCTTCTTATTTGAAGTATATTTCATACATACTCTCTTTCTCCATAGTTTACCCCTAGCTAAAAATTACTTAATGAAATATAATGTGTTAATATATGAAAATTTTATTATTATATTATATATTTGAGTCAATATTTCTTATATACTCAATAAATTAATAGTTTATCTTATTATAATATTTTTCATGTAATCTTTAAGCATATTTATTATCTTTGTAAATAATTTATCTTTCTATTCAAATGTGGGTTGAGATTGACACCTCTACAAGCACCTCATTGCTTCATCAAAGGTGACATATAAGTAGCTGGAAGTGGCAATGAGATTGACACCTCAGAAAAGAAGAAGATAGGGAGTACTTTTGGTAAAGAGGGAGTAATTAGAGTGTGTTGTGCCTTCATTCATCAATCTTGGGATTTATCCATGTCTGTCTGGAGAAGAGTACCTCTTGGATTAAGCATCGTGTGTTTGATTACAATGGGAGATCTAAAATTATGCCACATCGCGTAAAATTGGAGTCAATTGAGTCCATCCGTCTTAGGTATTATAACTCTTCTCGATTAATGGTTGAGATTCTCCAAGTTACTTAAAAAAATAATCCCACATTGGAAGAAAATGGGAATCATCTACGTATATTTTGTTTTAAGGATTAAATACATTTGAAAAGTTCATAGAGAAATTAACCTATCTAATGACACTCAAATCATATGCTGCCAAGCACACACCAAGCTAGTGCTAAAAAAGTATCGCAAAGTTTGCCAAAGAAGTGCTACGCCCCCGATGAATAAGCACCAGGTAAATGCACATGCTTAACTATTGGTTCATGCTCAAGTTTGAACTCTACCAAACTTCATAATAAGGAGCTAGTTCAAAACTCCATTTGAAAGTTCCTCTTGTCATGCTGGTTTATTGGCTAAATGCCATGTCAATCGTCACGATGGGACCCCTATTTTGACCTTATTCAATTATAATAAATTCCTAAAATCACCCAAATATTCAATAACAAAATTGTCCAAGTTGAGCACATTTTTACTTTCCATCATTATATTCCTCTTCAAGAGATCTTTATAAAGCACAATTTGTAGAAACTAGAGGGAAATTGGACCCTCAAGTTGCATTTCTTGGTTTGCACTTGGAATCAGCATTCATGAATGACTGGCCAACAACTATATCATTTTTTTGTCAATTCTAGATCATTGGTTGACCATCCATAACTTTTAATGCACCATAAGACAAAAACATTGATCCAGCCAATGATGATAAATGGCAAAAGTCATGGCACATCAAATTGACCATCTATAACTTTCTATACGACATGGTATCATGTGTGTTATCATTTGAGCATGAATTCTATCACAACAGTATAAATCAAAAGGCAAGGATTGAAAATATCGATAAATTCCAATAAATGTGAAGCTTGATTAATTTACTTTTTGAGGTCAATTTTCTTAATAGGCCATGTTATTTCTTGGTTTCCAAAAATTCTGAATAGATGGAACAAAAAGAATCAAGCCTCAAATATAATGAAGAAAATTTATCCCCATAGAAAATATTGATAAGAATCTAAAAACCAATGAAACTGGAATATGAAATTATCAATTTCATTAATGGGATTTTATTTTTCATGTAACACTTTCATTTTAGGTCCAATATTGGTTACATGAATTCTAAAAAACAAAAGAATGAGGAATGTTTTGCCGCCTTTTATTAAATATCTCCATTTGAATAGTTAGGCCATCTTCTTTGTCAAGAGAAACTCCTCTCCCTCTCCCAAATTTATTTCCTGCGTTTCATATCCCTCTCGCATCTCTCTTTCTTTCGCATCTCTCTCTCTCTCTCTCTCTTCATTATCTCTAAATTTCAATTCTCTCTTTCTCTAGCTTCATCTTGCACTCTCTCTCTCTCTTCCAAACGCTCCCTCTCTAGTTCTCCCAATCTCCATAGTGCCCTGCCGTTTCCGAGTTATCTCCAGCCCTCTCTCCATATCAATTTCTTCCGATTTTTCTCTCGCTTGTTCTACCTTCTCTCTCTTCTATTCCCGTTGAGCAGCATCGTCTCTCTTGTTCATCTACTCCGTCAATATTTTTTCTCTCTCCTTAATTCACGTCCGTGGCACTACCTTTGATCTCTCTCTCTCTCCCTGGATTTTCGCTTGCAATTTCGCTTCCACTCTCCTACTTTTCGCTTCCATTCTCCTAATTCCGCGTCTCCTCTTCCATTGCATTCATTCTTTTCCAATTTCCTCACTCCCGCTCTCTCTCTCTCTCTCGTCATATTTCTCCCTCTCTAATTCCGCTCTTCATCAAAATCTGCTTCCCTTCCTGTTTATCTTTACTACTTCTCCTCTCATCTTTCCTAAATTTTATCTTAGTTTTCATATCTCTCTATTTTTCACACTTTCTAGTTGTCCTTCAAATTGATATGTCCAAGTTTTCTAGATCATTCTTCTCTCTTGCTGCCTATATTGATATTCTCTCGCACTAAAGTCCTTGTGGATCGACCTAGGAAACCTATACATCCCAATTATCCCAGTTGCTTCATAGTTTAGTAGTTTATAAATAGTAAGTTTTTCGGGCTTAAACATATGACGACTTTGAGCTCAAAAAATTTTGGCGCCATTGCGAGGGACTTTAGGTGCATGAAATATTAATATTTTTTTTTCCTTTTTTTATTTCTCTTCTTTGTTTATTTCAGGAAAAAAAGAAAAAAAAAGAAATCAGAAAGGTCAAAAATACAAAAGAAAAGGACAGTCTTCTCCAATATTTTGTAAAGATCACGATCGAGAGGTAAGCCTAAACTTGGTGCATGCACGATAGAAGATCATTGAAGCCTAAAATCTTTGATCTAGGTCAGAATTCTTATTACAAAGCCAAGTATCCCATTATGAATCCTCAGGACCAACCCAACCCTTGTGCTCAGCCTAATCTAGCCAATGAACCTAAACTCCTTAAAGATTATTTGAATCCTTCAATCGGAGTTGAACTATTTGATAAACCTTCTTGTAGCCATGAAGTCAAACCAGGAATTTTCCAAATCCTTCCAAATTTTTATGAAAATATTAATGAGGATCCTTATGATCATCTGCAAGTGTTCTCCAATATTTGTGCCACTATTAAAGATGCCGATGATGCTCTTAGGTTAGCCCTCTTTCAATTTTCTTTGTAGGGAGAAGCTAGCTATTGGTTCTCAAATTTAGAAGTCACTTCTTGGACTAAACTTTTCACCGATTTTATTACCAAGTTCTATCCTCATGGGAAAACTAATATGATGAGGAAATTGATTATGAGTTTTTCACATAGTGGCAATGAACAATTACATGAATCATGGAGTAGATATTAAAGTATTTTAAAGAAATGTCCTCATCATGGTTTCTCCCATTGGCAGTTAGTCCACTATTTTTATGAGGGAATGGATTACCAAAATAAACAAATCATAGATGCATCTTGTGGAGGTTTCTATAGCAAGTAAAAGTGAAAATCAAGCATATAGAATTCTTGAGGAATTAAGTCAAAATTCTTTTAATTACACTACTTCTTCCAAATATGATAGAGCCAATGTCTCCTTCAAGAAAGAGGGAATATATGAATTAGTGAGACATGCTGATAAAGAATTAAGGGATGAGGTTAGTGAAATCAGTAAGAAATTAGAGAAACTCTTATCAGCCCAAACACCTAATTTCTCTCTGAAAAATTTTGTATTTTCATTTTGCTCTAGTCAAGATCATAATGAGGCTCAATATGTAGCTTTTATGAATATTGAGAAAGAAGTTAATGCCTTTTCCCAACCCAATCCCCATTGTCATAGTTGGAATCCACCAACTCATTCTTGGAAAAATCAGTCCAACCAAATGGCTACATTTCCAAAGTCCAAATTAAAATTTCAAAACCCTCCCATTGTCCATTATAAAAATTTCCCAAACCTTCATGCATCTCAAAATCCTCTTCATATACAAAACCCTCACAGTATGCCAAACTCTCATAGTCTCCCTAATTTTCAAAACCATCAAGTTCCTCAACAATCCTCATTTCAAAATCCTCCAATTCTTCAAAATGTCCCTTTAGGATCTCATCCTCACATGGATCCCTCCATCCAAACCTTAAAAGAGCAACTAGCTAGTCAACAACAAGCTTTAGCACAAATGATGTCCCAAATAAAAGCTCAAAACTAGATAATTCAAAACCAAGGACTGTTGTTTCAAAACCAGCTCTCTCAATTGTGTAAGGGTTTATCGCAAGGGGAAAAAGTGGAATCAAATCCTAGGGGTCAACTACTAAGCCAACCCATTACAAATCCTAAGCATAACCCACTGATAAGAACATAAAATGTAGTTATAATTACCCATGAATTGCTCTTATTAACTCTATTGAACTCTTGAACACAACATCTCCTCTACTATCTCATAACTTGAAGTTTCTAGAATATTAGTGTATTGAGAGGAATTTATGTTAAATGACTTTTGTCTTTTCATTTTCAGGAAGTTTACAAGAGGAAGGGCAGCAAGATCCTCCAATGGAAGTGTTTAAAAGGGCATAATGGGCTGTCCAAAGCAAGAAGGGTGGGCCCAGTCAAAGTAAATGTGAGCCTAACCGAAGTGAAGACTCGGGAGATTAAAAGGGGAAAAGCTCTCTCGGGAGTTTCTTCTTCCTCTTCTTTTGCTGCTTCTTCTTCTTCTTCTTCCCTTTTTTCTGATGTTCTTTCTCTCTCCTAGGTTTAGATTTCTTCCGGCGTACTTCCCGTCAGAATGTAGTGTACAATAGTGAACGAGGTCTTTCTTTAATTTTAATCTTGTTCTCCTTCTTCACCTTCTTAGCAATATTTCCTTCCCCCATCTCCGTAGCTAGTTCTCCCATCCTCTTACTCTTTGTTTCTGTCCTCTTCTTTCGCTCCCCTCGTCGATTTGATGGGGGATGCTCCAGCTCAGCAGTAGTTACGCTTTCTCCGCGATCTTCCAAGATTAGGCGCTTTCTATTTTCAGGTAGTAACGGTTCTCTTCCCTTTTAATCGTGACCATTCGTTGAAGCGAGTTAAAACGGCTACGAGGGTGACACGTCAGGAGCGACGGGAGCGGCCTGCGATGGTCGTTTGAAATCCCTCTTCTCTCTCCTCCTCTTATTGGCTGGGTGATTTATAAATTCATCCGACCTGTTCGACAAATGTACACATAGCGCAGCGGAAATTCTTCCGCAAATAGTTAAGCCTTTGATTGTTGTCCCTCAAACCTCTCTTCAAATCGATCTCTCCTCCCCTCTCAATCTATTATTCATGCGCGCGAAAAATCGGAACGCCGATTTTATTCCCAACAATTGGTGTCAGAGCTATCGATTTTCCAAAGAACGAAAAATGGCGAAGAAATCCGCGGATGGAGAAATGGGAGCTTCGACGCCATCTTTGAAGCTGTCAAAAATGAATTATCGCGTATGTTTCATGACCATGGAGGTATATCTCGATTCTCATGATTTATGGCAGACAATCCTTGGTGAGAATCCAACAAAGAAGAAGGACCGCCAGGCACTTTCCGCGATCATTAGCAGAGTTCAAGAAGACTTACTCGAGATCCTTGACGCGAAGAAGACCGCGAATGAGAATTGGGAGATCTTGCGTCAGCGAAACCTCGGCGTGGATAGAGTGATTCAGTCCCGCATTCAAGGACTTCGTTGCGATTTAGAGATGCTCACCATGGGTATGTCGGATTCGATCGTGGATTTCGCGATGAAATTCAGGCACACCGTCTCCGACTTGCAGAATCTTTGAGAAGCGATGGAAGAGAAGGAAGTTGTGCGACGATTCCTGAGAGCGATGCTGGCCAAATTCGATGCACTCAGCCTCTCATTGGAGCAGTATGGTGAGCTCTATAAGGTGAGTCTCAACGAGGTAATCAGATCGCTCACTGTCCACGAGTTGCGGCTCAAAGAACGGGAATCTCGTGAAGAGGAGCAGGTCCTATTGGTGAAGGCAATGGTTAAGGCCAAGATATCTAATGAGGAGTCCTCATCGCGTGGCAGAGGTCGACATCACGGCCGTGGCAGAGGAAGAGGTCGAGGCCGAGTTCGAGGACGCAATCAATCCGGAGAAGAAGATAAGGAGAAGAAGCCTTTTGACAAATCCGTGATTCAATGCTACAATTGTCAAAAGTATGGACACTTCACATATGAATGTAGAAGGGCAAAGAAACTACGAGAAGATCAGGCCTCTATGGTGGAAACTACACCTGCAGCGGCAAGTTCATCCAACACGGTGATCGTGACGTCTTCTCTTCTAATGGCGGTAGTGGAAGAGGTAAGCGACTTACTTCTCCATGGATCTAAGGGTGCATCCTCCGATCCTACACTCTAGTACTTGGATACTGGAGCAACCAATCACATGACAGGTTGCCGAGAATTCTTTAGTGACTTGGATGCATCTACCACTAAATTTTTAAAGTTTGGTGATAATTCGAGGATACAAATCAAAGAGAAGGGAGAAATTGAAGTTAATCAAAAGGACGGTAGCACCCTACCATTCTGCAATGTCCTATTTGTTCCTAAGTTGGAAGCAAATATCCTGAGCCTTGGTCGATTGGATGAGGAAGGCTACCGGATGATCATGGGTGAAGGTAAACTTACCATATTCAATCCTAACGGTCAATTGTTTGCAGAAGTACATAGATCAAAGGGATGACTCAACCTACTGAAGTTAAGTATAGTCGATCAATGCCTCATCACTGCTGAAGACACTGCTGAAGAATGGTTATGGCATTCTCGGTTTGGACATCTCAGCTTTCACACGCTAAAAGAGATGTCAAGTAAGAAATTAGTTGAAGGACTTCCTCCCATCGTGATGCCAAGTAAGCTATGCCAAAGTTGTGATGCTGAAAAGCACCACAGAACGTCATTCCCAAAGATGTCATCCTTCCGAGCGACTCAGCCATTAGAGCTCATCCACACAGACATATTGTTGGTGTACGACCCCCATCACCACCAAGGCATGACACTATGGCGCCGGAGGAGCCGATACCCACGCGCGTCCAGCCCCCTCGACAGGCGAAGACGAAGGATGTCATTTTTCACTACACCAAGTGAGGACTTCATCTCGCCACGACACATCTCACCGGGCCTCGCGCTGCGCGAGGTTATCTTTTCTGTCTTTTCTTTTATTATGAACTTTCTTAGCCCGCACGTGTTTAAGCGGGCCTTTGCATATCTTCTTCTTTCTCTTTTAGGCATTTGGGTGGGTTCCCTCCTTTTCGGGACCCTAGTCGTAAGGCCCTTTCCCTTTGTGAACCTTTAATTTTCTATGATTATGTTTAGGTGTGGGTTGTGGGCCTCAAGTGGGCCCTTTCCTCTCTCAGCCCACTATGGGCTCTATAAGAGGGGAAGGGACACTCCCCAGAAACCCTAGCCGTCATTTGAAGAAAGAAAGGAGTGAACTCCCTCTCAAGTGGCTGCTCAAGGAAGATCGGAGAAGAAGACCAACTGCCGCCGCGTCCGCTGCCGAGACCGCCGCCTCTTCTTGCTCCCATCACGCTCTACCCACGCGACTCACTGTTCCAAGCCGCCGCCGCTACGGCCGCCGCTCAGGTTCGCTGTGCTGCCCTGATTCCCCCTCCAGCACCACCTCCTCTCCCTCCTCGCCACCTCCACCACTTTTGTGCTCCCGCTTCCCCTCTCCATCCTCCCCATAATTCTCACGCAGCCCCCTGTCAACCTCCTCCCCAGGGCATCTCCATCGCCACCAGCCAACCCCCCACACACCCGATTTCCGCATTCCACCCCCATTCACGATTTTTCCCCACACCCCACGATCTCCTCGGCCCTGCATTCCACATCCCCTCTCCAAAACCCGTTCTCAATCCTCGCCGCGTTAACCCTTCCCCTCCACCAAAGAATTCCACGTTAGCCCCTACCTCCCCACCGAAGAATTCCGCTTCCAATCGCATCGCGATTCCTGTCTCATCTTCTGTTTCCATCTCACGCACACCATTTTCCCCTTGAAGTTGCATCTCCTCCCAATCCGCGATCGCACCGATCTATATTCTTCCCTTCCCCCCTTTTGCTAAGCATTCGACGCCTCCTGTCCGCCTCCTACCGATCAAAGATCCATCAACGCCATACCTCCCCCCACATCTTCCATCGACGCCGCACGTCACGGACAGAATCGACGGCCGTCCGAAAATCGCGACAGAATTCTGACATTACAGTCGCAACCCCCCCTCATATTCCACAAATTAATTCCCTTCAACCCCACTCCCCCAATCTCTGGACCTGCCGAATTTCGACCCTACGGCTCGCGAAGAGAACCCCGCCATCAGTAGAGATACCTCACCGTTGTAATCCTCTCCCCGACTCACTGATTTTCTAACCGTGGACTGAGCACCAGCATCTCCCACCGGCCTGCAACAGTTCCCTGTTCGCCGTTTTCTATTCCCCGTTTTCCCCCCTCCCCCTTGAATTTCCTGTGATCGTGTGCACGACGTGTGCCCTTCGCGATCTGACCTCCCCACGCCCCTCTTGTCCGCACATTGGCCGCTCCCTACCGCAAATCTTTGCATAGGAATTGGTTTCGCACCCCTCTCCACGGCAATTCACCTGGGCACCTTGAGCGACGCGTGCCCGTCACGTCCGGGCTGCAATCTCTCACGATTGCCCGCGCAGAATTCCCCTTGTGTGCCTTGGGCACTCCGCGACCACCATCTGTAGTGAACTGCCGTAGCTCCTCTACTACCAGCTTATCTTTTCATCACCGCCTGACCCTGCTCCTTGGTGGACAGCTCCTCAAGACGAGACCCCGACTGTCCCTCGCCTGCTCCGACTCAACCCGCTTCTGCCGTCCGCCGTGCCGCGTGCGATCGGCCTCCATCGTCACGACCGACCGGGCTCGCGCCCCGCAGGTTAGGCACACATCCCCTCTCTTTTACGTTGAAGATCTATATCTTTTATAGTATTTCCCGCGCTTGTCTCCACCGCCGTCGGAACTTAGTGTAGGACGAGTGCTTAGATGACTTGACAGGATTCAGATCGTGGTCCAACTCGTCGGGTTGATTTTCAAGCTTCCCTTGACGACTCACGACCTTACGCCCGTGAGGACGTGGACTGGAGGGCTTCCCGGACTGACTCTACTCGGCCACCCTGGATCTACGGAAACGACGCACGGGACGGTAGTCGGCTTGACTGCATTAGTAGATCTCTATCTCATTGTAGTTCACCCTAGGAACTCCCTGCCTTAGTCTCATCCTTTGTAGTACGGTGTGTGATCGGTGTTGTACACCGGTCCGACATCACATATGTGGGCCAATCTCACCACCTACCTTAGGAGGAAGCCAGTATTTTCTCCTTATCATAGATGATTTTTCTCGACTAACGTGGGTGGCTATGCTGCAGTGTAAGTCTGATGCCTTTGAAGCTTTCAAGAACTTCATGAAACTGGCAAAGACAGAAAAGGGAATGAAGATTAAAACCCCTAGATCAGATAGAGGAGGAGAATTCACATCGGGTGAATTCTCAAAATATTTCTTTGAGCATGGCATCAAGAGACAATTGACTGCCCCCTACTCACCTCAGCAAAATGGGGTGGTGGAAAGGAAGAACAATATAGTAGTATCTATGGTCCGAGCCAGGTTGAAGGCCAAAGACCTCCCAAGAGAATTGTGGGGAGAAGCTGTAAGTACTTGTGTTTACATACTAAATCGATCTTCAACTAAAACCTTGCAGGGTCAAACTCCACATGAGAAGTGGACTGGGAGAAAGCCCTCATTAGATCATTTGAGGACATTTGGATCTATTGTTCATGTGAAGGACACAAAGAGGCATCTAAGTAAGCTAGAAGATAGAAGTAAGCCCATGATCTTCATCGGATATGATCTTGGTTCAAAAGCATATAAATGCCTTGACCCAGTCAACTTCAAAGTTGTCATCAGCCGAGACGTTATCTTTGAAGCATCAGAGAAGTGGACTTGGTCAACGCAAGGTGAAAACTCACATTCACTCACTTTCCTGCCTAATTTTCTCTCTGATCAGGCACATGAAGATCAAATTGATCCATCGGATGAAGAAGAGGAGGTCTCTACTGAGATAACATCCTTATCAAGTGTCTCCGAATATCATCCTCCAAGATACAAGTCAGTGAGTTATCTGTACTCTGAGACCTCCCCTATCACCCAAGACGAGGAAGCTCATCTACTCTCAGGTGAAGAACCTCTCTCCTATACAGAAGCTGCTAATGAAGAGGTATGGAGACGGGCCATGAGAGAAGAGATGTTGGCCATTGATAAAAATAATACATGGGAATTGGAAATTCCCCCGCTCAATTGTAGACCAATTGGACTGAAGTGGATCTTCAAATTGAAGAAGAATCCACAAGGAGAAGTCATCAAACATAAGTCCCGGTTAGTAGTGAAGGGTTATTCAAAGAGAAAGGGGATAGATTATGACGAAATCTATGCTCCAGTTGTCTAATTTGAGACAATTCATATATTGATTGCCTTGGCAGCACTGAAGGAATGGAAGATTCACCATCTCAATGTCAAGTCAGCGTTTCTTAATGGGGAGATCAATGAAGTAATCCATGTGAAGCAACCAGAAGGCTTTTTGGTCAAAGGGAAGGAAGGATGTGTTCTTCGACTCAAAAAGGCCTTGTATGAACTGAAGCAAGCCCAGAGAGCTTGGTATTTCAAGCTCCACACATGTCTGATCTCACTTGGTTTCATCAAGAGCAACTATGAACAATCACTCTATCTCAAATGATCGGATGCTGACACATTGATTGTTGGTGTTTATGTTGATGATCTGATTGTCACAGGGTCAAGCTCTGATGTCATAGAGACATTCAAGACCGAAATGACGCGGGAGTTTGACATGAGCAATTTGGGCTCTCTCAGCTCTTATTTGAGAATAGAAGTGAAGGAAGGTAAGAAATTCATCTTTCTGTCCCAAACGGCTTATGCATAGAAGCTTCTACAACATGCCAAACTTGGAGAATGCAATGCGGCCACCACTCCACTTGAAGCTCGAGCACTATTTACCAACGAAGAAGGAAGGTCAACGGTAAATTCTACTATCTATCGTAGTCTAATTGGCAGTCTAAGGTATTTAACAGACATGCGGCCTGATCTTCTATTCTCTGTGGGAATACTTAGTCGATATATGGAAAATCCTAATCAAGAGCAATATAATGGGGTGAAGCGAGTATTGAGATATGTAAAGGGGACAAAAGACTATGGATTACTCTACAAGAAGTGAGACTTGAAGGGAGAATTAATCGGGTACAATGACAGTGATTTTTCAGGAGATTGTCATGATCGGAAAAGCACCTCTGGACATATCTTCTTCTTCGGTGGGATGGCGGTTAGCTGGTCATCTCAGAAGCAGAGCATAGTCGCTCTGTCTTCTTGTAAAGCCGAGTATATTGCTGCAACTACGACTACCTGTCAAGCCATATGGATGAATCGGCTGATTGGTGAATTGACGAATAATGAAGAGACAAAGGTAAAGCTGATGGTAGAGAACCAATCACCAATTACGTTAGTAAGAATACGGTTCAACATAACTGAACGAAACATATTGATACCCGTTATTACTTCATCCGAGAGTGTGTAGAAGACAAGAAGATTGAAATTGCGTTTATCCGGACGGAAGACCAATTGGGTGATATGTTCACAAAAGCTCTCAGAAAATTGAAATTTCAAGAGATGTGTGGTTGGATCGGCATTCGTAGCATTCCTATGGAGGAGCTAGAGCATGGAGGAGATTAATGGGGGATGCTCCAGCTCAGCAGCAGTTACACTTTCTCCGCAATCTTCCGAGATTAGGCGCTTTCTATTTTCAGGTAGTTACGGTTCTCTTCCCTTTTAATCGTGACTGTTCGTTGAAGCGAGTTAAGACGGCTACGAGGGTGACACGTCAGGAGTGACGGGAGCGGCCTGCGATGGTCGTTGGAAATCCCTCTTCTCTCTCCTCCTCTTATTGGCTAGGTGATTTATAAATTCACCCAACCTGTTTGACGAATGTACACATAGCACAGTGGAAATTCTTCCGCGAATAGTTAAGCCTTTGATTGTTGTCTCTCAAACCTCTCTTCAAATCAATCTCTCCTCCCCTCTCGATCTCTCATTCAAGCGCGCGAAAAATCGGAACGCCGATTTTATTCCCAACACAATCTCTCACTCTCTTCTATCCTAATCTTCCGCGAGCCTATTCTCTCTTTCTTCTTCTGATTTCTTTCCTTATTTTTTCTTGTGGTTCTCTCCTTTTCTGTCGCTATTTCCGAAATCCTCGTTTCCTCTCCCTTACATTATCTCTACCTCTCTCTCGAAATTACCTTCTGTCTTTCTATATCTCTCGATTTATCCCTCTCGCGACCTCACATTTTCTCCTGCGACCTCGCGACTGAAATCTCTCTCCCTCGTCTTCTTTCTTTCTCTCTCTCTTTCCCTCTCTTCGTCATTCTCTTCCTCGCCTTTTCGATTAACTTTCTCCATTTTTTTCAAAGTCGTCTCTTCTTCTTCCAAAGTTGTCTCTTCTTCTTCCTCTTCTTTTTTTGTTTCTTTTTCCTTGTAGGACAATCCTCGCTTCATTTCTCGAAGCTCACGCATTCTTTCTCTCTCTTTTTTTCTTACATTTTTGCTCTATCGATCGTTCTTTCTTTTGTATTTCATCGGGCAGTATAATTCTCTACTTCTATTTCATTATCCGTTCCCCAGCCTTCTTTCTCTCGATCACCGCTCTTCCCTCCGCTTTGACTACTCGTCTCGCTCGTAACCGCATCTCTCTCATTCTTTATCGCGGTCAATCTCGCTCCCTCTCTCTTCCGTGACCACGTGTTCCCCCTATTTCTTTCCTTTCTTCTGCACTTCAACCTCTCTTTCTTTCAAAATTTCCTCCTGCTCTCCCCGATTTCATCCTCCGTCACCCACTTTTGTGAAATCTCTCTTCCCAGTACTATTTATTGCTCTTTCTTTCTTCCCGATATTCTCTTCCCGTGGCAGTTTTCTCCTTCTCAATTCTCCATTTCTCCCTTCCATCTCTTAAAATTCTCCGTGACAGTATTTTTTTCCCTCTAGTTCCTCTTTATAACCTCTCGTGCTCTCCCTCGTAACCGCATTCCCCCTCTTCCTGTAGTCATCTTGTTCCCTTCTTTCTTTACTTTCTTCCACTCTTCTCGCTCTCTTTCTCCTGGAATTTTTCCCGTTCCCCTTTTTTTCACGCTCTCCCTGCGTCTCCCAATCTTCTCCCGAGTTCCCTTTTCAATATCTCCAAATTTTCTTTTTATTTCTCTTCCTCACGATCGCTCCTACTCCTTCTCTCTAGAATTTCTCTGATCTTCCTCTCGCGCGGTCTCACATTCTCTTCCTTTCTCGGTCTTCCTCGTTACGTCCCATTCTCCTCCGCTATGTCGCTCCCTCAATTTTTCTATTCCCCTCTCCTTTTCCTATATTTCTCTCTTCTCTCTTACGACTACTCTCTCTCTTTTCCGCCCTCTTCCAGTACATCCCGGATATTCGCCTCCTTCAACCTCATTTTTCTCTTCCACTTCACCGTCTTTCTCATGGTCCGTTCGTTCTTCCGTCTTTTAATTCTCGCCTACATTTCGATCTAGTGCGTATTTAATTCTTTCTCTTATCCCTCTCTCAAATTTCACATTATCTCTCTCTTTCGATCGTCAAATCTCTGAATTTTCGACCGTCAAATCTCTCTCTTTCGATCGACAGCTCATTCTCTCTACCCTCTCTCACGTTCTCTCTTTTACTTCCCCTCTTCTTTTTCCCTTCTTTTCTCTTTTCTATCTAGACTTCTCTCTCTTCTCTACATTCTTCAGCCGCTCTCATCTCGCCTCTCTCTACATTATTCTCTCTACCTCCCTCAGTCCCTCTCTCTATTCTCTACCTCCCTCAGTCAACAATCAATATCTTTTCCCTACTTCAATTTCTCGCTCCGCGATTCTATCCTCGGTGTTCTCTCTCTCTCCAGTCAATAGTCTCTCTCTTGCTTCTTCCCCTTTCTCTTCATCTCCTTTACCACTCTTTCTCTTTATTTATTTCCTCTAAAAAATCCCTTCTCTAGCTCTTTATTCTCTCCAATTCCCTCTCCCTCTTACTACCTTTCTCTCCCGATTGCCCAACTCCTCATCTCATACTCTTTTTCTTCTTCTCCCTCCTACTTCTTTTCTTTCTACATGGTTTAGATTCCCGTAGTTATTCATTCCCATACTTTTTTTTGTACTGTGAATTTAAGATCTTTGCATATGTAGGTTTACTGAAATCATCCATTAAAACTACTTCCTCCCACGGTCAACTCAAAAAGTTGACCACCACTTCTTCATCATTACTCTCATCTCTACTCCTATCATTGATATTGTTGTGCCCTAGAATCCCTGTGGATCGACCTAGAAAGCTATACGCCTTCATTATCTCCATCCGAACTTAGTTTTCTCGAGTATAAATAGTAAATTTGTCGGGCTGAAACACATGACGACTTTGAGCCTATCACCTACCAAGTTTTACTCCCCCTCCTAATGCTTCCATGGTTCATACCCAAGCAAGCTCAAGTCAAGGTCCTCAAATAGAGGAATTTAAGGAAATTACTAGATTGAGGAATGGGAAGTCTTTCCCAAAGGTTGATATGAACCAGCCCAAAAGAGTGCTTCCTAGGTTGGGAGATAAGGAGGAAAAAGGGGAAAGTAATGAGCAAAAAGAAAAGGAAAAGGGTAAACAGAAAATTACATTGGAGGAAGAGTCTTTTAGTGATGAGTATGATTCAATGAATGAAAAAGAAGAGTCGCAATAGAAGGAAACATCAAATAAACTTGTAGACTCTAAGTACGATCCACCCGTACCCTTTCCTACAGCCCTCATCCCTAAGCTTAAACCTAAAAAATCATTGTGCAACCCCAAGAAAGAAACTAGAACCATAAATCTATCAACTGAGGTGAGTGCTTTCATTTCAAACACACTTCCAAGAAAGCAAAAGGATCCCGGAAGCCCACTTGTTTCATGTAGCATTGGAAACCTTACTTTTAGAAAAGCATTATTAGATCTTGGGGCGAGTATTAATATTTTGCCCACTAATCTATTTGAAAGGCTGAAATTAGGGAACTTGAAACCCACATCCATTGTTTTATCCTTAGGAGATAAATCATTAAGGTATCCTGGAGGCATGATAGAAGATGTAATTGTGAAGGTAGAAGGTTGATGTTTTCCAGTTGATTTTCTTGTGCTAGACATGACCTCACCAGAGAATGTTAATGATTCCACCATAATCCTAGGCCGTCCTTTCCTAGCTACTGCTGAAGCTAATATTGATTGTAAAATAGGGCTAGTAGTAATGTCGTTTGGTGGAAATAGAGTTCCTTTGAAGGTTCTTAATGAGATAAAAGGTTTTGATGATATAGAAGAGCAAGAAAATAATGAGGAATGCCACACTTTTACCCTTGAGCATGACCCTAGTGAGATTCCAAGAATTTCCTCACAAAATCATGGCATGTCTCCTCTACTTCCCAATCCTTCACATTATCTCTTTAGAAGAGTAGAAGTAGGAAATTATCAATTAAAGATGGAAAATGAGAGACTGAAGATAAATCTCAAAACCATACAAGAAAGAGAAAAAGATTTGCATGATAGAGTAGAGTAATTGACCAAAGAAAATGAAAATCTCAAAATAAAATTGAGAATCCACAGCTATAAAAGGAGAAAAAGAAAAACAATGCCCAAACTGAACAGTGGATCAAGAAAGATAGAAGATGAAGCTATCCGTGAAGGAGGAAATCAAAGGCTGCGGAGAAAGGTGTGGATTCCAAAATCTATTATGGATGATTATAGGCAGATTGCAGCCCATGCATTGTGGATTCCAAAATATTTTTTATTAATCTGAAATTGAGCTTTTTGAATGTCTAGCTAAGGACTCTAAACTAAGCGCTTTTTGGGAGGCAACCCAAGCTAACATACACTACTTTTTTGTCTTCTCCTCTCTGTTTTTGTTTTCTATTTTGCATCGCAGAAATTCTCAGAGATGACATGAAAGAAAAATCAGCAAGTAGAAAGTGGAAGGTGGTCACAGAACCCAAGGAAATGAAGAGCATAAAAGAAGGCTCAAATCTGCAGTTTGTCTTCATGACCCTCCAAATGTTCAGGTGATATCTTTCCATGCTTTCATATATACATGTCATTGAGGACAATGCCTTAAAAGAAAGGGGGGATAGCTGTAGTTGAGCTGTGGCTAGCTTATGCATGAAATTAAAAATTTTAAATGCATGAATTGAAGTAGATTAGCACCACAAACCTATCTAAGTAGGATTTCTATCTCAGTCATCCTCTCCTAAACTCCACTTCAGTGTAGAAGCTCAAGATATTCCTTTGTGGGATATGGCAGTGATTACTTGCACTCATGTCTTCCTAAGAGTAGATTCAATGAATCCATTAACCTCAAATATTGTGTCCAGTGTTAGGGAGGCATGAGATTGCCAAGGTCCTTAGTTACTAAATACCCTCACCTCCCCAAGAATCTTAGAGGTATATCATCTTTTAAGTCCTTGGTTTGCAGCTGAAAAATTATGGAGCTCCTGAAAATAAAAAAAATAAAAAGAGGAGCAAGGATAAAAGAGTGCGGTAGAAAACTTATGAAATTCAAAAGTTAACGTGCAAGCAGCAATAAAAAAGTATCAAGTTTGAAGCCCCAATTTGAAAGCTTTGAAGTCCAAAGAAAGACTTCAAGGGCAAGTTATGTAACTGCATGTATTGTAATCAAGCCTCAAGGCATCTTTATTAAACTCATCATCTGCCTACCCCAATCCTTATAGCGATGACATAAAAGAAGGCTCAAATAAAGAATCTTTATTTGAAGGGTTTAAAGCTGAGATCCCCTAAGCCCTTTGAATTCTCACCCCCCTCGTCCTCCCTTTTCTGTCCAAAAGGTATTCAAGAGTGGGTGTATTCAAGAGTTTAATAGGCTTAAATAAGAGCAATCCATGAGTGGTTATAACCAAATTTTGTATTCTTATCACACCCCCCAACTTAAGGATTTCTAGTCCCTAGCACTGATTAGGTAAAGAGAAGGATTAAGCCTAACTAAGTAGTAAAGATATCTCTGCCATCATTCGGGCCAGCAACATGCACTTGAAGTGGGTGGGAAGAAGGCATTGATGTATGTTCTTCCTAAGCACCGAATAATTTCCACGGTATGGTGTAGAGTCTCCTTCACTAACCACCCACTCATGACTTGATGTTGTAGACTATTAGTGCATAAAAAATAGTTAATTCTACATGCTTTTTATTTTTCTGATTTTCAAGAACTATACAAGAGGAAGAATAGCAAGATCATCCAAAATAGAAGGTTTAAAAGGCATAATGGGTTGTCAAAAGAAAGAAGGTGTGAGCCCAATCAAAGGAAATGGGAGCCCACCCAAAGGGGAGACTCGGAGAATAAAATAGGGAAAAGCTCTCTATCGAGATTCTCCTCTCCTTCCTCTCTCTTCTGCTTCTTCTTCGTTTTTCTGTTGTTGTCTCTATCTCCTAGGTTTAGAATTTCTTCTGCATCCTCCCCATCGGAATGTAGTTTAAGATTCAAAGTGAGAAATATTTGTTTAGAAAAATCTATGTTATTGTTATTGTTTTTTTTAATCTCTCGTGTTTGATCTCTTCGTCCTCTCCCGCTCAACCTCTCTCCCATTTTCTTTCCTCTATATCTTCAATAATTTTCTCTTTCTCCGATCTTCGTCTCCCTTCCCTTTTTCTTTCACTCTATTGATTCATCTTGTTTCTCTCTTAATCCACCGTTCTCTCTTTCATTTTCTCTCCCTTGATCTCGTCGGATAGCTTAGCTCGCGTACTCTCTACTTTCCTCTATCTCATTCTCTCTTGCTTCCATGTTCTTTCTTCTTCCAATCTCTAGCTGAGTCTTCCCCATCTCTCCTTCCTCATCCGCATTTCTTCTGGTCTCATCTTCACGGGTTTCCGGTTCTCTCTGAATCTCTATTTTTCTCGGTTCTCTTCGGCAGTCGATTCCCCTTCTTCGATAAATAAATCTAAGTCACGTCACCTTCCTACATCATTTTTAGTTTTCTCTCCTCTCCTAATTTCCCTTAAGGTTCTCCAAAACCGTACCAGACAACCGAAAACCGAACTGAACCGAACCGACACCAACGGTGCTAAAAAAATAGCCAACCCGAGGTTTCGGTTCAGTTTCGGTTTTCACTTCTGGTGAAAACCGAAGCCGACAGTTTCTATTTTCTAATTTTCTATCTCTCATTCTCTCTCTCAGTTTCTCGCACTGTCGCACGCATTCTCTGGATTTCTCTCTCTCTCACGGTCTCGCAATCAGTTGTGCGCAATCACTGTGTGCAATCGTGAAGCTTCCTTCGATTTCTTTTGTCATTGAAAGTCAAACCGAACGGTCCGAACTCTGAACCAACAATGTGAGTCATTTTCTTCTATTTCTCCCTTTTTATTTCCGTGGAAGACTTGCGAAAATTTGTTGTTGCGGAAATTTGTTGAAGCCGATCACTCCATCATCCTCTATCCTTCTCCATCTCTCCCCTTCTCCATCCATCTTTCTCTTAACATCTATTTCCTACCCTATCTCCCTTGCCAACTCGATTCCTCTTACTTCAACTATTCCGCCCTCTTTTCTGTCTCAATCCCCCAACTCTGTGCTATCTCTCTCCTCGATCTCCCTCCACATTCTCCCTACTAATCACTATCTTTCTCTATCCAGGTTTATCCTCTCATTCCTCTCTTTTCTTGCCCTGATTTTCACAGCACTAATAAGATTTTTCATCTAAATTACCTTCATGGAATTAACTAAATTCTCTTCATGCAACTGAAAAATTATACTTTTACTTGCCACTTCCAAAGATAAAATCTGATTTTAGAATAGTAGAATATGCTCTATGGTTCCATTTCAACAAGAAGATGAGATGATTTTCTGAAAAATAATCTACAAGGGAACATAGCTAAGTTGTTTTTATGTTCCTAACCTCCACTTGCCCATTAGATGATGAATTCCATAGCACTTTAGGATCTGAAATTTCTCTGCATACATCTTCTTCAAATTTGATATACTTTAAGATGAAATAATTGAAGTTATACTCAAAACTAAAATCATAAATCTTTCAAGATTTTTTCCAGTAAAAAATTTCAAAGGAATTTTCTAGTTTGTCTCTAGAAGATATTAATGAGAAAACTAATATTGATCTTTTTAATCTCAGCTCTGGAGATATTTTTCCAATGTCCTCAGATTGGTCATTGGTGGTTGAAAAGGGTCTAGAGGCTGCCATCTGGCTTGATCTCGATTATTCTTGGCTCATCCATGGTCCAAATGATTTATAAATATCTTACTTATTTCTATCTAATGTAGATTATTTGAATTGTAGACATTTAAGTTTGCAATCATTGAGCATCAACAACCTCAAATGGATATCCTACAAGATGAGGTAACTTATATTATATTATTGTTTATAATTTCTCATTCATTGTACATGAAATATTTATCTAGTTTAATAACTAAATAACATTCCATTCATCTATTGTTAGCAGATTGCCTCAAATAATGCAGAGACACATATTTCTACAAGTGTGAGCACTGCAAATTCCTCTCAACGTCGAAAAGGCTCGCCGGCTTTGGTATACTATACGAAGAACAACAATGGTGATTATTGTTGCGATATTTGTAAGCAAAGTACCCCTTCGAGAGATTTGATAATAAAGAGAGACAAGACAGGAAGCACTATGGCTCTATGGAAACACTTAGAAAAGTTTCATCACTCTATTTATAGGGATCTCAAGCCTTCAAGTACTGAAAATCCATCGACTAATTTTTTTTTTCCAAAAAAAGTAAATATTCAGGAAGGACTCCATAGCTTACAAAGGAAATATGCATTGATTTGATAATCAATACTGATACAGCCTTTTCGACCCTTAAGCATTCACAATTTGAAGCTTTTTGTTCCTATTTTGCACAATGTGATGTGTCCCTTCCGAGTGGAAACACATTACGACGTGGCATCTCTGCAAAATTTGATGATGAAAAGGAAAAAATGCGACAATTGTTTCAACCAATTGAGAAAGTGTCACTCACTGTAGATACTTGGACTACTACAAATCATTTGGCAATTATTGGGATCACGATTCATTGGATCGATGACTTGTGGAAACTTCATAAATGTGCTCTTGCTGTCAGAGAGTTGTGTGGATCTCATGGAGGTGCATACATGGCAAAAGTGTTACATGAATTGCTGGTAGATTACAATTTGACGAATAAGGTAAGAAATATTTTTAATTTTTGTATAATTTTTTACACTAAATACTTGTTTCCTTGTTTTGTATAGTTGTGCGCAATCACTGCTAATAATGCAAGCAATAATAAAACTATGGCAGCAAGCTTAGAAAAATTGTTGAAGGGTTCTCGTTCAAGGTTCACCAAGAACTATCTCACACCTTGCATCACCCATGTTCTTAATCTAGCTATGCAACATGGCTTAAAGGAACTTGGTAATGAGGAGTCATATTCGGATAGTGAGGATGAGGACAACGATATAGAGGGACTAGAAGCCATCAGTCAAAAACAATTTGGTGAGATTCTTCATAGACTTCGAAAACTTGTCGTTGCAATTAATTCTTCCCCTAAGAGGATTTATCACTATAAGAATTTGTGTGATGAGTTGGAAATGTCAAATAAAAATATTCTTGTTGAGGATGTCCGAACCAGGTGGAATTCAACATATGACATGATCGAAGCTGCGTGGGAAAAAAAGAGAAGGTAATGGTGAGCGACCATCTAAACACAAACAAAGTAAAATTTTTAATTGAGGATGAAGAATGGGAGCTCTTAAAGATGTTTGTAGATGAACTCTTGGCTTTTGGTGAGGCAACTCAGGTATTTTCTAAGTCGAAGTCAATTACGTCTAAGTCGCCAAATGTATCGGGATTGTATGGACTTCTAGTTGAACGATTGGACTCATTAATTTTTTAGCTACATCATCCTCTCCAAGATTTCACAGGGACAAAAATGAGCAATGAACAAGCAAAGGCACTAAGACATGCATACACGTCAATGAAAGAGAAGTTGTTGAAATATGAAATGCAAGTGAGGAGAAAGCCTATGTTCCCTATTTCCACAGTGCTAGACCCTAGATTGAAGTTGGAACATATTCCTCATGGTGAGAAAAAGTTTGTTGTGGAAACTTTACTTAACTTGCTCGAATCTGTGCGTATCATAAAAGGTTCAAGTTCTATGCCGATTGATGATCTTTTAGCTTCAAGGACTCATAAGCGTTCAAAAGTAATGATGCAATTTATGGAGCGACAATCAAGTAGGAGCACAACAGTCGATGAGCAATCAGTAAAGGTTGAGTTAGATGATTGCTTAATTAAATGGCATGTTATCAAGCACATGTGTACTTTCCATCATTATATTCCACTTCAAGAGATCTTTATAAAGCACAATTTGTAGAAACAAACGGGAAATTGGACCCTCAAGTTGCATTTCTTGGTTTGCACTTGGAATCAGCCTTCATGAATGACTGGCCAACAACTATATCATTTTGTGTCAATCCTCGATCATCGATTGACCATCCATAACTTTTTATGCAACATGTGAAGACAAAAACATTGATCCAGCCAATGATGATACATGGCAAAAGTCATGGCACATCAAATTGAAGATCTTTAACTTTCTATACGACATGTTATCATGTGTGTCATCATTTGAATATGAATTCTATCCTAACAATATAAATCAAAAGGCAAGGATTGTAAATATCGATAAATTCCAATAAATGTGAAGCTTGATTAATTTACTTTTTGAGGTCAATTTTCTTAAAAGGCCGTGTTACTTCTTGGTTTCCAAAAATTCCGAATAGATTGAACAAAAAGAATCAAGCCTCAAATAAAATGAAGAAAATTTATCCCCATAGAAAATATTGATAAGAATCTAAAAACCTATGAAACTGGAATATGAAATTATCAATTTCATTAACACTTACATTTTAGGTCTAATATTGGTTACATAAATTCTAAAAAACAAAAGAATAAGGAATGTTTTGCCACCTTTTATCAAATATCTCCATTTGAATATTTAGGCCATCTTCTCTGTCAAGAGAAACTCCTCTTGTGGGCCATTGGCCACCTTCTTAGAGTCATAATTAATCTCTCATTTGGGCCATGGGCCTGTCTATCTTGGGTCACCTTGGCATACCATTTTTGGCCTTTGGATCACCTCTTTGGGCATTTAGCCACATCTTTTCAATCAACTAGGGGCACCTCATTTGGCCTTTGGGCCACCTATTTTGGGTCATTGGAATCCCTATGTTATGCTCATTGAATTCTTGTTTTTTATTGATTTCAGGTCACCTCTTTGAGTTATTTTCAGCTTAGTAGAGGTATCTCTTTAGAGTCCCTAAAAATCTTGAGTCCCTAAAAACTACCTCTTTGGTTCATATAGCCACAAAAAATTGAAGGAAAATTAGAGAGACCTTGGTAGAGACATGATGCTTTTGGGACGTCTCTTTCTTGTGGAGACAAAGCCTTTCCAATTGTCCACATTTTGGATGCTTTGACAACTCGGTCTAGAACATTGACCTAGATCACCTATCTTTATGTTCTTATTTCCTTTTTCATGACAATTTCTACTTCAAGATATGAACAGAAAAACTAGCCATTTATTAACTTTAGGAAGAATACTAAACCCTAAGGGTATTTTGTTCACCACTAAATTGTGTGGCAACCAAGATAAGATATGACTATTTAAATAGATTTATGCATACCAATTTTAACCCTTATATGCAAGGGATAAAATGGGTTACCCCTCGAGCTTTCATTACGTCTCCATAGAGTATCAAAGCTTTTATTTTAAATTGGGACTTGTCCCATGGAAATTCAAAAAAAAAGTTCCATTTATGGATATCTTCAATAAGATAAGAAAACAACCATGGCAATCACTTCTTCAATTTTCTGGCTATACTAGCCGAAAGATGACTAGAGCATTATATGAAAAATGTCAACTGGACAGCCATGTTGCCTGATGATCTTCGAACCCATGCTTCATGAATGAACTATACACATAGAGATCGATGATCACCTTGTGATTTACAAGATAATCCAAGCTATCAAAATTCTCCAGTTGAATTCTAGTGTTAGTCAAGTGCTATTTCCATCAAGCCTTGTTCCATCATTATTATCCATAATTCGCTCATAATACAATCGAAGGATTTGGATGAAGGACCGAAGCCCCCTTTTATTAGGGTCCCAATTGGAGCTGACGCAGTGCACGCATTCTGGCTGTTGTGCTTCTTTTTTATTCAATTTTAGTTCTCAGATGGATGGACAGACAGAAAGAGAGAAAGGGAGAATATCGAAGAATTGCTCTCTTCAGAGCTTGCTGTTTGGCGAGGAACGAGGAACTCCCCAATGCCTTGGCCCTCTCCCGGAGCAGGAACTTCTGTGTCTTCCCAGTCGAGGTCTTGGGAATATCTCCAAACACTACATTCTTGGGTGCCATATAATGCGGCAACCGGGCCCTACAGAAGGCGATAATTTCCTTTTCTCCAACATCTACCTCCGATCCCTCCTTCACCTGCACAAAAGCGCACGGCGCCTCCCCCCAAAACTCATCCGGCCGCGCCACCACCGCCGCATCTGCCACTACCGGGTGCTGGAAGAGCACTGACTCCACCTCAATGCTGCTGATATTCTCACCCCCGGAGATGATAATATCCTTTGATCGGTCCTTCAGTTCGATATATCCATCTGGGTGTCTCACAGCCAGGTCCCCGGATCGAAGCCAGCCTCCGGCGAAAGCCGCCATCGTTGCTTCCCTGTCCTTCAAGTACCCACTCATCACCGTGTTGCCTCTCAACATCAGCTCTCCTAGAGTGTTCCCATCTGCGGGGACACTCTGCATGGTTGCTGGATCCTTCACGTCAACTTCTTCTAATCCCAAATGTTGCAGACCTTGCCGAGCTTTTAGCTTTGCTCTTTCAGAAGAAGGTAGCGAGTCCCACTCTGTTTTCCATATACAGAGAGTGGCAGGACCATAGGTCTCTGTCATGCCATAAGAGTGAGTCACCCTGAAGCCCATCTGCTCAATTCTGTTCAACACTGCTGGCGGCGGCGGAGCGCCGCCAGTCATGAGGTTCACCGTTTTTCTGAGGGGTGGCGGTGGCGCCGTCGAATTGGCGATGATTGAGAGAACCGTCGGAGCTCCAGCGAGATGGGTCACGCCATAATCATCAATGCTGCGGAAGATGGCTTCGTCGGAGACTTGCCGGAGGCAGACGCTCGCGCCGCCCTGCGCGGCGAGGCCCCAAGTGAGGCACCAGCCATTACAGTGAAACATTGGGACTGTGCACAGGTACACAGACAAAGCAGGGAGCTCAAAGAGAAGAACAGTAGCCAAAGCGTTCAGATAAGCGCCTCTATGGCTATACAGAACTCCCTTTGGTCTCGCAGTGGTGCCAGAAGTGTAGTTAAGCGAGACCGGATCGCACTCGTCCTCCGGCCACCTGATCTTGAAATTAGGGTTTCCGCCCCGGACAAGACCCTCGTAGTCCAAATCTGACGAGCCCGATTCAGATTCCGAGATGAGGATCAAGAGGGGCGGCGTCTGGTTTGCCCCGGAAATCAGCTTCAAGGCTCCCTTGGCGACCTCCAATAGTTGCTGCTGCACGAAGAGTACTTTGGAGTTGGAGTGCAAGAGGAGGGTGGAAATCATGGAGGAGTCATGACGGATGTTCATGGTGCAGAGGATCGCCCCCGCCATGGGCACCCCAAAGTGGAGCTCATACATGGCGGGAATATTCTGGGATATAACCGCTACCTGAATCGAAGCACCATAAGTCGAGAAAAACCCATGAAAGCGAAGAGGGAAGCAGGGGAGGGAAAGAATTATCTTACCACGTCTCCGCGAGAGATGCCGAGGTCGGAGAGCGCAGATGCGAGACGGAGGCATCGGTGACGTGTCTCCGACCAGGTGAAGCGGCGAGAGCCATCGATGACGGAAACGCGGTCAGCGTAGACGACGGCCGACCGCTCCAGGAAGCTGATCGGCGTCAAGGGGACGTAGTTGGCGGCGCAGCGGATCGCCCCTTCCATTGGCTTCCTTCGACTGACGTACGGCGAGAGGGAATTGACTGAGTCTGTGAGGGGGGAGAGAGAGATCCAGCCTGGGAGTTTGCGCAGAAGTCCGCAAGGAGAGGGAGAGGGTCAGAGTTTGCACAAAAGTCCGTGAAGAGAGAGATTATATGGCCTTGGAGTTTGCGCAAAAGTCATAGAAAAA
The DNA here is from genome assembly GCA_024174645.1 of Lemna minuta. Taxonomy (NCBI): domain Eukaryota; kingdom Viridiplantae; phylum Streptophyta; class Magnoliopsida; order Alismatales; family Araceae; genus Lemna; species Lemna minuta. Next base: position 3,872,089 of record CM044120.1, on the reverse strand, counting down.
GATGATACATCGTGGAGCCCAAACGACCAACCAAACAACTAGGTTACATAAACTATTAAAATATTGAAATTTTAGAAAAAAACTAGTAAAATTAATTAATTGATTAGATTTGTCTTAGTTATAAATTATTTGACTGAACACAAACATACATGCAAAAAATAAGTACATGTATACATAAAATGAAGGGTACATGGATGGAAATTGAATCTTTCACCAATTCTTTCAAATTCAACCCATGTTCAACCATCTCATGCACAAATTTGGCGGAGAAGAGGCACAAACTTAGCCTTTTTTTTTACAATTGTTGACGAGTAAGGCTGAAAATGACCAAAATGAGGTGAATCGGTGAACCATTGAAAATCACGAATGAGAGCAGAGGGTATATCAAATATTTTGTTTTACTTGTTAAGTTGTTTGATAGACCTAGAAGGCTTGATGATATGTAAATGTTCCAAGATTACCTAGTCCAACGTATACAGGTAGGACCATACTCGGATTAGATATCAAGATAAGGGACCACAAATGCAAGGTATGAAGCCCATTCAAAAGTGTCCTTTTGTATGTTTATGTTCAAAAGTGTCAATTTGTCAATGTCTTTTGGCTTGTGGCTCTTTGGAGGTCTCTTTATGTTAATTTAGATAAATATCTAATAACGTATATATCTAATACTGAACTAGCTATGGTATTATTACAATTACTGTCTACTTTCTGTTACGCGTTCCCCCTGACAATTGTCTGCAAGAAACATGATGAATCATCTCACTGATGAGAAACCAAAAATTGAAGATAAAAATTACTTCAAGTGGATTGGGAGTGAAACTGTTTTGCATGGATGGCTCTGTGATTTAATGATTCCTAGCATTGCTGGTCTTTTAAAATTTGAGACCTCATGCAACGAGGTGTGGGAAGCAGCCCACAAAAGACACTCAAAAAGGGAAGATGAGTTAAAAATCTATGAGCTAATGTCATCTACTTATGGTATAAAACAAGGGCAAAATTCGGTTCTAGTGTATGCTAATGAATTAGTGGCTATCTGGAAAGAGTTGGACCATTATCGTCTTCCAAATCCAAGTTCTATTGGCCGAGAATACATCTTGAGGGATATAGTATATCTTTTTTATTGGGACTTAATTCTGCATTTGAGAATTTTATGGGTCAGATCTTCAATCGACCCTCTAAAGTCTCTCTTGAAGATGGTATTTACCTTGACTATTCATGAGGAGAGCATACTCAAATTACAAAACAGGCTTCCCCAAGGTCCAGATCTGAGATTAAACTCAGCATTTGTGGGACAGTCCCATGATAAAGAGATACAACATAATTCTCAACTCAAGAGGGCCTTGAAATCACAAACTCCAAATCGAAAGGATTCTATGTGGTGCACTCATTGTAAGAAGAATAGGCACACAAAAGAAACTTGTTGGGATATTCATGGTCGGTCAAATAAATTTTGGAAAAGCTTCGTCACTTATGAAGAATCGGATCAAGAGATATGTCAAGCCCCAACTCAAAGCTCCAGACTTGCATAAGCTTACAGATCATCTGAACTATAATTTGAATGAGCTTGAACATATCAAAGAGGTCATCAACAGCTTGAGCAAGAAAAATTCAACATCCATTCAAGAACCAGTTGCCATGGCTAACCTTGGTAAGTGTTTACACTTAAAAACTTTCTTTAATAGCTCTCATGATCAATCAATTTCGTGGATCTTAGTCTCTAGAGCCACAGATCACATGACCTTTAATTCAAATCATTTCATCGCATATTCACCTTGTACTAGAAATCGTAAAGTACAAACTACTGATGGGTCTATGCTAACAGTAGCAAGTATTGGTAGAGTTAAAATTGATATATTTGGAATTTTAGAGGATGTCCTGCACATCTGATAACATGCTATTTTTACATGAATTTACATGATTATTAATACAAATAAAAGCAATAATTGTTATAATTGTATGCATGTTATCATATTTTAAGTATATTTCTAGCATTTTGTATAATTTCATGTTATGATCTAAAAATACATCAATTTATGGATTATTATATGTAATTAAATATTAGAATTTATAATCCTATTTATATTTAAGATCATAATGATGTTTTCATGATTAAATAATAAGAGAAATGATGCTTATGATTATTCATGTATTTTTATAAAGTTATTTTAAAAAATACATGAACGTATTTATTTAATTAAAATTCATTCTCTTACTATTTTAATAATTTGACTTTTTAAAATGATAGATTATTCAATTTCTGATCCAACAAAAAAAATTTGAATTAATTTGGAGTTGTATTTTTAACTTATGATTTTTACAATTTATAGGAATTTTTTGGAATTTTTCTGAATTTATTTAAGTTTATTTTTTATTTTAAAAGTAATTAAATCAATTAAAAAAGGGCAAAAAAGGGAATATTTATCACGCGGGACCCATGCGGACCCGACGTGGCACGCAAGGCCACGTGGCAGAGCCACGCAGACCCACGCGAGTGTCTGCGTGGCACAGAGGTGACGTGTACATATTATATTTATTATACATATGGTTATAGTACATATAAGCATTCCATAGAGGAACTCGATAACTACTATAACCGGTCTACCTTATATACCCAACACCTCTCCTTTATTTTCTCCGTGTGGGACTATATTCCCTTCTTTTCTTTTGATTGCAGGACGCGTGGCAAAGCGTGGAGCGTTGGATTCAAATCGTGTGGATGATCGCGCGTCGATGCAGTGGACTTTAGGTCCACCCGATCAATGATCGCGCACGTGCTTCAATCGGGACTTAAGTGAATCAATCTCAACCGTCGATCTCACGAGTTATAACGAGTCGAGATTCGTCGCGACAGATGGACCTTCAGATCAATCAAAACCGCTCGATGAAGATCCAATGCACGCAACGAATCGACGCACTTCCTTCTTCACGCGATAAAAATGCATCTCGACCCTCCATCTGCGATCGGACGATCATCAAATAGAAGCGTCGATTTTGCCAAATGACCCTCTATCATAACCGTCGATCGCGAAGCCACCATTGATCGGACGGTTACGCCTCTTTTTCTCTTTAAATAGAACTGTTCTTTGTGAACAAAAACACCCTTAGATTTTCGAGTGAAATCAAACTATTTAGACACCACAATTCAAGCGCCCATCGATTTAAATCTCTTCTTTATGCATTTCCACATCCGATGAGCATTTGAAATCAAAATTTGATCGAGAGATCGAGAAGAAATCACATCTTGAACTTCAACTTCGTCTTCGAAAACGCGGAATGAAAAGCCATACATCCCGCGATTAATTGGATCATTTCGAAGGCTACTTTGGGTGAGATTGCGTGTTTTTATCTTAATCTTTCATCATTTGAGTGTTAATTTTACATTTCGAATCGTAGATTAAGTTTAATTTCAGTTTAATTTCGGTTTTAAATCAATTTTGCGATACGAATTTTCTCCTATTTTCAAACTTCAATTACTCTGCGAATTCTTATCCAAATCACTCGATTTTTTTATTTCCGTGGATTCGCAATTGAGTTATCTTTCTTAATATTATCAAATTTCTAATCTCAATTCGTCGTCCGATTTGATCAAATTTCAAAGATATCTCTCAAAATTCCCTAATTCTTTGTGGAATCGACCCTTATTTAACATTATACCCTGAAATTCGTGAATGAATCTTTAATTTGGTAAGTTTTGGACTTTATTTTGACACGACATCATGTGTTTTCAACGACCATATGAAATCGTTTCGTCAACATCCCAAAACTATGCATTAACTTGATATATGTTACTAGAGTATTCATCGTTTTTGACAACAACGAGTGTTTTTTATCAACAAGTGGTCAAACTAGAAGACTGGACTAGCTAGAATAAACAAAGGGTTGTACCATGTTCAAGGGACGAGGACAGCTGCATGTCTAGAGGCTCTTCCCAACAACAAAGGTACTAATGAGTCGTGGTCAAACTATCTTCTGTTGCATAAAAGACTTGGTCATCCTTCGGTTTTAGTGTTAAAAACCTTGTTTCCCACTTTAAAAATTTCTCATCCTCTACAATTGTGTGAAGTTTGTGAGTATGCTAAACATAAGAAATCAGCATATCCTTCATCACTAACCAAGAAAAGTTATCTGTTTCAACTTATACATAGTGATGTATGGGGTCCCTCTCAAGAAGTATCTATTCATGATCATAGATGGTTTCTAGTATTGGTTGATCATTGTACTAGATTCACATGGGTATTCCTTATGAAAACTAAATCAGAAGTATCACAAATTATATCATATTTTATTAATTTTGTCCAACAACAGTTTGACACAAAAGTCAAAGGATTTAGGATTGATAATGCAAGAGATTTTGATAATCATGTGTTAAAGAGTTTTTTCAGCTCAGAGGTTATAATACATGAACCTTCATGTGTATATACTCCTTATCAAAATGGTGTGTTTGAGAGGAAAATTGGACATATATCTTGAAAAAGCAAGAGCACTACTCTTAGACAGTAAAGTTCCTGTAGCTTTATGGAGTGAAGATGTCCTTACATCCACTCAATTAATCAATAGACTACCTACACCTGGCTGTGAAAATGACTCTCCACTAAGTAGACTTCAGAAATTTTTTCCTAGTGTAACTCTTAAAAATAATCTAATGCTACGGATATTTGGGTGTATATGTTTCATTCACAATAATAAGTCAGGCTGAGTAAATTTGAAGCAAGGTCCATTAAATGTGTGTTTATTGGATATTCAAATACACAAAAGGGTTATAAATGCTATTCACCAGAATTAAAGAAGATTTTTATATCTAAAGATGTAACATTTTATTCTCCAGCTCATGATGATAATGCAACCTTCTTTAACAAGAACTCCATAGAGAGTCAAGTAACCAATATACCTTCAAGCAGTGAACCTTGTGAAACCTTATCTCAAGACACTATTGAAATGAATGAAAATGATAATGTCACACAAGTAACTGGGATAAATGTCATTGCTGATAACCTAGCCCAAGAGCAGGTCTGTATTGAAGAGTTAAGTGGAAATATTACTAACGATGATCAATCTAAACTGATTAGAGAATGTGAGGAAACTGCAAAAAATGAAAAACGAAGGTGATAAACTGACTACTAAAGGAAGACAAAGTAGTAGAGTAAGAGTGCCAAAAAAATTATATCCAATTGAAGATTATGTTAATTACAATCGTTTTAGTCAATGCTCAAAAGTGTATGTTTCTAATCTCATCAATGAAAAAATTCCTAGAACTAATGAGGAAGCCCTTACGGATAACAGATGGAAGTCAGCCATAAATGAAGAAATTAATGCTCTAGAAAATAATCAAACGTGGGAAATTATTGATAAACAACAAAACAAGAAATCTGTAGGGTGTAGATGGTTATTTACAATTAAATATAAGCCTAATGGAGATATAGAAAGGTTAAAGGCCAGATTGGTTGCCAAGGGATACACTCAAGTGTATGGAATTGATTTTCTAGAAAAATTTTCACTAGTAGCAAAAATGAGCACTGTTAGAATATTAATATAACTGGTCACATGTAAGAATTGGGTCTTACATCATTATGATGTAAAAAATGCATTTTTGCATGGGGACCTAGAAGAAGAAATATATATGTACCTTCCTCCATGATATAAAACGCATTTAATCAACAAAGTATGTAAATTAAAAAGGACAATTTATGGATTAAAACGATCACCAAGAGCATGGTTTGGAAAATTTACCAATGTTATGAAATCATTTAATTATAATCAGTGCAATCAAGATCATACCTTATTTTACAAACCTAATAATGAGAATAAAATTGTACTAGTTCTTGTTTATTTAGATGATATAATTGTCACAAGAAATGATGAAGAAGAGTTAATTAATTTAAAAGAAAGATTCTTTGAAGCATTTGACATGAAATATTTAGGAATCCTAAGCAATTTCCTAGGAATGGAGGTTTCCTATTCAGAAGATAATATTTTTCTATCTCAACAAAGATATATCTTAAATGTATTAACCAAAACAAGGTTTCTTGATTGTAAACCAGCACTCACTCCAATTGATCCTAACTCTGAAATTGCCCTAAATGAAGGTGACCCAAAGATAGATCAAGGAGAATATCAAAGGCTTGTAGGGAAATTGATATACCTTGCCACCACAAGGCCTGACATTGCCTATATAGTCAATTTACTAAGTCAAGTCATGCATGATCCTAGAATGAGCCATTTAAAAATTAAACATAGAGTATTAAGGTATTTAAAAGGAAAAATTGGGTAAAGAATTAAATTTACTAAAGGAAATTCATTAATTATTAATGTATATACAGATGCAGATTTTGCTAATTCTAGAATTGATCGAAAATCAATCACAAGTATGTGTACATTTATGGGGAATAATCTTGTTTCATGAAAAAGTAAGAAACAAAAATATGTATCCTTATCAAGTGCTGAATCAAAACTCATTGCTCTAGAGACTGGGGTAAAGGAAGCATTATGGATTAAGAATTTATTTACTAAATTAAATATTAAAATTGTGTTGCCCAGAACGTTAATGAGTGATAATAAATCTGCCCTTAGTATGATTCATGATCCTGACGATGCAATTTATGCGGTCGTTGAAAACACACAAACATCAATAAAAAAATTCTATAATTCCGAGCTCACAATAACAAGAATATGAAATCAACTATAGTGTGAAGATCGGGTCGATCTACAGAGAACATGGTTGACTTTCATCAAAGGGTTGACTTTGTCAAACTTAGGTTTAATTTGGTATATTAAGAAATGAAAGTGATATATAATTAATAGAAATGATATAAATAATATCCAAATCAAGCGATTCATATATGAATAGAAAGCTAACAATCAGAGGATTCCAAAAAGACTAAAATTGTTAAATTTTAATATATATTTTGAGAGTTATTGCCCTTGCAAGTCAACATCCAAATTCAGATTGAAAATGAATAGTTGATGGTAAAATGTTAAATTGAAGGGTTAAACGGTGATGAAATTTTACGAATTAGGTATCCACGGAAAGATGATGAAACAAGAAATCCAATGAGACCAAAATCAAACAATTTGTACTTAAGATCAGGGAGAAATCTATGTTTGAAAATCAACAAAATTCTGCACCCAAATTTGGGCGAAATGAAGAACAATTCGATTTCTAGAATGAAATTACCTATCTAAATCTAATCTAAACTACATAAATTTCAAGGAAAATGATCTAATCATACTATTAACCCGATTGACGTGAAGATTAAGCCTCAAAGTATCTTGATTAGGGAGAATTTCTCTGGGACCTTCTTCGACGTACGTTTGGCGTTCAAGGGGAGATTTTGATCGATTTCTTACAATAATTCATGATTAACTTGCTTCAATGGATGCAGAATTGAGTCTAAGAAGCAAGAGAATCACGAAGAACTTAAGATCTTCCTTCAAAATCACTTAATTTCTTTACGATTCGACCAAAAGTTAGGTTTACAAAGGAAGAACATGGGTTTTTATAGGAAATTTCATTGCGAAAATCGCGGACCGTCCGATTCACTGAATGATGATTCAACGGCTGAGATTGTGCGATTTAAGTGGGCCACGATCCCACGATTTTCTCCCTTTTTTAAAGGAATTAATTCTAGAAAATCCGGAAAATGCCTGAAAAATCAAAATAAAATCCAGAAAATTCTATAAAATTCAAAAATTCATATCTTTCTTTATATAACTCCTTTTTGACTCAAATTTTCTCCATTGAATCAAAAATTTCTTCTTCTTTAATATCATGCCACATAAAAATAGAAATTCCAACAAGAAAAATAAGGTGAATTCAAAATAATCTTAAATAATCCCTTAAAAATTCTACTTTATATCATCCCATCACTCTCTTCTTGAAATTAATTCTTTTAATTATCAACTAAAGTAAAAATTTTTGGAACTTGAATATGCATCATGATTCACCAGAATAATCAGATCCATAAACCGGAATTAAATGCGTACCTGGATTCACCGGATTAATCTTCATCTAAGTAGATTACTGTAGTGGAGAATAGTCTTCTTGAATATCCCTGATGTAACCTCCTGATCTTTAGAGGAAATGGGATTCTCTCTTGAGGGTTATGAGCATCAGGTTATCCAAGTGGATTATGGCCTCCTATTTATAGGAATAGAGGAAAGCTTAAGCCTCTAATCAGCCATTAGACAGCCCATTAATGACTAATGACTAATTTACTGCCTCTACACATAATTAACCTCCACACACATATATGAATGTCGTAATCCCCAGATTAAACATAATTGAATCACTTGATGGGATTAAAATGATAGATAATCCACAATAATACATAACTATGTCCACTTAATGAGATTAGATCTAACAAAAATAACTCAAGGAAAGTGGTTAATTTCCAATTATTTAACATTTCAAAAGATCAAACATCAATGAAACATTAACCCTAAATGATACAAAAAAATGGACTTTAGTAAAATGGCATACCAATGGAGAAAATTCATAAAACTATGATAACATGCATTATAATTACATAAAATAAGTATGAATATTAGTTAAATAAGATAAGAATTTAAGTTATATATGCATGTTATTAGATCCCATCCAACATGAATTAACTAAGCATATAGATATGGATAGAAATTTTATTAAAGAAAGAATAGAAGAAAAAACATTACGTACACCTTATATACCATCTGAGTATAATTATGTTTACTAAAAGGGTGACTAAACCTCATCTAGCTAGATTTCTAACTAAGCTGAAGGTGGAAAATATTCACACCGAGCTTGCAGGGGGGTGTTAATTTAGATAAATATCTAATAACGTATATATCTAATATTGAACTAGCTATGGTATTATTACAATTACTATCTACTTTTTGTTACGTGTTCCCCTTGTATAAGACTGTTTCTTGTGGGTTTGGGGCCTATGAATGCATCCCAATTTTATTTCTCTCTCACTCTCTTCTTGATTTAAGAACTGTCTCTCTGATTGGCAACTCATCTCTCTTAGTCTTATGGAGCAACTGCAATCTTCTCTTGTTCTTCAATGCAGATTGATCTTGATTGATCAATTTGTTCTGGAGGTGGCTGCTAAACAACAGGAGTGATCGTGCGACAAGAGGATCATCTCTCCCTCTCCTCAAGAGTGATTGTGCGACGAGAATCAGGGAGCTCCTGCTAAGTCAAGTCAGGTCCGATCATCAAATCTTAGGTAATCTGTTTATATCTTAATCACTCCTGAAACATTATCATGATAACAATCCAAATGTATATCATGAGCGATTAAGATCAAGTTACATATATATTTAATAAATTTGACACTTTCAACAAGAATAAACGATAATTTTTTCTGGTAAATATAGATTTTTTAAGCAATTGAAAAGTGAATCCTTCAAACCATAATGAAGAATTGTGTAGTATTCTTCTTAAAGTGTCTATTTATTTGTGTGGTCTCATTCTTCTTATCTGCTTTATCCATTCACTTAAAGTTTACTTCTTGGTCGTCACGAATAGGTATAAGAATGAAGGACGAGAGGTCAAGAGATATCATTTATAAGGTTCTATGTCGGCAATTGAATAAAGGAAAGTCAAAATTAAAATCAAAGGAGAAGTCAAATGGTTAAATTGCTTACTGTCATTTGGCATTTTGATAGGGCAAGGCATCACAAAAGACTATAAAACTCTCTAAAGAAGAAGGCGAATGATGACTTAGTGAATATGGCAGAAAAAGAGCACAATGAAGACTTGTTTTTCATCATAGGTACTGAGCCCAACCGAGAGCATGGTGATGGTCTAATTTAGCTTGTGGACCATGTCATTTTATTATGGATTTTAGATTCTCGTGTGTTTTTTAATTCCAAGTCAAAACAGGTTTTATTATAGGATTTTGAGGGTAATCTTGAGAAGTTCTACTTTTGCGGCAATAAATTTTGCCATGTGAGTGGGCCCATTTGGGCAAATGGCAGTATTCTATTTACTATATCACTCTCTTGTGCATGGTCTCGGTCCTTACCATATATGTAGTAGAGGTCCTCATTTGTTTTCATGAACTCTATTTTCTCTTTTGAGTTTTGCATATTATCAAATCGCTAGGTTTTTTGTCATCCATTCTTTCCCATTTCACCCACCATCATTGTGTTTCTTATCCTTTAGAAACTTTTAGAGGCTTTTGCAATGCCTAGCCATATGTAAGTTTTTCTCAATGACACACTCTCTTTTTCTCAAGCCGACCTTGTCACCCAAACCTACCTTCACAATGGTACATCATGGCTATATATGATAGAAGATATGATAGTTGAGATCAAGATATAAAAGGTTTTTCTCCAAAAATTCTGATCCACTTATGAGGTATTTCAAGACCCATCTTTTCATCTTACCAAATCCTCATAGAAATGGACCCTCAAAGATCATATATCAGATCCTTTGAGGTCCAACTCTTATTGCACCAACCTGATGCAATGAACTCGTGCGGTTTTTGAATACACATGATGTCGTGTCAAAACAAAGTCCAAACTTACGAAGTTAAATATTAATTCACGAATTGAAGGGTATAATGGTAAATAAGGGTCGAATCCACGGAGAATTAGGGATTTTTAGATATATTTGAAATTCAATCAAATAAGACAATGAAGTGAGGTAGAAATCAGGAAATTTAGTATATTAAGAAAGATAACTCCAATACGAATCCATGGAATCAAAAATCAAGAGATTTGGATTAGAATTTGTGGAGAAATCGAAGTTTGAAATTGAGAGAAAATTTGATCGCAAAATGTGATGAAAAACCGAAATAAAACTGAAATTAAACTTAATCTATGATTCAAAATGTAAATCTAATGCTAAATGATGAAAGACTAGGATGAAAACATGCAATCTAACCCAAAGTCGTGCTCGAAATGATCCAATTAATTGCCGGATTCATGGCTATTCATTCCACAATTTCGAAGACAAAAATGGCATTCAAGATGTGATTTCTCCCAATTCCTTCGATCAATTTCTGACTTCTTGCACTCCTCGGACGCGGAAATGAGTCAAGAAGCTTAGGAAATCAACAGATTCTCAAATTGTGGTGTCTAGACATCTCGATTTGCTCGAAAATCCAAGAATACATTAAGGTCGCGAATAACATCTCAATTTAGAAGTGAATTTGGGCGTAACCGTTGGATGCATCATTTCATCGCGATCAACGGTTGAGACTACGCGTTGATTGATGAATCGACACGATTAAGTCGAGTCCCTCCGATTACAGATGGAGCGTTGAGATGCCACCACGTTGCGTGTGAGAAGGAAGGCGTCACTTCATTTCGCCCATTGGATCTTCATCTGACGATCGCGATAAATCAAGGTTTCCATCGGGCGCTTTAAATCTCGACCATTATAACTCCGAGATGGACGGCTTAGATTAAATGCGATTTAATTGAATCGCATCTAATAATATTCTACCACGTACCCCTGCGAGTAAGTGACATTCGACGCGCGTGATTCAATCACGCAATCGAACGTCTCTTACTGCGCCACGTCACCTAAAACATAAATAAAAATAAACATAGTCCCACACGGAATAAAATAGAGTGTTTTATCACGTATATAATATACAACAGTTTAATGAGTTAGCTTAAATCCGATAACGGATGCTCTAACCACTATTTAATCTTGCGCGCACATGTCACGCACACATTCGTGACATGCACACACGTCATGCACATGTGTCACGCATACGCGCGTCCACGCATCACGCGAACACACGTCCACGTGTCACCATGTGGCGTCGCTCCGCCACATCAGCGTGCGATAAATAAACATTTTTTAATTCCTTTCTAATTATTTAATAATCAGAAATACAGTTAAATAAATTGAGAAAATTTTCAGAAAAATTCCTAAAAATTGGAAAATTCATAACTTTCAAAATACAACTCCAAATTAATTCAAATTTATTTTTTAGATCAGAAATTAAATTATCTATCATTATAAAAAGTCAAAATATTAAAATAACAAGAGAATGAATTTTAATTAAATAAATACACTCATGTAACTTATAAAATAAATTTAGAAAAATACATGAGTGTAAATAAAGATCTTTTCTCTTTATCATTTAATCATGAAAACATAATTATGATCTTAAATATAAATAGGATTAGAATCACATTGTTTAATTATGCATAATTATCCTTAAAATGATGTAGTTTTATATCATAACATAAAATTGCATAAAATGATAGAAATGTACTTAAAATATGATAACATGCATACAAATGTAATAATTAATGCTTTTATTTGTATTAATAATCATGTAAATTCATGTATAAAATGCATGTTATCGCTACCCAATAGCCCATTCACAAAAAAAAGAAATATTTTTCTCTACTATGGCAATATCTTTCTCATTTTAACTCAAATTTTGATCAAACATAATTTCAATGAAATTAAAAAGTGTTAGAGGAATATATTATTGTGGTTATGAAGCTCTAAAATAATTATAAAATAATTTCACACATATAATCAAACCCTTTGAGGACTTACTCATGCTTGACATGGATGAAAAGAGGGGGTTCATCATGATGGCGGCTGCTTGTATCCTCATGCCATTGTTGTGTGAAACATGGACACTCATCTAAACCAAAAGAAAATTTTTGGGAAACCAAAGGAGTTCTCTCATGTAGAAAGTTTAAAACATACCTTACAGACCTTGCTCATTACTCTTTAAAGGAACCACAAAGAATATGATCAGAATCAAAATTTTAAGGATAGCTCAAATATAAGCAATCAACAACTCATGTGTTCCATTCGACTCAAGGTAACACTACTCTTTTGCCTTCTTGTCATATGCTTGTGATTATTGACCAACGATAGTTCACTCACATGTTATTGAAAATAGTCTCTTCCTCTTGAGAACTAGAAATTCAAATTTCCAATTCTCCATCCACCCAAACCATTTTTTGTTTATAGTACTGATGGTCCTACTTGTCTTGTCATGGGAAAAGGCAAGTCTAATTCATTTCATCTCCTTACCCGTTTCAAATGTCCTATATGTACTTCAATAGGGTCTATCACCAATGTTTTTTTACTCCATGTTGAGCTTAAAGTCGTCGTGTATTCAAGCCCAAAAAATTTACCATTTATAAGATATTTGGTATGTGGACTTTTCATGAAAAATACTCATAATTATATATATATATATATCGAGCAACATCCATAGACCTTATGTGTGTGACCCTTTAGGTCCATATATCTCACTACTTAGTAACTCTATAGATCCGATAACACCTTATCGGTCAACCTTCATTAATTATTTACATCAACATATAGATTAATTAATTAATGATCAATTTTACCAATCAATAAGTTGAATTGCTAGCCCTTATAGAACTCCCTAAGAGATATATCATGTACTCTAAGAGATATGGAGTATGTAAGAACTCCCTTATGGAATCTTTACGTCATTGGTTATCATGTATGTATAATCATTCATCCACACGAGACTCGTGAATGACTTAGGATATGGTCAATTGTCAAACCTATAATGGTTACTCAAGTTAGTACTGATGCGTGTAGGATTATTGGGAACTCCTACTCCAATATCAGTGCCAAGCTACACCATGTACTCTAAGAGATATGGAGTATGTAAGAACTCCCTTATGGAACCTTTACGTCATTGGTTATCATGTATATATAATCATTCATCCACACGAGACTCATGAATCACTTAGGGTATGGTCAATTGTCAAACCCTTATTGGTTACTCAGAGTTAGTATTTAGGCGTGTAGGATCATCGGGAACTCCTACTCCAATATTTCTACTAATTTGTCCAAGAATTTCATCACATCTCATTCCTTGAGTCAATCTCCTCAAATACCAAGGGAAAATGATCTCATCTTGACCATACAATCATTTTCAAGGACTTCATATCATTTTTAATATATGACATTTTAGAGATCTCGCGGCTAGGAACTTTTTATTCATAATCAAAACATGGTCATTCATCCACAAGATGTATTTGGTGTCTCAAGTTAAAAGACCACATACACAACCGTGACATGAATCAACCTAATTAATAATTAGGTATAATGTCATTCAAGGATTCATACAGATCAATTCTGTGAACTCTTTCTTTAAAGAACACCCACTATCTATCATTAGTGTCTTCACACTGATGGCTACAAGATGAGTCATATTCATCATATGAGTCGGATCAGAGAGTGTTATTCTTTCCGAAAAATTCGATGTCCTTCTTCAATATCCTACGAATAGAAATTTTTAGAACATATGTTAAAAGACTAGTGATCACTGTATTATGATCTCATCATAATTCACTTAGTCATTGTATATGTTGATGGACTTCATTACAAACATCACACAAGAATTATAATTAATAAATTTTATTTTAATGAACATAAACGAGATACATGGAAGTGTGATTCAGCCATAGGCCACATAATATCCATCAACTATGATATCATTTCAGTGAATCCTAGGACGTGCATGCCCAGTGAGCTTGTGTGTCTCTGGGAGCTACCCACAATACATATTTGAAATTATTAGAGCTCAAAACTTTTACATAGATGGTTGACATATGTATGAAATGATCATAGGTACACTAGTATATAATATGTCATGCATATAACTATTTATCTATAGATTAAAAAAATTGTTCTATATATTGATTACGCTCCTCTTGACAATTATCTAAGCTACTAATATGCTAAAAAAATCCTAGATGATCTTATGTAGGTGAATAGATTCTCAAAGAGAGGTAGAAACCTATATCCAATCAAACATGGAGAAATAAACATTAATATTTATAAATATGATACTCACTTCATTCATTTATAATCAATGATTTACTCCCTACTATATTATCATGCATAAGTTATAACTCCAAGTTTATGAAACTAAAACTTTATACCATCTCTTTATTATTGACTTAATGAAAGTCAACTTATCCAAAGGAATTGGCTTGAGACATTATTTGATATTGTCCTCGAATGACAAGAATACTATCTTTTGCCCACATTTTGACTCTAACTTTTAATGAGATTCATTTTTTGGCCACGTTTCTGTGAACAATGTAAATTCTTAAAATTGATCTTTGACCGAACAAATTTTTGGCTAACAACCCTACAAGAATGGATGCATACAGATTTCCCTCGTTACTTTGAACTGTTTACCTATCATAGTGATGACGAGTCAAGGGTTTGACTCACATCATCCGATGAGCTCCATATCACGTTTCCGATATCTAGCTCTCGATTGTGTCATCTAGTATTGGATATCATAGGTCATAAAGCTGGATTATGAGGTGCACAGTGAATGGATGGCATAACCCATAATGATGGTAAAAGATATCATATTATGATATCAAGTACTAGACGACATTGAGGATGACGAAAATTATATAAATTTATCAATTATCAGTTTTTTTAAAGTTCTATGAATATTCTATAAGATAAATCATATGATAATATTTGATATCCACTTAATATCAGATATCATAGGAGGTATCAATGATTTCAAGGTTCTCAGTAAATGATATTGTCATCCACTTAGCAATATCTATCAGTCAATAAGTAGATGGTCTATCCTTAAATTTTGTACCTTTCTCAGGGTAATTTAGGAAAAAAGATAGCCACCTTTACGAATAAATTTATAACTACTTATTTCTTTACTCTTTCTTTTTTTCTATTTAAATAAATATTTATTTACATGGAAGAGTGCAAAGGGGAACAATTTGACGTCAGCAATTTTAACTCTGGTTACTCTCAATTTCAGCAACCGGCCTCGCCGAAAAGCGGGCCGGGCTTCTCTTTACGCTTACACGTGATTCCCTTGGGCAACCCGCCTTAATCTGGAAAGTCAGAAATGACGCAATTACCCCTTCCCAGGTCTGTTTCTCAGATGAGGCGGCGGCGAGATCGTCGGGGGGAAACGAGGAGACACAGATGAAGAAAGAGTCTCTTCTAGCGAGGAGATGGGCACTCGCCTATTCGAGTCTTCTTCCTATTTTGTACTTCTCTGATGCAGGAACACTGACCGTCGGTGATAAGATCATCAAAGGTTTCCTCTCTCCTTTACGTTGAGCTCATTAATCTGATACTACAGACTTCCCGGGTTGATAAAGTATGATTTTTATTATTGCGCGTTCAGTTTTCTGACTGTAGATTGGAGATGATATCATGGATTCGTCTCTTTCGGCATCTTGTGATCTTGGAAAACAGTTAAAGCTTGGACACTGCGGATGGGGGCGCATCGCCGTCGCCCGAAAGTCCGCTGTCCGATACCAATAACTTTTGTTTCCGCTGCCGTTGTAGTTCTTCTCATGATTTTGGCTCTCATTTCTTTTCTCGCTCCTCCTCTCGTCGATCATGACCATTCTTTGGTGCTGGTAATTTCACTGCATTGTTTTCGTTTGTATGATCTATTCTCTACGGTTCGTTTGTTTTTTTTTTCAGCCCAGTGAAAGTTCCAACTCGAAGAGGATTTTTCCGAGTTCCAGTATGATTCCAAACGCAGATCTTTTGCTTTTTCTTTTAAAATGAAGTGCTGAGGGAAAGGATTTGTGGTACCTTTTTTTACAGGAAATTGGTGAAAGTATTGGGAAAGAACTTTGGGGGATCAGTGATATCCAAGTATTTTTACGGATGCAGTAATGCGAGCAGCAAATTCCCAAGTACCTTTTATTAGTGAATTTTTTTCAGGAAATCTCTCGGTTGATGACCGTTATGCTCATTGGTAAAGGATAGATAATCATCAGTGTTTTCATTCTTGAATCAGCGGCGCTGGATGTTACTCAACAGAATAGGTTCTTGATGATCGCCACAAGTGGTGGATTAAATCAACAGAGGACAGGGGTAAATTTCAGATGATACTTTTTCTTATTGATGCATTTTCATATTTTTCTGGTTAAATTGTATGAGTATGTTTTCAATAATTAACCAATCAGCGCCCTAGATCATCTTCTGGGGTGTTAGATACCAGTTGCACTTTCTCTGTTGTTGAAATAGATGCATACATAGATACTAGATTTCATGCACTCCTCTTTATGGCATTGAAGTCAATTTTTTCAACAACTTGCTTTGTTTTGTGTTCATTATGTTTTAAGGTGCTGATGCTTTTAGGATAGTCAGAAATACATCATTGTTATGATGTGGCCTCTGCTTGGTTGCATTTTATTTAAAACTTTTCTATGCCGGACATATGCTGATCAACTTTAATGTATAGAATCACTACTATCCATTATAGTGCCTAGTACCATTAATGGGGAGTTTTTTATTTTTATGATTTTTAAATTTTTCATAACGAATTATCTCAAAATTTCTTGTTTTCTGACGTAATGTTGCCAATTATTGGTCACAGATAACAGACGCCGTTGTAGCTGCACGAATTTTGAATGCAACCCTGGTCATTCCTAAGCTGGACCAGAAATCATTTTGGAAAGATTCTAGGTAGATCATATAATTGTTATTTCTCTGTTTATTCATATCTATGACATGAATCTGGCTGATGTTCCATGCAGCAACTTCATGGAGATATTTGATGTTGATTGGTTCATATCATCTCTGTCTAATGATGTCAAGATCATAAAAGAGCTTCCAAAGCGCAGCGGAAAAGTATTTTCCAACCCACCAACTATGCGTGTTCCTAGAAAATGCACTCCAAGATGTTACCAGAATCGGGTTTTACCTGTTCTAATAAAAAGGCATGTGAGTGAATTTTTGCCATTATTATATTTGTGCTAATAAGTTGATTCCAATTTCTATGCATTAATATGTTGACTCCAATTTGTTAACATTTTTCCATTGAGAACAGGTTGTCCAGCTCACAAAGTTTGACTATAGGCTGGCCAATAAACTGGACACAGACCTTCAGAAGCTGAGATGCCGGGTCAACTATCATGCCCTAAAGTTCACCAATTCCATACAAGAAATGGGTGATTTGCTGATAGATCGAATGAGACAAAAAAGTAACCACTTCATCGCTGTGCACTTAAGGTATATAAATTTGAATGTCCTCTCTTGCTTAAAATCGTTATGCAATATCTATCATGGTATCTGTTTGTTCTGTATTTATCAAGGTTTGAGCCTGACATGCTGGCGTTCTCTGGATGCTACTATGGTGGGGGAGAAAAGGAGAGGAGAGAGCTGGGTGCTATAAGGAAGAGATGGAAAACTCTCCACGTAAGATTGTTTTTCTATGCACCCTACGCTAATCTGGTTAGAGGGATAAAAAAACTTCTGATAAAGGATAATTTTTCCACAAATTGTTGGGGTAGAGAGAGAAGCCATTAAAGAATAGAAGATTTTGCCACATTGCCTGGGTAGAGAGACAGCAAAACTACTAAAAACAGAATCTTTTCCTTCAAACTGACATATAAAGGACATCAAACTTTCTTAAAGAAGTATACTTTCGGGAAGTCCACTGACTGCAGGGGTTCTTCCCTTTTTGATTAAAAAAGGAATATTTTCATGAAATTGTCTGGGTAGAGAGAAACCTTCTATATATGGAGTCCATTGAGCAAATGTTTTTGGCCAAATAGAGAAAGCTTCTAATAAGGGAATCTTTATAAATGTAGTGGTTTCTCCAAATTATTGTATAGTGAAAAAAACCTTGTAAAAGGGCATTTTTTGGAAAATTATCTTGGTTGAAAGAGAACCCATGTTGAATTGAGATATTTTCTGTGTTGTTGGCTGTGTAGATCACGAATCCAGAGAAAGAGAGGAGACATGGGAAGTGCCCATTGACGCCAGAGGAAGTGGGCCTTATGCTTCGGGCTTTGGGTTTTGGTGGGGAAGTCAACATCTATGTGGCGTCTGGAGAGGTTTATGGAGGAGAGGAAACATTGGCCCCTCTGAAGGCATTATTTCCTAATATCTACTCTAAGGAGACAATTGCCACAGCAGCAGAGCTTGCCCCATTCTCATCCTTTTCCTCTAGAATGGCTGCTCTTGATTTTATCGTGTGTGACGGCAGTGATGTCTTTTTCACCAATAATAATGGGAAACATGGCGCGGATACTAGCTGGCAGAAGGTACCAAATATTCTCTTCCTAGCTATACATGTCGCTACCTTGGAAGATTCTTCTATTTTGACTTGTTTCTCTCTCTTCCCCTCCATTTATTTCCATGATCCATTTACATATCCTTACCTCTCTGTCTCTCAATCCATATCTCTCTGCTTCCGACTCTCTCATTTTATATCTCTTCCTCTTGTGCTCGTTTTCATGTTTTTTGCCTTTACTTATCTTACTCTTCCTCTCTCCTTTTCTTCTTCTCTCTCTCTCTCCTTTTCCATTCTTTTTCTCTTTAAGCTTTTGCCTCAGTCCTTAATTATATATCTTTGATTATGAGCAGACGGTATTTTGGGCACAAGAGAACAATCCGTCCAAACGCGAAGAAGCTCTACTCATTGTTTTTGGGTCGAGCCAACATGACGTGGGATGACTTTGCCTCCAAAGTGCAGGCCCATCAGAAGGGATTCATGGGTGAGCCGAAAGAGATGAGGCCCGGCCGCGGAGAGTTCCATGAAAACCCCTCAGCTTGTATTTGTGACGGCCCCGAAGCCAACCTAGTCCTCTCGGCTCGTTCACGCAAGCCAAGAAAAGAAGTCAAGGGCAAAGTCAATGTCGGCAAGGTGTTAGATATCCCAAAGAATGCCGAGCTGACAGATGATGAACCTGAGCCGCTTCATTTGGATTATGAGGAGATTGAGAACCGAGCATCGATGAACGGCTCAATGGTTGACTATGATGAAGTGCTGGCTCAAGCTGAGTATCGAGGGGATCTTGAATTGGAGGAGAGATTCTCTGACTAGGTCAATTTTGTGTGATCTGCTTGTTTGACTTTTTTTCCTATTCTTTTTGGGCTTGTTTCTTGGTGCTGATTGTGGGGTGTCCATAGAGGTATGGTTTTGTAGGATGTACATTCTTCTCTCTTCGCTTACAGGCCATCCGTAGATTGAGCTGCCTTCTTCTTCCTCTTTTTCTTTCTCCTTAGACCCTGAACCCTAATTCTGAAACCCTGAACCCTAAATTTTCATCATTCAAGGTAGCTTAACGTGATTTCCAACATGATCATTACTTTATTAGTGATTACAGTTCTTTCATGCACTGTTGAATTGAAGTACAGTTCACCAGAGGGCTAAGTTGCTTGTAGATTTGCCCTTCAATGCTTGGCCTACCGGGGTAGACGAAACAGAAGCAGCCAGAGAGTCCAGCTCAGAAACCAGCCGCGCCCGGAGAACGAAACCGCCGGATTCGAGCCGCCTTTATCACCGGCAAGCCGTCGCAGAGATGGGGAAAAAGAAAGTCAACGAAACTGTAGCTCTCCGAGCCGTGTTCAAAGCCAACGAAAACTTAAACCTACCGCATCTGTTCTGCCGCCGCGTGTTCGTCGACGTCCAGATCAATCTTTCGTCGCAGCCGGCGTAGACGCACTGCTGAGAAAAACACGGGTTGGAGGAAGGTATTCCGAATCCTAGGTCATGGTTGAACGGGTGCTCTCCGAAGCAGGTCTCCCGTGGGCATCCCGGGATTTTGTTCTCGACTGCATCTGGAGAGAGCTGGCAGTCCAGCCTTAAAAAAGCAAGAGGTAAGAGTTCTTCCTCCTTTCCCCCTAGGAAGATAAGCGGGAGAGAGAGGGAGAGAGAGAAAGTATGGGAGAGAAAGAAGAAGAGAGAGAGTTCTTACTCGCCCCATGGTCTGTTGCAGCTGCACTTAATGCAGTTATTGGCCGTCAGGACGTAGCAGCCGTAGGGAACATACAGTCCCACGTCCGGGGAGGTGGCGCGAATGTTGGACGACGAGCAGGCTATCGCGCAAAAGAAGACCATCAACAGCTTCCTCAACGGAGAGCGAAACCAAGATGGTCAATACTTACCGTATAGAGGTACGTCGAGGACTTGTCCGGCGACCACGCTCTTGGAGTCGGCCACGTCGTAGAAACTGATAGGCGAATCCCGGAACACGGAGAACTTGTCCGAGATCTCCGCCAGGATCGTCTCCTCCCTCACCACGTGAACCAGGTGTACCACAGGGCCGAAGTTTAAATCATCGCAGCTGCACGGAATAGGGATGAGCAGCCGTTTTCCGGCGTCGACGGGGGAAGAGGCGTTGACGATGCCGTTAGCGCCCGCGATCTGCAGGTCGGTCACCAGCCCGCTGAAAGTCTCTCCGGCGATCTCCTTGAGGGAGTCCCCGCTCTTGGTAGTGTAGACTGGCTTCCCGTCGGAGACGCCGGTGCCGTTCGCGCAGGCGCAGGGAGAAGGGAATCTTGACGGTGGCGTTGACCGGGACCTTGGTGGAGCTGGGGGTGGTCTCGTTGAGCCCGTTGGCTCCGTAGAGATCGTAGATGGAAGCCACTTGGAAGAGTTCCTTTAGGGCCCCGTAGGTGGTCTCTGCCTGAGGAACAAAGCCGGCCATGGCCTGGCATTTCTTCTCGACGATGCAGCGGAACTCGGGTGGGGACTGAGAGGCGCAGCCGGAAACGAGGAGGAGGAAGAAGAAGAGCGACAGTTGAAGAGGCAGACCACCTATGGAGCTCGCCGTCATGTTTCCACCGCTGTTTTGTCCCCTTATTGTCGTTTTGTCCTCTCCTCAACCGGACGCTGGAAGCATCGAAGACTTAGGAACACCACCTCTCATCCCCCTACTTTTTCATAAATTTTTCGGCTCTGGCCGCTGGAAACTTCTGGGAAACCCGCCATGATTCCCTCTCTCTATGTCTCTCTCTTCTCGCCCTGCATAGAAAATCAAAAGTCAACTGCGAGAGAAGTTCCAGATAACGAACGGTAGGTCTGCCGTCCGATGAAGGTCACCGGGTCGGATGACTGCAGAAGACCTTCAAAGATGAATTAACGCTGTGAGAGTCGGCGTAATCATAGCAGCGTCAGCCTTAGCCCTTGGGTCCACCAAGCAGTCTCTCTTCTCTCTCTCCCTCGAAGGTCGTCAACCTCAGTCTGGAGGTCTTTTGCTGCTTCCGAAGTTCTCATTTCGGTTCGTTAATTCTCTGTTTCTCTCTCCCTTTTCTGATCTTTATAAAGTAACCAAAATTAGAGGATGAAAGAGGGGAGAAGGTGGACGGGTGGAGAGAGAAAATATCGCCGACTCTGTCTCTCCCTCTTCTTGCTATTTCTCTCACGGTCTCACCTTCCTACTCTCTTTCTCCGCCAGCCGGCAGCCATTAACTATCGGGGACGAAGTCCGATCAGTCCGGGCCCGCGGACTGGCAATATGTCATCGAACGGTCTTTCTCTCCCCATTATTCTCCATTTTCTTGGGTGGGGACTGAGAGGCGCGGGCGGGGACGAGAAGGTAGATGAACAGCAGTCGTTGGGAGCTCGCCTGTTGGCAATAAAATTGTCTACCGATCAAACTCGTGATGACGAGAGGATCTCGAAGAAGAAAGAAATATCCCGTCGCGCTCTACAAGTTCATCCCTGGGCCGATGATTTATAAAGTCATCCAGCCAATAGAAAATGGAGAGAGAAGGAGTAGTCTCCAACGACCTCCTCAGGCGCCTCTCGCACCTGACGTGTCTTCACGATCGCCATCATAACTATCTCCTTAACGGAAATAAAGAGGACGACAATACGTATAGAGGGGTACAGCGATCCCATCATTCTCCTCCTTGCTCTAGCTCCTCCATTCGGATGTTAGATACTCCAATCTGACTTCTCATTTCTTGGAATTTTATCCTAACGAGAGCTTTAGTGAAAATGTCTGCCAGCTGATTTTCTGTCTGAATAAAAATAATTTCTATGTTCTTGTCTTTAATAGATTGTCGGATGAAGTGATACCTTGTATCAATATGCTTGGTGCGATTGTGATGGACCGGGTTCTTGCTTAATGTTATCGCAGATTGATTATCCACCATCAATTTTACTCCCATTCTGTTCTTCATGCTTTAATTCACTTATGAGTCATTTCATCCAGAGAGCTTTACATGCAGCTCCCTGTTGCCGCAATGTACTCGGCTTCACACGAGGATAGAGCCACAATACTTTGTTTTTGTGAAGACCAGCTGATTGACATTCCACCTAAGAAAAATATATGGCCGGAGGTGCTCTTTCCGATCACCTACATCCCCTTGCAAAATCGCTATCACTATAGCCGATTAATTCAGAATTCGGGTTCTCCCTTCTTGTAGAGAAGTCCATGATCAGCTGTGCCCTATTACATATCTAATCACACGCTTCAATGCATTGAGATGTTACTATGAAGCTTTCTCCATATACCTGCATAAAATTCCTACGAAATAAAGTAAGTCAAGCCTTGTGTGAGTAAGATATCTAAGACTCCCAATTAAACTCCTGTAAGTGGTGACATTCACTCTGTCACTTTCTTCAGTGGTGGTGAATGTCTCTCGAGCTTCAAGTGGGGTGGACACTTCATTACACTCGGTTAATTTTGCATATTTCAAAATTTTCTGGGCATATGCATTCTGAGATAGGAAGATATAATCATTATCTTGCCTTACCTCGAGTCCTAAATAGGAACTCAGTGATCCTAGATTACTCATTTCAAACCTTTTCTTCATCTCTACTTTGAAAGTCTTTATGGCTTCTATACTTTGATAACATGCTATCTTATCTTATCTTATCTTATCTTATATTACATAACAGAATAGGTTTTTTAGTGTGGCGAAGCTCTTTTTTCTTCCCTTTTTACCCCTGTGTATACCTACATCAATTTCAATGATAGCTTATATATACATTATTATACGAATTTTAATGATGGTTACATTAGTACATACCGATAGCTTTCTCTCTTCTTTTCTCTCTCCCTCACTCTTTCTTTTTCTCTCTCCCCGACTTTCTCTCTCCTCGCAACCTCTTGAAGAAGGTCCTCGCAACCTGAAGAAGGTCCTCGCAACCTCCTGAAGAAGAAGGTCCTCAAGACCTCCTCAAGAAAAAGGTAGGTTTTCTCTCTCTCTCTCTCTCTCTCTCTCTCTCTCTCTCTCTCTCTCTCCCGACAGTTTCCATTTTCCATTTTCCTTTTTCCATTTTCCTTTTTCCGTTTTTCGATTTCCGATTTTCGTTCTTATTGATTTTCGTTTCTCTTGATTTTCGTTCTTATTGATTTCCGTTTCTCTTTCCGATTTCGATTTCTCTTTCCGATTTTCATCTCCCGATCTTCGTTTGTCTTGATTTTTGTTTTTCCATTTCCCGATTTCCGTTTTTCGATTTCCGATTTTTCGTTCTTATTGATTTTTCGTTTCTCTGATTTTTCGTTCTTATTGATTTCCGTTTCTCTTTCCGTTTTTCGATTTCCGATTTTCGTTCTTATTGATTTCCGATTTTCGTTCTTATCGATTTCCGATTTTCGTTCTTATTGATTTCCGTTTCTCTTTCCGATTTTCATCTCCCGATCTTCGTTTCTCTTGATTTTTGTTTTTCCATTTTCCGATTTCCGTTTTTCGATTTCCGATTTTCGTTCTTATTGATTTCCGATTTTCGTTCTTATCGATTTCCGATTTTCGTTCTTATTGATTTCCGTTTCTCTTTCCGATTTTCATCTCCCGATCTTCGTTTCTCTTGATTTTTGTTTTTCCATTTTCCGATTTCCGTTTTTCGATTTCCGATTTTCGTTCTTATTGATTTCCGATTTTCGTTCTTATCGATTTCCGATTTTCGTTCTTATTGATTTTTGTTTCTCTTGATTTTCGTTCTCATCGATTTCCGATTTTCGTTCTTATTGATTTTTGTTTCTCTTGATTTTCGTTCTTATTGATTTTCGTTTTCCGATTTTCATCCCCCACTCTTTCTTTTTCTCTCTCCCCGACTCTCTCGGCCTACAACCTCCGGCAACTCCATTGATTTTTCCGATCGTCCATTGATTTTTCTCGAGAGCGTCATCGAGAAGACGCGGCGGGGCCACCTGGCAGAGATGCTGCTCAGCGGCAGCGCAAGTCTTCTCGGGACTTCTATTTTAGAGAGCTCGAAGCCGGCGGAAAAGATGATAGCCGCTGTGAGGAGGCTGAATCGGAGGGAAAGAGAGGGCGAGCGGGAGAGAGAGGGAGGGAGGGAGGGCAGGAGAGAGACGGAGAGAGCGATGGAGGGAGGGCAGGAGCAACGGAGCTACGCGTTATTCCTTCTTTTCTAAAGGAAGATTCCGGTGTAGCAGAGAGATCTCCCGGCTTGATTAGAGTGCAAAAGCTGTCCAATTCAACGAATTTTATATATTATATATATAAAATTCTAACTATTGATTTATATATATATATATATATATATATATATATCCATAGCTCTAGCTATATAGAAGGATGTATTTTTTTTTATATATCCTTCTATCTTTTTATCTATCTCATCCTCTCCCACTCTCTCTCTTATTGAATCACTTTCGCTCACTCTTTTTCAAACTCTCATTATCTTTTCCTATTCCCAACTCATTCTCTACCTAACTTTGAATCACGCCTCTTTTTAAGGCCCTTTCTCTCACTACCCAACAAATATTCTTGGGGTGTGGAAAGGGATGAGGATCAAGAGAAGACCGATTGTAGTGCATGATAAAGAGAGGGAGGGCGGGAGAGAGAGGGAGGGAGGGAGAGAGAGGGAGGGGGAGAGAGACGGCAGGAGAGAGAGAGAGAGAGAGAGAGAGGGAGGGTGGGAGAGAGAGGGAGGGAGGGGGGGAGAGGGATAATATTTTCATCTCCCGATTTTCGTTTTATTGATTTCTGTTTCTATGATTTTGTCTTTCATTTATCTGATTTCTCTCGATTTTCCTTTTTTCTGTTTTCGTTTTTATGATTTTCGTTTTTCCAATTTCTTTCCGATTTCGGTTTTTAAATTTCAGTTTTTAAAATTTTCATTTTACTGATTTTCGTTTTTATGATTTTCGTTTCTCTTGATTTCCGTTTCTCTTTCCGATTTCGGTTTCTCTTTCCGATTTTCCTATTTTTTGTTTTCCGTTTTATTCATTTTTATTTTTTTTATTATCCGTTTCTCTGATTTTGTCTTTCATTTCTCTCATTTCCGTTTTATTGATTTCTGTTTTTATGATTTTCGTTTTTCCAATTTCTTTACTTATTCGGTTTTTAAATTTCAGTTGTTAAATTTTTCGTTTTATTGAGTTTCGTTTTATTGATTTTCGTTTCTCTTGATTTTCTTTTCTCTTTTCGATTTTCCTATTTTCTGTTTTTCGTTTTTATGATTTTTTTTATTATCCGTTTCTCTGATTTTGTCTTTCATTGCTCTGATTTCCGTTTTCTTCATTTTACGATTTTTCCTTTTCTCGTTTTTCGTTTTATTGATTTTCGTTTTTCCAATATCTTTCCTATTTCGGTTTTTAAATTTCAATTTTTAAATTTTTCATTTTATTCATTTTCGTTTTATTCATTTTCATTTTTTAGTATCCGTTTCTCTTTCCGATTTCGGTTTCCGATTTCATTTTACAATTTTCCTATTTTTTGTTTTTGGATTTATTGATTTTTATTTTTTTTATTATCCGTTTCTCTGATTTTGTCTTTAATTTTTCATTATGTGATTTTCGTGATTTCGGTTTCTGATTCCGAGGTAAGTACTCCGATTTTAAATTTCGGTTTCCGATTTTTAAATTTCGCTTTTTAAATTTTTGGTACTCGGAAATATATCTCTCTCTCTCTCACATTTTGTTTTTCTCCGTTTTCCATTTCGTGCGAGGTTTCCGACATATTTTCAAGCTCAGTTTTCGTGTTTTCGGGGTTGAAAATTGGTGTCTCGGGGAATCTGATTTATTTTTTAGGTTTTAATGAATATAGTAGAATCATCTTGCCAATTTTTTCACAAAAATAATCATTTTTTTAGGCCGCTGCTACCGAGCGGGAGCGGTTGCGTGGCACTGTCATTGTGACGAGGCAGATGGCGACATCATTGTCGACTGGCGCGGCTAAAGGCTGCAGCGTGGCGCCGTTGCAGCGGCTGAAGACGGCGGCGGAGGTGGCAGTGCAAACAATGACCCGATTGATTGAATAAACTATCGTGTTATTCATGCTGTTAAACTCTGATTTATTTTTTAGGTTTTAATGACTATAGTAGAATCATCCTGCCACTTTTTCACAAAAATAATCATTTTTGTAGGCCGCTGCTACCGAGCGGGAGCGGTTGCGTGGCGCTGTCATTGTGATGAGGCAGATGGCGGCATCATTGCAGCGGCTGAAGACGACGGCAGAGGTGGCAGCGCAAACAATGACCCGATTGATCCCATAAACTATCGTGTTATTCATGCGATAAAACTCTGATTTATTTTTTAGGTTTTAATGAATATAGTAGAATCATCCTCCCAGTTTTTTTAACAAATGAACATTTTTTAGGCCCCTGCTACCGATCGGGAGCGGCTGCGTGATGATCCCAACGATGGTGGCCAACGAGATTGTCAGCAGCCACCAACCTCCCTTCTAGACGCCGCCTGCCACGGGATGAGGCAGATGGCGGCATCATTGACGACCGACGCGGCTAAAGGCTGTAGCGCGGTGCCAAATCGCAAGGGCTCAAGGCGGCGGCGGAGGAAGCAGCGCGGACGACGACCCGATTGATCCCATCAACTATCGTGTTAATCATGCGGTTTCTCTATTAATCATGCGGTTTCCTATTTCGTTAGATGTTTCAGCTGAACAAAGCAAAAATCTTTGCATCTCCCGATCTGTTTCAGATCGGGTAGATACTAGTATTACATAACAGAATAGGTGTCCGGCGAAGCTCTTTTTTCTTCCGACTTTACCCCTCTTTATACATAGATGAATATAAATGATAGCTTATATACATTAATAATAGTTATTTGTATATGATGATATGATAGGTTACATTAGTAACCGTCTCTCATCTTTCTCTCTCCCCGACTCTCTTTTTTCCTCTCTCCCCCAGTCTTTCTTTTTCTCTCTCCCCGACTCTCTCGGTCGCAACCTTCCGTCAGTAAAAACCTTCCGAGAACGGAAGAAGCTGAAGGTAGGTTTTTTTCATTTTCGTTTCCGATTTTCAACAGGAGAACGATTTCTGCATGCGGCGAGGTAAATGGGGAGGTTGTGGCGAGGATGATATCCGGAAAGGAGAAGATGGCAGCGATGGAGAGAAGAGATGATCTTTTTTGCGTTTTCTTTCGAGTGATCTTCTTCTTCTTTGCGGTAATGTTTTTCCATGCTTTTTGATAGATAATCTCTCCCCGACTCTCTCGGTCGCAACCTCCAGCAGTAAAAAACCTTCGGAGGGCTCGAAGAACTCAAGGTAGGTTTCTCTCTCTCTCTCTCTCTCTCTCTCTTCGAAGAACGCGAGCGAACCGAAGAACTGAAGATATTTTTATTTTCGTTTTCCGATTCTCTTGCTCCTCGATTTTTCATTTTTCATTTTTTTGGTCCTCGATTTCGTTTTCAGATTTTGAACACGGGAACGATTTTTGTATTTTTCTAGGTGCCCGATTCTGCATGCGGCGAGGTAAATGGGTAATGGAAATAAGGATTGGCATAACCAGGATAGGAGTAATCATTGATGATGATGATGATGATATTGATAGGTGGGGAAATCCAGCTGAAGTAGAGGACTGTGGAGCTGAGGGAGAAGGGTTTGGGGGAGATGAGGAAGGTAGGAGGAGAGGTGTTGGACGAATATCATGTGGCCCTTTCTCTCTCTTCTCATTTAAAGCCGTTAAGCCATCCAAACTTCCCCAGCGATCTCAGTCTCTCTCACACTTCCCTTCTTCCCACATCTTTTCTCCTGTTGAAGATTCTTCTCATTCGTATGAAAGAAAAGAAGGGATAGGTATCCGAGTAAATTCCTCTTCCCCTTCGTCTTGATTCTTCGCGTGGATTCCAAAGCACTCGACTTACTCGATCATATGCTTTATTTCTTTTTTTCCCCTGCTATGCCGTCAGAAAGATGGGTGTTTGTTTTTTTGGCTAGCTGAATAAGTGTTTTAACATGAGTTGATTAGTTTATAAAACAGAGAAATTTCTGTTTTTTTCAGTGTGAAGAGTTTGCTGGTCTCAATTAATTATTCAACTCATGATTTTTTTATGTTTAGTTCACTTTTGGGCTCCTACATTCAAATGGGGCATCAGTATAGCAAATATTGCGGATTTCGCAAAGCCACCGGAAAAAATATTGTATCCGCAACAAGTTGGTGAGAGTTATTTATTATGAATGGATGAATTTGATTTGGTATTTTTAAAAATTGGCTCTAGCTTTTTTGATTTTATGTATGAATATTCTGATCTGATCTTTTGATGTGCAGCTGTGGCTTGCACTGGAGTTATTTGGTCACGCTACAGTACTATAATTAAACCGGTGGGTGGACTTCATATCTTTTTCTGAATATAAAATGTTTAATCGAAGGGACGATTTATTCCCTCTAAATTAAACTCTCGGGCTGACAAGTTTGCGGTAGATCCAAGTCTAGCAGTTCTCTCTTTAACTCAAAAGAGGGGAGAATTTCCCAAGATCATCTCTATTCAAGAAAGGAAAGAAAACAGTTCAAAAGAGGAACGAAAAGCTCTCCTCTCCTCTCCTCAGATCGTCTCTTTCATCTCTTTCTCTCTATACGTTCCTACTGCCTCTCACAGATCACTAAAAGAATTCCTATTTATTTACCCTTTTAATCCTATATTTTGATTCCTTGAAGCTGCTTCCGTTCCTTTGACAGAAAAAGAGGATTGGGTAGATATCAGATCTTCTCTATCATCTCTTCCCCCCTCTAAGTTCCTACTGCCTCCCAGAGATCGTTGATAAAAATTCCTGATTTACTCTTTTCATCCTCTTCTTTTGATCCCTTGAAACATCGTATGAAAGAAAAGAAAGGATTGGCATCTGATCTTCTCTTTCGTGTCTTTCTCTCTCTAAGCTCCTTATATCTCTCACAAATCACTAAAATCTCATTTCTTTATTAACATTTTTCACTTTCTCAGTTTCCCTGTTCATCCTTTTTTCTTCTCCCCTTGAAGCTGCCTCCCATTCCTATGAAAGAAAAGAAAGGATGGGTAGCTGATCTTCTCTTTCATTTATTTCTCTCTCCAAGTTCCTGCAGTGTCTCATAGATCACTTAAAAATCCCCTTTTTGATAAACTCACCAGTCCCAAGTCTTGAATAACTAGAACCAACAAGTGTCTCTTAAATTCCATTTTGCGTAATTCTTATGATTTATAAATATGCTCTTTCATATCTCTCTCTCTCTCTCTCTCTCTCTCTCTCTCTCTCTCTCTCTCTCGCTCTCTATGTTCCAACTCTCTAATGAACCACTTCAAAAATTCCGTCTTTTACAAAAACCGCTACTCAAAAGACTTTTCTATACGAAGAAACAACAAGTTTCTCTTACATTTAACACACAATTGTTATGCTATATTTCTCAGAGGAACAAGAAAAACGGGAGAGATTTGGGGTACAAACAGATCTTCATATGGGAACCTCCTGATCAAACAACCTGCAGCACTACCAGAAGTGGAAGATTTCTGCCAGTATTTGGGAGGAAAGTCACCGTTCCCATGACATCACGATTGCCAACAATGGAATGGCAGCGAGTCAAATTCATGCGCAGCATCAGGACTTGGGCTTATGAAACCTTTGGCACTGAAAAAGCGATTCTCCTGGTGGTCATGGCGACTCCGGAAGACATGAGGATCAATGCGGAGCACATCAGGATGTCGAAGTTCCAGTTTGTCGAAGTTCCAAGAGAAACCAACAACAACAACTATGACAATGTTCAGCTCATTGTGGAGGTGGATTTTTTTCCTTTCAAAAATTGAGTTTTTCTTCTATTAGAACTTAAAACTATTCAATGAAGAGGAGCGGGAGAGAGAGAGTGAGGGAGGGAGGGCAGGAGAGAGAGAGAGATAGAGAGGGAGGGATGCGGGAGAGATAGAGCGAGGGAGGGAGGGAGGGAGGGCAGGAGAGAGAGAGAGGTAGGGCGAGAGAGTGAGAGAGAGAGAGAGAGAGAGAGAGAGAGAGAGAGAGAGAGAGAGGGAGGTGATAATCTATTCATCTCCCGATCTGTTTCAGATCGGGTAGACACTAGAAATTCAAAAAAGAGCTCGAAGATCCAGTGAGCAGGTAATCTTAATTTTTTTAATGGTTTTTGTCTATCCTTGATGTTCCTTATGTTAACGAAGCAAATGATAGGTACAACTTTGGGTGGAGCCATGGAAGAGAGAGACTAGAGTCTAGAAAACTTGGTCCGAGTCTCACGCTAGATCTAGTTTTGACTTATTATCCCAACAAATTTTGACGGTATTTATCTTTTTGCTCATGAGAAAAAGCATATTTTTTGCAGATACGTTCAAAGGGTCTTTCTACGCTAATCCGATTTTTGATATTCCCATAACTAATTTGTCTCTCATTCATAGGTACGGGGGAATTCATTTTCATTAAATCGATATACTATTTTTAATTGAATTTTTATATTTTGTTTCTGGGTTCTATTTTCTAATATCAATATCTGATTTACGTGAGATTTCTAAATCTCCGCGTCTCCTGAGAGACCTCGGATTCAGGCGTATTTGATCTCTCTGCGTCTGCTGCCTCCACTTGACCGCTGACCTCGGAGCTAACCTACAAATTTAGGTGATTTTCATCTCCCGATCTGTTTCAGATCGGGTAGACACTAGTCTATATACATAATAGAATAGGTGTTCGGCGAAGCTCTTTTTTCTTCCGACTTTACCCCTCTGTATACATACATTACTATGTCAATTTTATGATATTTAGATGATATTTGTATTGTGATATAGGTTATATAGGTTATATCCTCTCTCCCTTCTCTCTCCCCGCCTCTATTTTGTTCTCTCTCACCGACTCTCTTCTTTTCTCTCTCCCCGACTCTCGGCCTGCAACCTCCTGCAGGTTCTCTCTCCGCATCTCCCCGACTCTCTTTGAGAGAGGGAGGGAGGGAGGGAGGCCGGGAGAGAGGGAGGGAGGGAGGGCAGGAGAGAGTCGGAGGGAGGGAGGGAGGCCGGGAGAGAGGGAGGGAGGGAGGGAGGGAGGGAGAGAGAAGGCGAGAGGGGAGAGAGAGAGGGCAGGGAGAGAGGGAGGGAGGGAGGCCGGGAGAGAGAGGGAGGGAGGGAGGGAGGGACGGAGGGAGAGAGAAGGCGAGCGGGAGAGAGAGAGGGCGAGCGGGAGAGAGGGAGGGCAGGAGAGAGGGAGGGAGGGAGGCCGGGAAAGAGGGAGGGAGGGAGGGAGGGAGGGAGGGAGAGAGAAAGCGAGCGGGAGAGAGAGAGGGCGAGCGGGAGAGAGGGAGAGCGGGCAACTCACCAAGGCCGTTAGGCTGTTGCCATTCCCCCTCCTCCCGGACTTCCCGACGAAAATGGAGAGCGGAGATTCCCAATCCAGGATCTACGACATGGTCATCTTCGGCGCGTCTGGCTTCATCAAAGAGGCCCTCAAATTCCTTGGCGGGCCCTCTTTGAAAACCCTAGCCCTCGCCGGCCGCAACCCGCCCAAGCTTGAGTCCGCGCTGCGCTAGGCCGCCGCTCCGTCCCCTCCACCCCTGGTACCAATCATTAGTGCTGACGTGCCGCCTCCCTCCTCGCCATCTGCCGCCGGACCAGGCTCCTTCTCAACTACGTAGGCCCCTTCCGCCTATACGGTGACCCGGTCGTCGCTGCCTGCATTGAAGCTGGCACTGACTACCTCGATATCTGTGCTGAACCTGAGATCATGGAGCGGATGGAGGCTGCCTACCATGATAAGGCTGCTGCTGTCGGATCCCTGATAGTATTCGCGTGCGGATTCGACTCTATTCCCGCGGAGATTGGGGTTTTGTTTAATTCCGGCCACTGGGTATCTCCCTCGGCCCCCAATCGAATCGGGGCCTACCTCAGCTTGGAATCGGAGAAGAGGATTGTTGAGAATTTTGCCACATACGAGTCCGCCATTCTCGGGGTTGCCTACTCTGGGAAACTGCAAGAGATGAGAAGATCTAGGCCGAAGAGAGCCATGCCACCGGTATGAGCGAATTCTTGGGTTTTTTAACATCCATTTTGACATGAATCGTGATAAACTTTTCATCATTCAGGTATGTTAATCGAGGGGATTAGATGTCGCAAACATGTATAAATAGGGGTCAAGTCTTACAGTCATACCAGAAAAATCAATGACTCATGAGGAATGCTTTGATTTTACTGAAAATCCGATTTCTTAATTTACAGATTCCAGGCCCATCGCCTTCAAAAGGACCGTTGATCGAGCAACAAAAGGAACTCGGCTTCTGGTCTCTGAAACTTCCTTCTGCCAACTCCATCGTCGTTTGGAGGACGCTCTCCGCGTTGACCGAGAATCCAGGCGGACTCCCTGGTCGCGACGAGAGCCCGACGTAGATCGAGAATAGAAAAACTTTCTGGTCAACGGTCAAGCCCGCCCACTTCTGATTGAAGATCTGCTTGAAATCTCTGCTGGGGACGTGTGGAGATAAAGTGTCACGTGTGGAGATAAAGTGCGAGAGGGATGTTGGGAAAAGAACCACAGATAGAGAGAGGGAGGGAGGGATAGCGGGAGAGAGAGGGAGGGAGGGTGGGAGAGAGAGAGTGAGAGAGAGAGAGGGAGAGCGGGAGAGAGAGGGAGGGGGGATAGAGAGAGAGGTAGCTGATAACATGCATTTATAACTTGAATTCTTATCATAATTAACTCATATTCATGCTTATTTTATGTGAATATGATGCATGTTATCATACTTTTTAGGAATTTTCTCCATTGGCATGTCATTTCACTAAAGTTGATATTTATGCATAAATTAGAGATAATTTCATGTTTAATAGATGATGAATCTTTTGTTTAAATTAATAAAAGTTAATCTCTGTTATGGAATGAGTTTTGACTTTAGTAAATGTTTGGAAGGATGATTTTAGGATGAATTTATGATTTAAAATGTTTAATGAGAAATTATTTAAGCAAATTATAAGTCATTTTGATTTCTTCTTTCTAAATATGTTTTCAATGGCATAATATTAAAAAGGAAAGAATTTATGATCTAATGGAGAAAATTTCGATTAAAAATGAGTTGTAATTTGAGAGATATAAATTTTTGAAGTTCTAGGCCTTTTTCCGAATTTTAG
Organism: Lemna minuta; assembly: GCA_024174645.1. Taxonomy (NCBI): domain Eukaryota; kingdom Viridiplantae; phylum Streptophyta; class Magnoliopsida; order Alismatales; family Araceae; genus Lemna; species Lemna minuta. The sequence goes on along the minus strand of CM044120.1, from coordinate 3,838,107 downwards.
TTGATTTTTAATTTGATTTCTACTAATTTTTCCTATTTAAAATTACAAAATTGGTTTCTTACTGCGCGCTGGCGCGTGGCGAGCGGGCCGAGCGGCCAGCTGGCGTGGCGCCGCGGGACCACGCGTCGTGCTGACGACGCGGCACTCGAGGCCCACGTGGCGAGGACGCGTGTGGCCACGCGGGCGGCGTGACGTGTGGCCCGGATGCCCACGCGGACGGGCCATGCGGACGCCGTGAGGGCGCCACGTGGCGAGGGGCTGAGTCGGTGGAGGGCCCAGGGTTGAGTGGGCCCCTGGTAAGCTATTTTTGGGGCGGTACGCAATAGGCGTTACTACCCCCTAATTTATAGGGGCGCGTTTTTTATCTTTCCGTGTGGGACTATGTCCCACACGAGTCTTGCTGCAGGTGACGTGGGCGCGCGGCGGCGTCCGATCTCCTCACGGATGGTGACGATCGCGTGGACCCGAGTCACGCGATCATAGATCAAACACGTGCGTGATGCTTACCTTAAGTGACGACGATCGGAGCGTTAATCACTCGCCACGTGGCGTCCTCAAGAAGCGCCCAGATTTTCATCGCGATTTGATCGTGGAATCAAGCTTCATCGGACGGACGTGATTCTTCGCGATGGGAAGCACTCTGCGCGAGATGGTCGGGATTTCTCGCGATCGAGAGGAGATGTGAGAGGCCTTCGAGACAGCTCGGATCTCCATCGGACGGCCAGCAGTAGATTCGCCTCACGATCGCGGCGCACGGGATCAGCGCAATCGCGATTGTCCATCTAGTTGGATCTTTATCGGACGGCGGCGGAGCATCGTGGAGGAACTCAAAGATCGCAGCCCGATCGAGCCGCGATCGCGGCGCGATCGAGCCGCGATCAAAGAGATCCGAGCGCTGAATCAGTGGGGATTCATCTCCAGCAGATCGGCAGGCGATCGGCGAAGCACCAGCGTTATGATTGACGCCCGATCGTAGCCCGATCGTGGCGCGATCGTGGCAAAAATCGCGGCGGAATAGAAGCCTCGTTGACGCTAAATTGAAGCCAAATTCCAGCTAACTTTTCACGGAATTCAAGCCACAATGCCGCGCCCATGGAATCGTCCCCACGTCGCCTTCAACCGACACCCACGACCGCTTCCAATGGCCACGATTTCGGGCCTAATTTTCTCTTTAAAAGCATGTATTTCCCTTCTTTGTTCTTCAACTTTTGATCGACTCGTGAAGAAATTAAGCGAGTTTCGAGGAAGGTCTTAAGTTCTCGTGACACTCTGCTTCCAAGAGTGTAGAGACGCAGCCATTGAAGCATGATAATCACGATTTCATCTCTTGATTTCATCGAATTTTCCCCTTGAATTCCGAACGTCCACGAGGAAGAATCCGAGCAAATTCGCTTCAATCCACGAGAATTGAGGCCCCATTCTTGCGGCAATCGGGTTAGTAGTGAGGTTCGATCGATTATCAAGAGGTAATTTGTATTTTTATTAGGTTTAGATCTTTAATTTTGCAAATTAGTTCATAGTGTTCTTCATTTTCCTCAATTTTAGGTCCGAAAAGTTGCTGATTTTGAAAATAGGATATCTCTTTGATTATAATTTTTCAAATCACTTAATTTCAAATCGAGAGATATCTGATTTTCAAAATCAGCGACTTTTCAGATCGAAATTTGGGGAAAATGAAGAACACTATGAACTAATTTGCAAAATTAAACTTCTAAATCTAATAAAAACTCAAATTACCTCCTGATAATCGATCGAATCTCACTACTAACCCGATTGACGCAAGGATGGGGCTCCAATTCTCGTAGATTGAAGCGAATTTGCTCGGATTCTTCCTCGTGGACGTTCGGAATTCAAGGGGAAAATTCGATGAAATCAAGGAGAATTTCGTGATCAATCCCGCTCCAATTGCTTCGCAATCGAGTCTAAATGGGGGGGGGGGGAACACGATGAACTAGAGATCTTCCTCGAAACTCGCTTAATTTCTTCACGAGTCGATCAAAAGTTGAAGAAAAAAGAAGGAATACATGGGTTTTTAAAGAAGAAATTGGCCCGAGGATCATGGGCAATTGACGCGTTCGTGGGGGCGGTTTTCAAGCGTCGTGGAGGCGGTTTCTAGTGCATGGCTTTGTGGCTTCAAATCCGCGGGGAAAGAGCTTCAATTTCGCTTCGACAAGAGGCATGATTTTCGGCGCGATCGGGCCACGATCGCGCCGCGATCGGGCCATAATATTCATCTTGGTCGATCGTTCGGTCATCTGGAGGCGATTCCGCCGCTGAAGGAGTGTAATCGCCGCTCGATCGCGATGCGATCGTGGTGCGATCGCGGTTCGATCGCACCGCGATTGCGGCGTTCTTCCAGAAGCATTCTGCGCCGTCAGATTAGAATCTGACGCTCTGGGCATCTTCCAAAAAGAGGCGAAAATCCGACTTCTCGTGGCCGTTGGATCGCGATCGCGCGGTCTGAATATTGATGAAGATAAGCCCTCCTCTTGTCGCCACGTGGCGGTCGGCGAACCCTCCGATCGTCGTCACTTAAATTAGTATTTGCGCACGTGCTTTGATCTATGATCGCGTGGACTCGGGTCCACGCGATCTCAGCCGTTCCGCCCGCATCCGACGTCCGCCGTGCCGCCACGCGTCCTGCAGAGGTAAGACCGTGTGGGAACATAGTCCCACACGGAAGAAATAAAAGGGGAGGATGCGGTTAAATAGGGGAAAAGATTCCCCTATTAATTGTCCTACTATCTCCTCTCTACTCCGCGACACGTGGCTCCCCACACGGGCGCCCACGTGTACTTGCGTGGTTACATGGCCTCCTGCCACGTGGCCGCGCCACGCGTGCGCCTCTGCGTGGGCCACACGCGTCCCTCGCCACGTGGCCTCGGTGCCACGCCGTAGCAGGCGCGGTGGACCCGCGCGCACGTGGGTCCGCTCGCCACGTCAGCCCCTGCCGGGGCCCGCTCGCCACGTCAGCCGCAGGTAATTTCTCCCCCTTTTTCGCGATTTTAACTAAGAAATTCCTTTAAAAATCAATTAAAAATCAAATAAAAAAATCAGAAAAATAGTATAAAACTTCAGAAATTCATATTTCTCAAAATACAACTTTTTAATCCAAATTTTTCTCCATTGGATCACAAATTCTTTTCTTTTTAATATCATGTCATTTTAAAATATGTTTTCAAGAAGGAAATAAAGATGAATCAAAAATTTCATTAAATAAGTTCTAATTAAAACATTCTAAATCATAAATTCATCCTAAAATCATCCTTCCAAATATTTACTAAAGTCAAAAACTCATTTAATAACTGAGATTAACTTCTATTAATTTAAACAAAAGATTAATCATCTATTAAACATGAAATTATCCCTAATTTATGCATAAATATCAACTTTAGTGAAATGACATGCCAATGGAGAAAATTCCTAAAAAGTATGATAACATGCATCATATTCACATAAAATAAGCATGAATATGAGTTAATTAGGGTAAGAATTCAGGTTATAAATGCATGTTATCAGACGCCGATAGGCAAACCCTACTTGGATCCAGTTGACTTTCTGAGTCAAATTTTTTTTTGCAATTACTCTTGAAAAGGTTCATTTGCGTTTATTCACGTGATTAATTACTGGCAATCAGCAATTGATCGCTGTCTCTGACATTTTTCAAAGATCAGTTAAAAAATTATTTTCATACTGGGTCCGAGATTTCTGTTCGAGTTAGAGAGGGAGAGAGCTACGAGATTAGTGTTTTCCTTGCAATTGCCACCTCAACTCTCTCTCCTCCCCCTCTCGAAAATATTTGCGTTCAATTTCCTTGCAAGGCGCCGGAAACACCGTCGCCACTTCTCATTCTTTTCGATGATTCACGATCATCATAATCACCGTCTAGGATAAGATTCTCCATTTTCAGAGGTCTCTCCCAGCCGACCGATATCCGTGCAGTGGAAATGGGGCAGCTGTGCAGGCCGATGGGATAGTCGGAGGGCCCGCCGGTGGGGAGTCGGCCGGCTGAGAAGTGAGAGAGGAGAGAAGCCCAAGTGACGGAGGCTGCGATGTAGTCTGGAGGTCGGCCTCTGAGCATGTAACTGTTGATTCTGATGGAAAGCGGTTCGAGCGTCGTTAGCCATCCGAGGGCGCCTAGGTCCATGCGGCTCTCCTCCCATCCTTTCTCCAAGTGCAGGCTTACCAGCTTCCCGACTCCGCCGCATAACGGGGCTGAAGAGGAAGAAACCAGAAGCTGCACCGTCGTTCGGGCGTTCCGATTTTGGCTCGAGATCATGGCTGAGTTTCCGAAGTTCCCGAAGTGTCAGAGAGTGAGAGAGATGACTGACTGAATTACCGAAAAATTCAGATTAAAGAATTCAGCGAGAGAGGCATTGA